>OW964566.2:3750000-4375000 GCA_943138885.2 Tholera decimalis | reverse complement strand
ACCGCATTATATCGCTTGCTCAGCAAACGTGGTCGATTGCAAAATATTGCATCAAACATCGTGTAATAGGTTTTTGGGCATACCGATTGCAATCCTTACATTCATTTTAGAATTTACGACGAAAGTTCATTGGCTACTTTGTTAGCTTACAATTCACACTGGGTTATTGACAATTAAACTGATCCTAGGTTAAGTGACTATTCAGTATTATCTAGGGTATCTAATAATACTGAAATTAATTGTTTAAACCCTTAGATGTGACAAAGGAGAGTTATAATAACACAATTTTACTATATCATCAGAATATAAATCGTTTCTCCGGCAAAATATTAGATGAGGAAATGTTAATAGATAAATATGATATAGATATCTTATGTTTTTATGAAACCTGGCTAAAACCAGATAGAATGTTGTTTAAAATTAATATTTTTCTGTTACTAGTGCATACAACAGGTCCTCAGTAGGAGGTGGTACTTTAATATTACGTAATAATTCTCTTAGATATAAGGAACAAAAATATATCACCGCTTGCTCTGTTGATTGCTTGTGTGAGGTAACATGTACAGAAGTTGAAGGCCAAACTTTCTTAAGTGTTTATAGACCACCAGCATCAAACTTGTCATCATTCTTAATGATAATGGGAGAAATTTTAAGTACCTAAGCTTATAAGAGATAATAAATTAGTTTTCGTTTGTGGTCACCTAAATATTGATTTGTTAGTAAATTCACCTGAACACTGCAAGCTTACTTCATTGTTTGGTTCATTTAACTTAAAATGCACATACAAGGAAGCAACAAGAATAACAGCAACATCAGCTCAATGCATAGATAATATTTATACTAATTGTGCCATAAAATACTCGTCTCAAATTAGTGGAGTTAGGTCTGACCATACAGCTCAACTAGTATCCTTTGAGTTGGTTAAAAAGCGGCAATTAAATAAGACTATTAAGTTTAGGCCACTAACTGAAAAGAAATTAATGTTTTTAATGATAACATGTAAAGTAATCTTTCAATGGCCAATTTTGACTCCCATGACCCCAATGAAAATTACAGGATATTTTTTCTTCACCATGCCACGAATTTAGTAAGGCATGTCCAGTTAAAAAATTTCAAATGAGTAATAAATCTAAATTTAATGAATGGGCCACTGCTGGAATAAGAATAAGCTGAGACAATTTATACAACTTATACCATGAAAAATCATTGACTTCCGATGAAGCCTTCCATAATTATGTAAGAAACTACTCAAAGATATTTAAAAGAGTATGCGCCCTAAGCTAAATCTAAATCAGAAAGTAATAAAATTAGCATTTCTAACAATAAAATAAAAACTGTGTTGAAGGTGATGAACAAAGAAACTGGAAACACAAACCAACAGGGTTAGAATGATTTGACTTTGAACATCAATGATCAGGTCATCTCAGATAAGTCAAAAGTGGCTGAGAAGTCATACATGATGAAGAAGAAGACATACATGATGACCAACTTATCGGATATTTTTTATTTGTAATTCCATTGTGCTGTATTAATTGGTCTATACGACAGTATAGACCAAAGTTTTAAATATAATTAAGCATATCTTAGAACTGGAAACATATCTTACAACTATATAATAATATAGGTTATCCATCAGAATTCAGACAGGCTTTAATTTATAATCATATTGTGGGAAGTACTAATTTCACACGGGTTCCCGTTAGTATATGCTTAAACTAGACTTATGGTCTCATGGTGCGTGGTGCGCTGGTTGCACGCTACTGGCATGATTGCTCTATGTTATCTCTTAAAAAGACTATTTTTTAAGAGATAACATAGAGCAATCATGCCAGTTTAAAAATTAATTTCAAATTGAAATTTAATTATTTAATTGAATTAATTTGAAATGAATTAATTTTTTTCTTAAAATTCAAACGCGAGCCAAAAATAAAAAAAAAATCACAAGAAACAGTAGTAGGTATCTCTACTACTAAGTAGATTGACTTGTGATTTTTTCAAACTCAAAATGTTTTAATTCACATAGGCCTACATGGGCACTTATAAAACGTCAGCAGTTTGGCGCAGGGCACGGTTCGAAATTGGTCGTTTTCTATGGAGAAGATCCGGCAAGAAACTCCACAGTTACTCTTTTAAAATATAATTCTTACAATGTATCTATAATACAGGTTAATTACCTAATTAACCTGTATTATACCTATGAGAGGACATTAAAGCCTGTCTGAATTCTGATTGATAACCTATATTATTGTATAGATGTAAGATATGTTTCCAGTTTTAAGATATGCTTAATTATATTTAAAACATTGGTCATTACAAGATATTTTCTAAATTTAAACCCACGACCTACGTCATTTAAATTTAAAAGTCAATTATCTGAAATTAAGTATTTCAAATGGCGGGAGATTTTGTTAAACATAAAAAACACAGTGATACGACGTCAATGTGGAGCTATTTTTTAGTTGCGAAGGATAGGAATAGTGCCAAATGTAACCGATGCTCAGCCATTCTCAAGACTTTGGATGGATCGACTAAGGGATTACATACACATTCGTCATCAAAACATAACATCAAGCTTATATCAGCTTCAACAAGTCTAGATTCTGATAATCTGAACACAGCACCGCCGCCAGCCAAGCGAAAGTTAAATGATTATTTTACTGAAAGTGCCGACGATAGCCTCGATGATGTTTTGGCAAGAATGATTGCATTAGATGGATTTCCATTCAGTATATTCATAACTTCAGATGATTCGAGAAAATTTGTCTTTGCAAAATACACGGATTTACCAAAGTCAGCCATCACCATTCAAAAACGTGTCATGAATTACAGTGAAAAAATCAGAAAGCAAGTTACTGCAGAATTGAAACATTTGAAAAGTGCAGGTGAAAGATTTAGTCTTTCTTTCGACAAGTGGACTTCAACATCCAATAAACCATATAGTGTTGCTCAAACGAGAGTCTCGCAAGAGTCTTGCAATTAGCGATTATCCTATTGCTATTTATTAAACTGTAGTTGAGATCTCAGAACAATGTAACAGAGTCTGTTACATTATTGTTAAAAAGTATATTGTTAAAAAACTTAAAAGTCGAGATGACACGGAAGAAGAAGAAGGAAGATCAGGATCACAAACAGATGATGAGTTAATGCCACCAACCTCCCAATCCCAACCCCAATTGACACTAAAGGAAAAGTTATAGCTGGAAATTGATAAGAGTATGAAATCCCCAGATCGTGAAGTACAAATACAAAACTAATCGGGGTTGGCAAAATAGACGTGAAATAATCCTGTTTGAAAATGGAGGAATTAGTGGATATCACTTAGAAACAGCATATAAGTATCTATTGTCTATTCCTCCAACCAGTGTAAAACCTAAACGAGCGTTTCCAGCTGCTGCTTATGTTGGTAATAAACGAAGCAGGCTTGGAAGTCAAACCTTGGATGCATTGATATTTCTACGATTGTGTTTTCAAAATTCGAAATAAGTTTTATTGTCTTTTTATTTCTTACAAAGTATAGTATCTTTTTGTCATTTTTTCTTTTCTTACTATATTGTGATATGTATAGTGTACCAAAATTAAAAATATATATTTAAAGAAATTACTCGTTTTTTAGAGTTCATTTGCCGAATGGCAAAAAACGGAACCCTTATAGTTTCGTCATGTCTGTCTGACTGTCTGTCTGTCTGTCTGTCCGTCCGTCCGTATGTCACAGCTATTTTATTCCAAAACTATTAAGACTATACATGTGAAACTTGGTAAGTAGATGTATTCTATGAAACGCTTTCCGATATTGAGAAAAAAAAATTAAAAATAATTTAAAATAAAGGAACATACTACTACCCCATACATGGAACTAAAACTGAATTTTTTTTTTTTTTTCATGAAACCTATGCGTGTGTGGTATTTATAGACAGGTCTTTAAAAATGACATGGGGGTGTCTGAAACCACTTTTTCATAAAGTCAATCGTTTAAAAGATATAAGCTTCCAAAGTGGTCAAATGTGTATCCCTCCCTCTAACTTCTATAATAGTGGAGTGAAAAATATAAATATATATATACAACGTGTAACGGAAACCCCATATCTAACCAAAAGGGCTGAAGACAACATTTGGTATGGAGTCTCTATGCACAGTTTCAGCACAAAATAACTGACTTAAAGAATTGATACCAAATTATTGGTTTCACATATTTTTTGAATACCAATCATAACAAACGTGTCACAGCACTACGAGGGTCAATAACTTTCCACGTCACTTGCCAATAACACGATAATTCTTTTCGTGCTTCTTAATTTGAAAAATTCGGTCTCTGGTATCAGTGTACTGGAATTTGTAATAAGTTCTACACATGTAGACTTAGGATTACAAAACCCTTGCCATATCGTTTGTTATCATCCAAAGAAGCCATGCACTTGGTATGTATATACCCTTTAAATTACACGTTGTATATATATACACACATCAAAAGTGTCTAGGGATCAACATATATTTTTGCAATAACTTTTCTCCTGATTGATATTAATTAAAATTTTCTTTAAGGATTCATCAAATAAAGTGTTTTCGTTTGTCACAGTAACGATAAACCAAGTCACCTTTGCATTAATAAAGAAATTTGCCATTTTCCTAATAAAGGGATTTTTGACATTTGAACCACTAACATTAAAGTTCGAAAAAAAGACTGAAATAACAGTTTTCTTTAAAATTTTATTGGGTAACTTAAACAATTAATAATCCGTGTTTCTACCGCGAACACTAACAACACAAGAACATCGGTTTGGCATACTCAAAATGAGTTCATCCAAATCACGCTGTGGAATGGCCGCCCATGTTCGTTGCAACAACAAAAAAAGGTCTTCTTGCGACTGGATACCCTCCATATTCGGCAGAGCTCTTCTCTGTAGCATATCCCATGCATGCTAAATCGGGTTCAAGTCTGGCGACTAAGCAGGCCAGAGCAGGACATTGATGTTAGCTGCGGCGAGAGTCTGTCTTACAACTCTTGCGGTGTGCGGTCGTGCATTATCATGCATTAACTGAAATAAGGGACCGATTTGCACTTGTAGAGGAACGATGACGTCAGATATAATCGTCTCAGCATAAATTTGAGCGTTGAGGTTGCCTCTGATCCAAATCAACTCAGTTCTTCCGCCGATCCAAATACCCGCCCATACCATGATGGTTCCACCACTATAAGGATGGACTTCCTGGCAGGATTTTAATCGCTGTTGGCGTCCAGGGGTTCTCCAGTGTCGTATACGTCTTGTACCCGGTCTCATACCAAAACGAGACTCATCAGAAAAGCACACGAAACGCCATTGTTCTTCTGCCCAATTTCTGTGGTCAAGAGCCCATTGATATCGAATCCTACGATTGTGCATTGCTATAGGTGGTACCCGTAGCGGTCTTCGGGAATGAAGGTTCACTTCATGCAAGCGGTTTCTGACTGTTTGGTCGCTAATTAAGTTCCCTGAAGAGTGATGAAGCCTCACGGCTAACATCATGGCGGTTATTGTTGGAGCTCTTCGAGTTAAGATTTGAATGTATCGGTCTTGTCTCCGTGTGGTGCAGCGGTACCGTCCTCCATGGCGCTCAGCCACGGTACCAGTGCTTCGGTAACGTGTCCAAAGTCGACTGATAACACTCTGACTTGTATTCAGAGCTAAAGCCACAGTACGTTGCCGGGAACCAGCTTCTATCATTCCCACGGCTCTGAGCATTTCTTCCCTGCTTAAATGACGTCGCCGCTCCATAATAACGTTGGTTTTAATCAGTAGTAGGGAAACAGTAGCACTAATAATGTCTTCAATGCGTTGTATGTTTTTATAGGGAAAATATTGACAGCTGATTTTCATCTTTTACTCGAATTTGATTAACAGTTCCTGTTTCAAATTATGAAATGCACCAAAAAGGATCCATATAAATTTATAAAATCATAAATTTATTACAAAGCCACATCTCAATCTCAAGAAATCCGCATAAAAATACTTGATCCCTAGACACTTTTGATGTGTGTATATATATCTATAGATCTTAATGTAAACTTTCAATCAAAATTGGTTTTAAAGAGATCGAGTCAGCAGTTTTTGAGATACAGCATATTTTCTAAAACCGCAAATATAACTTTGTAATTCATACAAATACTATGAAAAACAAAGTTATTTGGCGTAGTTGCAAAAAATGTAAATAAGCTAGTTTTAAGAAATTTGTAAGTTTTAGTTTTTTGTCAAGTAAATATACATATTATATTATATTATTATAGTTACTACGGAACCCTTCATGGGCGAGTCTGACTCGCACTTGGCCAATTTATGTAAAATGTTATAATAAGCAATATAACATTAGATTTATAGATTTCTTTTATTTATTTTTTCTTTTAAATTAAACACTTGATACATATATTGTTATGAAATAAATTACGCTTATATTTTCTGCGAAGTAAGTTCGCTAGACAGCATTAATGAAAAAATGTTTTTTTGGTATGGCCCCACGTATATATAATAAAGTACCGAATGTTATTAAAAATATGACTGTACATCAGAATTTAAACGAGCACTAAATGAAATTTTAATAAACAAAACTTATTTCAGTCTGGTTTTATTATGACATTACATAATATTTTTTTTTTTATTTCATACTGGTTTTATTATTCAAATAAGTACTGCATACCCATCTACCCTAACTTGCTACTTACCCAGTTTCGAAGCGTCAATAGCCTAATGGATAAGGTGTCGGACTTGTGATCGAGAGGTCGCAGGTTCGAACCCCACCCATTACACTATTGACGTGAACCCACTCCAGACACAAGCATATTTAGCTTAGTTGGAGGGGTTAACAAGATTGCTAGTAATGTGAAATGTACCCACATTGCTAGCATTCTTTAAAAAAAAATCTGAGGAGTTTAATATATAAAATCAAAGTTTTATTGCAATAGGATGAATAGTGAGGGAACGGATAATGTAAAAACAAACGTTAATTTTTATATAATAGGTATAATTTATTAAATTTATTTTTGTGATTTATTTACGTACCTACTTGCTTCATTTAGATCCATCCAGCCGTTTGAGCGTGAAGAAGTAACAAACATGCAAACAGACACATTCATTCACAAACTTTCGCCTTTATAATATTAGCGTGATAAATAAAACCATCTAAATAATTAATATTCGTTTTTCAAGTTTATTCAACATAACGACAAAAAATAAAAAAATGCAAAGTTAGCAAACTTCGTCGTGCAACGGCAAGCGGGCCTCGAGCGAACTTGTCATTGTGTGTGTGACAACGCACACGACTAGCCCGCTGCAGTAAATACCTATTTTCCGCGCGTCTCGTAAGCCCGATTTACACTTCAACAAGTACAGTAGCGAGTTAACTTGCGTCATTGGCGGTTAAGTTGTTAATGTACTACTACTTAACTCTCTTTTGCCGTTCAAACTACAATAACAACTTAACTCGCCGATGACGCAAGTTAACTCGCTACTGTACTTGTTGAAGTGTAAATCGGGCTGTAGGCTCGACACCCTCTTAATTTTTAAATCCTTGGTTTTTTTTTTTTTTTTTTTATAATATTCCACAACTTTTTTTTTTCACACAACGCCATCTAGTCCCAAACTAAGCAGAGCTTGTGATATGGATACTAGACAACTGATAAACATACATATATATTTCTAAATACATACATATTATAGATAAATTACACCCAGACAAAGTTATTTGTGGCAGCCATAGGTAATTCAGAAGCGCACTTCTTAAAAATGGTGGTTATAATGAGTATACATAATTATATAAACTGGCTAAACTAGAACAGCCGTATGGGTCGATCTTCAAGGTAAGCAACACTTGCCGAGGTCGTTTTGTAGATGGGTGGCAATTTTAACATATTGAGATTCCTGTGCCTCGGAAAGCACTCTAAGCTAGTTGTTATTTGTAAATCTTTGACAATCGTTACGGGTAGTCAGTAGACGGAAAATGTGAGGCCAGCTTTGCCAAGGATTGTAGTGCTACCTAGCTTTCTGAGTTGTGGAGGTACTCAGCAGCTGTAATCGGTTAAAATTAAAAAGAGTAGTAGCAAAGTGTAAGGCGATTACCACACGGCACCGCGCACCGCTGCGGTAGGCGGTGAAGCGGATCACATGTCGCATTTGCCTCTGATAAATCCGTAGATGCCTAACACACGTGCACCGCCCGACTGCGCAGTGGGGCGGCGCGCGGCGCCTCGCACATGGGGCGCCGCATAACCGCGCGGATCATCAAGGGTGCAGCAGTGTGTGGATGAACTCAATATCCTATTATTTTGTTCTTTTTACGCCATAAAAGCCAGATTGCTGTCACCACTTCAGCGTCCATTTTTGCCAGTTTCTGTGATCAAACTGGTCAAAACCATGTTCAATCTATCCACGAGGACAGGCGCGTAAATCGTCTGACCACACGGGGCACCGCTACGAAATCCGCTTTACCGCCACCGCACTCCGCGGCGGTGCGCGATGCAGTGTGTTAATAGCCTATAAGTGCCGGTATTATTACAAAATGAGGAGTGATAAACCATTATCTTGGTATTAGTGTGATGTCTCTCGACGGTGGACAGGCCGTCTAGTTATTAGCCTTTCAAAATATTAACATCGTTTATACAAATACAAAGCATCTTGAATAAAACTATGAATTAATGTAACACTAATGTCTCTTTCACAAAGTGGTTTAGTTCAAAGCTACAAGTACTGCTTAGTTTTCTAGACAGCTCGTGGGTGGTAAATATAAAGTTATTTTTCCTTAGTTTTGAGAATGAAGAGGTGAATGAAATATGTTTGAAGATGTGCTCTTGGCACTTGCAATGTTAATGATCTACGTAGTAAAATTTATCCTTATGTTTTTAGGATACATTACCTACGTCCAAATGCAAAACCACATGTTTGACTGGTAGAGAATGCCTCAGGCATTAAGTCCGCTTTTGTGCCTTTTGCGTTGCATAAAGTTTTAATAATAAATAAATAAACAAAGCACTTGTCAGTCTGTCTTGTCTGTTTGTCCGGCTGTCATTGCCATTAGCTCCAAATCTACTAAGCCGATTTATGTTCAGGGGGACTCACTTCCAACTGACAGGGTACTTACCGGATATAGGTGATTCGGGGTTTACCTGTTTCGGATTCAGCGGTTGAATACGCCTGGGTGTCGTTATTGTGAGGACCACCCACAGGACACAGTCGAGGTGTGTCCCGCTTGGGCGGAGCACTGCCGTGTCCTCGAGGAGGCGATCGACTGCGGTGCCCTCTCAGACCTGCTAAAGGGATACTGCAGCCTCGGAACGTAAGGCACATAACTACAGGAGTTATAATCTGATGCACCATCGTTACATGGTGGACATCCCACCCATACATACAAAACATTTTGGGAATACTTTCATTGTGCGTACGGCTAAGGAGTGGAATTCCCTGCCGGAGTCTGTGTTTCCCGATAGGGTCTTTAAGTCAAGAGTGAAAACGTTACTTTTACGTAAGCGTGCTCCATCTTCGACCACTTACCATCAGGAGAGATGGTGGTCAAAGGCCAATAAAAAAAAAAACATCTTCTAAAATTCCAGACTTACATAGTAGGTACTTACATACATATTGCTAGGAACCCGAAATATTCATCAGATCGTCAACCGTAACTGTTTATGCAAAAAATAGATGCAAAAGCTTTTTATGTATGGAAGATTATAACGCAGTGATGTCAAAATGGCTACACGGAACCTTTTTTTTGTTAAATTGTTGATAGGCTTGCATTTGATGTTAAGCGATGATGTGGTCGAAGATGATGCACGCTTACCAAGAAGCAACCTATTCACTCTTGACTTAAAGACTCACTGGTTATAGCTATCAGGAAACATATACTCCGGCAGAGAATTCCACTCCTTAGCTGTACGCACAAGGAAACTATTCCCAAAACGTTTTGTGCGTATGGGTGGGATGTCCACCATGTAACGATGGCGCATCGCCGTTTGTCTTGTAGTCCGATGATGGAACGGGCTTGGCGGAATTAGATTGTGTAATTCCATCGCACACTCCCCGAAATGTAACCGATAGAAAACTGATAAGCTTGCAACACGTCGCCGATGTTTAAGGCTCTGAAGCTTTGTCTCGACCAGTTTTTCGTTGCAATGAGCCTTTTGGCCCGTTTCTCGATAGCCTCAACTGGATATTATTTAGCATAAAGATAGATCATAATCTGCTGAACTGAGTCTGAAGAGTTCATAGCTAATTAACCAATCTTCAAGGTTAACTTTACGGTAACCAAGACTGATGACCATCTTATCATGTCGAGATTACTACGTGCTTCAGAAAGTATGTTAAATCGTTGGTCCCAGCGATCATTTTGACATGTTTGGCAGTCATTACGGGCAGTCAAAGCCAGAAATTCTGACATTGGTCTGACCTAAGGGCATCGTGATACCCAGATACTGGGTTGTGGAGGTCAGACAGGGAGTCACTCTGTAAGACACTAATTTCAACTGCATCTGGTTAGACTGGGAGCTGACCCCAACATAGTTTAGAAAAGGCTAAGGCTAAGCTATAGTCGGCTCCTTTTCTTTACGAAAAAGTTGTGGCGTAAATACGCACGCGGCCGATCTCGTGGGCAACAGCTACAAGCTACAAGTATATAAATATATCGACGGTTAAAAGGAGATAGGGTAAAAGCGACATTTTGGACTGGTATTGTTTTGAAAGCCGACTGTTTCTTGTGTTCTATTATCTTTTATACAACCACTGTGAAAAGTACCTTATCCTTCTTTTATTATAACACTTATTCAACTGTCTGATGTTTTAATAAAAAAATACATCAGTTTTTATAAAATTCTAAACTTTGAATGGCTCTCCTAAACATTTATTTTTTGTCGCTTATTTCCTTTTAACCGTCGATATAGATACTAGTCAAAACAAAACAAGGGCCACTGTTTATTTTAAACATTTGGGTTAATTTATTAACTTGAATGCATACTTTTTTTTAAGAATGAAAATTAACAAGGGAAATGAACAAAACAATGCTATTTTACGACATTTATTTACGTTTAAAATTCTGTCACCCGTGGCGTGCTGGGCACATTTTGGTTATAGACGACAATACACAACTGTGGCGGTCAAAAGGTCAAACAATTTTATGCAAGTGGCGTACTCGAATAGCATTTATCAACACTTACGAATAACGTGTCATAAGTATGCATTGAAGTTAATAAATTAACCCAAATGTTAAAAATAAGCAGTGGCCCTTTTTTTGTTTTGACTAGTATATTTATTGTTATTACCCATCGGCGTTCTGGTTATTATTATGACTGGTGCGACTTGATTGATATTGATAGTTTGGCGACAGATGGAAATCAGCTGTCGTATTAATACGGAAATAAACCGGGCAGTGAGAGATCTTAGTCAACACGAGCCGTGTGTTGTGTGATGTGTCTATACGGAAGACTATTCTTAACTTTTCTTGAATTCAAAATGTCTTCTGTGCTTACTAAATGAAGAAAAGGTTAAGTAAATTGATAAAGGATTGTTTACAAGTTGTAGATGATGAAGAGTTTGTTCTACAAAGAAATATGTAAAATAAAAATAATGGGCAATGCCAATATTTATTATCATGATAATAGTTTTAATTCTAAAATGCAATTCATCGTTATTTTTTTTATTACTTGTAATTACGTTAAATTTAATTTTGTTCATTTTTCTATGTGAAATCAAGATTATTTTGAATGCTGGTTGTCTATTTACTCTTGCATTGAAGACCCCCAGATTATAGCTATCAGAAAACAGACTCCGGCAAGGAATTGGCTTGATAGAGTTAGATTGTGCAATTCCATGGAATGGAACATCATGCCGAAATATAACCGATAGGAAACCAATATCTCTCATTGCAATACTACTCTGCTGCTCTAATAGGTTAACGACGTAGAAAATATAAAATACACACATTATTTGTACCCCCGAAATACATGTAGTCATGTATTTCGGGGGTACAAATAATGTGTATAATAGTGTGCGTTACGAGCTCTTTATACTTAGCCTGAAAGTTAAGAATAGTCTCCGAACAACGTTTTCCTTTACAAAGATACCTACTGTGGTACCGCTCCGTTCAATATATTAATCCAGTATATCTATAATATTTTATATTTATTATTTTCCAATTACTTCAACGGATTGCTTGTTATATTTTATGTTTGATACAAAACTGGAGAAGAACAAACAATTTTAGAAATTGAAAGAAATTACCTGTCTGTAAAAAATTGTTCTTTATAAAAAAAATTATAGTGAATAAAGAAAATCGCAACGGCATTGTTGTTTACGAGTTACGATAGATCCTAAGCAGGAACAAAAAAATATAATGCCTACTTATTGAAGAAACTTGGACTTTGAAACGTAATTCAATTCATCTGCTTAACTTATTTATTTATTTAAACTTTATGTACAATAGTGTTACATGGGCGGATTTAATGCAGCTAGACATTCTCTACCAGACATCCATTGGGTTAAAAAAACACATTGTGGTAGGTGTACGAGATTTATGTTGAGATCGGCTTCTAGTCTAACGTATGCAGCTGAGTAGGGGCGATAGGCGACGATCTCTCGTTCCCGGCCCTGGTTCAATCCATGGTCCGGAGCGAGGAGGCATGGGAAGCAGTCACCTCTTTCTGCGAGGCAGTTATGCAAGCGAAAGAGGTGGCGGGACGCGCGAAGGAGAGGCAGGTCTCAAGGCCCTCACGAACCCTTGCGCCCCAGCTGCCGCAGAAGATGCTCCGGGCGTCGGGAATCACAGGATGACTCCCAACCACCGTAGGCGTGGGCCTGCGGGCTACCAGCAATGGGTAGCTCACTGCTCGACTGAAACCAGGCCCGTTTAGACGGCACGTAGTGTTCCACGCGCGCCTCAAAGAGTGTCCGCAAAATTGTCGGAGCCCACAAGAAGGCCGTTGCCTGCCGGGGTTACGGAATTGTTCGAAAGAGTTACCGCGGCTTCGGAACACGAAGGGCATATGATGGAACACGGATGGGTTTTAGTCAGTAAAAGTCTGACACACCTTCCCGCTTCACCCAGATCGGGAGGCAGTCATTGGATGACTTCCCATCCTTACAAAAAACAAAATGCAGCTGAGTAATAGTGTTTTACATGGAGCGGCTGTTTACCTGGTCTCCAAAGCCCAGTAGCTTGGTATATCGATATCCCTTACCAAGAACGGTGTCAGATTTTTGACTACCTATAACGACTATCAAAGATGTAAAAATGACAGCCATGACCAAAGACTAAAATAATTTTCACGCAGGCTCCACCCCCATGCCCCTCGGTTAGGTTGTATGCTAAACGCTAATGCAGCAGTAATAAAGTTGAATATCGCGTGCGCTCTTTTACCATGTCCGGGTTCGAAACTAAATGTCGAAGTCTCAATTTTTATTTCGTTTATAACTAAAGTAATAATTTATCTAGAGGAAAAATGCCCTATATTTGGATAATCTATAAAGCGGATAATATTATAAAGCGGAAAAGCTTTTTTGTTTGTTTGTTTGCTTGAACGCGCTAATCTTCGAAAGTACTGGGTGGATTTGGATGCAATTTGGTATGGAAGTAGCTTAAAGCTTGAGGAAGGTTATAGGCTACTTTTTACGCGACTGCAAAAAAGGAGAGTTATGTTTTTACCGTGATAGAATCCACGGAAGCGAAGCCCCGCGTGAGTACTAGTAAACTATATTTTCTTACTGTCAATACTAATTTTAGACATAAAAACTAAGTAATTTTGATTAAATTTTGAATAATCTTTAAAAAAGTCATGATTTTCGATTAAAAAATGAATCGAGCGAAAATGTTCCAATTACGTAACTGGTCTTTTTAACCGACTTCGAAAAAAGGAGGTTTACAATTCGTCTTGAACTTTTTTTTTAAGTATGTTACCTCATAACTGGGAGACGGCTGGACTGATATGAAAAATTATTTTTGCGTTTGAATGGGTATACTTTCTAGTTGGTCCCATTGTTACGAAATCAGGATCTGATGATGGGATCCTGGAGAAATCGAGGGAACTCTTCAAATATTATAGGCACACCCATAGCGTTTTGGGTATTTCTTATAGTACCTTGAGCAGTTGCTTCCGAAAAGTACCATTTGGGGAAGTTGAACTGATGATGAAGACCACAGATGGCCACTGAAACTCCTCAATAATAAGTATTTCGTGGATTGCGTTTCGATTACTTGAGTACGGATGTTAAACACTTTATGCTCGTCACAATACATATGGTGATGTAGAGCTGATGGTCAAGTACCAGGAGAACTCCTCAAAAATTAAGTGCTATGCATCTGGAAAAGCAATATTTTGTAAAAGGTGATAAGTAGTTGACATTTTGGCTTTTGTAACTAGATAAATTACAAACCGACCCACTAAAAAGCGTGAAAAATTTTTTTTTTGCCAAAAATAGAACCGACTTCCATATCAAAACACTACAAAGCCCAAAATAACTTTAATTTCGGAAGGCGGTGTGAAAAAAAAAGAAAATCCAAAACCAATAACACCGACTTCCGAAATTGGAGTTATTTTTGGCTTTGTAGTGTTTTGATATGGAAGTCGGTTCTATTTTCTGCAAATTATTTTTTTTGTAGAATCCGTTTTGTCTCCGTGTTTCTACTCTCCGTGTTGTTGTTTCTTTTTTTGTAGTTTTTGCCATATAATTCCTACGAGTAGTGAACAATTAAACGGTAGATCCCCCAGAGGATTTGAAAGTGAAATCTATAAAAAAAAATCTATGGATTACGCGGTAATTCAAAAAGGTTAAGAAAACCGATAAGGTATTTTCTTTAGGTTTGTTATAAGCTTGAAACCTGATCGTTTTCAAAGTCTATTACGTGGCCTTTCTCACAAGTGCAAACGCGACTATGATACGATTTTCCATCATGAAGTTCCAGTTCATATCTTCCGGCTCCATCATCAGATCAGTTCGACAGTACCATATTATTGTATTGTCATCAAAACTACATACAGCTGCCAATTTTCATTACGCTACGACCCTTGGAAGATGGTTAAATTAGTTACCTTATATTCCATTACATATTTAGTTACATACAGGTCGACCTAATAAAAGCGTGTTAAAAACCCACCCTGCTCCTTCAGTAGCCCTTGCGTTCGGGGGCCGCGGTATCTCGTTAGTACATTCCCGCAACCCCGGTGTATTTCCTGCCCTGGAATTCAGTTTTAACTATTTCTACTAAAGACAATTTGCTATAATTCTTCTTGATGAAACAGTAGGACAGCAATAACAAACGGATGATATTCCGTTTATTTCAAAAATTATGTTTGGTTATATTTATAATGATATACGACCGCAAAATGTATATTTTCGATGTAAGCTAATCTGCTACTAGATTTTCCTGGTTTTACGCCTGTTGATTTAATTTCTGCTAGCTTGTTGATATTCGGAAATTATTCGATCAAACAGACATAAATAGTTACTTTCGTATTCAAAATTCTAGTATGGTCTAGAGTAAGTAGATTAGTATGGACTAGTATGGACGAGCGTGAACTAATATGGATTCGCATAAGATGAGAAATGAAATTTATTGTTTTTATATTTTATATGTATAGATAAATAGTACACCGTGGACTACCCGCGTATTTATTTTCTCCTCCGTGTCAAATCCATCCAAAGGTTGTCTGTAAAAGATCACTTTTAGCGATAAAACCGGCCATTGTATCACTCTTTTTAGTTATAAAGTCCTTATTGATGATATAGTGTACAATCTATCTTCTATACTTATAATAAATCTGTAGAGAGGTCAATTCTGTACATGAAATATATTTCCAAAATAACTATCAGGGGGTGATTAAGGATCGATACTCATGCCAAAAATGCAATCAGTTAAATTTTTGTCTGTCTGTCTGTCTGTCTGTCTGTCTGTCTGTATAACCGTTATAGAAACAAAAACTACTCGACGGATTTTAACGAAACTTGGTACAATTATTTTTCATACTCCTGAGCGGGTTATAGTATACTTTTCATCACGCTACAATCAATAGGAGCAGAGCAGTGAAGGGAAATGTTGGGAAAACGGGAGAAGTTACTCCATTTTTTAAGCTTCCGTCGCGTGTGCAACCTTAATGGTTAAAGCTACACAAATCATTTCATAACGGAAATGTTCTCCTTAAAATTATATAAAAAATATCCCACGACAGCATATGTCTAACTTTTATGGTTGACTCACAATAACACGTGTAACTCCCGATAGCTTAGCAGTTCGAAGCTTTCTGATTATAATATTTGTCTACTCTTACGTTTATAACACTCTCAGTCACCCCAAATTGAAAAAGTTAACATTATTAACTATTCCATAAAAAAATTGGCCAAGTGCGAGTCAGACTCGCCCATGAAGGGTTCCGTAGTAACTATAATATAATATGCAAATTTATTTGACGAAAAAAAAACCTTACAAATTTCTTAAAACTAGCTTATTTACATTTTTTACAACTGCGCCAAATAAATTTGTTTTGAAAAAAAAAAACCTTACAAATTTCTTAAAACTGGCTTTTTTACATTTTTTACAACTGCGCCGAATAAATTTGTTTTTCATAGTGTTTGTATGAATTACAAAGTTATATTTGCGGTTTTAGAAAATATGCTGTATCTCAAAAACTGCTGAACTGATTTCGTTCAAACTAATTTTGGTTGAAAGTTTATATTAAGATCTACAGACATATATTTTTGTTAGATTTTTCACTCCATTATTATAGAAGTTAGAGGTTGTGTCCGCCACACACACATTTTACCACTTTGGAAGCTTATATCTTTTCAACGATTGACTTTATGGAAAAGTGGTTTTAGAAACCCCGATGTCGTTTTTAAAGAACTGTCTATAGATACCACACATGCATCGATTTCATGAAAAAAAAATATTTTCAGGTTTAGTTCCATGTATGGGGAGCCCTTATATTAAATATTTTTTTTTTTCTCAAAATAGGAAAGCGGTTCACAGAATACATCTACCTATCAAGTTTCACATGTATAGTCCTAATAGTTTCGGAATAAAATTGCTGTGACAGACGGACGGACGGACAAACAGACAGACAGACAGACGGACAGACATGTCGAAACTATAAAGATTCCGTTTTTTGCCATTCGGCTACGAAACCGTAAAAAGAATCATATAAATCGGTATAGAAACACCAAAGTTATACATGAAATACGCTTATAATAATAAGCCATCGCGCGTGAATACTGAATCATGCTATAAGGATTATTTTTGAGAATCGGTCGCCGCGCTCGACGCGTCTCGCGGTCGAAGCGTTCTCTAGGTACTTAAGCCTCATGTGAACGTGATCTAAACAATATTACCAATACATTAACTTACGCTGACGGAGTCGCGGGCACAGCTATATTGTATCATTACGCTAAGGCCAATAGGAGCGGAGCGCCAATGAAGAATGCTTCAAAATCGGGGTTAAATTTAACGTTAGCCCAAAGTAACTATTCCACGCGGACGAAGTCGCGGGCAAAAGCTAGTAAAGAATATATCTATCTATCTAATGCTGATCCAGTGGTCATCGGCACGACTTTCGGTCGAGGGTTTCAATTCACATAGCATTACTTTGTGTAATTTTCATAATCACCACTGCTCTCAGAACTGTGGAGGAAAACATCCTGAAAAAACCGGTATATTGTAAGACCGAGAAAACCAAAGACATGCGACGTCCAGTAACCCGCAAAAGGTCCGCATGGTATATTACGTGGTTGACTGGTAGAGAATGCCTATGGCATTGAGTCAGCCTTAATACATTTTGTGCTGCATACAGTTTTAATAAATAAATAAAATAAATAAATTACGGCCCACAACCTCTCATAGAAATTGAAAAAAACACTATATCAAAAAAAGTAAATTTAAAAAAATCCTCTCATAGAAAGGAAGCCTTTTTTGTTTCAGCAGTGGGAACTTTGTTATTTTTATTAATTGACTAGTACTCACGCGGGGCTTCGCTCCCGTGGATACTATCACGGTAAAAACATAACTCTTCTTTTTTGCAGTCGCGTAAATAGTAGCCTATAACCTTCCTCAAGCTTCAAGCTACTTCCATACCAAATTTCATCCAAATCCACCCAGTACTTTCGAAGATTAGCGCGTTCCACAACTCCCTTATGGAGTTAAGTGTCGTCGTCACTGGGTTCCGTTCCCTTCCCGTGCTCGTCCTCGGGGACTTCAATGCCAAAAATTTGGCTTGGGGTTTCCGGTACACGGATACACGGGGCAGGATGGTGGAGGACTGGGCTCTGGAGTCAGGTCTGGTCATCCTAAATCGGGGTTCTGTCCCCACGTGTGTACGGATGCAGGGCGAGTCTGTGGTGGACATATCGTTCGCTAGCCCTGCTTTGTCGTCACGTGTCGTTGACTGGCGCGTCATGGAGGGGGTGGAGACGTTTTCTGATCACCGGTATATCCGGTTTGACGTCTCCGCCCAGACCCCAGATGCGCCGGTCAGGCAGGCCCCGAGTGGCCCGCGGTGGGCGCTGCGGCAGCTGGACCGGGAGCTCCTCCTGGAAGCTTCGATAGTGCGGGCCTGGGTGGCATCACCGGACAGGCCTGCCAACATCAACGACGAGGCGGAGTGGTTCCAGGAGGCCATGTCCGAAATCTGTGACGTGGCAATGCCCCGGGTCCGGCCAGGACGTGCCCGGCGCCAGGTGTACTGGTGGTCGCAGGAGCTAGCTTTACTTCGCAAAGCTTGCGTCGTGGCGCGACGCCGGTACACCAGACACCGCAGGCTCCGCATCCGGCCTGCGAATGCGGAGGCCAGAGAGGCGGAGCTGTACGAGGGGTATAGGGCAGCGAAGACCATCCTCAAAGTGGAGATCCGGCGGGCCAAAGATCTGGCCCGCAAGGAGATGCTGGAGACTCTTAATCGGGACCCGTGGGGACGTCCATATAAAATGGTGCGGGACAAACTCCGCACCTGGGCTCTCCCGCTGACACAGAGTCTCCGGCCCCAGGTAGTAGAGGACGTGGTGAGCGCTTTGTTCCTCTCACAAGGTGGGCATACTCCCCCACCCATGGCTCCGCCACCTGCGGTGTCCGACGCGGGCCACAGTGACGACGACGACAACGTTCCAGAGGTGACCGAGGTAGATCTGCGAGTGGCGGTACGTAGGCTGAATGCCAAAAATACCACCCCGGGACCCGACGGCTTACCTGGCAAAGCCTGGGTCCTGGCCTCGGAGGCTCTCGGGCCTCGACTGTTAGGGCTCTTCAACGCATGTTTGGAGAGGGGCCAGTTCCCGCTTCGTTGGAAGACGGGAAAACTGGTCCTCATCAAGAAACCGGGGCGCCCTGCGGACACTCCGTCCGCATACCGGCCTATTGTGCTGCTCGACGAGGTGGGCAAAATCTTTGAAAGAATTATTGCAAACCGCCTCGTCGGGCACCTGGAGAGGGTGGGGCCGGATCTTGCGGATAGCCAATTCGGTTTCCGCAAGGGGCGCTCTACGGTGGATGCCATCATGCGTGTGAGGGCTCTCTCGAGAGAGGCTGCGGTGTCCCGGGGTGGGGTCGTCTTGGCGGTGTCTCTCGACATCGCCAATGCCTTCAATACCCTGCCCTGGAGTTGCATACGGGAGGCACTCCGGTATCACTGGATGCCGACCTACCTCTGTCGTGTGGTCGAGGCCTACCTGACGGACAGAGCCGTCATCTACCCTAGTCACCAGGGAGAGTGGAATCGGCGAGAGATGTCGTGCGGTGTCCCACAGGGATCGGGTCTGGGGCCACCCCTGTGGGACATCGGTTACGACTGGGTGTTGCGCGCCGACCTCCCTACAGGCGTCAGTGTAGTTTGCTACGCTGACGACACGCTGGTCCTGGCACATGGGGGGTCGCACGAGGCGGCAGCCGAACTGACGATGCGAGGGGTTACGACAGTCGTAGAGAGGATCCGGCAACTGGGACTCGAGGTGGCCCTGCACAAGTCCGAGGACATGTGTTTCCATGGCCGTCGGAACGCGCCACCTTCGGGTTCCCAGATAACGGTGGGAGGGGTTCGCATCGGCGTCGAGACGACGATGAAGTACCTGGGACTCGTCCTCGACAGCCGGTGGAACTTCGTCGAGCACTTCCGACGTTTGGCTCCAAGACTGGACCGGGCGGGGGCTGCACTCAAGCGGCTCCTACCCAATCTAGGGTGGCCAAACGCCTCCTGCCGGAGGCTCTATGCGGAGATCGTGCGGTCCATGGCCCTCTATGGGGCCCCTGTGTGGGCGCTGAATTTGCAGCGGCGACCAGCTAGCCGGCTGGTCGCGTCTCAGAGGGTCATGGCTATCCGGATTATCCGGGGATACCGCACGATCTCTGGGGAGGCGGCGAACCTCCTTGCCGGATTGCTGCCGTGGGATCTGGAGGCGGTAGCCCTTGCGCGCGTGCATAATTGGCGCGCAGAGGTGCTAAGCCGGGGTGAAACCCCGCTACCGCGGCAAGTCGCGGCTCAGCGGATAGAACTCCGGCGTGATATCACGGCAGCATGGAAAGAGCGGCTGTCGCAACCGAAGGCTGGGCACGCCGCAATCGCGGCGATAAGTCCCCTCTTTGAGGAGTGGCTGGAGAGAGGCCACGGCGTCCTCACCTTCCGCCTGACGCAGGTGCTGACCGGACATGGCTGTTTCGGGAGGTACCTGTTTAGGATTCAGCGGGAGGACACGCCCGGGTGTCGTCATTGTGAGGACCACCTGGAGGACACAGTGGAGCATACGGTGGAGGTGTGCCCTGCTTGGGCGGAGCACCGCCGTGTCCTCGTAGAGGCGGTTGGCGGCGGCGACCTCTCGCGCCCTGCTCTGGTTCAGAGTATGGTGCGGAGCGAGAGGGAATGGGATGCGGTCGCCTCCTTCTGCGAAGCAGTCATGCTAGCGAAGGAGGAGGCCGAACGTGCGAGGGAGAGGCAACTCTCTTCCTCGCGCCCCAGGCGCCGCGGGAGACGCCCCGGGCGTCGGGGATCACGAGCCGATTTCCGGCCACCGTAGGCGCGGGCCTGCGGACGGCGAGCAGGGGTCGCTCACCGTCCGGTAAGGACCAGGCCCGGGTCGGCGGCGCGTCGTGTTCCACGCACGCCTCAAAGAGCTGTCAACACTAGTGACGGGGCCTCATAGGGCCATTGCCTGCCGGGGTTTGCGGGAAAGTTCTACCGAGTTACCGCGGCCCCGGAAATTTAGGGCAGCTGAAGGAACAGGGTGGGTTTTTAGTCAGTAGAAATCTGACACACCCTTCCGCTTGACCCAGAGCGGAAGAAGTCATTTGATGATTTTCCCACCCAAAAAAAAAAAAGTACTGATAGCTAGCAACTTACTTACAACTTAGAGGTTGCACCACACTTAGTAAATGTTAATTAGTGTTTCTTTATCTTATATTTCTTTGTCCAGTGCATAAATAACTCTCAAAAACTAAAAACAATAAATAAAATGTATTTATTACCACAGACAAATGACATGCATACAAAATCAAAAAATATATGGAAATTTCTTAAAAATATCATTAGTAAAAAAAATTTTAAAGTAGGTGTGTTATAAGGACAAGGATTTAGACATAATATTCTGACGAAAAGAAGAAAAAAACAATTGTCATATAAAATTAAAAATTTCTTCGTAATTATTTGTACTTGGCTTTTTGCCAGATTTTTGAGTGAAGCAGCAAGTCATGTTTTCGGTCTAGACAGTAATTGTCTCTAAATGTTTGCCGTGAGTCTGTATGTGATCTGACCTAAAAATATGTGTATTCTAACAAATTTGTTGCAGTTGGCTTCCAATTCACAAAACACAGTGAATAACAGTATACCTCATGAAACCACTGCCTATTTAACCTCCTCATACTAAATTTTGAATTGAAGCGTCAATAACCTAATGGGTTCGAACCCACCATTGCCGTGAATCCACTTTAGAAACAAACATGTTTAGCTTATTTGAAGGGGTTAATAAAATTGTTAGTAATGTGAACTCTAACCAAATTGTTGGTTCTATTTTTAAATAAAAAAAAATAAAAAAAAACAATATTTCTTGGCAAGACTGGATACGCAATATGTCTTCACTAACAGTACACTGTGTAAAAAAAAGAACCGACTTCCATATCAAAACACTACAAAGCCAAAAATAACTTTAATTTCGGAAGTCGTTGTTATTGGTTTTGGATTTTCCTTTTTTTTCACACCGCCTTCTGAAATTAAAGTTATTTTTGGCTTTGTAGTGTTTTGATATGGAAGTCGGTTCTATTTTTTGCTAAATTTTTTTTTTCACACTTTTTAGTGGGTTGGTTTGTAATTTATCTAGTTACAAAAGCCATAATGTCAACAACAACAACTTACCACCTTTTACAAAATATTGCTTTTCCCTGTGCATAGCCGTTAATTTTTGAGGAGTTCTCCTGGTATTTGACCATCAGCTCTACATCACCATATGTATTGTGACGAGCATAAAGTGTTTAACATCCGTACTCAAGTAATCGAATCGCAATCCACGAAATACTTATTATTGAGGAGTTTCAGTGGCCATCTGTGGTCTTCATCAAAGTACCATTTGGGGAAGCAACTGCTCAAGGTACTATAAGAAATACCCAAAACGCTATAGGTGTGCCTATAATATTTGAAGAATTCCCTCGATTTCTCCAGGATCCCATCATCAGATCCTGATTTTGTAACAATGGGACCAACTAGAAAGTATATCCATTCAAACGCAAAAAGAATTTTTTAAATCGGTCCAGCCGTCTCCGAGTTATGAGGTAATATACATAAAAAAAAAAAAAGTTCAAGACGAATTGTAAACCTCCTTTTTTTGAAGTCGGTTAATTAAAGGCTACTCTAAAAAAATGTGCACATTTGAACATAGACCTTTCAAAATTTTTATTCTTTTAATATTTTGGAAGCTCGGTGTAAGAAATAAAACTAGTTGCCCGTTTTACATCGTAGATCTGTAGCCAGGGGTGAACAACGTAAACGAAACTCCACCGACACTCTTTTAAATAATGTTCTTTTGGTATTACCGAAATCGACCACACCGTCACTTACCATCAGGTGAGATGGTGGTCAAACGCGAGCCAATTATCAATATAAAAAAAAACCTTTGTTACTTCTTCAAGAATAAGTATATTATATATGTTTATATATTATATATTTTTTCTGATATGTTATATTGAAATGATTTTTAAGACTGTAAGAAGCACTGGTAAATACTCTGTCTTTAGTACATTACTAAAGAAAGAGTACCTACCAGTGCTTCGACTAAGTCACGGTTTAAATGTTTTTTATATGATATTAAAGAATATTCCTAATATGTGCCTTGCAAGGTGCATCAGAGAGACCAAGACCAAGGTGCATAAGTGGACCCTTTGGTAGAAAGGCATCAAAGTTTCTGCGAAGTCGTGTGAGGTAAGCTAAAACTCAGACAGGCTAATATTATTTAATAGATAGACACACAACATGTACATATACAAATGATGCATTACATGCTCAAGTTTATTTGACGAAGTTATAACGCAAAACTAAGATCATATTTTTTCAAATAATGAGCTTCTATATCAGCTCACACAGTGGCATCCTTTTGTTGTTGAAGATCCTATGTCGATCTAACGACGTCTGTCAAGACCTAGACTTACTCCAACTAACCTCACTTACTTACGTTACAACGAACGCGTTAGATAAACAAACATTTATACTTGTGTGTGAATTGAGTCTAGGTGACCTGTGGCTCAAACACAGAATACCACATTATGGTCTCTTTAACCCAAAGGTTGACTGGTAGAGAATGTCTTGTTGCATTAAGTCCGCCCATGTACCACTATCATAAAGTTTAAATAAATAAATAAATAGAATAGAATATACTTTATCGTACACCAAAATTTAGACACACCTATTTTACAATAATTGCTTTCTTCTCTCCAACTCTAATGTTAATATTTGACAAGTTATTATAATAACTTCTCAATCATTAGCATTAGAGTTAGATAAGTCGTTAACTCCCAATTCAGATAGAGACATGGAATTTGAAGAGAAGAAAGCAAAATTAACGCGTTCAATTAAACCAACTTTTCCGCCTTAGAATATTAGTGTAGCGAAAAATTTGGTTTAATTGAACGCGTTAATTTTGGAAAGCACTGAGTGGATTTTGATTAAATTTGGTCTTATATTAACATAATTATCGATAGAAAGCCGTTGGTGTCCACTATTATTTGTAGATCTTTGTTACCCGTTACTGGTAGTCAGACACCAGAAAATCTAGCACCAGTGTTGTGAAGGGATATCGTGCTACCCAGTTTTTTGTTGTTGTTTTTTTTTTAAGTGAGAACTATCATTTGATTAAAATAGAACCGCAAATAGAACCCCTCCAACTAAGCTAAATATGATTGTGTCTGGAGTGGGTTCTCGGTAATACTCTAATGGGAGGGGTTCGAACCTGCGACCATTCGATCACAAGTCCTACACCATATATGGCAGCCGTTCCATGAAAAATACAATGGTTCAAATGCATTCAGTTAAACTAGAAGCCTACCAAAACATAGTTGAAAAAATCCTACGTCATATAGATACACTAACTTTGTAATTATTCAATTAAAATAAACTATTTCAATAACGCTTCGTACCAAATAAAGACTTTCAGAAAAGTTTTAATTTTTTTTTTATTACGAATGAGCTCGCTCTTGACCTCGACCACACCTGATGGTAAGTGTAAGATGAGGTCTACGATCGAACGAGCGAGCCCAGAAGATGCCTATTCACTCTTGCTTTAAAGGCTGACGGGTCATATGTGGCAGGGAACACAGAAGCCGGCAGAGAGTTCATAAAGGTTTTCACAAAATTCTGTGAATTTGTGAAAATAACTATAAACTGTAAATAATTTCTATAACTCACTTTCAAAACCACACTATACCTACCAGTCGCTATTGCTTTACATTACTAATCGAGGTTTAAAATATATTTTTATAACGGCGACGAATTAACCAATATGAGTAATATAGATTACGTTCTTCGAAATTGTAATATATTTAGGTATTATATAATTATTATTGAATAAACAAGCGCGGTAAACCGCAAACGCAAAGCGAAGAATTAAAATTTGTTTGGAATAAATTTTATGTGTTCAGATTTCTGACTTGGTAAACCTGGCTAAAAATTAATGACTCAGGTTATAGAGTTGACAAGATCATCTCCTTCCATCAAGCCCGTGAATCAAATGTAACTGAAAGAACGGGTCGGGATTTTAATTAGTAAAAGTCTGACACCGCTCCCTTCCACTCCACCCAGACCGCGGGGGAGTAATTTGATGATTTTTCTATTGAAAAATAAATCTATTATAATAAAAAAAAAGAAAAAACAAAAGGCTAATAAGATACCTAGTAAATTTAGATGTACTTACGAGTCTACCTCATTTGCAATTTTTTTTTCTTATTGTAGCTGATGTTAACTTGCCCAGACATATGAAACGACGTATTTCAGCACACCTTCGGGGAAACTAAAAAAAATTCCCAAGAGCGAGTCATACTCGCCCATGAAGGGTTCCGTAGTAACTATAATAAAATAATATAATATGAATATTTATTAGACGAAAAAAAAACCTTACAAGTTTCTTAAAACTAGGTTATTTACATTTTTTACAACTACGCCAAATAACTTTGTTTTTCATACTATTTGTATGGATTACAAAGTTATATTTGAATTTTATATTTAGAAAATATGCTGTATCACAAAAACTGCTGACCCGATCTCGTTCAAACTAATTTTGGTTGAAAGTTTACATTAAGATCTACAGACATATATTTCTTTTTAGATTTTTCACTCCATTATTATAGAAGTTAGAGGGGGGGGGGGGGGGGGCACACATTCTACCACTTTGGAAGCGTATATCTTTTAAACGATTAACTTTATGAAAAAGTGGTTTTAGAAACCCCTATGTCATTTTTAAAGACCTGTCTATAGACGCCACACAAGCATAGGTTTCATGAAAAAAAAAAACTTGGTTCCATGTATGGGGAGCCCCCTTTATTTTAAATATTTTTTTCTTTAAATCATAAAGCGGTTCACAGAATACCTACCAAGTTTCACATCTATAATCCTAATAGTTTCGGAATAAAATGACTGTGACATACGGACGGACGGACGGACGAACAGATAGACAGACAGACAGACAGACAGACAGATAGACAGACGGACAGACATGGCGAAACTATAAGGGTTCCGTTTTTTACTATTCGGCTACGGAACCCTAAACAACAGAATATAAATATACCAATGTGACAAATAGTTATTATGACTCAAAATAAGAGCTAGCTGCGTACTTGAATAATAATATTTAATAATATTAAATATAGTTTATGATATATATATATACCTAACAGACCAAGTTTTCCCCGCAAGTGCGAATATGGGAAAACAAACATTCGAAGCGGTGCATATACATGTCAGTTGTGAATAAGTGTGAAATAAAAGATAATTATAGTGAAAAGATTTACAAAACTGTAAGCCAGGTTTTAAAGTATTTCACAAAAAATGGCGTCCCAACTGCGTGACTAAAATAAAATGCGATGGAGAAAACGTACCCACGTCTTTATCGTTTTAAAATAGCGACAAGTTCGTAGGATGCGATTAAATGTCATCTTGTTTGAAAATATCTACGTTTAATTTGCTCTTAGAGTTATAGAATGTCTTTAGCGCCTTAGTCTGCTCAATAAAAACATTGTTTTTCCTGGCTGCTTGTTTATTGATTAGGTCAAGGATCATGGAGATCCGTTTATGATAATTAATATCTACATTCATCATTTATGCTTCATCTTCGACTACATCATCACTTACCATCAGGTGAGATGGTGGTCAAACGCAGGCCTCTTATCAATAAAAAAATCTTATTCGCTTTCCATCCTTAGAAAATTTTGTTCTCAGTGTTAAAGCTTACACAATTTAAAAAAATACTTACAAATTTTATTCCTAAAACAAACGTCACTGAAACTTACAAATTGTATTTTTTCGTCGTCTATGACACAGAAATTTATTGTATGGACTTTAAAAGCGACTATGACCTCTGAGTTTGTTTCGGATTTTCTTCTCAAGAGTAGTCAGTTAGGAAATATCAGCCTCATCTAGCTGAACTTAACACGCAAAAAAACGTGACATGTAAAAGTGTTACTTATAACCAATTTACAAAATAAATATTTCATTTCATTTCACCTACACGAAAAGTGAAAATGAATGTGAATTGTGTAAACCTGTAGAGTCAATACTTTTACATTCGAACAAAATAAATATTTATCCACGTAAATTATCTTATGTTTAATTATAAATGTATACACTGTGTGTATAATAATAAAAATAAAAATTTATTTCTAATCCATCCTCAATACTCACAAAACTTATTAAAAAAATAAGCCGTTTGAAATACAAAATTACGACCATGTAGTTTTCCCGCGCAGTGCTGTTTGTTTTTCCCTTTCATTCATACTGTCAGTTCGTATCGGTCCGTCATCAGAGCAGGTCGCGCGTTTTCCCGGATTTTATTACGGAACTTCGTGACTTCGAAAAGTGTTTTAGTTGTCAGTTTTATGTGAAACTAGTTCTGTGCTGTGTTGTTTATAATGTTTTTGGTTCAGTTTTAATAGTTTTGTGAGTTATGATGAAAATAAAAATGGTTGATACGGATGAAGAAAATATTGAGGGTAAGTTTTCTGTACGTTCCTGCATCCATTTTTGTAATTCGAATCTGGAACAAGAAATAAACGTGACAGTGACAATAACAGCGGACAGTATTTCTGGCGACATTTTTGTCTTAATTTAAGTCAATTGCGTCAGACAGCAATTATTTTAAGAATACTTTTCAGTAATTAATTACAGTACTGACGTATGTATTTCGTGTTAACGTTTTAATTCAGTCGGTGCTGATTAATATTAGTGGGTTCCTGACCTACCAAAAACGTAGGTACTATATTATATTTATGTAAAGTTTTGTTTTTATTTACCTACACGTATTCATTGTTTAATGTAAGCGTAAATAGAGAAGAATTGTGAATTCAGCTTCTATTACAAATCCGCTGAATTTTTTAACATTTAGTTGAAACTTAAAATATATTTTAAAAATATTTCAATTCGTTATATATATATAGATACAATCAGATGGAAAATAAAGAAGTTATGCGCTTTTGATGTTTTTCTTCTAGATCTAAATCAACTAAGACATCATTTTGTATTAGACGATGCAAATTCACTTTAGCGTAACTAGGAAGTGGCGTCATAGTCAATTAATACGGACTCTGTTTATACGAGAATTTATATTTTATGTTTGGTATTTTTTACTGCATCTCATTAAAAAAAAAAAAACTTAGAGATAAGTTATCTCTCTCAGGTTTTTATTTAATGAAATAAAAATGACGATAATCTTTTTATTACAAATTATGTCACCCGATGTTCTTGTAATGGTAGCAAAAAATAACAAGACAAAAACTCCATCCAATATCAATGACATCTATTGAAGTCGTGGTCTTGAATTTCAGACTCAAGTCTGTTCGAGGCATTTCCTATCTACATAATCACATAAACAATATTAAACCCGCATCATGCGCATACAAAACAAAAACAATATATTTAAATTATGTGATTTTAATTACTTAAGTAATTAAAATTTGAATTAAATTAAAATTGATTTTAAACATAAATATAAAAAGAATATGTTTAGTAAGTAAAATAAATTTATCAACTATTTAATTTAATTACTAGTTGACAATAATTATAATTATTTGTTATCTCTATTTCTGTAGGTATTATAGGTTGTATTTATCTGAATCAATAGTACATTGTTCACCGAGAGGAGAAAGTGACCGATTACCGCCGAGGGTGTCGTTTGAAGCCCGAGCCGTAGGCGAGGGCTTTAAAACACCCGAGATCGGGAATCGGACTTTCTCTCGAGTGATACATAGTGCTTCATACTACACCTACGAGGAAAGTAAATAGTACTTTTCAACATTGAGTACATAGACCATAACGTACTTGGTTTGTATTTTTGCGCTTTTTCACTGAAATAAGCTAGCAAAACAGTTTCATAAAAAGATGCCGCATTTTTCACTTTTCCATTGCAAAAAATCGTCATAAGTTTTATTATATTTTTTAATTGATTTCTGTGGTAAAAGGTTATCAATCAGTATTTTTGCTGTTTCCTTCAACTGCGGAGGAGTTAAAAAATCTTCATCATCACTATCACTACTTATCATTTTGATAGTTATATTTTACTTTCTACGAAAACTGAATCCTCAAACAACACACAAATTGAAAATGGCGCCAATGGCGTCTGCAATTTTCACATGTTCTTTTTTCAAATTGTTTATCCTGCCGCCGCAGGGTCGTACTGCCAGCCCGACACCATCCAACACACAGCTAGTGGCCAGTGTCATTTTGCGAACTTGGAAATAAATCAAAGAGATTTGGAGATAAAAACTCACTGTAAAAACTTTTTGGCTTTTGATATTTAGGTTACCGGCGCATAGTCTTACCCAAAATTAAAAAAGAAAAACCACGTAATAAATGGATTTTCATACACTTTTCTCTCCCGCTCAGATGCGTTTTCTCCCCGCATATTTGTTCGATATGCAATGACGTACTTTCTACCGTAAATTTGATAAAGTATCAAGGTACTTTCCAAGCAGGTGTAGTATAAATATATTTTATTTTATTCATTTATCTTTGTTAGAAAACTGAATTGTATCATAAACTTCTTTCGCTTTGCATTAAATTAAAATTTCAGGCGCATAAAGTTTGACTTAGTTCGTTTTATAATAACTAGAAAATTCACGCTTTGGGTCTCTTATTACCTATGAGAAATGACTTTTGATCCCTTTAAATGATTAGCATATATTTTTATTCATGGGGGTTCCAGATTGCACTGTTGGTTTCTAGTAAACTACGTATGTATGAGTTGTATAATAAGGTGATGGTCACAATTTAATTCAATTACTGCTGGACAAAGGTCCTTTAAAATATTCTTCTCTCAGGCACTAACTTTGTGGAAACGCACGGACGCATAAATACACACACACAGGCACACACAACTATTTCGCAATTCAAAATTAACTATTAAGATTAATTATATACACATCGCGTGACCCGAAGACTGGCTTTTACCTTGGACAGAGGTTAAGCTTTGCCATGCAACGTAGCAATGCCATCAGTGTTTTGGGCACATTACCAGTGGACAGCGATGCGCACGAATTTCTGGACGCCATATTTTAGTTGTTTATTTTTAGATGTATATACATATGTATGTAGTTTAGGGATTTTATTTAAACGTTTATTCCATTGTTGTTTAATTGAATAAAATTTGTATAAAAAAAAAAACAATTAAGATATGTAGTTAAAAATTATGTACTTCTGAAACGATGCATCGAATGTCCCAGCCATACACATAAAACGTTTTGGGAAAACTCTCAGGATTGGAATTTCCTACTGGAGTCTGTGTTTCGTGGTAGCTATAACTGGGGGTCTTGAAGTCAAGAGTGAATAGGTTACTTCTAGGTAAGCGTGCTTTCTTCGACCACATCATTGCTTACCATCAGGTGATTTGGTGGTCAAACGCAAGCCTATAAAAAAAAACAATTTAAAAAAATGATTGAATTTATTTTATTGAGAATGCTGATCACACAAACATTTTGATGAATAAAGTTTATTCGTCTTAGTTTAATGTTTAAGTTTATTTATTATATACTTTTTTATATACTTTTTGTGGACACCTCACAATAATACCACCACCATCACCTCATAATGTTTAAGTTTTACTGTGTGTAATTGTCACAAACTCTTGACCTATATATGATTGCCTGTACATGTTTATAAGGCCAAATAAACATATTTATTATCCAGTGGTCACACGTGTCACTGACGAGACCCACATCCATCTAATCCCATTTCAACCTAAAGAGGAGTTCAAAAATATGACAACTTTAGAACTCGTTATTAGTTTTTACATTTTTAGGATTCCGTAGCCGAATGGCAAAAACGGAACCCTTATAGTTTCGTCATGTATGTCCGTCTGTCTGTCCGTCCGTCCGTATGTGACTGCCATTTTATTCCGAAAAAAAGAAAATATAAATAATTAAGGGGGCGCCTCATACATGGAACTGAAACTAAAATGTTTTTTTCTTATTAAACCAATGCGTGTATGGTATCTATAGAAAGGTTTTAAAAAATGAAATTGAGGTTTCTAAAACCACTTTTTCATAAAGTCAATCGTTTAAAAGATATACGTTTCCAAAGTGGTAAAATATGTCCCCCCCCCTATTACTTCTATAATAATGGAGGGAAAAAATAGAAAAAAAAAATATGCTGTAGATCTTAATGTAAACAGTTGGTTCCGGCTGTCATTTGCACATCTTTGTCAGTGTTCAGAGGTAGTCAGAATCCTGTACATCTGAAGCTTGTCCAGCCAGTATCATGTTATTGGGTTGTGGAGTCCAAATAGGCATTTGCTCCATGTAAAATACTGGTATCCAGCTTCATCCACTTAGACTGAATGCCGACTCCAATTTAGTTGGAAAAAGGCAAGGCAGATACTCTCCTACCCCTTCCTCTTACCTTATTTCTCATTATCAATTTCTATGTTCTTCACACCCTAAAAGTCTGCGCTCTTCCAATAATCATCGCTTACTCTGTCCATCTCATACTTCTGATTTTATTCATTTTATATACAGTCTATTCTTTTGTGGAATGCACTACCTCTTCATCTCAGGACGACCACCAGTCAATGAGCGTTTAAGATACGGTTGCGGGATTATTTGCAAGACAAATAGTGGAAGCAGAGTTTTCATAACCCCCTTTCTATGACTTTTTATTAATATATAATATAGTATATATATTTGGTATGTATTATGATAAATATGTATGTAAGTTTATTTGAGTTATTTATGTATATATATACTTGTAATAAGACTTTTACTTTGAATATATTATCGACTTAGTTTATTTTTTTTATGCAGTTCACCACCCATGGTTGACTGGTAGAGAATGCCTATGGCATTAAGTCCACCTTTGTACATTTTGTGTTGCATAAAGTTTTAATAAATAAATAAATAAAGCGGGCTACAAAAAACCAATTGCAGATATTATTTAGTTAAAATAATTCTATGTAGATTTGTATTTTCCATTGCAGAGGAAACGTCAGTAAAAACCCAGGCAGGCACGTAACTTTGTGCATTTTTCGTTATCACTTCTGCTCTCATAACAGAAAACATCGTGAGGCGTGTTCTAGAAGCAAAAATCCTAATATAATTATGCGATATCCTACTACCCGTACTGGTTCCGCGTGGAGGATAAATAACAACCAGAAATAGGTCGCAGGTCTTCCGGGGAATCCTCGCGCATTCTTGAGAATTTTTGGCTCCTATTTAGTTTGTATGTTATACAATTGACATAAAGTTCATTATGCTATGTACAATTTCGTTGCAAAAAGGCGCTTCATTCCATTCCGCGGCGGTGTAAATTGAGCCTTATAGGCTGATATGTATTTATGTTGTACCTTAGCGATCAGACCGCCTATGTAACAGCCTTTGTAGTTGTTAAGTCCTTATATGCCATCAATGCCATATCTAGTAAAAATCAAATCATACATCCATGTTGTGCTTGGTTAACTTACTTACGATCGAGTTAATGTTATCTGTTTACTCACATTAATTTTTAATTTTTTAATTTGCTAATAAGTTATTTTATATAGGTACGTACATCCGTGCGCTCTAATTGTTAATTTTAGTTATAGATATTGTTTCTCTGTAAGTGAATTATGTATCTATGCAATTCTTATGAGAAATAAAATTATTCTTAAACCTAAACCTATATTATTCTATTATGGTGTACTACAACAGCCCGCAACATCGATCGTGTGGGTGAGTTTTCGCCCGTAAATTCTCTGCCTATATGTAATTCCAGGGTGTCAACTATTTACTTACCAAATTTCATTCAGATCCATTCAGTAGTTTTTGCGAGAAAGAGTAACAAACATCCATACATCATACATCCATCCACAAACTTTCGTATTTATAATGTCAGTAAGACAATAAGGAGTACATTTACTTATGTGTCTATCTTCATATTATTATTATCTAAACAAAAAATGTATTAAGAAAATGGTCGTTCCGAAACACCTTCACGGTGTGAATATTATGTTTCTAACGGGCACTTACTCTGTTAAGTGGTAATAAAAGTAATTATTACTAATTTAGTATGGTAATAACTAGTCTACGACTGAATTAGTACTTATTTTTATGTGTTTATTCCCTTGTGAATCTTCTTCAGGCACGTACAGGCATAGTTGACATAGAAAACACTACAGGATTTTATTTAAAAGTCTGGCTTCTGCCCGCGACTTATGTGTTATTCTAAGATAATATAAGACATTTAATTTTCTCCACACAAAGTAACTTAAAGCTAAAAATTACAGTAAACTAAAGTACGGGGTTGATTTTGTGAGAGACTAGTGCCTGAAGTGGGTTTCAACGAGAACCTGTATTACAGGTCACCAGTTTCCTCCCGCAGCCTGAGACACGCTGTAACTTAAATAATGGATAGAGAATTGGATACAAGAATGAAGCAATATTACTTAAAGACTAAAAAGACGAAAATTATTGTTTACATACATGAGAAAACGTGGAACCAGTTTGTTAATTGTATCAGTGTATGAGATTGTTATGCAGTTTGAAGAGTGTAAATGTATGAAAACAGGTGTGAGTATGCGTGATGACAGTAAGTACAAAAAAAGAAATACAGTATTATATTAGCGGTACCAACAAATCCTCTGTTCCCTTGTAGTCAAGGCTTTTAAGAAATTTTAATAGTCAATCTTTACATTTTAATTTAGTGAAGGGGTATATATTGAGTCTAGTTGATGTCAACTATACACTTACCAAATTTCATTCGGATCCGTTCAGTAGTTTTTGCGTGATAGAGTAACAAATATCCATAGATCCATACTCAAAACCTATCGCATTTATAATATTAGTAAGATACATAAACTGTTTAAGACTTAACTGTTTATTCCCGAAATTCTTACTGGACCGCGATTTACGCAGGAAAAATTTCACACGCGCACGAAGTCATCGGGTGAGCACAGCTAGGCAACTATAGTTTAAAATCTAAACAATTGGAAATCAATCAAAGAAATAACTTTAAACACAAAGTATAAAAATAACTCCAACCCACATCCCCCAAGCCGACTGGTCATCGAGGGGGATACTACCAAGACCCTCCAAAGATAGATAAAATAAAGAGAAAGAAAATGGACTAATTCGATATAAACAGGTACGCTTAATAAACTATAGTTTTACTAACATCCAAATATTTGTATTGTATATGTACTAATGAGTATGGACACCATTTCCATCCGCTTGTTTCCAAACGCGTTAATAATTAATTAACAATATCGATTGTTGCGAGGCCAAGGACCAATGTTTTGAAACCACGAGGAAAGTAAAGAAAATTAAATAGCTGTTTGAAGGTACGTATGAATGAAACAACTCACATCTGAGGGTAAAAATAAGTAAACCTATCGGTAGCTCTTTTATGCGTGTTGAAAGGTAGCGTTATTATAAGATATCGCGCTTCTAGATTTAAACTGAACATTCTCGATATTTGGGATTTTTCAGTTTTATACATTTGAGGATAAAATTTAAATTTCTGTTTCAAGCTATAAAGCTTGAAACAGAAATTTAAATTCTGGTGTAAGATGTGAGCCTTTACTTTATCATTTTTTGTGAATCTGTTGAGTTAGAGTTAGGCACAATAATACAGCATTTGAGATAGAATAAATACTAAAAAAATATAATGGGAAATGGGAGCGAATACTTTTACGCGTTTAAGCTCTTTATGACGCGGACTTCTCAAGTTTTTTTGATATTTTGCATTTATTTTTTTTTTATGATGGGCTCGGGTTTGTCTACCATCTCATTTGATGTTAAGCGATGATGTGGTCGAAAATTAATCACGCTTACCTAGAAGTAACCTATTCACTCTTAACTTAAAGACCATCAGATTATAGCTATCAGGAAACACAGAATTCAGCGAGGAATTCTACTCCTTAGCTAGACGCATAACAAAAATGTTCCCAAAACGTTTAAAATATCAACTGAACTATTGAATATTGCTGAACCGACATGGGGTCAACTTGGTAGGTATGTAAGTGTCCCACGTTTTACACTATTGACCCCCGTTACTCCTTATATAACCATTCGGACAAAACTGTATGGTTCCCAGTTTCCCACCTAAAACATTTTTGAAACATTCATTCCTCATACTGTCACGTAAATTACGCGGGAAAACTTGCAGCTGTCCGCCATGTTGATTTTTTAACGAACCATAAAAAATTAAAGTTCTTGCACAAAAATGAAAACTATGTTTTAACTATGTAAATGGGTCACTAGTTTCTTTGGTGTAATTTTACACAATTGTACTAGATATGGTGCACATTTTCATATTACTCATTTATAGTGCTTGTCGTAAATTTACTTCAAAGTTTAGATGAACACGTTGCATCAGGAATGATGATGTTCAACAGCCGTTGGTTCGGTCCCCTCTTTCGGTGGCCAGGTTGAGATACACACGTATGGAACAACTATAAATGTTTATGTACTTAAAAAGATTGAAATATTTGTTAGTTACTTATATTTTTTCAAACGTTCTTAGAATAGGCTACGCTAGCTACATCATTTATAATACTTATGTTAATGCATTCGCGTATTCCTTGTATTCTTAGTTACGCGTCACTCCTTTTTAAATTATTAACGATATGACATGCTGGTACATATACACTTCTGGACACATCTATTGGCCCACCTTAGAGTTTAGGTTTCGATGGCCCCTACCGAAATATGATTGCTAGATTGAACAAAAACTGTTGATGCAGTTTTAAACCTGATACATTTTACCATCTTTTTCGATCGTATAGTTTTAAATTTGAATTCAGAATACCATACGACATGGACCTACGCCTAACAAGTCGGATATGCGCCTTGTTAAAGGCAATTAATTTTTGAATAAAAAACATGTTTTATCAAATAAAGGTTTAATTTAATAACGCGTGTTGCCTCCATGGGCATCTACCACAGCTCTCATACGATTAGGCATAGAGTTTATCAACCGCTCTATGAAATTTTGAGGGATCATCTCCCATTCCTCTTCTATGGCAGTTTTCAACTCCTGCATCGTCTGGGCAACTGGCTGACGAGCCCTAACACGCCTTTTTAGCTCGTCCCACATGTGCTCAATGGGGTTCATGTCTGGGCTTCTGGCTGGCCAGTCCATAACTGTGATGTTCACATCCCGAAGATATTCCCTGACGATGCCGGCCGCATGGGCTCTTGCATTATCATGCATAAAAAGGAAATTTGGGCCCACATAGTCCGCGTATGGTATCACGTGAGGTTCTAAGCACTCACGAATGTATCTTTCAGCATTTAATGTTGGCAGCCGTGGTCCTGTAACAACCTCAAGTTGAGTTTTGCCGCTCGCGGATATACCGCCCCAGACAGTCCATGAGCCACCGCCATAAGCAACCCTCTCTTCAAAGCAGCATTGTGCGAAACGCTCTCCCTTACGCTGGTAGACCTTCTTCCTTCCATCATTGCCATGTAACACAATTTTAGACTCATCAGAAAAGAGTACTCGGCTCCAATCTTGCTGTGTCCAATTTAAATGACTGCGTGCGAAATGAAGGCGCGCTGTTCGGTGGGCTCGCTTTAGTTTGGGCCCATTAGCTGGCTTGTGTGGTACCATATCGCGTTCTTTTAACCTTCTCCGAACAGTTCGAGCGCTCACAGATACTCCGTGGAAGTCGCGAAGTTGGTTTTGTATCTCAATGGAGGTAAGGTGACGATTTCTCAAGCTGGTCGTCACGATGAATCGATCCTGCCTTTCAGTTGTGACCCGAGATCGTGGCCTTCCTTGGCGACGAACAAAGCCGCCAGTCTCTAGGTACCTCCGATAAACATTTCGGACCGCAGATCGACTTAAATTAAGTTGAGCACTCACGTTTCTTTGGCTGTGTCCGGCCTGAATAAGTGCCACAGCTTGGGCGGCGACTTCAGGTGAAGTATCCATAGATTATTGATAGAACCTCACCTTAATGTTAAGAATAAGTAATGTTTGTTGCAAAAGCAAAGATATCAATCACTTTTTCAAGAATTAAATCCAAGTAAACCAATAAAACCAAGTTTTCTTAGTATTCGATTGTTTGATATCAACAAACAGGCTCCATATTGTCTTTTGTTTCTTTAAATTCTGTGTTCGAAATTCAAAAAAAGACTATTGAATGAAATTGTGAATGTGCCAGGTTCAAAACTGCATAAAAACTTTTTGCTCGACCTAATATAAAATTTTAGCTAGGACCAAACGAAACTGAAAATACAAGGTGGGCCAATAGATGTGTCCAGAAGTGTAGTAATTTGTTTTGTCTAGGTATCAAATACCCAGCTTCATGAACGAACATTATCGCTATATAAAACAGATAAATTTTATAAAAAGCTTGCAGTCGCGCAGGGCTGCGTTGTCGTGGCCTTTATCGCGATAGAAACATAACCCTCCTTTTTTACAGTCGAGTAAAAAGTAGCCTATAACCTTCCTCAAGTTACTTCCATTCCAAATTTCATCCAAATCTACCCAGTACTTTCGAAGATTAGTATAGATAAATTCTCAAAGCGCGTTACGTCCCACACAAAAACTGAACATTACACTAAAATCATAGCATCAATTGTTTCTTTTATCGTTTTGATAATTCAAAAATTGACGATAAGTTTAAAATATCTAATCGAGATTTGTATTTATATCAGAAGAGTACATTTGTAATCTCAATGGGCAGTTAGTTTCTCAAAAACCAGAAGCTGAGATATATCTTGTCGAATTGAAGGCATCGATAAGATTTCGTGTACTCTTGTGTGTTTGGTAAAAAGTGTCACATTTGATGTTCGCATATTTGCAACAAATACAGGGCTTTTTAGGGTTACGTACCCAAAGGGTAAAACGGGACCCTATTACTAAGACTCCGCTGTCCGTCCGTCTGTCTGTCTGTCCGTCTGTCCATGTGTCACCAGGCTGTATCTTATGAACCGCGAAATTTTCACAAATGATGTATTTCTTTTTTTTTTTTATTACGGATGAGATCGAGGTCAAGACCATCGTAAGCGATAGATGAGGTCTACGATGTGACGAGCGAGCCCAGAAGATGCCTTTTTGCCTGCCGCTATAACAACAAATACTAAAAAAAAACAGAATAAAATAAATATTTAAAGGGGCTCTCGTACAGCAAATGTGATTTTTTTTGCTCGTTTTTTGCTCGATATTGATAACGGCAACAGGTAGACGCTTTAAATATTCACAGAATATTTACTTATATAACTATTCACTTTAAAAATAAATGATTAAAAGAAAATAAAACAATTACATTATATTTTTTTTTCCGTTTATATAGATAATGGTACAGAACCCTTGGCCGGTTTTTTTAAAGTGTATTTCGTTGACCGTAATTCGGTTGAAATAATGCGCGTGATTCAGCAGACAACTGCGTTACCGTGTGGTATAAACAGGAAATTGGTCTGAAACTGAATGCAGCGCAAAGTCCACGACTTACAAATCAAATAATTAAGTTCGTTTGGCTTCACCCTTGGAGCACTAGCAATATTAAAAAATAAAGTATTTTTTTGTATACTCTACTGTGCCCATTAAGTCAAGGGTTTTTATTGATTTTCGTGGGATGCCATAATGAGATCCCGGATTATACTTTCCATCATTAGCTCAAAAAAATGAGATGATGATTACTGGGTACATACTTATATCTGAATTGCGTTAGAAAGTATATGAAAAGTAATATTATATGTGCCTATAAATTATGAGCATTTCCCTCGATTGCCTTGGGATCCCATCGTTAGATTTCACATAGCAACAATGAGACTGCCTTAGGAGTATGCTTTCAAACAAAAAAAATAAAATTGAAAATCGGTCCATAAAATAGTGGAAAAATCGGTGAACATACATAAAAAGTACATACAGCCAAACATAGCACCTCCTTCTTTTTGAAGTCGGTAAAATAGTGCAACCGAAAAATTATAAAAATATTTGACCAAGTCAAAACGGCTGGTTAACCATTTGGTAGGTACCTTAACATGTAAATCAAAACAAATCATTTATTTTTGCAGAAAACACTTTACAACGGTGTTATGAAAATTTACATGTTTCAAGTGACCTTAAGGCATGCAAAATGTATACAATCATAAAATACTTTAAGATATTAAATTAATGCAATGTCATATAGATTTATTATTTATTTAAGAATAGTAATATTTAAATTATTTCAATGTCGTTCCTAGAATTATTACAATATTTAAAGATACATGCATAATAATTTGTTATTACTCGATATCACTGTGAGGTCTTAAGTTTGGAAATGTCAAGTTATAGTAACGTTTATTAACTAAAAGACTCTTAAGACTTTTCTTAAATAAGGCAGTATTCAATGCCCTTATTTCTTTAGGTAATTTATTGATTCTATTCTGCATGTATGCCTATTACAACCATGATTAACACTGGAAAACAATAGCCATACCTACCCACCAACCCTTAACATCAGGAACTAATTAACGCTATCAATGGCGTCGCGTTTTAGGATTAAGTACGCACGTTACGTTTATATAACAGGGTTTAAACAATGTATGTTGAGCTTAACAAAAGCTGTTGGAACTAGGTTAGTTAAAGTTTCACCTTTGTGATGATGTAAACCTGTCTAAGTGTATTTTGGAGTATGAATCATGTGAGATTAGCGTCTTTGTTGAAGTAAGTACTAATAATAAGCATGAAGACATCGTTCATTATAACACAAATTACCTTACAGCTACAATTGGCATATTAAAATCCGACCGTAATGCTTATCTGATGTAACTTCATCTTTATTAGGACCGCATTCTTCGGAAACGATCGGTAATCTTCGAAAGCTATCGGAACAAAAATAATATAACTACCATTATTACACTTGGGGCAAATATAGTTTAAGAAACAGATATAGTAAACATATACACAATACTTACTTCATTTACAGTTTTGTTTGTCTGTCTTTTTGTTGTTTGTGCGGGCTAATCTGTGGCACGGTTGAACCGATTTAGAAGAAGAGATTTTAAGGCAAAATATAGGCTTATTCCGGAACTCCTACGGGATCAGAATTTACGCGAAATTAATCGAGTAGGTTATATTAACTACAACGAGAACGAAGTCGCAAGTAGGTACAGCTAGTTATTTTTTTTTAATATGAAATAGGTTCGCGTTTGACCACCATCTCACCTGATGGTAAATAATGATGTGGTTGAAGATGGAGCACGCTTACCTAAAAGTAACCTATTCACTCTTGACTTAAAGACTCCTAGGTTATAGCTATCGGATAACACAGACTCCGGCAGGGAATTCCACTCCTTAGCCGTACGCATAATGAAGGTATTCCCAAAACGTTTTGTGCGTATGGGTGGGATGTCCACCATGTAACGATGGCGCTTCGCCGTTTGTCTCGTAGTCCGATGATGGAAAGGGCTTGGCGGAATTAGACTGTGTAATTCCATCGCACACTCCCCGAAATGTAACCGATAGAAAACCGATAGACTTGCAACTCGTCGTCGATGTTCAAGGCTCTGGAGCTGGGGCTTTTTTTATTTAAGTTCTTCTGTCCTTTACCGGCAATACCTTAACATAAATATCTAATGCTAATTCCACCAAACAACCAGTTTGTTCAATCTTGCATGCAGTATGCAGCACTGACCTCCCGTCCGCATATAAATGTACATGCAGAAAGTGAAGCAATAAAAAATACCATATTCAAGCAAACCTCACTCGACACTTATAAACAGCATAGTATGCTGTATATTATTACATATTATTACGCTTTTATAACAAGTTGCCAAATTATGTGACAGATCTTAGCGAGGGAAAATTTAAAACCCATATTAAACGTGTCCTTTTGAAAAAAACATATTATAAGATTAAGGACTACGTTGAAGATAAGACTGCTTGGCAATGATTCCTTCTGCACATGTGGCTTCCCTCCAACCCCACTTTTTTGTGTTGTTGTTATTATTTGTTTTTATTTTGTTTTGTTTTTTTTTTTATTTTTTATTTTACTTGTATATAAAATCATCATGTATAGATCTCATCGCAAGCGATGTACCTAATGTTCAGCCTCAAGTACATATCCTTGCATTATCTGACCATGAAACTGGTCAGTCCATTAGCTTCAATTCGTCTGTAAATACTACAAAATGCAGAAAACAATTTTGGTTTGAAAAGAGAAGAGATCTAAGTCAAGACAACATTGAAAAGTTCATATCATGCATATCGTCTCTTTCATTTTCAGAAATATACGAATCTGATGATACTGATCTAGCATTCAATCACTTTCATGATACACTATCCCTGTTTTATGATCTCTGTTTTCCCATCCTAAAAGTAAATATTACAAACAAACCGGTAAAAACTAAATGGATAACAAAAGGAACAAAAAGATGTTGTGTCAAGAAAAGAAGTATGTACCTAAAATATAGACTATTAAATTCTAACAAAAACCTACACCTAAAGAACTATCGAAATTACTCTAGGCTATTGAGACGATGTATATTACATGCTCAGAAAATTGATAATACTCGTTATATACTTCAATCGAACAATACATGTAAAGCTGCCTGGGATATAATAAAAAAGAATAGTGCAGATAACGATAATAACGCTGAAATTTCTTCTATTAAAATTGATCAGTCGATACAATTGCAAACCTATTTAATGACTTTTTTATTAATATGACTAACAAACCAAAAACCCCTAATTTTGAATCACCCGTTGACTACAAACATACCATCACTGACATATCGGATAGCATTTTTTTGACTCCAACTGATGAAGATACTGTATATAAAGTTATTAATTCTTTAAATTCAACAAACTCAACTGGCTATGATAACATTAATACAAAGATGCTTAAACGTTGCTCTAAATATATATCTCGTCCTCTGGCCCACATTATTAATTTATCATTGTTTCAAGGTGTATTCCCCACCAAATTAAAGTTTTCCATAGTCAAACCATTATATAAAAAAGGAGATAAAAATGATATGAATAATTATCGTCCTATTACTCTAATACCCATAATTTCTAAGATTTTTGAAAAAATTATGTACGATAAACTTCACTCCTTTATAATAAAACATGCAATTTTAAAAGAGGAACAGTTTGGTTTCAGAAAGGGTAAATCTCTTGCATTTTTCTCTTGTGATAATGATTACCTCAAGTCTTAATGAGAAAAGGACAATAGCATCAATATTTCTCGATATGTCAAAAGCATTTGACTTCGTAGATCACAAACTACTTCTCTTTAAACTGAATCGCTATGGTATTAGGGGAAATGCGTTAAACTGGATAAAAACTTATTTACATAATCGCCAGCAATATGTAGAGATATCTAGACATTCTACAACGGAAAAAATTATATATAGATCCGCCTATCGTCAAAACTCCTATGGAGTTCCCCAGGGCAGTATATTGGGACCTTTTTTGTTTGTACTGTATATTAATGATTTGCCCAACGTGACTCCATATTCATGCATTCTGTACGCCGACGATACAACTCTTAGTATTGAACTCACTGATAAAAATATCACCAAATACGAAAAAGAGATCAATGATACACTAATCAAAATAATAGAATGGTTAAAAGACAACAATTTACATGTCAATATTGGTAAAACCAAACTTATACAGTTCCAAACGTACAATAGCAAACATCACGGATTAAAAATAAGATACGCAAGTGACACGATAGAAGAGGTTGAAAATGCTACTTTTTTGGGTATAACGTTAGATAAATATTGCAACTGGAAAGTAGATATTGACAAATTATGTACTAAACTGCAAAGATTTGTATTTGTTTTAGGCAGAATAACTCGCATAGCTGGTATCAACGCAGCACTTTATGCTTATCATGGTTATGTAGCATCAATTCTACGCTATGGTATTATCATATGGGGCAACTCTGTTGAAATTATTAAAGCATTCCGAGCCCAAAAAAAATGTGTTCGGTCAATAACCAAATCCCAACCATTAGATTTTTTTTTTTTTTTTTTAAACACAAATAAATTTATTTAACAATTAGGCAACATAACAACAGATTAGGATTATAAATGAACTTGTATAGAGGAACTTAAATTTGTTTTAAAATGAGGTTTTGTACGACAGCTTCGTGGTTCGTCGGCCACATCCGCATTAGTTTTGCCCAGGTAGGGCTGCTCCATCGCCGAAACCAAATAACTTGGCTAATGGTTTAAATTTATGTCTTGTGCCGCGAATGCACATGCTAGTGGCACGTATTATTGAGATGATGATTCTTGATCTTAGATAGCTGTGTCCCGCTCTTTAAAAGTTTAAGAATATTACCACTCCCGTCTTTATATATATTCGAACTTTGTATCTTTGTACATAAAACATATCTTTATTTAAAGTACATAATGATGTTGTTATAAGAAAAAGTCGAGATATTCACAAATTATGTGTACCCCAACAAAGAATTAAACTATTTTCCAATAATGTTTACTGTATGGTAATTCGCCTAATGTTTTTAAAGATCTTAACTTCATGACATTTAAAAATAAATTATTTGACTTCCTATTGTTTAAGTGCTACTACTCAACAAATGAGTTTTTAAATGAAAAGTTTGATTCTAAATTTAAATTGGACGACGACTTGCCTTACATTCCTAATAATTGAATTGTATCTAATACCTATGACATTGTATTCAATAATTCTTAACATTGTATTTATAAATACCTGACATAATATTTAGTATCTATTCCTTGACATTTCATCTGATAACTTGACATTATATTTAGCATGCCTTGACATTGTATTTAATAATTCCTGACATATTTAGTATTCCGTTAAATTGTATTTGATAACTCTTGGCATTCTAATTAGTATGCTTTGACATTGTATGTAATAATTCTTGACATTATATGTAGGATCCCTTGAAATTGTATTTGATAACAGTTAATGTTTTCCTTGTCCTTGACATTGTATGGTTTTTATCAATTGATTTTAATTTAAGTTCTTGAAAATATTTGTACGCTGGAAACAGCAGAATATTTTGGACGTACAATTGTATGTAACACCTTGTAACAACAATATTCTAACAAATAAATTTATTATATGATTATAATTTTTATTTTTATGTCATTTGCTTTAGTTTATTTGCAGTTTTGTAAAGTTAATTTTTTAATGTAAATGTGTGAACACTATAGACTCTGAGATTCATTTCTGATTATATTACATTTTATTATGTCAATTAGTCTATACTGTCCTCTCATACCAAAAAATAAATACAAAATTGTATCTATTATGCAAAGATTGTGAAAATCAAGAATTTTTTTTAAAAGAGTAACCGTGGAGTTTCTTGCCGGTTCTTCTCCATAGGAAACTACCAATTTCGAACCGTGCACTAACTTCTGACGTTTTATGAGTGCCCATTTAGGCCTATGTAAAATAAAATAATTTTGATTTGATTTGATTTGATCCATACTGTGAAAATTTTGCTGAATAACACAAAGTGCTCTCAACCTCCCCACACACTAGCACCGGCAAACAATTTATAACGTACGAGTATAAGTCCTTGCCTATTGTTTGACGAATCCAATTTCAAGGAGGACACTTCATTTTAAAGAGAGATCCATTAATTTGTACGAATCCAATTTAGAACACGGCAGTATCTGTTAGTTCAATTTATTGAGCCTCAATTGAATTAATCCAATTTTGGTTTGTATTTTGTGACAGTTTGTTCAATCATCTTGAATGGATTCAAAATGAATCTTCGTCTGCCTAAGCGGCTAACCTTTTCATGTTAGGGTTGGTTTTCAGTCAAACTGGATGCAGTCGAGTACTAGTGAAGTGTCTGCCTATCTAACCTCCACTGGTGTGAGATTCTCGGCTGCTGACTATCCGTAACGAATTTCAAAGATGTACAACTGCCAGCCATCAACTGTTTAAAGTACTCTCCAAGGCACAAAAGTATCACAATAAGTTAAGATGGTTACCCATACACGCACTAACCTCAGTGAGGGTTGCTTTACCAGACGCACCGCTGGGTACCACCCACACTTGGTTGATATACCGTCTTGTCGTACCAAGCGCTTCTCCTCCACATTTATTGTGCGCACAGCCAAGTTGTGGAATTCTCTGCCGGCTTCTGTGTTCCCTGCCACTTATGACCTTTCAGCCTTTAAAGCAAGAGTGGATAGGCATCTTCTGGGCTCGCTCGTCACATCGTAGACCTCATCTATCGCTTACCATCAGGCGAGATTGAGGTCAAGAGCGAGCTCATCCGTAATAAAGAAAAAGATTGACGGTGGCTGTGCGCCTGTTATTATTTGCTCATGAGCTCCTCCAAAATTAAAGTAAATCGAAAAATATCTTCATTGTGCGTACGGCTAAGGAGTGGAATTCCCTGCCGGAGTCTGTGTTTCCAGATAGCTACAACCTAGGGGTCTTAAATTTATTAAATAAAGAGTGAATAGGTTACTTCTAGGTAAGCGTGCTCCATCTTCGACCACATCATCGCTTACCATCAGGTGAGATGGTGGTCAAACGCGAGACTGTTCTGAATAAAAAAAAAATATTTCTCAAAGGCTTACATAAAAAAACATCGGAAACTGGTGAACAGTTCGAATTGGTTGTTTCCTGTGAAGAAGAACTGACAAGAAACTCCGAGGTATTCCTCGAAGCGCTACCATTTTGAAGCACACCTAATGAAGCGCTCCTTTTTTATTCCTCGGAGCGCTCCTTTTAGTAGCGCTCCCGATAACATGGTATACTAAAAGGAGCGCTCCGAGGAATAAAAAAGGAGCGCTTCATTAGATGCGCTTCAAAATGGTAGCGCTTCGAGGAATACTTCCAGGGTTACTATTTTCGAAACTTCATGATTCTTTTCTATTCTTACAATGTTTTTTTTTTCTTACAATTTGTATAATTAGTATATACATTTATTCTCCGAATGGACAATCTACTATAGGTCAGATTTGGTGATACTTGTCAACCTACTAACACATGTTATGGATTATAATATTAAGATCATATATGGCCTGTGCGACACCGCCCATTGTACACTAGTTTTATTATTTGTATCCATAAAGTGTACAATAAAGTATATAATATTAAATAAATAAATATATTCCCACATAATGTGAAAATTGTTTATGAAATAAATCAATCAATAAAAGACAAGCACCTCTGTGTTTGCGCAAACACTCTCGTTATTATCTCCTACGTATTTGGCTAATTTTCCAGTGGGCTATCGTGGCTGAAATTCAATCAGGAAATATCCTTTTTTTTTTGATTTGCCTAACACTTGAAATTTCTCCTGTATCGTCCTTCGGCTGTAGTTGGGTAGAAATATAATGTTCCTCAAGCTTCAAACTACTTTCTCTTTAGTACTTTTGGAGATAAGCGCATTCAAACAAGCAAACAAAATTATTCACTTTATGTATGTAGTATAGATTAACTCGATTATCCTATTGTCCGCCCGTATTATGTCTAAAAATGGTGCTAACAATGCTTCCTCGACATACATTTCATAACATATGTTTCATACAGTGAGATATGACATTTTAACCTTAAACAAAGCATTCCATGAAAACAACCCATTGGTAAACAAGTACTTAATAGCTTGTCAAATTACTAATATTTATTCTAAGCACGACTTAATATTTGTTTATGAATATTTCTTCACTTTTCCTCATAGGTATATGCTTAAATATATAGTACCTATAATTAACTAAACCTAATATGCCAAAATAAATGTACTGGCATGATTTGAGAGGAAACATAAAATTAATACTGATATTTCTTTAGTAATAACCGTTTTGTCCGAAAAGTATTGTTTCTAATAAAATTCATATATTTTTTTATAACTTTGAATTATTTAACAAAAGTTTATGTGCCTACTTGAATATAATACCTATTCGAGTTAATTTTAATACATAACTTTAACTTTCTACAAAAATTGAGTTTAACTCATAGTATTTAAAATTGATTTTTATGTGACCATTCATATAAAAATGCCTTAAAAGTAGTATGGATTGTATTTATGTCTTTTTAAATTCAATTGAGGGTTTGAAAAGATCATAAGAGTTTTAACAATATCAAATTATCGAAAAGGAAAAATCCAGTTACAACTGGAGGACAAACAGCAATTGAAAATTATGAATTTATAATCGAGAGGTAGACTAATATAATTTATCACAGGCGAAATATCAGTTCATCAGAAATGTTAAGATTGTTTAGTTTAGTTTTCAATATTGGTTCTGGTGTATTTGTACTCAAGGATGGACTTATTTTATTTGCGTAAAAATGTGTATAAATACAAGAATAAAAAATCGTGCATGCAAGAAAACATAACAAAAATAAAGTACAATCATGTTTGCCACATAATATGGCGTGCAAATATATTATAATGAATTTAAGTAACGAAATAATTATAATATTATGACGTGACAATAGTATACTATTGTAAACATTACTATCATTGTATTGTGACAGTAAAATTATATTGCTCTGTATACAGAGCAATATAATTTATTTAAAAGCACCATAATTTATATGCCCAGGAAGATCATTAATGTACTGCAAAAGAAGGGTGGTCCTAAAACGGTGCCCTGGGGTACACCGTATTTTATTGTCCTACTTTTTGACTGATATTTCATCTCTACACCGGGGTGAGAACATATTTATGTGATTTCTACAAATTGTTTTCTTTTAGCAAATATGATTCAAACAGTTTATGTGTATTTCCCCTGATACCATGTTTTTCAAGTTTACTTAACATTATTGAGTGATCCACATAATTAAAAGCCTTGGTTAGATCCATATAAATAGCACAAACAGGATTTCTTTTGTCGACGTTTCATGTAATAGGGAGAAGGAGATCATAAATAGCCATATCAATGGTCTTCTGTTTACGGAATGCCTTTTGTTCTTTGACTAATAGATTAGACTTCTCAAGATAGGTATAAATAACTTTCTCAAATATTAAAAAAAAACAGGTATCAAGGCAATTGGTCTATAATTTGCCAAACATTTCCTATCCTGTTTTTGTGTAGTGGTACAATTATGGAAGTTTTTAATTTTCAGGAAAGATACCGTTAAGAATATTTAGGTTAATGATGTGACTAACACTTTATTGTGTTTATTTAACCAATGTTTTTTTATTTATTTAAATCGATATAATTGAAAGTCAAGGGATCCATCCCTAATACCATGGGTTGTCTCAGTAATTTAAGTTATTTCTTAACAAATCTAGAGGAGAATTGTTTTGAACGTAATTTTTTTTCTCAGCTGAACACTCTACACAGCGCATTAATGGCCATTACATGGTACACTTGGGTCTTCATCGCCTTTTTGCCTTTAGCCGATGGTTGCAGCTTTTACAATGAGGCGTTTCATCACTTTTGACGTTTTGGGTTACTGTGGGATCATTGGACAACGCTGCTTATCTCCTCAAATGAAATAATGAAATGTTTATTTTGCAATTCGTTCATAAATAACACTTTTACACGTAATTTTATCGTAAATGTAAACTAGATGAGGCCGCGGCCGGTGTGTCCTGACTACCCTGAGAAGAAACACCGAAACAAACTCAGAGGTCGACGTTTCTTTTGAAGTCCATACCACCCGCAGTGATCGAATAATATGAGAGCTATGTAGGTTTATGTTTGTGGTGCTTTTTAGAGAGCAGAATCACATAGATTTGAGCAGGCCCGGCAAACAGTGAAATAATTTTCAACAAGGACCTTGCTGAAATTGGCGTGATCATCATATCAAACTGATGCTTCATCGCACTCAGACCCCTAACACAGCGGGAAGTAATACATCAGTCTATTTGTAGTCAGACCTTAAACTCCATAGTTTCTAGTTCATAGACAACGAATCATTATAAGCGCGCGTGGCCGTCTTTTTTTGCAATCGGTGGGAGTCATTCACGGTTTTTGGGACAAGGCCGAAGGTTGTGGATTTATTATAATACTTAAATTGTAGTTTAGTTCTAAATGTTTATTATCTTAGTTTTGCGATACAGTCCAGCAACAGTATCCATACTATAAATGAAATAATGAATATACATATAAATAAAGTTGAAGAGCCTGCTTGTCAATTAAAAAAATGTATAATATACACACATCAAAAGTGTCTAGGGATCAAGCATTTTTATGTGGATTTCTTTAGATTGAGATGTGGCTTTGTAATAAATTTATGATTTTATAAATTTATATGGATCCTTTTTGGTGCTTTTCATAATTTGAAACAGGAACTGTTAATCAAATTCGAGTAAAAGATGAAAATCAGCTGTCAATATTTTCCCTATAAAAACATACAAAGCATTGAAGACATTATTAGTGCTACTGTTTCCCTACTACTGATTAAAAACAACGTTATTATGGAGCGGCGACGTCATTTAAGCAGGGAAGAAATGCTCAGAGCCGTGGGAATGATAGAAGCTGGTTCCCGGCAACGTACTGTGGCTTTAGCTCTGAATACAAGTCAGAGTGTTATCAGTCGACTTTGGACACGTTACCGAAGCACTGGTACCGTGGCTGAGCGCCATGGAGGACGGTATCGCTGCACCACACGGAGACAAGACCGATACATTCAAATCTTAACTCGAAGAGCTCCAACAATAACCGCCATGATGTTAGCCGTGAGGCTTCATCACTCTTCAGGGAACTTAATTAGCGACCAAACAGTCAGAAACCGCTTGCATGAAGTGAACCTTCATTCCCGAAGACCGCTACGGGTACCACCTATAGCAATGCACAATCGTAGGGTTCGATATCAATGGGCTCTTGAACACAGAAATTGGGCAGAAGAACAATGGCGTTTCGTGTGCTTTTCTGATGAGTCTCGTTTTGGTATGAGACCGGATACAAGACGTATACGACACTGGAGAACCCCTGGACGCCAACAGCGATTAAAATCCTGCCAGGAAGTCCATCCTTATAGTGGTGGAACCATCGTGGTATGGGCGGGTATTTGGATCGGCGGAAGAACTGAGTTGATTTGGATCAGAGGCAACCTCAACGCTCAAATTTATGCTGAGACGATTGTATCTGACGTCATCGTTCCTCTACAAGTGCAAATCGGTCCTTTATTTCAGTTAATGCATGATAATGCACGACCGCACACCGCAAGAGTTGTAAGACAGACTCTCGCCGCAGCTAACATCAATGTCCTGCTCTGGCCTGCTCAGTCGCCAGACTTGAACCCGATTGAGCATGCATGGGATATGCTACAGAGAAGAGCTCTGCCGAATATGGAGGGTATCCAGTCGCAAGAAGACCTTTTTTTGTTGTTGCAACGAACATGGGCGGCCATTCCACAGCGTGATTTGGATGAACTCATTTTGAGTATGCCAAACCGATGTTCTTGTGTTGTTAGTGTTCGCGGTAGAAACACGGATTATTAATTGTTTAAGTTACCCAATAAAATTTTAAAGAAAACTGTTATTTCAGTCTTTTTTTCGAACTTTAATGTTAGTGGTTCAAATGTCAAAAATCCCTTTATTAGGAAAATGGCAAATTTCTTTATTAATGCAAAGGTGACTTGGTTTATCGTTACTGTGACAAACGAAAACACTTTATTTGATGAATCCTTAAAGAAAATTTTAATTAATATCAATCAGGAGAAAAGTTATTGCAAAAATATATGTTGATCCCTAGACACTTTTGATGTGTGTAGTTAATAGCTTACTTTTAGGTAAGCATGTTTCATTTTCGACTACATCATTGCTTACCATCAGGTGAAATGGTGGTCAAATGCAAGCTTACAAACAAAAAACTCATTCTCTGAAGTGATTGTAGTCATTTAAACGCAAAAAATATATTTTTTTACTGTTGTGTCTGTCAGTCTGTCTTTTTGTCCAGCCACATCTCTGGAACGGTTGAACCGCTTTGTTCTGGTTTTCATTTGAGGATAGAAGAGATTATAAGCCAGCTTTATTTAATATGTTCAAAAATATGTGGAAAACCTCTCACGCAAAGTTAGTTGCGGATACAGCTAGTAATATTATATATACTAAAAGTGAAATTGAAATTGAAAAATAGAAATTGAACATTTAATCGGACGAAGACAATTATAAAAAAAAATTATAAAAAAATAATCGTTGAGTATGTCCACACCGAAAGGGACACCAAATCAGCATTCAAATATGTCTGTTACGCTTCTACGGTTAAACCGCTAATTAGATTTTGATGTTTGGCATGGATATAGTTGAAGGGTTTTCCGCTTAAGAGCTGAAATAGGGGATGAAAGTTAATAAATGATAAATGATCTTTATTTTGCAAATTGGTTATTAAATAACACTTTTACACGTAATTTCTTTCCGTAAATATTAACTAGATGAGGCCGGTGTTTCCTAACTGACTACCCTGAGAAGAAACACCGAAACAAACTCAGGGGTCCGTCTCTTTTAAAGTCCATACAATCTACACTGATTTAATTATATAAAATTATATGGTCTTTTAAAGAAAGATGCTCACAGATTTGAGTGGGCCTGTCCATACAGTGCAAGCATTTGTCAAATGACGTATAGCTCAACTTAGAACAAGGAGCTTAACGATTTGACGAACAATACCAAGGTAAGGACCTTTGGACCGCAAAAAGCACTCAAACTGCCAGACAATTTATTATGTTTAACAACACGAATAAAAAAAAAAACCTACATAGTGCACATATTCACAATCGTTTATGAGGATTATGTAGATTAGTCTGAAATGGCCTTTTGAGGAAAGACCAAACAGTTTTGAGTAGACCCGTCCCGTCAGTGCAAGCCTTTGTCAGTTAGTCTGTAAGCTCAAATACAGTTATCTTTAATATTGTAAAGATAAAATAGATGTTTATAAAAAGTAATCTATAGAAGTATTGAACTGGTAAAATATTTTAGTTACCTGATAAAAGTGTATATTAGGCATTCTCTACAAGCCGACGTGGATGGCGAAGAGATATCATGACAGGTGCATAAAAAAATAACTAGCTTCTTTAATTTCGGAACTCGGTGTTATTGGTTATGGATTTTCTTTTTATTTCACACCGCTTTCCGAAATTAAAGTTATTTTTGGCTTTGTAGTGTTTTGATATGGAAGTCGGTTCTATTTTTTGCTAAAAAAATTAGGTTCACGCTTTTTAGTGGGTCCGTTTGTAATTTATCTAGTTACAAAAGCCATAATATCAACAACTTATCACCTTTTACAAAATATTGCTTTTCCCGATGCATAGCCGTTAATTTTTGAGGAGTTCTCCTGGTACTTGACCATCAGCTCTATATCACCATATGTATTGTAACGAGCATAAAGTGTTTAACATCCGTACTCAAGTAATCGAATCGCAATCCACGAAATAATTATTATTGAGGAGTTTCAGTGGCCATCTGTGGTCTTCAGCATCAGTTCAAATTCCCCAAATGGTACTTTTCGGAAGTAACTGCTCAAGGTACTATAAGAAATACCCAAAACGCTATAGGTGTGCCTATAATATTTGAAAAGTTCCCTCGATTTCTCCAGGATCCCATCATCAGATCCTGATTTCGTAACAACGGGACCAACTAGAAAGTATACACATTCAAACTCAAAAATAATTTTTCAAATCGGTTCAGCCGTCTCCGAGTTATGAGGTAACATACATAAAAAAAAATGTTCAAGACGAATTGAGAACCTCCTTTTTTTGAAGTCGGTGAAAAATAACTAAAATTAAATTAAATACATATTCATTAAAATGCATTGTATGAATTTGAATGAATTTATTTTATGTACGTGTTGATAAAAAATTATAGAAGTAAAGATCATTGAGTTCCATCATCTGATGATCCTAACGTATAGGTTATGCTTAGCACCAAGCCTAGACTATACTATTCATAATATTAATCGCGCCAAAAGTACTGAACGGATCTGAATGAGGTACCTAAGTAGATAGTTGACTTCCTGGAATAACACATAGGCTCCTTTTTATTCCGGAATTTTCACGGAATCTAGAATTACGCGGGAATAAGCTAGTTTACTATAAATGTATACTAGCAACTAAGAATTCTGGAAAATAGTGGGCAATTGTTTCGTTGTTCAAAGAAAGGCTATAAAACCCGTAGCCTCATCTCGTAGCACATTCGTAGCAATGCGTAGCGTGAGAGTTCGTGGTGAGTTCAAAATTAAGAATACACCTATGTATTAAAATTACACAAGCTGTTTTTCCGGGATAAAAAATAGCCTGTGTGTTATTCTGGTGTATAAGATATATATCTGTAAAGTTGCATCTAAATTCGTTCAAAGTTTTTGAGTGAAAGAGTAACAACCATCCATTCATCCAATTAGTAGGATAGGAAGTGGGATAATAAGATTAATAACCTTAAGACCTTTTAAAATGGGTTGTATTTAGTTTGCATTACTACGAACACGATCTATTAAGTTTTGTTGTTGTTTTTTACTACACTTCTTTTATTTGTGATTTCTTGAAAGAAGGCGAATTGTAAGGAAACAATTCTACCTATCACATGACAGGAAATTACTAACTAAAGGATAGAGAAATACGTTATACGAATCATATTGTATTCTGGCAAAAAAGTATTTTGGGGTCGAAACTGGGAACGTGGAGTACCACTGCACATAATGTTGTTTAAACATCTTTCCAGAACTTTAGTTGATACTATGCGTGACCCTAGAGCTGTCTTTTACTTGTACCAGAGGTTGTACATCGTGGAAATGCCGGTCATCTTTTGGGCATATTTTCGGTGATGCGTATGAATTTTAGACTCCATATTTTAAATTTAATTATTTTTATGGCAATTAAGATGCAACAAATTAAAAGTATGCAATAATAACTATACATGTTGAGCCCACAATAAATTTAATGTTTGCAAGATTCATACTAAAGCTTTATTTCTGAAAATCGTGATTAACTGCTAAGTCATGAAAGCATTGAAAACATAAACATAGATAAAAACTATCATATCGTCATATTGACTGAATTGGCTTTCCATTTCCAGAAAATCAAATTTCGAAACACCAAGAAATGTTCTTCAATGCATAGGTAATATTTTTTTCCTGTATTAGTGTATTCCAAAACACATTAACAAGCAAATAGTTGTAAAATAAACACGGAGAAAGATTAAATTAAAGTGTAGAACATAAACATTTTACAGGAAAATGTCCGAAAATTTCACGCGATTAAAATCACGGGCAACGCCTTGTATTACATAGATTCACATGTTCGTGCTCCAGTTGCCAAGACCATGCATCAAACACCCTCCCGGCATGCAAGGTCACCATAACGTTCAGCACATTTATGACTAGTAACACGAACCATGGATCGCACATTCTAAACAACACATTATATATATAACGTGTATCGGAAACCCCATGTCTTTCTAAAAAGACTGAAGACAACATCTGGTATAGAGTTTCTATTCACAGTTTCAGCTCAAAATAACTGACTCAAAGAATTGATACCAAATTAACGGTTTCATAATTTTGGTTCTTGAATACCATATCAAACGTGTCACAGCGAGAGGGTTAATATGTAAGTTCCACACATGTAGACATAGGATTACAAAAACCCTACCATATCGTTTGGTATCATGCAAAGAAGCCGTCCACTTGTTATGTACATGTTACAGTTCAAACCCGCTTTTCGTTAGAACTCGTTTTCCCTAGGCAAAACTAGGATTTACTAAAGGCCTTTGTTAAAACTAGAAATACCCAGTCAAAACTAGAATTTACCGCTGATATATTTAATTTTCAGATAAAACTAGTTGTCACTCCGAGCTTTAGTTAAAAGAATCCTTGAGAAACTAATTTGGGATTGAAAAAAAGATAAAATTTTAAAAATATTTATTAATACAAACCTTTTTACAAAAATTTTATAAGGAATGTATGTATGGAATGTATGGAAGTCTATTTAATTTTTTGTAAAAAAGTTTTTATTTCTCTCTTTTTAGTTGGCCGGTTTACCTAGTTACAAAAGTATTTGTATTCCCGATGTAGGGCCGTTGATTGTTGAGGAGTTCTCCTGGTATTTCACCATCAGCTTCACTCCACCATTTGTATTGTGACGAGCATATTGTGCTTAATAACCAATTTCAAGTAAGTGAATTGGATTCCATGAAATACTTATTATTGAGTAGTTCCGGTGGCCATCTGTGGTCTTCATCATCAGTGCTACTTCACCAAACGGTGCTTTTCGAATGCAGCTGCACAAGTTACTATAAAAAATACTGAAATCGCTATAGGTCTGCCTATAATATTTGAAGAGTTCCCTCGATTTCTCCAGGATGCCATTATCAGATCCTGACTTGGTGACAATGGGACCACCTCTGAAACAAAAAGAAAACAAAAAGAAAACCCTTTCAAACAAAAATAATTTTTCAAATAATTTTATTCCGAAACTATTAGGACTATACATAATATGAAACTGAGTAGGTAGATGTCTTCTGTGAACTGCATTCCGATTTTAAGAAAAAAATATTTAAAATTAAGGGGGGCTCTTCCCGTACATATAACTGACACTGAAAATATTTTTTGCTATGAAACCTATGTGCGTGTGGTATCTATAGATAGGTCTTTAAAAATGACATTGAGGTTTCTAAAACCACTTTTTCATAAAGTTAATAGTTTAAAGGATATACGCTTCCAAACTGGTTAAATGTGTCCCCCTCTCTAACTTCTATAACAATGGAAGGAAAAATCTGAAAAAAATATATGATATGGTTTAAACAAGATCGGGTCAGCAGTTTTTGAGATATAGCATATTTTCTAAAACCGCAAATAGTCATTAAATGATTTTCCCACCCGGGAAAAAAATGGACACAGAGTCATGTAACTAATAAAAGTAATAATCTTACACTAAAAGAACATTTTAGGGAACTTCGACATAAAGTAGTTACCAAGGTGAAAACAACAAGGTGACAATATTAATTAAAAGTAAATTAATCAAACAAGTCAACAGATCATAAAATTTGCAATCACGACAGTCACAATCATAAAATTTCCAAAAGTAATATTGTTAAGGAACTTTGGTTAACATGCAAGAAATAATAATCAAAATACCTTAAAATTAAAAAAGGATGAGGTCTCGCGATTAATCATAATAAGGTACAATGAACTTTAATCTCGGTCGGAACAGTTTTAACTGACTCGCTTCGGACAAACGCGTTTTGTCTAGTAAGAACTAGATTTAACTGATATTCAATTATGAGCATTAGTTAATTCTAGATTTAATAAACGTATTTAGTAAAAACTAGTTCTAACTAGGGAAAACGCGTTCTTTCTAAAAACTGGTTTAACTGTAACATATATTGCCTTTAAATTACACGTTGTATATAATTATGTAGATCATCTTACTTCCCACAAATCAGGAATGCATCAAAACTTTTTACCAAAAAATTAAACCGACTCCCAAAAAACACTGCAAAGTGAAAAATAACTTTAATTTCGGTAGTCGGTGTCTTTAATTTTGTATTGTCGTTTTTGGCACCGACTTCCGAAATTAAAGTTATTTTTCACTTTGCAGTGTTTTTTGGGAGTCGGTTTAATTTTTTGGTAAAAAGTTTTTATTTCACTCTTTTTAGTTGGTTGATTTTTAATTTACCTAGTTACAAGAGCCTAAATGTCAACTACTTATAACATTTTACAAAATATTGCTTTTCCCAATGCTGGGCCGTTAATTTTTGAGGAGTTCTCCTGGTACTTCACCATCAGCTATACATCACCATATGCATTTTGACGAGCATAAAGTGCTTAATATCCATATTCAAGTAATCGAATCGCAATCCATGAAATACTTATTATTGAGTAGTTTCGGCGGCCATCTGTGGTCTTCACCATCAGTTCCACTTCCCCAAATGGTACTTTTTGAGAGCAACTGCACAAGTTACTATAAAAAATACCCAAAACGCTATAGGTGTGCCTATAATATTTGAAGAGTTCCCTCATTTTCTCCAGGATCCCATCATCAGATCCTGACTTGGTGACAAATGGTACCAATTTCGAAGTATACCCTATCAAACAAAAAAAGAATTTTCCAAATCGGTTCAGCTGTCTTCGAGTACTCGGTGATCAATTAATCATACATAAAAAAAAAAAATATACGCGTCGAATTGATAACCTCCTCCTTTTTTTGTCGTCGGTTGAAAATTAGAACATGCTTGGCAGTAACGGTGTCAGCAATCCGACAGATTACACATACTTACTGTCAAAACGCAGGATGCATTACATCGGTGCCTTACATCAATCCCACAATTGTCATTCAAGGAGAAAACGGTTAATGTATCACTAACGGTCATTGGCCTTGACTCGCCTTGGCATTGGACCAAGAACTTCCTGCAAACAACAAAAGCGATAATAGTCCGTAAATGGCAGCAATTAGTGTTGGTTTTTGAATGGAGTACAGTTTATGAATCGTATCATAATGTGGTCGAGAGTTTATTTGGCATCTTTATGAGGAACTGGTGGAATAGATTGCGTCTATTAATGTTTTTAATTCACTGACTTTGACCATTCCTGAAGCTATGTGGACTACTGAAATTTTGTGTTTGAGTTACATCATCGTTTCAGTCTGGAAATATTAAAATAAAATAATAACTACAGAGCTTTTTAATGAAGTATTTTTTAGGGTTCCGTAGCCGAATGGCAAAAAACGGTACCCTTATAGTTTCGTCATGCTTGTCTGTCTGTCCGTCCGTCCATATGTCACAGCCATTTTATTCCGTAACTATTAGGATTATACATGTGAAACTTGGTAAGTAGGTGTATTCTGTGAACCGCTTTCCAATTTTATGAAACAAATTAAAAATATTTAAAATAAAGGGGCTCCCATACATGGAACTGAAAACGAATTTTTTTTTTACCTATGCGTGTGTGGTATTTATAGATAGGTCTTTAAAAATGACATCGAGGTTTCTAAAACTACTTTTTCATAAAGTTAATCGTTTAAAAGAACGCTTCCAAAGTGGTAAAATGTGTGCCATCCCCCCCCCCCCCCCCCTCTAACTTCTATAATAATGGAGTAAAAAATCTAAAATAAATAAGTGCTATAGATCATAATGTAAACTTTCAACCAAAATTGGTCTGAACGAGATCGGGTCAGCAGATTTTGAGATACAGCATATTTTCTAAAACCGCAAATACAACTATGTAATTCATACAAACACTATGAAATACAAAGTTATTTGACGTAGTTACTACGGAACCCTTCATGGGCGAGTCTGACTCGCACTTGGCCAATTTTTTTTAGTGATAATATCGGCCGTCCTGGTCGATTTTTTAAGGTTAAGTAACACTTTTCGAGGTCAGTCGGTGGATGGGTGGCTATCTTAACTTAACATATCACAAATCCTCCATGCTTCGAGTAGAATGTTAAAGCGCTATCCACACATTTCCGGGTACCCGGCCCTGCCGTGTTCGGTCAGGGACGGGGAAAAAATCGGTTACGTACAATTTGCACTAACTTTTTCACATAGCTCCGAGTCAGGCGTATCCGGATCGTCAGTGTCCCGGAGCACGCTGTCGCACGTGTGCTGTGACAGTGCTATCCGATTTTTATCTAGGTACGAACACAGAAAGAATTTGTACGACAGAATAATATACTTTACGATCTTTCTAATCCACATTATTTGAATAAGTACATCGTGTTGTGTGCGTATCAGCTGAAGAAACAGATTACACTGATACCGATTTCCCTGATACGTGTGAACACGGGTGACGGATGGCACGTCCCTGACGGGAACACTGAAATGAACAACTCGGAACACGGATAGCCCTGACCCGGAAATGTGTGGATAGCGCTTAAGCCAGTTGTCCCTGCGGTCATTTGAACAGAATTGACAGTCAATACGGGTAGTCAGAAGCGAGAAAACCTGACACTGGTCTTGCCAAGGGATATCGTGTTACCCAGTTACTGGGTGTTGGAGGTCAGATAGGCAGTCGATCCATGTTAAACACTCATATTCAGACTACGGTTAGACTGGAAGCCTAGCTCAACATAATGAGGGTTTTTTTTTATGGAAAAATATATCCTTCAGTTTAATGATACGTGTTTTGCAAATAAAAAAATAACGCGTAAAAATATTATTTTAACTAAATAACATTTTTATGCGTTATTTCTTTCATATTTAAAAGTAATTTATTTCAAAAATAAATTATGAGGTTTGAGTTACCTAGCTGTCCCCTACACTTCGAAAAACCCCAAAACAATACCGATTTTGTGTGAATTATCAGTATATCTATACGAGGCCGGACCAGGTCGTAAATTATAAAATGTACATAATTTTGAAGCAAAGTAAATAAAGTACGTAACGGAAATTTACTAAAGTAACCACATAAAAATAAAATATCATTATTTCTGCTTTATTTATTACATAATAATAATATTATGTTGGTTGGGAAAAAATGTAATACTTATTACATTATATAATACTTATAAGTACATACCTATATCATTAATCTAAATAAACTTGGAAGCCAAATTGTTTACATATTATTTATATGTAAACAATAAATGAATTATTTGCCAGAAAAAAAAAATATAATATAGGGAAACTCGACTTCATTGGAAGACCAGCGTCACAGCATGTCTTGCAACACTGTTGAAATCAGTTGAACTGAACCTTATTGACGTAGCTGTGTTGGGGCTCACTGAATCTTTTGTTTCTATTGTCACTTATTTAATTTAATTTCATTGTGTAGAGTAGCATTAGGGACCAAGTGGTTACAAGTGCATTTATTGAGTTATAACTCGTGGGTTCGAACCCAGGTAGACACATTACTTTTTGTAATAAACAGGCTTCCTCTTATAAAGAGGAAGCCTGTTTCTCATCAGTGAGAACGTTATAGACCTGCTATTTTATGTTTGTTGTGTTATACGGGGAAAAAATCCCAGGCAGAAACTAATATTTATAATCACAAAAGGTCACACTCAGCAGTCTTTACAAATAGCTTGGTAGTGTTACGTAAATGCAAGACCAAGACGAGACTTCGCCAGTCTTGGTCTTCATCTTGCATCAATACACCTGATCTTGGTCTTGGTATTGCGCTCCTAGTCTTGGTCTCGGTCTTGGTCTTACGCATGAGTCTTGCAATTAACGATTATCCTATTGCTATTTATTAAACGGTAGTTTAGATCTTAGAACAATGTAACAGAATAGGTACATAGTAAAGGCCAACCAAATTAATAAATTTAATAAGAAATTCGAAATATCAACTGAAACCTCACCTTTGTGTGTTCAGACCTCATGGTCTGAATCCACAACCTCGGCGATCCGTGCCGATGCTATCAATTGTCAATTCAAACAAAACAAAACAAATTGTCAATAATTACTTAAATACTTATATTATAAAAGAGACGTTGACCTCTGAGTTGGTTTCAGTGTTTCTTCTCAGAGTAGTCAGTTAGGAAATACTGGCCTCATCTAGTTTATATTTACAAAAAAATAAAAACGTGTAATAGTGTTATTTATAACCTATTTGCAAAATAAATACGATTGTTTCATTATTAACGAAAAAAAAATACGAGATAGTTTTATGTGTATGATTACATTTTAACATTTTGATGCACTGATACCTACGCTTTAAAACTGCATGAAAAATCGATACAAAAAATTTTGTCCCTTGGCAAAGGCACCGTCGCCGGCACGGCGGCTATCCTGACCTTCATAAGGTACTAGAAATAACTTTAAATTTTACATTATGTTGAAAAATATTAAGTAACCTACAACAACTAAATATTTTCCGCTGATTTCTTATTTTAAAAAAACTATGGTTCGAATATTGTGTGTGTGCCAGTCTTGTTCAATGTTGCTGGATCTGTATCACTGTTGGTGCCCAAGCAACAAAACCTTGTCCTAAAGCAGCCCATAGAACGTTTTTCAAAGAACTAATTGATGTTGCTGAGCGGTTCTATAAAAGACCAAAGAACGTTTACACAACCCAGATTGGGCGCAGTTATATCTCTAATCGCTGATATAACAGATATATAGCAGCATTGGCGTACCATTTTTGACCTCTAAGATTGATATTACAGTGAGAAATGTCACCAAACGGTGATGTAGTTCCCACTGCAACGCTGTTATTGTTCTTTTATGTTTTAAAGAAGCGATTGTGGTTCTTTTAGATTACCATATCACAACAAATCGTTCAATCTTTCGTTCATTCTCATACTGTCAGTGTTATTAAAGTGATTGTGTGTTAGGCTTATATTACTAATTTCAACAAATCGTGGTAAGTAAAATTACAATATCAAAATATTTAGTATGGCGTCTATCAAGTAGCAAAATGCGCTAGTAGCAGCAACCCAGGCATTGAAATAGTGTTACGATTACAATTTTATTGACAAAGTAGGCATAGATTAGTATCTAATTTTTAATACCCCTCCCAAAATTAATAAGTTTTATCTAAATTAAAATAAATTAATCGAAGATTAGTTCCATAATTTTCTACTATAGAGCAAAAAGTGTAACATAGGCGATTACAGGCCTTCTATAGTACTATGATCAAAGTAGTGACCGCCATTGTGGTTAAATAAATTAGGGTTCCTTTGAATTGCCGCTGCAAACTTATGTCGCACTTTTATGCGGCTTCGCGTTGTCTTGGCCAAAGGTTGAGACAAATAACAAAGAAAAATTGTTTCAAATAATGTTAGAAGTAGATTTCATGACATATTTTTAACTTACCGGTGATATGAAATGTTATAATTTATTTTATTGTGCTTTTTGTCGTAGTTCATGCAACCCTTCACGGCACAACTTGGCATTTGTGCTTGTAAAAGTTACGACCGCTCCCGAAGATAGCCGATCACGTTCTAGTCACTTAAATAAAGGGAAGACCATTTTGGGACCACGTTCGAGGCGTCATTGTAACATGCGGTCCGCCCAGTCCTTACGCAGTAATATATATGTCAATGGCTGCGACACAGCAGCAGCACCCTTGTCGCGGTGAAGCAAAAGCAGATCCTCCAAATTTATTTTATTAATTAATAAATAAAATAAATTTAAGAGTTGGTTTAATTTATTTTATTTTCTCAGTGACAGAGCCTCTGTGATTGTATTGCGGTCCGCATTGCTCGGAAATGGACTACACTTTAAAAATTAAGTGACGTTTAAGTACCTACTGAATTCATAGTATAAGCACAGTTTAAAGATCATCATATAATTTTGTTGTTTGCAGAACCCGCAGTTAAGTATTAAAATGGAAATGCTAACTCTTGTTTAAATCACATTAGTTATTTAATAGTGTTTGTTTGCTTCCTTTATGTATCATTATGATGTTATAGAAGAGAGAGAAACTCTAATAAAAAATGACAGTGTATTATAGGTATCTAAAACTCTGTTACAAAATAATTCTGCTCTAAAAGAGTGTCTTCGTAACCAGTATAAAAAGGTAAATATACAGTGTTTTAAAAACTCTTGTAGCGTAAATTTCTCACATAAGGAGTAACACAAAACTCAGTTATAGCACCAAATTGCTCTATTTTTGAGCAGTCGTGACTATTAAAACACTTTGTACTATAGCAGATACTTAAACACCCACTTTATTATTAAATCGCCCTATTGCCAAATTTCAATAACCGTTAATGAACCAGGCCTATAACGGTAAATATATAAGTTTTACAGATCAAATTAGATACAAAAGGGCACCCATCAACAAATATATAGAACAAAGTAGTTTTATACATGTTTTCTTTAAGCCTTATCTATACTAATATTATAAAGCTGAAGAGTTTGTTTGTTTGTTTGTTTGTTTGTTTGCTTGAACGCGCTAATCTCAGGAACTACGGTTCTGATTTGAAAAATTCTTTCAGTGTTAGATAGCCCATTTATCGAGGAAGGCTATAGGCTATATATCATCACGCTATGACCAATAGGAGCAGAGCACTAATGAAGAACGTTTCAAAATCGGGGGATTTTTTTTTCCACGCGGACGAAGTCGTGGGCGGAAGCTAGTATAGTATATGTCTATAACAGTTGTACAAAATGGTAATGTAAATGTTTACATCATTAGCTTATAGAACGTTTTCGCTGTATAAGCTTATAGAGCAAAAAAGTATAGTCAAACGCCTTTATTCAACATGCTGCCACCATAAACACGGTTATATAACGTTTACAAAACTTTTTTGCGAAATAAGCTTTGGTTATAGTACAATTTTGCTGCTTGGGTGGTAGTAACACCTCCGTCAGAGCCAGTGCATTAACGTTCTCATCAAATAATCCGGCTCTGGACAACGATTCAAACTCGGAGAACACATAAATAGTTATTTTAAACATAACGTGTAAAAGTGTTATTTATATATAACCAATTTACAAAATAAATATTTCATTTCATTTAATTTCATAAGAGCTGCCTAGGTTTCATTGTTTCCTCCGCATCGTCCGCCCTTCTCCTGTGTTTTTGCAATGTAAGTTTTCTCATTTTAATAATAACACAAAGAAAATGACAGTCTGAACTAACTGCAAGACGCAAGAGTCTTGCAGGCTTAGTCTTGTTCTTGCTTAAATTTTGTAGGGTAAGTCTTGGTCTTGCTAAAATTAGGCGGTCTTGGTCTTGCAAAAATGCAAGAACAAGACCAAGACTGATTTCGGGCAACACTATAGCTTGGTAATAGCTTAATGATAGCCGAGGGTATACCTCCACCGTCTCCCCAGTAACTGAGGTCCCTTAAATATTTTATGGCCAGGAAAGAGCCGTAGTTACCGATAGACTTTAATATTTTACGATAGTAACCTATGATACAATGTACTAAGTCATTTTATGAGTTGAGTGCTATGCCTCCGGTCCTTTCAGTGGTGTTTAGAATGGCCTTTCAACCTGCCACTATCCACGGATTTTATGACTGAACAATATTTCTTCTTATGATCATGGACTTTCATTTGAGAATTGAAATTCATGGTCGAGCACCGAGAAAGTTTTTTTGACATATTTTGTTTTGTGTATAAGAGCGAGGAGCTTGTGGTTTTTTATTATAACAGCAGCACGAGATGCTCTCTAAAGTTAAGCAATGAATGAACTAGGTATAACGTGATTCCTCAATTCCTCGGAAAGCTCGTTCTGTCAATTGAACATCTTTGTCAGTCGTTACGGATAGTTAGAAGCCAGAAAAAGTGACACTGGTCTGGTCAATGGGTCTTGAAAGTCAGGTAGGCAGTTATTATAGGTTGGAAATGCTAAGCAGTTAATGATGATTGTAAATGCGGAAGTGTGTTTGTTTATTTTTCCAACTTTTAAGGGCCTATACTACCTCAAATGGCTTAGCATGATCCTCCGTTATGTCGAAAATACTGCAGCAATAATTTTGAAATAAATATATGGTAAAGTTGAGGATTAATTTTAGATACTATGTTTGACGATAACACGATTCCATAAAAATCTTGATAGATAAAAAAATTCCAAAGTTACCTCCAAACCGAACAATAAACCGCTGGTATTAAAAAATTACTTCAAATTAGATAGTCAAACTTTGCATATTAATTGAACTAACTATACAGCAGGTCTTATGTTATTTACTTTTTTTTAATTACCATTATTTTCACCGTAAAAAGAAATAAACTAAATTATCGGTGTCTTGGAGTCTTTTCCCTGCCACCCTGTCTCGCTTGCTCGCGTGACCGCGACCAGTAGTGTGCGAGCGAGATAAAAAGTGAGAAGCGCTGAGGTAGTATAGGCCCCGGAGCAACAAAAAATTGCTAGTAGATACTTACATACATAATATTTCGCTACTTTGCCATCCTAGTTTCGGAATTGATCACGCGACTCGGATAGAACGAGGGGTTAATTAAAATCACCAAGAAGTTGAACTCGCGACCTTGATTAATGCCGAGCAATGTCACAACATACGCACTTATAACTTATCGTAATATCATGCGTGTTATCTACAAGATTACGGTACAGGTGTATCTGCGTACGTATCAGTAGGTAACTTGTAGGTACACATTTAATACGACTTAACATGCCTTTTTTTCTGGAGGAAAAACATCAAATTAAAAGTTTCTTCCGATGTAGGTGGAGCGAAAAGAAATGTCAGACTTCTTCGTACTAAAAATCCACCCTTTTCCATTAGTTACTCTTGCGTTCCGGGGTCGTGGCATCTCGTTAGAACATTTCCGCAACCCTGAGCCATGCTACCCCCGGAAAGAATAAAAAAAAAAAGGAGGCAGTCGATTATTTTTCTACGAAACAAAAGAGGCATGATGAAGGCGATTATCGAAACTTCAAAACTAAATGGGTTTGACAAACGTTGTCAAAATATAACGTGGGTAATCTCTTATATTTTTTTTTCATTTCATTCACTGATACCGATTCCGGCTTTGAATGAAACTTGGTATACGAATAGACTGTCCTCGATTGGAATAAATAAATAAATGTTACTGTTAATGTGTATACCAAGTTCTCATGGGATGATTTCGGAGTACTAGAATTTACAAGATGTTTTTTTTATTGATAATAGGTTCGCGTTTGACCACCATCTCACCTGATGGTAAGTGATGATGTGGTCGAAGATGGAGCACGCTTACCTAGAAGTATACCCATTCACTCTTGACTTAAAGACCCCTAGGTTGCAACAAGTAAAACCAAAGTATAGCTAGTTCACTACACGTAGTATAGTAGAACAGTGAGAAACAACCGCTTGTGTTTTGCAATAATATTTCAGTTTATCGCTTTATGGTTGTATAATAACGCGCGATATATCAAAAACGATATGGCTTATGTGAGTTTTATACCACCAAATAAAAAACTTGAGTTGAGCTCAATAACATAGGTTTTTCGCGCGCAGTCTCATAATAAAAAACCAGTAATAAGTATTACATTGCATTGAATGTGCTTGTTATGTAGGATCAAAAGTGTAGGTGTAATTATCCAAACCTGTAGTACCTTAGTAACAAGCCGTTTAATGGCCCTTAACTGCTTTAATCTTTATTGTACCCCAATTGAAAATCCAAAAGGGCGCCGAGGATTTTTTTATATTATTTTAGTAGCTGACTTAGCAAATGTTGTTTTGTCATATAATATTATTTCTAGTGAAAAAAAAGTTACCTACGTCCTGTTCTCAGACCTACCAAATATACACACAAAAATCCGTAAAGCCGTTTCGCAGGAGTATCGAAAGCAAACATTTTACAGACTTTTTATATGACTTTTTCGGGTTTGCTGAAAACGAAATCTTTTATGAAAAAAAAAACCGGCCAAGTGCATGTCAGGCCACGCGCAGTGTTCCGTAGTTTATACAACGTTAAGTGCGACTAGCTGACCGAGAGTCCCGTACCATGCTCTAACAAAAATAAACTATTCTGTTTTACACAAATATGAATGTCAGAGTGATTAATATGCCAAATTTCAGCGTTCTAGTACCAATAGTTTCAGAGCTAAGCCGTGGACAGACGGACGGACATGCCGAAACAATAGGGGTTCCTTGTTGACCAAGTGCAAGTCAGACTAGCATATGAATATTTCCGTAGTGACAAGCATAGATGTGCGAAACTTTGCATTTCAGTATTTGTTTAAATGATAAAGTTATATTTGCGATTTTTAAAAATGTGCCTTTATCTCAAAAACTACGACTGTATTTCGTTCAAATCAATTTTCATTGAAAGTGTCTATTAACATCTACAGCATTTCTTTGAGCATTTTTACACATTTAGTTTAAAAGTTAAAGTGGGGGGAGCACGTTTTTACAACTTTGGAAGTATCTTTCTAGCGATTGAAGTTTTTTTCTTTTTTTTTCTTGGTGGGAAAATCATCGAATGACTTCTTCCGTTCTGGATGGAGTGGAAGGGAGTGTCAGACTTCTACTGACTAAAAACCCACCCTGTTCCTTCGGCTGCCCTTGTGTTCCGGGGCCGTGGTATCTCGTTAGAACATTACCGCAACCCCGGCTTTACAGAATACATCTACCTACCAAGTTTCAACTCTGCAGTCAGTGACGTATGGAAGGACGTACAGACAGACATGACATATTTACAAGGGTTCCTTATAATGGGAACCAGGAAATTTGTGAAAAGAAACAGAAAAAGAAAAAAAAAGAAGAAGGAAAAGTGTGAATTTTCGTGGATGCAAATCTGGATTTTCATCGCGAGCGCATTTTGGTTATGAGCGACCTTACAAACTTTAGCCTAATCGTTTTTTTACCCGACTACGGCAAAGCAAAAGGAGGGTTATGATTTTGACAGGCTATGTATGTATGTATGTATGTATGTATGTATGTATGTATGTATGTATGTATGTATGTATGTGTGTATGTTCATCTGTTCCCTCATAGCTCCAAAGCTGCTTATCGGAACTCGACAAATGAGGTATCGTTAGAACCGTCTTGACCGTCCGCTGAACATAGGCTACGTGACGTGTTACAAAACTCAATGTGGCGCCCTCTAGGGCCCAAAAAGTGTTGTGCTAAAAAATAAAAATAAGATAAACACATCCTGTTTGATATCATTTGAAAGGGCGTGACAAGCACATTTCCAAAACATTACTTAAATTTAAAGTGGCGCCCTCTAGTGGACAAAAAATCATGTGTAAAAAAATAAAAATGAGGTAGATACACCGTGTGTGGTGTCATTTGAAAGGGCTTCACTTGTACTTATCAAAAATATTGCTTAAATTAAACGTGGTGCCCTCTAGCGGTCAAAAAGTCATGTGTAAAAAATAAAAGTAAGTTAGATATACCATGTTTGGTATCATTTGAAAGGGCTTCACTTAAACTTATAAAAAATAAAGTAAATAGTATAGAAGCACAGTGATTTAACACCAAAATAGTTTAAAATAATAAAAAGTAAAAAAACTAAAACCCGACTACAACAAAAAATCAATGCTAAAAAGGATGAAACAAGATTTTCAGGATGCTGAAATAAACAAGGTTACTGGAAAAACAAGAAAAGAACAAAAATAAAAGCCGTAGTCACACGTTATATAGGATATCAACCGTAACAAAACAATTAATAACGTGACGTGTGACTACGGCTTTTATTTTTGTTCTGTTCTTGTTTTTCCAGTAACCTTGTTTATTTCAGCATCCTGAAAATCTTGTTTCATCCTTTTTAGCATTGATTTTTTGTTGTAGTCGGGTTTTAGTTTTTTTACTTTTTTTATTGATGCCTTCTTGCATTAAATTAGATCAAACTAGATCATCAGAATTAGATCAAAGATTGGCTTGACTGATTATTTCTAATCTATGTATTTATTAACTCCCAGAACTTTTATGAGTTCTAAAATGCAAGCTTGAACTTGATTAGTTTGAGTTTGCCAGCGTTTACTTGTTTGAATCAAAACAAGAAAGTGGCTTATCAGTGAGATAATGATTAATGTTGAAAACATCGGTTTCTATCATTACACGTCTTTATCGCAATGGTTTGATAAAATGATATCACTGATATGATTTATCTTCATGCTACCTATATGTATATCAAAAACATACATAGCAAGATGTTAGTCATAGATCTAAAATGATCGTATCTAATATAGTTCTTATTATCTATTCCCTCGACTTCATTCGCGAGAAAAGTTAAAGTTTAAGAATAACTTTATTTCTCATAAGAATTGCATACATAATTCACTTACTGAGAAACAATATCTAAAACTAAAATTAACAATTAGAGCGCACAGATGTACGTATATAAAATAACAAAACACAATAGCAAAGTAAAAAAATAAATACAAACAAATGTGGGTAAACAGATAACATTAACTCGATCTTAAGTAAGTTAACCAAGCACAACATGGATGTATGATTTGATTTTTACTAGATATGGCATTGATGGCACAGTCTGTTATTAGCACGTTTGTTATTATTAGACCATTTTATTTTATATATCCGTTTATATATTTTAGGTACATGTATGGTATATATCAAAAAAATAGTATTGGATTTGAATTGTGTTTATTTAATTTAATTAAATATAAAATATATTTTATAAACTATAGGCTATGAATGAATGCTTAGTTTCATCTGAATCCCTTAAGCCGTTTTTGCGATATTGAAAAACAAACATCCAAACTTTCTTATTCTTTCATATTCTAAGTTTCATATTAGTAGGATAAATATATCATATTACAAGCAACCCACACGTATTGGCTTGATGATATTTTTTTTTGTTTTAGTTCTCTCTGTATGGGGTGCCCCATGCTGTATGGGAATATATTTTAGTAGCTGTACCGGCAAATATTGTTTTGTCATAACAGCTATATATTATTTCTAGTGAAAAAAAAAAGTTGCCTACGTCCTATTCTCAGATCTATCAAATTACACAAAAATCGGTAAAGCCGTTTCGCAGGAGTATCGATAGCAAACATTTTACTGACTTTTTTATATGACTTTTTCGGGATTGCTAAAATCGAATTCTTCTACGAAAAAAAAAACCGGCCGAGTGCATGTCGGGCCACGCGCAGTATTTCGTAGTTTATTACAACGCCAAGTGCGACTAGCTGACCGAGAGTCCCGTACCATGCTCTAACAAAAACAAACTACTCTGTTACTAAATAATATTTGTAATACTGAAATACATTCAATTCAATACAATACAATAGATGTTACAGTCATATAATATATAATATAAGAATCACTATGTCTTACCATTCGATGGTGTACAAATACAAAGTAAATTGATGAAATTTACTTTGTAGTAAACAGACTTAGAATAAAATTACAGCATTCAATGAAACAATAGACAAACTCATAAAAAATAAATAATAATAAGGATGTCAGAAAAATTGATTATAAATACATACATTTTGTGGCAATGTCATTTAAATTAAATCTATGTACAATGTCAATTTATTATATTGAATAGAAAGTTTTATCTACTAGGAATGAAAATATTTTTTTTTAAACAAATTGATAGTTGCTGCAGCTTTGATACATTTCGGAAGCTTATTATACAATTTAGGAGCCATAGTGAATATGCTTTTCTTAAATAATGTAGTTTTACTTGGGATCAAGTTTAGCTTATCAGCTCAACGCAGGCTACTGACCCGCGAGTATTTTTAGACAGGTTGCGTCTAACAAAATTGGTACTTTCATATATGTACAGACGCCAGCACATGAAGCTACCCGAAACTGTCAAATTTTCCCAATCAATCTTGAACCTAATTTCTTTAACAATAAAGTTGAAAATCTATTAAAGAAATTTGACAGATTGTTGTAGCTTGATGTAATGGCATGTACATACACGGCAGAGTTGATATTTTTAAGTTTTTAAAATGAGGTGCACAGCTATCAGGCTAAATTATATATTGCACGAATGCATCGTTTTTGTGCAATGAATGCAGTTTCTTTCCCAGTCGCATTACCCCAAAACATGATTACATGACGCAACTAGACAATGGTATGCAGTAAGTAGTATCGATTTATTGTTGGAACAGTGTTTCTTAACTTGTTTAGCATATATGAATTGGTTCAACTTATTACATACACTTTCGATTTGTATGCTCCAAGACAATTTATTTTCTATATGTATGTATCCCAAGACATTTAGTCGTTTTTGTTTTCTTGATAGGCACATTATTATAATTAATATCTAAATTTTAATTTTCGTTTGTCCTTTGTCTGAATTTCATTATTAAGATTTTATCTAAATTTATTTTCAAATTATTACCTTGTAGCCAATTGATTACCTATTCTGCCCTGCACTAACTAAAAGGCGGTTAAGCCACTAAAGGTCATTTTTCACTTTTTAATGTATACTTAAACTACTTTCGATTCTCTACCTTTTGGTCTAAGAATCAAGTTCCTACGATTAATGCTTTTCGAGATATAGCAATTTTGCTGAGCAGTTAAACAAAATATATTTTTTTCACTTCCTTTGTTAAAAAGTGACTAAACCACAATACTTGTATATACAATACTAAAATATAATACAATACTAAAAGATACTTTAATTTACTTTAAAAAAATCTCACATATATTGTGCATAGAAGCTATGCCTACAAAAATAATTTACCATCGTCCTAGCTAGCGTAGTTTTGTAGAAAAATCATATCCCACTTATTTTTACGTTTACTCAAAAAATACTTTTTGGGGTTAGCGGCTTTTTAGGTAGTGTAGGGCAGTATTGTATATTATTAATTATTATTAATGTCATATTCAAGAGTATTTAGGTTATTATTGTCAAAAATAATTGTACTGTCATCCGCAAATATTGTCATGGGGTAAATCGTTGCTGAAGGCAAATCGTTTATATAAATTAAAAATATAGGAATATAATATAATATCTTTATAATCTTAATCTTAATTGAATTTGTCCAAATGCGAATAGGTTACAGTTAGTTGACTATTAGAAGTTTTGTGAAGCCAACTTAGGTATGATGGTTTTCCTTTTAAATTCATTATAAATGTACGTACTACTACCGTGACGTTTGAATTTCTACCTAAACCACTTAGTAGGGTGGGGGACACACTTGACCCTAACGAAAATTAACACTTTAAAGTTTAATAATTTGCAAGCAGATCACTGAACCAAAAAGTCTTCCTACACTCCCATTAGTTTTAAGCGACCTTTCTACTGATACCCCACATTATGAGGTAGACGAGATAAAAAAAAATATTCCCTCTTTACATGTAGTGGGAGTAACTTAAAAATATATTTTTTCATGATTTTTTTTTCATGTATGGGGAGCCCCTTTGTTTTTTTGTTGTTGTAAAAACCGTAGAGCGGTTTACAGGATACCTAGCTACTAAGTTTCAACTCTTCAGTCAGTGATATACGGACCGATGTAACAGACAGTCATCACGTATCGGTGGAGCATACGGTCGAGGTGTGCCCTGCTTGGGCTGAGCACCGTCGTGTCCTCGTAGAGGCGATCGGCGGCGGCGAACTCAAGATCAAACTAATTCTGGACTTTTAATCTTCTTCTGCTGAGACATTTGAGGCACATTAGTTTTGGGCGATTGGCTTGATTGAATATTACGAATCTTTTAATTGAACTCCCAGAACGTCTTATATATTTTATTAAATTGATAATAGGCTCGCGTTTGTCTACCATCTCACCTGATGGTAAGTGTTGATGTGGTCGAAGATAGAGCACGCTTACCTAGAAGTAACCTATTCACTCTTGACCAAAAGACAACTTTAAGAATTACAAAATGCAAGCTTGAACTTGATTACTTTGAGATGAACAGCGTTTACAGCGTTTAGCGAACTTTATTTTTCATAGTATTTGTATGTATTACAAAGTTATATATGTTTTAGAAAATGTGCTATATCTCTAAAACTGCTCACCCGAACTCGTTCAAATAAATTCTGGTTGAAAGTTTACATTAAGATCTACAGCATATATGTTTTAGATTTTTCCCTCCATTATTATAGAAGTTAGAGTGGGGCAGGGACACATTTTACCACTTTGGAAGCGTATGTATATCTTTTAAACGATTGACTTTGTGAAAAAGTTGTTGAAAACCTCAATGTCATTTTTAAAGACCTTTCTATAGATATTATACACGCATAGTTTTCATGAAAAAAAATAATAATTACGGTTTCAGTTCCATGTATGAGGAGCCCCCCTTAATTTTAAATATTTTTTTCTTAATATCAGAAAGCGGTTCACTGAGTACATAGAATAGTAATACCTACGAAGTTTTATGTGTATAGTCCTAAAGTTTGGGAATAAAATGGCTGTGACATACGGGCGGACGGACAGACAGACAGACATGACGAAACTATAAGGGTTCCGTTTTTTGCCATTCGGCTACGGAGCCCTAAAATAGGTGCTAATCAGTGAGATAATGATTAATGTTGTAAGCATCAGAGTCTGTCATTACATGTCTTTATCGCAATGGTTTGATAAAATAATATCACTGATAAGATTTATTTCCATGCTACATATACAGGGTGGGCCATGAATTAGTTAACATTTGAAAAAATCGTATAAAAAAACCATTTGACATATTTTAGAAATCGTTTATTTACGAGAAAGCTAATTAGTTGTAATTTATTTTTTAAAAATTATTTCGTCTAAATGACCACCGTTTCGGTTTTTGCACTCATCTAAGCGAGTCCTAAAGTTTTCGAATACTCTTCTGCAAAGAGACCGCGAGATCGCCGACATCTCTTCGATGATTTTTTCTTTAAGTTGACGCAGTGTATTCGGTTTATCAATGTAGACACGACTCTTTAAATAACCCCATAAAAAGAAGTCTGCTGGTGATAGATCTGGACTTCTGGGTGGCCATGGGATGTCACCACGTCTGGATATCAGCTTTTCCGGAAACATGTCTTTGACCACCGGCAAGGACTCGTTCGATGTGTGACACGTGGCTCCATCTTGTTGAAACCATGTGTTACGATTATAGCCAGCAAATTCCAGTAGCATAGGTGCTAAGAACTCCCGTAACATTTTCACATACTCGGCAGAATTAACAGTAACTGAACGGCCTCGAGAATCTTCAAAAAAGTAAGGCCCGATGATTCCTTTTGCTGAAATTGCAGCCCATACAGTTACCTTAGGAGAGTGAAGTGGCCTCTCATGTTTAGCTTTAGGATTTTCGCTGCTCCAATACCTGCAATTCTGTTTGTTTACATGTCCATTTAGGTGGAAATGGGCTTCGTCAGAGAATAAGATGTTGTGAAAATTACTGAATCGAGTCAACATTGTTTCGGCATATGACTTACGCAAATTTAAATCATTAGGGTTTAGTTCTTGCACTAGCTGGATCTTATATGGATGTAATTTCAAATCTAATTTCAAAATACGGCGTAATGATGTGCGGGATAATCCTAATTCAGCCGAACGTTTGCGTGTCGATAAATCTGGATCACGTCGAACAGAAGCGGAAACTTGCTGCACGTTCTCTTCGCTCCGAGAAGTCCGCGAGCCAACGGTTTGTTTCACATTTAGTGTAGATCCCGTCTCTTCGAACTTCTTCACCCATTTCTTTATTAAAGGAGCACTTGGACACTGACTTAAGTCGTGTAAACCATATTCAACGCGAAATAAGCGTCTCACAGTAATGAGCGAAAAGTTGTTTAAATAAAACTGTTTCACGCAGTAAGCGCGTTGCGGCCCCGTGAAGTGATCCATTGCGACTAAATTTCCAAGAAGCGAGCTAGTGCCCCCGCCCGCACCCGCGCCCCGCGCGGCAATAGTTTGCGCGGTAAGTTACATTTAAATGTTAACTAATTCATGGCCCACCCTGTATATCAATAACATATACAGCAAGATGTAGTCACAGATCTAACATGATCTTATCGAAGGGAATTTTTTGCCGAGTCATATATATAAAGCATCATACAAAAAACATTGTGTGGGCATATTCATGTCCACTAGAAGTATAAACAGACTAAGAACAAATTTCCCAACCTTATTTTATTTTGGTTGTCCGCTTGACGTGTAATGTGCCCCCTTATTTAGTTCTAACTAGCTGTTGCTCGTGACTTTGTTCGCATTTTCCCGAGATAAAAAGTAGACTGTGTTTCTCCAGGCTAAGAGCTTCCTGTGTGCCTAGTTTTGTCTGAACCCCTCAAGCCGTCTTTCCGTCATTGAAACATAAACATACAACCTTTAACATTGATAATCTGTAGGCAACTTTTTTTCCGGGTGGGAAAATCATCGAATGGCTTCTTCCGCTCTGGGTGGAGCGGAAGGGAGTGTCAGACTTCTACTGACTAAAAACCCACCCTGTTCCTTCAACTGCCCTTAAGTTCCGGGGCCGCGGTATCTCGTTAGAATATTCCCACAACCCCGGAAGGCAATTGCACTAGAGTAGTAAGTATACTAATCTATCCATTGTCTGCCGGGGTATAACTTGTTTTGAGTGTGGACTGTATGTAGTGTGATTTTAAACTTAATTTCTTGCTTAAATTCTTGCTGGTGGGAATTAGTGTGACGTACAAACAAGGAAACAAGTCAGCGGCTTACTTTCTTCTTAATAGTAATACTGCTGGAACTGAACTGCCGATCCCGATTTTTATTTTTTATAGGGCCACTCGTAGTTTAGCTCGCTAAGGCTAGTTTACTACTTAACCGGGCGATCCTGTGGTGACCTCTAAAATTTAAAGGCCCCCAGCCAGGGCTTACAAACTAAGCCGATCCCGAAAAACTACTCTTTTATAGCAATCCCTAACCAATCAGATTCCAGTACCAATCAGATTTCGTCAAGTTTGCACACGGCACTAATGCAACCAATCAAATACTTTCTGACTTTCCCACGCTAAATGTATGGGAATCTTATTTTAGCAGTTTTTCGAAACTAGATAGTCTTTATAATGTTACAACTTATTTTATACGATAGATCTTGGTTTCCTTTACCATTATACAAAATATCTTATCAATAAAACCATATTTACACCTTAAAAATTACAAAATTCGCAAACGGTCCTCGTTACGATAAAGTTTCACTTAGGACCCAATTTGGCACATAAACCTTAGAATAAGGCCGCTTCGTCGTGTAGATATAGTTTCGTTTAGGGTACCATTCGACGCTTACATATAAGTACATTTAACTCTTATTTTTACATTTATATGCAAATCCTATGATAATTTAGGCTTATTATACACTTATATATAGCTCTAAACTAATTATTACTCTTAATATGCTACTAAATATTAATTAGGAAATTATTCTAATGATTCATTAATTATGAAGACTTATTTCCTAATGAATCGTCGCTTATAACTAGTAAGTTATTATTGGCGACCCGCCATGGTTTTGCATGTGGATGGTATAACGTGGTATCATTGTGGTAATTAATTATATTATTATTATCAGTGGAAATCCCACCCATACTTAAGCAAAAATCGTTTTGGGAAATGTTAATTGTGACAGGTGTGTAGTGGAATTTCCCGCCGGACTCTGTGTTTCCTAATAGCTATTAATAATCTGGGTTTGTTTAAGTTAAGAGTAAATAGGTTAGTTCTTGCTAAGTATATCAATTGGAATTCGAAGATACTGTTTACTTATCAAGTTAGTCTATCTTAGTTAATCTGTAGCAAAGATGATGTAATTAATAGTACTTAAGGAGCGATCATTCTAACCTCTGCAGATTTTCCATTTTCTCCGGTAGGTATCTACTAATTGTTGCTACACAACATTTCTGATTTAAATATAGAATAGAATAGAATCATTTAATTCTGGAAAACATCCCATAATAAAAATCAATAAATTACATAAAAATCAATAATTATAGAATCATTACAAAATTAAAAATACATAAAACCAAGAAAAAAAAATAATAATAAGAAATACATATCAAAATTCGTTAAAATACTCATTATTAAAATTGTATCTGGAATATTAAATGCCGTATGAGTGTCGAAGATTATGACATTAATGTCATTAATGTTTTCGTGGAATAGCATAATTGTAATAAATCTACATAAATTAATATGTATGAATTAATGGGTAATTTCAACAAACCGCATGTGTATAATAAAACATGTTAAGTCATTGGTCCCTGCTATCACTTGGATATCTTTGACAGTGTTAGTTAGACGGGTAGTCAGAAGTCAGAAAATCAGACACTGGTCTAACCACAGGGTATTGAGTTACCCAGCTATTGGGTTGTAGAGTTCAGATAGGCAATCGCTCCATGTAAAATACTAATACTCAGCTTTTTATACAGAATAGGCTCGCGTTTGACCACCATCTCACCTGATGGTAAGCGATGATGTGGTCGAAGATGGAGCACGCTTGCCTAGAAGTAACCTATTCACTGTTGGCTTAAAGACTCACAGGTTATAGCGATCAGGAAACACAGACTCCGGCAGGGAATTTCACTCCTTAGTACGCACAATGAAAGTATTCCCAAAACGTTTTGTACGTATGGGTGGGATGTCCACCATGTAACGATGGCGCAAAACCTTGTCTTGTAGTCCGATGATGGAACAGGCTTGGCTGAATTAGATTGTGTAATTCTATCGTAGACTCTCCAAAATGTAACCGATAGAAAACCGATAGACTTGCAACTCGTTGTCGATGTTCAAGGCTCTGGAGGTTTGATTCAACCAGTGAATTGTTGCCAATGAGTCTCTCTTAATTAATGCAAATGCTAAGTTGTTGACCCTTTCAGTGTGGACATGATCAGCGAAATTTTTGTTTGTAATTTTGTATTGTATGTTGTTGTGTAACTCAATATAACCAGTATCATAATGATATCTAGGTCCCGTTGATATGATCCTGCTTAATAATGTGTTTCTCCTTCTACATATATTAACGTGTAACATGTTGCGCTTTCCGAAAGAAGAATTCTACAACTGAAATGCTTGCCACAATATATAAATTTGGGGTACCTCAACTCGGAATGGTTAGGTTCAAACTAGGTAACGAGGCTTAGGTAGCATGCGAAGCGAAGGAACGAAGCCCCCATCATCTCTCAAGTTAGGTTACTTTAGACCCTTTATCCAGAAATAGAAGAGCCGCGAATCAGGGCCTCATCGATTCGGTGTGGTAACACATTTTCGTTATTCTAGCAGTTCGGTGCATTCCTGATAGGTGTAAAAGATTAATAGGGTAAATTGAAATTGAAAAACATAATATCAGCACCTCACACAACAACATACAATAAAAAATTACGAACATTAAAAAAATAGCAACAAAAATTTCGCTATCTACTCCAAAAGGGTTACCAAATGAGCTTTTGCTGGGCGAAAAACAGCCAGCGCTGGTTTTCAGTTGGCACCCAGCAGTGACACACGGACGAGGGAAATATATGTCTCTGTACCTAGCGATTGACCATGCTCTGCGTTTTAACGAATACATTAAATAATTAGATCTGTATTTGTTTTATCGAAATATGCATAATACGCAATTTGTTTAGTTAAAAAAAAAATGACTTCTTCTATAACAGTTAGCCGGCGATGTTCTTTTAAAATTCGCACTTTAAAAAAACAAAATCTAGGTAGGCGATTAGTTCTACATTAACTCTAATTACTTATCTACTTTTTACTTATAAAATTTATTACTTTAAGTTAAAAAAGACAATACAAAGAAGTAAACCTAGCGATTTATTTCTAAGTAAATGAATTTCTCGAGCTATTTTTAAATTATCTGATGTTTTACTAGGAAACTATTGATTTCTACACACTATGTTGAGTTGACAACGTACCTAATAGTTTATATAGACTGTACATTGTTAATTATTCTTATGCATCGCAAGATGCAGTATAATGAATGAGTCACTGTTATTACCTACCTACCTTTGCAATACTTGGTTTACATTGAAAGCCAACACAACGTATAACAACAAAGTAGGAGTAGGTACTGTTTTTAATTAAGTAACTTTTGTATAATTGTCTCATGTTTACGCAATTAAAAAAATGACCATGAGCATATGCATGAGCAGTGGCACGGCTGACAACGTGTAGGACGTCGATGTCGAGTTCGATGCTGTCCCGGGGTCACGGTTTTTCTTTAAAACATTCCCTCAACCCAGACAATGGTCCTATTGAACCCGGTCTGCCGACTGCTCTTTCAGGCGCACATGGAAATAGGGCTTCCAATCCCGGAATACCGAGATCTCGGTATTGCGGGATCCCGCGTCATTTTCCAATCCCGCGTGATGCGGGATTACGGGCACGTGATCCGCGGGATTTGCGGGACTGAAAAAAAGCATGCATGCGACCTCTCGCGAGCGCGATCGCTCGGTGAATGGCGGCCGGCAGTGTTGCAAACAATTACGCGGGGGCCGATGTCACCCGTTTTTCATAGCTTAAGTAGCCTAATATAGCCGAATTTCAGTCAGTGGTAGCCTAGTATGTAGCCTAAAATATCAGTAAAGTTTTTTATTCAGTAATTGTTACTGTATTTGTGAAGAAAAAACGGTGTAATGATAAATCTCATACTAATAGTAATACGGTAATAAATGTGGAGTTAGTTAATTAATTAATTGGGTTTGTGATAAATAAACGGTGTAATTTGATTGATCTCATACTAGTAGTAATACTTAAATAATTGTGGAGTTAGTAGATTAATTCATTGTTTTATTTGCCTTATATAAATGTGAATATTTTCAATATGCGGGGTCCCGCAAATACCGAGATCCCGCGGGATTGAAAATTACATTATAAATACCGAGATTGAATTCAGGCTGCGGGATTGGAAGCCCTACATGGAAACGAGGTACTCAATGATTTAACGATCGAACTAAAAATAAACACGTTCTGCAAAATATTTGTGATACACAAGCATGAAAAATGTTATCACTATTATACATATAGAAAATATTGTCGGTATAAAAATGGTTTCAATTGACATCTGCAAACACTACTGTGGCACTATGAGGTAAAATGTTTTCTAAAAAATTTGACAGGGTTACGGATTCATTCAATTCAGTGATTTTAATTACTGTGTTAACAATACACTGCACTACACTGCATATTGACATGTTGCACTGCTGGATTTAAACTAAATCAACTCATAATTTGAGATTTTTAATTATTCTAACATTAGAATGCTTTGTGACTGTACACACATAACCGTTAATATAACAGATGCACAATTTTTTTATTGTGTTTTATTTTAAGGAATTATAATTTTGAATGTATTTTACTTATTTCAATTTATTGACATTGTATTTCATATTCAATTGTGTTTGTCTAATTTTATTTTTATTGTGTTTTATTGTTTGACCACTATCTCAGTTGATGGTAAGCGATGGTATTGTGGTCGAAGATGACGCTTCTAGAATATTCACTCTTGACTTAAAGGCTCCTAGGTTGTAGCTATCAGGAAACACAGACTCCGGCAGGGAATGCCATTCCTTAGCTGTACACACAATGAATGTATTCCCAGACCACTTTGTGCGTATGGGTGGGATGTCCACCATGTAACGATAGCGCATCGCTGTTCGTATTGTAGTCGGGTGATGAAACGGGCGTAATACATTGGGGAGAATGTTTGCTGCGTCTGTAAATGTCATGAAAAGGTTTGTACAGAATAAAACTTTCTGGAAACGGAAACAATTACTGGGACAAATACAGCGTAATCTAGTGTAATTAGGAAGTTGCTACATAAAGATGACGAATTGTTACAGTTTACCTTATTTGTATTTTGGGAGCGTGGTCCCGCATACATAAGTTCTTCTTATTAATAATACTATGCCTCCAAGACTTTGACGAATAAGGTCAAAAGTCTTGCCTATAAACAAAACACTAAGTTCTTTGTCATGGACATACGGACATTGAAGTTACGACTATAATTATTTTCCTTTGTACACACAAATGGAGGCTTAATTTAGAAGTGTCCGTCATAAGATCAAGTTTTAAGTCATAAAGATCCAGTTCTCAGTCTTGGTTATGAGATCATTGCAGTGATATCTTCTACATTTAAAGAGACAATAACAATGAGACAATTTCATTTGGTTTAATTGTGTTATTCCGCCATTTAAACCATTATGTACTCTGCAGTTTGATCTGCAGTGTCATGTGATGTTATGAAGTAAACTTTTCTTGAAGAAACCTTTAATAATATTAGGACGGTCCAGAATATAATTTTATTTATTTATTAAAACTTTATGCAACACACACAATCGGGTAATACTTTATGTAACGTGTCCATAATACACTTTAATAAAGTAGAAATGTCAGTCTATGGACTATGATTTAAAAATAAATGTGATTTCTCAAGTGATTATAGCTATTTCCACGCTACTAAAACTGAAACATTTTTTTTTATTTTTTGTTTGTCTACCTGTTTCTTCAAGCTAAACTCTGAAACGACTGAACCGACTTTTATATATGACTTCCTCTGGATGATAGAGGAGGTTATAAGGCAACGTACATACTTAGTTATCCCAGAATTAACGCAGGAAAACCGTGAAGGTTATTTCAACTCCCTTGCGGGTACAGTTGCGGGCATAATTATCCGCAATAATATGTTAAATGCAAAACATTGTATTATGTCCCAAATAAATTTTGCGCCTATAAAACCACTAAAAGACCAATTTTAGTACAAAGTAATCTTGGAAAGTATATAGGACTAGCTTCCGCCCGCGACTTCGTCCGCGTGGAAAAATTTTCCCCCGATTTTGTAACATTTTTCATTAGTGCTCCGCTCCTATTGGTCTTAGCGTGATTATATATAGCCTATAGCCTTCCTCGATAAATGGACTATCTAACACTGAAAGAATTTTTCAAATCAGAGTCGTAGTTCCTGAGATTAGCGCGTTCAAGCAAACAAACAAACAAACAAACAAACTCTTCAGCTTTATAATATTATAGTATACGTTTTACCCGAAATACCGACACACAAAACAGAATTCGCTTCTATATTCGGAATATTTTGTATTTCTTCTAGACATTTTCTGATTTGCATAGTATTTTTATTTTGGGTAACATTTACATGAACGCTGTATTCAACGTTATGAAACTTCATATTATATGGGAACTTTCGCATTCATATCAGGAAAAATCTTTTTGGTTTATAATCAAAGGAGATGGAAAGATACGGATTGAATGTACCTACTGAGGCTAATTCAACCAAGTGGAACATCTGAATAAAAACTGGTCATGAAAAAGGTTTAAGTTGGACATATGCTTCACAGTGGCTTTACACATATTCATATACCTTTTTGGATTTGCCTAAGCCCCAATGTTTGAAGTCTCTGTAGGACATGCATGCGCTTGGGCGGATCTACGCTGTGTCCACGTAGAGGCAATTGACGGCGGCAATCTCTTGCTACCGGACCTGGTTCAGACCATGGTGCGGGGCGAGGTAGAATGGGATACTCTGTGCGTCAGGGATCGCGAGTCAATCTCCGGTCAATCTCGGGTCGATGACGGATCGTGTTCCACGCATGCCTCAAAGAGCTGGACGTCGGGTCCTATAATAAAGAAACACTTAACGATCCACCCAGAGCGGAAATTTACAAGTCCATCTTGCGTATCCTGGGTAGTTGGTAACTGAACCCACCACAAATTCCCAAGTCAGTTAATGTTCCCAACAATGATATAAACTACTTCAGATTTAGTATAAACTAATCTAAGCATTTTATTTAAATGGTGACAGTGTCTAATTATATCTAATCCTTACACTACGTGTGAGCTCATATCTATATTTAATCTATACTAATATTATAAAAGAGTAATGTTAGTGAGTCAGTTCGTATGTAGGAAGTAATTGTTTGAAACTACTCGTCCGATTTAAAAAATTCTTTCACCAGTAGAATGCTACGTTATCATTGGGTGACATAAACATTTTTTTGCTGAAAAAAAATTTTGACGCGTGTGATGCCGTGGGTAAAGCTAGTGTATATAATAATAATTGCATGTGTTGTTCCACGAGTTTAAGCAACGCTTGCCTAAGTTAGTTTCTGAATGGGTGACTATTCATTACCTATTTCCGAGATTCCTCCATAATTTAAAAAACCCATTAAGCTGTTTATCCCGGCTATAATTTTTTCGTCTAGCCAGAAGTGACTCCCGGTCTAACCGGAGATGCATATGAGTAGTACTGATTTACATAAACTTCGGCTCAACCATCGAGTCCAGAGCTTAGACTGCAGTAAAAATGCTGGGAATCTTACCCACAGCTTCTGAAACTATATAAAGCACAGGGCCGTTCCTGCGTGGAGTATTGCAGCCACTTGTGGGATGTCTCTTCAAAATACTAACTTGCTGCACTGGACTCGATTCAGCGCAGAGCTAAAAGGTTTACAGCCGACGAGGCGCTAGTGGACAAGCTTCACAGCCTGGCTCATCGGCGAAACGTTGATTGCCTGTCGGTTTTTTACAGTTTGTACTTCGGGAAGTGTGATTAGGAGCTCCATGACCTGATCCCGCACGCAAGGCACTGTTGGGGATCATTTACACTTGATTGATATACTGTCTTGTCGCACCAAATGCTTCTCATCCATATTTATTGTGCGCACAGCCAAGTTGTGGAACTCTGGCGGCTTCTGTGTTTCCTGCCACTTATGACCTTTCAGCCTTTAAAGCATGAGTGAACAGGCTGCATCTTTTCGGTTGGCTCATTCCATCGTTTATATCATCTATTGGTTACCATCAGGTAAGATCGAGGACATGAGTGGACTCGTAAGGAATTAAAAAAAAATAAAAAAACTGCCTGTCTTCTTTATTATTTTATTTACTGGATCCTGGTTACCGGTAACCATTGTCAAAGATGTAAAAATTACAACGGGACTAACGGCTTAACTATGGTAATATGGTAATAGTAATCTTGTGGTCTGAAATAAAATATTTTATTTATTTATTTTATTTTTTTATTTTATTTATCGTGCTTTCCAAGGCACGGAGGAATCTCGTTTTGGTCATGTACTCATCCACGGATTGTCCTTGTCAAACGACGCTTAACCTTGAATGGACCGTGCAACTATTATTGTTTAGTTACCAGTCCCTCATAATTGTATCTATTAGTTGAAATTATTTCTAATAGGTACTCTTCTTTTTATTTTGAGCGAATATTGGAACTCAATATTGCATGACGTGGTTTACATAGCTCAACAAACATTGTATCATAGTTTGTTGATTCAATAAATTGCATTGGATTACGCATTTAGCTAAGATAAATAATGTTCTAGTGAATGATGGAAGTAAATTGTGAGAAAAACGCAGAAATATTCCGTTTTCTTCGTGAAGAGTTGCGATTTTTGTAGAGTATAAAAATTATGTTGTTCACTTGTAGAGAGCATTTTATCACAAATCAATGTAGTGTAAACCTCAAGTGCAAATATTATTTTAGTGGCACTTGTGCTCTTCTCAAAGAATTTATAAAAATGATGGGTAATATCTGTGGTGATCTCTTTGATCGGTGATCTATGGGTAATATCTTTTTAAAAATTTGAAAAAAAAACATTCGTTTTTTTAAGTTAAACTGTATGTTTCGATACTACTATTGATGGGTAACCGTACTGCCGCGGAAAAACAACCATTTAAATTTCACGCTGTATATTTATTAAAACATTCCCCCGTCAGCACTTCTAAATTCGGCTGGGAAAACGTTATGGATGAATTTGAATTTATACTATAGTGTAAGTTTATCCTTACATATCACAGAAAGATAATATATATTGCAATATTTCAATCAAAATACTACAATTATTTGCCACTTTCTAGCTACGAAAACACCTTAAAATATGTTTATAAAAAAACCAATTTAACTTGTTTGCAGCATTTTCATCACTTAATTTTGGAAAATACTACTAAACGTATATCCAAATCACCATCCGATATTGGACGATCTCCGCTCCGAACGCTCAAAGGCGCTTGAAATCTGACTTACAGCAACTTGTGTCTGATCTTATCTCAGAAGATCGTCCCATAGCGGAGAATGTAATACCTATAAATCGATGTCGCACTGCGTTTTAGTGACGCGCCGTTATCGAGAAGGTTGGTGAATAGTTTGATCGCAAGACATGGAGAATGAAATGACCGTTGCCTATTTAGTGAAGAAGCTGTTGGGGTTAAAAGTTTTGGTTGAACCCTAAAACAAAGATCCATTCAAGGATTTTAATAATAAGATGCTGGAAGGTGTGTCTCAATAATATAACGTTAGAAATGTGAGCTCAAATAAGGCGTTAGGAATACAGAAACTGTAATTCTCCACAAGGAACATGGGGGCTCAGACCATTAAAATAATATTTATGAGTTAGAGAAAATAAAAGATGTCGAAGTAAAATAGATTTGTTTATCTTTATAAAATTACTTAATTCTAAGTCTCACCATCATAACATGTGGCAAGGTACTATCAACATATTTCATTTGTTTTGAAAGTGTAGTTAAGTGAATGTTACACGATGTGTGCATAGCCAGTACCTAATCAATTAAAAAAGTTTACTGCTTAGGTACTCGTTGGGCATAGATGATACATATAAATACTGAGATCGTTGGGAGTAAAAAGCCCTTAATATAACAACTGTATATAGGTTAACTTGTAACAGAAATAAAGTGAGTGTGCAAAAACTATTGCTTCCCTTTATCTGTAAATCTTATATGTCCACATCACAAGCTGCAGTGCTGCAATGTCACCTTTATAACTGCGATCTACAGAAAAGAGATAGATATTGGCTGCACAGTCGTTCTATCTCTTTCTACAGAGTGTACAATTTTGTCAGTTAGTACTCAGTCTATTCTACATGTTTACAGTTTTATCTATCGTAATCGATTGGGAGATAGCCTTGTCGACAATATTGAGATGTCATGATGATACAGACTTTGATGTGTGATGTTGTGACTATGTGACATTCTGTGTGTTCTTATTTTTTTCGCGCCCGTTGACTGTCGGAGAATCGAGTGATTTTCACTGCTGGATTATTTTGGGAAAGAATTTCCTGTCGAAATAAATTTCACTTAAGGATTATCTGGTAAAAGGTGGGAATGCCATAGATATACCTATGGCATTCCCACCTTTTATCTATCGTAATTCCGAGTGCTAGTCTATCAAGCGCCTAATCCTCGATGTACATAAATAACATCTTCAAATCTTATTAAGTAGGTATAATGTACTTATGTTCCTGAAAGAGTAACTCGTATTTTTGTTTTCCTTTCATCAATCAATAAAACAAGGATTTATACATTGATTGATTATTCGCAGTTTTCTTTTGTACTGGCTTTATCTGATGGCTTATCATTCCTATATTCTGTATTATTACAAAATAATACCGAAAATAGGAATGATAACACTGGATACAAATCCAGTCTTAAAAAAAGAAACTTTTAACAGAAAATAAAACCAACTTCCAAAATAAAAACACGGCAAACTTGTGCAGTTACTCTCGAAAAGCACCATTTGGTGAATTGGAACTGATGATGAAGACCACAGATGGCCACCGGAACTACTCAATAATAAATATTTCATGGGTTCCGATTTGATTACTTGAAAATGGTTACTAAGCACAATATGCTCGTCACGATGCATATGGTGAAGTACTCAACAATTAACAACCCTGCGGGAAAAGCAATATTTTGTAAAAGGTGACACATAGTTGTCATTTTGTAACTAGATGAATTACAAACCAACCCACTAAAAAGCGTGAAGAAAATCTTTTTAACAAAAGATAAAACCGTCTTCCAAAAATTATTTTAAATTTTTCTTTTTACACCGCGTTCCGAAATTAAAGTTATTTTTCACTTTGTAGTATTTTTTTTGGAAGTCGGTTGTATTTTTTATTAAAAATTAGTTTTGTAGTGTTTTGTTTTGATAAAATATACTCACATACTACCTGATAACATTAAACATTCACGAACCAGCTGATATAGATGAATGACGAACATCAGCAGATAATACGGCAATGTCTTCGTAATGATACGAATATAGGCCGTAATACGCGTTAATTAGACATAGCTAATGAGCCGCCATAGTAGTGGTGTTTAGCACGATATACCAATTAGAATCGAATAGGTCATGTCAGGATAGTAACAAAGGTATACATATTAGATATTGTTCTTGTTCAAGACTGCAATAGGCCAGCCAACGGTAACTGGACGTGTCCGGAACTTTTCCACGATACGTGGAGACTACCGTTGCTTTCAATACTATAAACAGGTTACACAATGGCCTGCCTCTACTAGGCTTCGGCCTACAACAATAAAAACAAAATGTACCACTAACCTGAGTGCTGGGGACGCCAAGTTCGACCTTCAAAGGTCACGCCCTAAGTGTGGTTTGTATGTGATATGAGGTGAGTAATTGTAACGTGTGATGTAAGTCAAGTGTTGTAGAACGTTCCCAAGGCGCCGATCTCCAGATGGCGCGGTCACAACAGCATCACACCCAACTCGTTTCCAGCAAGCGCGCGCTACGCGTGGTAGGCAACAAGGCGATATGTTCCAAGAAATATCACTGGATTCTTGTTAATCCGAGCTTACAAAGTTCAATCAATCACTGAACACAATTAATCTGTTCATATCTCGTGAGATCCAATACGATTTACAACAAATTCCGCGTGCCGGCCGACCGACGACAAGGCGGCGTATAATTCAACAATATCCCGGGGTTTTCAACAAATGGGGAATACACTTCAACCAACAAATAATTCGCGACCCAATTATCGGTCTCAACAGGCGAATTCAACAATATTTTACTAATTACAATCAAATCAAAGTCCCAAACGTGCGGACATTTTTCCAACAAGCAAAGTCAATCTGTCAAGTCAGAGAGGTTATGTCAAGTGCACAGATAATTAATGTTGCCGGCCAAAAGGTGCGTTCTGTTTCACGTCGGACCGAACATCTACCCCCCCCGGACGGGCCTACCCGTCCGCTAATCAATTGGAAGTCTTGACAAGGTTGCAAATTCAACACAGCTTCAATGCGGCCAAATACCGTAGCTAGTTCCTCTAAGGTGAGAACGGTGTCTCCCAACAATCTCCGCCAGCGTCCCTTTGCCGCTTTCACCGCGGCCCCAAAAATACCCCCCCAATGGGGGGCAGGCTGGCGGGTCAAACAACCAAGTGACCCCTCGGCGGGCCAAACTATTACCAATATCAACCTGGCTCTCATTAAGGAAGGCGTATAGCTCCTTCAAATAGTTACTTGTACCCTTGTAATTCGTACCGCAATCAGACCTAATCAACGAAGGTAACCCACGGCGAGACACAAATCTTTCCCAAGTCGCCTCAAAGGCCTCTGTCGAGAGGGAGGTTACCAGCTCCAAATGTACTGCCTTGGTTGACAGGCAGACAAACACACAAATAAGCCCCAACAATCTTGCTATTACGAAGGGTGGACGTCTTCAACAAAGGGGGACCAACAAAATCCGTTACGACGCCAGCAAAGGGCCTCGCCTCATTGACGCGATCAGCCGACAAAATCCAAAATTCTCGCTGCAGAATGGCCAACAGCGCATTGCAACCGGCATGCGAGTTCTTAGTGTGACGATCAGTCACCAACAATTGTACCAAGTTCAGTTACAACAAGGGCAGGAGCACCAATTTTAGGGTAAGGACAACTCACAAGGGTGACCTCAAACCAGGTCCTTCCCTCAACAGTGGTGTCAGCCGGTTCGCCAATTCCCCAAATCTTGCCTGAAAGGTCGTTCACCTTCAGGCCAACCTGTCCCGCTAACCAAGAAGACAAAAGGCAACCCCGGACTCCCGTCTCCAAAATGGCACAGACCACAATCGAGTCACCCAAGGGTCCCCAGACCGTGACCGAGGCCGTTGGCAACAAAACCGTCTTGATCGGGGGGTTCCTTTAACGGGGCAGGCGTCAATCTCTTAGTGATGTCTGGGCGGCGACCGATCGCCGCTTCCAGGCTGCCTTCGTTCACGACGAGGCCAACAATCAAACCATTCGTCCGCGCGGTGTCCCAAGCCGCTCGCCATCACTGGAGGGGCATATCCCACCGGATGCTCGAATGGCGGAGGGCGCGACTCCAGCCGGGGACGTTCCGTCAACGGAGGGGAAAGGCAGCGGCGCCGACCCGGCCACTGCTGCCTAGCAGCCAATGCGCGTTCTCCCTGACGAGGGAAGACCAAATGGCGCTCGTGGGGCTCCCGTTCAACTTGCGCGGGGGGTGGAGTGCGGCGTACAGAATCGCGGGTCTCAGCCCGGTGCTCGTCTCCGGGGTACCCCCCCTTGCGCGAACCCCCCTCAGAAGCTGGTCTGCTGGAGCGGTTCGCGTTGGCGCACAAAATCTCAAGGTGGGACCCTTCACAAATTCTACACGGGCGGGGGTCGGGGCAGTCCCGATGAAAGTGGGCCCCCAAGCACGAGAAGCACAAACGGCGTGCGTTGACAATGCGGCGGCGGGAACTTACGTGCAAATTCAAAAGGTCCCGGCAACGCGCCATGACATGCCCCGTTGCCTTACAAAAGTCACAATGATGAGGACTCCGGGCACCATCAAAACGGGGGGCGGGGCGAACATCAACAGGCCCCCTAGCCCGAGGACTCCGGGTGCCAGCCAAACGGGGGGCGGGGCGATCATCAACAGGCCCCCTAGCCCGAGGACTCCGGGCGCCAGCGAAACGGGGGGCGGGGCGATCATCAACAGGCCCTCTAGCCCGAGGACTCCGGGCGCCAGCAAAACGGGGGGCGGGGCGATCATCAACAGGCCCCCTAGCCCGAGGACTCCGGGCGCCAGCAAAACGGGGGGCGGGGCGAACATCAACAGGCCCCCTAGCCCGAGGACTCCGGGCGCCAGCAATACGGGGGGCGGGGGGAACATCAACAGGCCCCCGGGCCCTAGTCCGTCCCTGGTCTCTGGGCTGAGAAGGTAGTGGGGGTGACCCCGTGGCGCCACGAGTGTTATCCGCAAACCGACACTCGTCTTCCAAAAATTTGAGGAGGTCGTCAAAGGGGGGAAGATGGGTGGCACTATCCCCACCATACTTCTGCTCAAAACGTGACCTCAACTCCGCGGGGAGCAACTGCAGCACTATGTGCACCAACAAGTAGGACCAATGTTCTACCGGTAACTCCAAGCGTCTCAAAGCGTTGGTCGCTGAGACCAACGGATTCAGCAAGTCAGTGCGCAACGTCGACGCGCTGACAATGGCCGGTAGCCCCAAAATCTGGTCGATGTGCACATCAACCAGGCAGCGCTTGTTCTGATACCGTCGGGAGAGAAGCTCCAGAGCGGTCGGGTAAGAGGAATCCGTCACCGGCAAGTGCTGCACCAAGGCTCTGGCTTCGCCCTCCAGGACAGACAATAAATAGGCCAGCTTCTGGGCAGGTCCGAGGTCCGAGCGTGCATCGACAAGACTCTCAAAGAGATCTAGGAAGCCCAGCCAGTGGTCCAAGCGACCGTCAAAATGTGGCAGCTCCAGGGTGGGCAGCCTACTCAATAGTCCAGGGCCTGCAACAACAGGGGTCTGCGGCTTGGCCGCATCAGGCACCCGGCTCTTCAAAATTTCCCGCGCTCGTAGACATATGACATCCCCCAGGTGGATAATCTGGTCATAGTCACCCAAAATCTTATCGCGGGCTGTCTGATCCATCACCCCCAAATCCACGTCCATGATGTACTCGTTGAAGCGTATGAGCGCAGCATCAGCTGACTTGATCCTCTCAATCACTTGCCCATACCGAGCAAGGGTGAGCTCTTCCAATTCTACACGCTCAACCGTTGCAGCTGCCGATGTGAACCATCTCAACTGTGAGGTCAATCCCGCAGCAGCCTCCCTGACTGCCCCTAATGAGGCCATTGCAACAATCAAATATTAATACAAAACAACAATCAACAACCAACAATCAAATATTAAACAAACAGCAATGACTTGTTAGCCGGCCAAATATATTCAACAAAATAAAAATTCTAATTCAATTATTTCAAGTACAAATCCGACCCTGCACCCATTCCAGGTATGAATCTAGCTTGCTAAGGATGGCTAGTTACAAAACAAATAACAATTCAATGTATCTATTGTGCAGGATCAACTCCAATTAAACATCAATAAGCACAACAATTGTCTGTATAATATTGAGCCGGAGAATCTCTAACAAAATCCAATAAATACAAATAAATGCAATAAGCAATACACACAATTCAAGTCCTATTATGTTAGACTATGTGTAATTATTATTTAGATAACCTTTCAAATTCAGATCAATGACATTCAATTATTAATTGCAACAAATACCAAACAACTTTTACAACAATATACCAACTTATGTACCAAATTATGTACCAAATTATACCAAATTATACCAATAATTCCTAATTTCACAAATAAATCCTACCTGTCAATGCAATGAAAGAGGCTACAGTACAAATTACAAATACAACTTCAATTGATTCAACTTCAATTAGATAGCCCGGATGACATGGTAATATATTCAAAACTTATCAAGTTATAAGTTGTGTTAAGTAATTAAACTCAAGTTTTAAGTTTTCAACAATATTCAAAACTTCCAATTAAACCAGTGGATCTTATATTATAAGAGCCGCGCTTCTGCTACCAGATTGTTCGACCCCAAGCCCAGCCAACGGTAACTGGTATGTCGAACTGTCCGCGATTACGCGGAGCCCTACGTTGTGGTAGGCTCTTAGGCCTTATTTCAATAAACAAAATGTACCACTAACCTGAGTGCTGGGGACGCCAAGTTCGACCTTCAAGGTCACGCTCCAAGTGTGGTTTGTATGTAATATGAGGGTGAGTAATTGAAAGGTGTGATGTAAGTCAAGTGTTGTAGAACGTTCACAAGGCGCCGGCAACTCCAGATGGCGCGGTTCCAACTCAGCATCACACCCAACTCGTTTCCAGCAAGCGCGCGCTACGCGTGGTAGACAATAAGGCGATGTGTTCCGAGAAATATCACTGGATTCTTGTTAATCCGAGATTACAAAGTTCAATCAATCACTGAACACAATTAATCTGTTCATATCTCGTGAGATCCAATTCGATTTTCAACAAATTCCGCGTGCCAGACCAACCGACGACAAGGCGGCGTACGATTCAACAATATCCCGGGGTTTTTGGCAAATGGGGAATACACTTCAACAATTAGATAATTCGCGACCCAATTATCGATCTCAACAGGCGAATTCAACAATATTTTACCAATTACAATCAAATCAAAGTCCCAAACGTGCGGACATTTTTCCAACAAGCAAAGTCAATCTGTCAAGTCAGAGAGGTTATGTCAAGTGCACAGATAATTAATGTTGCCGGCCAAAAGGTGCGTTCTGTTTCACGTCGGACCGAACAGTTCTGTTAATCCCACATGCTTCTAGAACTTAGGATTTTGTTATGTTACTTTACAAAATCTACCGATTCTTACGAATGAGGTGAACAGAAAGTTTTGAAAGTGTGTGATCATATTGAGGGGTGATTATCCATGGCATAGCATAATGCTGAGTGAATGCCTTTTTGCCACGCCGCGCCGTGAAATTGCTTTATTTTTGTTTTCTCTATTTTGTGAAATGTTCATCTATAAATCTTCGTTTTACTAACATAAATTAGGTACATTATATGAGCTTTAAATTTTTGTATGCATGTCGTTTTCTGTAGCAATAAATACTTTTTCGTTCTTTTCTTTTTCTCCTTACTATCTAATTCATACAATAACTCCATCCCCTATTACAAATCTAAAGGTTTTTTGCTCTGCTAAACGTGTCAAAATAGGTTTCGCGATTTAACCCTGAAAGTGTAACATACAGAAATACTTTTGCATGTAAAATTTCATTTTGTAATCAGTACATACTTCATTCGCAAGCGCCATTAATGAATGGAAATATCTATAAGACCACGCGTAATATTAATTAGCAATTATTTTTAGTGGTATCAGTCGCAGGCGTGAGATGTTTATAAACATTAAATTGGTAGTCTTGATATGTTAATTATATAACAATCTTTAATCAATTGTAGTGCATATTTATTGAATGCGTGTATGTAAACGATCATGTAATTTGCATGTGTTAATAAGGCTATAATACTGTCAGCAATGATATTGTATGATATTTGCATTTATAGGTATAAACGTCGCAATCATCTCGTTGATTACAAAGTCGGCTATATCCCATTCAACGACTTCACTAAATGACGTTCAGTCAAGACGTTGAACGTTACATTCAACGACTCGACGAATTGTCCTTTAGTCATTCAATTAAATGTTGTCATTCAATGAACGCGCTAGTCATTCAATCAAATAGCAGATTCAACCAGATGACTGCGTCATAAACAAGACCTGCTGTTTCCTATCATCTCTTATATTTTTTCATAGATTATAAATAAAATAATAAATAAATAATGCAATAAAATAAATTTCACGGGAATATTAATCATTCCCGCGACCCCGGCAGGCAGTGGCCTTGCCGGACCCCGTCAATGATGCTGACTGCTCTTTTGTGGCGTTTTATGTTACCTATATGCAAACTTTAATATAAAGAACTACCTTCTACCCACGATTACGTTAGCGTGGGGGGGTTTTCCAGCGTAAATCCCGATCACGTGGGAATTCCGGGATAAAAACTATGTCCTTCCCAGGGTCCTAAACTATTCCCATGCCAAATTTCATCAAAATCGGTTCAGCGATTTAGGCGTGAAAGGTAACAGACAGACAGACAGAGTTACTTTCACATTTATAATATTAAGTAAGTATAAGTAAGGATTAGTAGGGTGCTAATTTCATTATAAAGAACATAGATTTTTCTAGTACTAATGGGAAACATCCCGGCTATAAAGGAAGTGTTGAAACGCCACTCAGTGCGTTACTTCACCTCTGCTGAAAAACACACATACCCCCTGATTGTATCGGCCGCCCGATACACACCCTCAAAAATTTCCCGGGTTCGTCATGCGCGTCTCGTCCTAAACGAACCCGACGATCCCACCACAATCCGACAAGAGAGCAGTAGGGAAACTAGCACTCTTAAGAAATACATAAACAAAACGCGTTCTGTATTCCGGCCTATTTTTTTAAACCACCCAGAAATAGGAGCCCCGGGGCTCCGTCGACCTATCTTAGTACAGGTGGTAATCAGTTACTAGTTATGTTTAATATCTACTTAGGTTACTATTACCTATACCTACGATAGAACTTACAAGATTTTGCGTAAAAACTGTTATTCCAACTGAAATATTTGACTAAATAAAAAATGTTAAAAATACTAGTTGGTAAACGAGTAATAGTTTAAACGTTCATTTCCCAAACATTAGGTTTGCGTTATAATTTTTTGTGAATAGATTTTTTGCTAAGTAATAATTTGGCAAAAGAAATTATACGAAAATTTTTTTTGGGAATTGAAAATTTGTCAAATTCCTTTCGGTCAAATAAGGGAGACCCCGTATTTACTAGTTGTGCGAGTCAGATAGGCATCGCTGCATGTAAAGCTCTAGTAGGTACGTAGTTACGCGTGGTTAGACTGGACGTCAACCCAACATCGTTGGGAAAAGAACATGATGGGTTGTAGCCTTTATACAAACTAATTGGTGCTTCTTTCAGTGATAAGTAAAAAAATTTTACATTTACTGAAGGTCAATTCTCGTATCTACATCTAAGCCTTCAAATTGTTGTGGAATTGTTCGAAAGAGGTTACGTTAGGTTAGGTTATGTGTACGGAACATTGTAGCGTAGCGGCTGTACACTGCGCTCTGAACGAGAAAGGTTGCGGGTTCAAACCTTGCATCAGATGAATATTTCTAGACGGGGGCTGCGCTGAAGAATACTTACGTGCTCCCGCAGCCCCGGCGCATGTGTGTGAGTAGGTAAGGGTATAGGTTAGGTTATGGGTTTTAGTCAGTAAAAGGATTTCACGTCCTTAGAAAAAGCCCTTAAATTAAAGTTGCAATATCATCTCAGCGCCGAACTATGTCAATTATAATGTAGTGTAAATGTGTTTAGACAGTTTGAGATAGATGAAAATGGGTATGATCCATAAAAATACGGGTATATATTTATGATTAAATTGACAAATTTTTATAGTGTTTAAAATCCCGTTAGTAGAACAAATTATTTCAGTTCTCATTACAAGTACCGTTTTAAAACCAGTTTCTAATGGAAAACGGGAACACTGTCATTCGTTTATTGGTTTAATTTGAAAACGATTGCAGAATACTATTTCGAGTTAATTGAAAGTAAATAAAAATACAATTTTATAATAGAATAGGATTGGTTTTAGAATGATGGTGAAAAGGCTTTTATTGAAATTGTTAAACTACCAGTATGTGTATATAAATGAGACTATTGTACAACGTGTAATTTAAAGGGTATATACATACCAAGTGCACGGCTTCTTTGGATGATAACAAACGATATGGCAAGGGTTTTGTAATCCTATGTCTACATGTGTGGAGCTTATTAGAATTTTCAATACATTGATACCAGAGACCGAATTTTTCAAATTAAGAACAACGAAAAGAATTATCGTATTATTGACCCTCGTAGTGCTGTGACACGTTTGTTATGATTGGTATTCAAGAAATGTATGAAACCAATAATTTGGTATCAATTCATTGAGTCAGTTATTTTGTGCTGAAACTGTGCATAGATACTCCATACCAGATGTTGTCTTCAGCCCTTTTGGATAGATATGGGGTTTTCGTTACACGTTGTATATGAAGTTGTTGCAAGCGCGACTGCTGGGCAAGCTAGGTCTCGGGTTCGATTTCTGGGTCGGGAAAAAAGTGCTATTTGGTTTTTCTGTTCGAAAATTCTTGAAATTGTTGGTCCTGCACCTGATCCTCTCCGGTCGTGTCAGATTGCCGTCCCATCGGACAATGAGAGTAAAGGAACAGCGTGCACCTGTACCTGCTCACATACTGGTGCTCTATAATATCTCCAGCACAGATGGCTAATCCATTATGAAATTGGTCGCCCTGGCCGAAATCAGTTAGGAAGACTTTTAAATGATGTTGTTAAAAACTAAAAATATTATTTAGTAACTTAATGATAACCAACGAATCCATACTTTATAGCTAAGTAAAAGTCTATTTATATCTGCAAAGTTTTTACGGCTCAAGCTGAAGTGTTTTTGATTAAATCTGGCATTGCTTTAATTGAAGACCCGATGCATAACACACATAGATTAGCTACTTTTTAGCCCCGGAAAAATGTGCAATATTTCCATGAGGAAAAATTCGTGGGCAACTTTTGTTTTATTCTCACTCCTGATCAATCGTGTCTGATGGTAAGCGATAGATGAGGTCTACGATGCATCGAGCGAGCCCAGAAGATGCCTATTCACTCTTGTTTTAAAGGCTGAAAGGTCATAAGTGGCAACACACAGCCGGCAGAGAATTCCAGAACTTGGCTGTAGGTAACAATAAATTTGGAAGAAAACTGCTACTAGTATTTATTTTCTAGTCACCTCATTCAAAGATTATCCCTCAACAAATATTTATTAAAATATAAATTCTTTATCGATACTAATATTTACTCCAATTTTTATTTAAATAAATAAACAAGAAGTCTGAAAGATATCACTATCAGTGATAAGACCTCCATTTTTAACCGACTTCAAAAATAGGAGGAGGTTCTCAGGTCATCGGAGTCTTATTTGTATGTATGTTCCCCGATTACTCGAAGACGGCTGGACCGATTTGGAAAATTCTTTTTTTGTTTGAAAGGGTGTATTTTCTCGTTGGTCCCATTGTCATCACGTCAGGATCTGATGATGGAATCATTGAGAAATCGTGGGAACTCTTCAAATATAGGCACACCTATAGCGATTTGGGTATTTTTTATAGTACTTGTTTGTACAGTTGCTCTCGAAAAACACCATTTGCTGAAGTGGAACTGATGATGAATACCACAGATGGCCACCGGAACTACTCAATAATAAGTATTTCGTGGGTTGCAATTATATATATGCGATACATGTATATGGTGCCCTGCTGGCAGGGGCGGATCTACCTATGGGCTATTTGGGCTGCAGCCCAGGGCCCCGTGGATATAAGGGGCCCCCTACCAGTGCTCATTAAAAAAAAAGACGTTACTTTTTAAACTATATATATATATATATAATAAATCCGAAATATGTAAAATTAACATAATATAATTAATTATATTGGCAGTGCCATAATCGGTCAATCCGACGACTATCGAGAACGAAGCAGAGAATTCCCTTGTCGCTTATCAATGATCAGGTATTCAGTATTTTTAGCTAGAGAGGGCGTTTTGTTACAAGGAACTACCCGCAGCGCAATTGCGTCGGGTGGAACCGCCGCAATTTTGTTCTTGTCGTCTAAATACAAACTCAGTGTTTAATTGTCACAACTGTGTGTGAGTATGGGTATTTCGTGTGCTATTAAGTGATAAGTAATTTATCCTAATTAAATTCAAATTATTTCTAAAACGTAACCTACGCCAGAAAGCTTTTTACACAGTCAAAGATTATATAGAGGACAAAAAGGCTTGGGAATGAGCTGCTCCAATGATATACCTACTTATGTGGGCTTTTTAATATATTTTGCTGAGTTAATGATTGACTTTCTAAAGTATTGTATATACTTATTTATTATTGTAAATGTCAGGAATATGTAGGTTATTATTTCTTTTTATGTTATTTTCATTATAATTTATAGTTAATGTGGCCGGGCTAGAGATTAGTCACGAGTTTCATATGACAATGATCGACGGAAAAGTGGCCACTATTATAACGGATACTTCGTCTGCATCTGCCTGCAATATTTGCCTTGCTAAGCCGACTGAGATGAACAAGCTGTCAGAAGTATTTTCAAGACCTGTTTGAGAAGATGTTTATAAATATGGACTTTCTACTCTTCATATGTGGATTCGTTGTATGGAGTGTATTCAACACATATCTTACAACATGGACTTTGAGATGTGGACTGCACGAGGTGCTAACAAGCAACTAAAAGCTGCAAAGAAACATTTGACACAAGAAGAATTCAAACAGCAAATGGGAATACTTGTGGATTTTGTGAAGCAAGGCTTTGGAACCACAAACGACGGAAACACAGCCAGAAGGTTTTTTTTAGAGATTATGAGAAATCTGCCGAAATAACCAACATTGACAAAGGCCTACTGAAGCATTTTGCGGTTATTCTTCAAACGATTTCATCAGGATGTGCCATAGATATTGAAAAATTCAGGACTTATTGCAGAGAAACAGCTGAGATCTTTGTTCATCTATACCCATGGTTTTATATGCCCACAAGTGTGCACAAGCTACTCATACACGGTGCAGACATTTGTCATCACTTTGGCCTCCTACCAATTGGCATTCTTTCCGAAGAAACGGGAGAAGCAAGAAGTAAAGAATTTCGAAGAGTTCGTGAATATCACACAAGAAAATTTAACAGGATGAAGACCAACGAGGACTTGCTCCATAATTTTTTAAATTAGTTCAGACCCATATTTATCCCATATTTGACCAAAATACAGCAACTCAAAGCAATCCGACCTTTTTACAGATGTTAAAGAGCTTTTATTATTGCCTGAGGTAGTAACAGAAGAAACCGAAAATATGGATCTACAGGAGTTGCACTCTGAAGATGATCCATTAATGTAAACGTGACAGATTTAGTGATGTTGTTATTGTTAGAATTGAGTTTGTTAGTAGTAGTAGTTGAGTGTTAGTCCATTTCATGCCTTCATAAAAAGCCCTTTACAGGGCTACATCTATTTCTAATTGTTTCTTTTAAGATGAATTACGCTGGTAGTATAACCAACAATATCAACCATGATTTATCAATAGGAAATATCAACAGATGATAGAATAATCAACTATGATTATTAAAAAAAAATAAGCAAAAATGCTTATTTTATCATAACATTAATCATCAGCTTTAATGGTTCGGCAAAGGTGTATACTACACTATAGTACACTTTCATTTCGCCAGTTATATTTAAGTCCCATGTTATAGGAGGCGAGCCTAATACACGGTAGGGCGCGCGGGGGGTTTGTTTTTATTAAAAATGATATTTTGGATTAATTTCAATTTAAAAACTCGTCAATAATATTAAGATAATTCAACATTAAAATTTTTAAATTTAAAGCATCGTAGGCCCCAAGGCCGCAGGGATACGCAAGAAATTTATATGTCGTCGTATTAAGGACAACATGTACTTACCAGAATATAAGGTTTGCTTGCTATACTTTGATACTTAACGGAGAAAAAAATCAAAGAGATTTTCTCCCATACATTTTTATTTTTAATACTTTTTTTTTTTTGACGTGAAGGAGCAGTTTTTTTGAAAAGTTGTGAGAGCTAGTGATACTCAATCTACGGCTGAATTAGCAGTAGCTTTCGACGCTAGCATCAAATCTATATTGGTTCACTTGCGTCAAATTGGCAAGGTAATAAAGCTTGACGTCTGCCCCACGAATTCAGTGCCCATCAGCACGAAGGACGCATCGAGACGTACCTTGAGAATTTTGTTGCTTGCGACAAAAAATGGATCCTGTTCGACACATAAGTTACAAGAACTGAGGTTAGAAGTTCTCCGTCATCCGTCGTACTAACTAGACTTTGCGCCTGCAGATTTCTATTTTGACCTGAATTTGGATAATTTCTTGGCGGAAAAAAAATCAACACCCGAGAAGTAGTAAAAATGCTTTTGAAGAATTTGTTGCCTCCCGTCCAACTGATTTCTTCAAGAAGGGCATCATTATAAGCTACTACTGAGTTGGAAAAGATGCATCGATTGCATGGGTGTCTACATTGATTAATAGAAATAAAAATATAGAAAAAATACGTTAACTTATTTCATGAAAAACGACAGTTTCATTGGTAAAGATCTAATATATTCAGATGAACACCTGACGTAAAGAAGAAGTAATCTAATTTTTGAAAATAAAGTAGTTCATGTTTTCACTAATTGCCATACAATCTTAAATATTAATTATTTTGACATTAACAATCTCTAGCTGTGAAGCGGAGCGCTCTTTCACCAAGATGTATTTCGAAAACAAATATACGACAAAAAGTTGAACGAGTGACTGTGTAAATCATTTGTCAATTCTTTCCATATATTATGATTTAAAAAAGGATTAGTGATGAGCAAATAACTGTTTGTACTTATATACATAATTATACTAGTACTTACTACAGGCCTGATTATTCCATCTCCCTTTCACTACTGATCTACCAGACGAACTGCAGGGTACCATCCTCATTTGGTCAATATACCATCTTGTCACACTAAGCGATTTTCCTCTACATTTATTGTGCGCATGGTCAAGGTTTGGAACATTCTGCCGGCTTCTGTGTTCCTTTCCACATATGACTCGTCTGCGGCCTTTAAAGTAAGAGTGAACAGGCAACTTCTGTGCTGTGTCGTTCTATAGTAGACCTCATCTGTTGTTTACTATCAGGCGTGATCGAGGTCAAGAGCGGGCTCATCAGTAATAAAAAAATATAAATAAGAACTCTTGTTAAATAAATTTCATTTAATCCATTTTAATCCTGTAAGTACCTTATTTTCATCAAATAGATATAGAAAACAGTTTCTTGACAAAATGACAATTATTTGAATAATTAAGGGGCCCCCGAGCAGTTGTAGCCCAGGGCCCCACAAATTCACGATCCGCCCCTGCCTGCTGGGCATCATATACGTGTTTATGCTCGTCACAATGCATATGGTGAAGTGGTGGTGATGGTGGTATAGTGATGGTCAAATATCAGGAAGACTCCTCAAAAATTAACGGCTCTGCATCGGCTAAAGCAATATTTTGCAAAAGGTAGTTGACATTTAGGCTTTTGTAATTAGCAAACTAAACAACCCAATAAAAATAGTAAAAAAAAATTTACAAAAAAATAAAACCGACTTCAATCTCAAAAAAATAAATAAAACCGACTTCCAAAAAACACTGACACATTGAAACATTTCGGAAGACGGTGTGAAAAACGAAAAAATGTATAAAAATAAAGACACCGACTACCGAAATTAAAGTTATTTTGCAGTTTTTTTGGGAAGTCGGTTTTATTATTTTAAATAGGTGTATTAAAATTTTGGAGTACAATAAAGTATTATTCTATCCACCTATCTACAATAGGTACATATAAATATCTTTCTATTATATACTATTCTGATAATTAGGTACTCTCTAAACTGAAAAAAAAAACGTATAAAAGCAGATCATTTTTGAATTTCAGTAACGTTTTCTTCCACAACAACATTTGCATTCAAATTGGAAGCAAGCTTCGACAAAGTTGCCAGAATCGCATTAAAACAATGGGACTTATATCAACAGTTGTTTTAATGATGATTTTATAAAATCATTTCATTTGCTAAAACTTGATTGAATCATATTCTTGTTAGGGTTGCGTAGCCTAATGACAAAAAACGGAACCGTTACAGATTTATCATGTCTGTCCGTCCATCTGTACGCCACAGCCGTTGAAACTGGCTAGGTAGATGTATTCTGTACACCGCTGCACGATATTAATACAAAAATAAAAATAAGGGAGCCATGATTTGTTTCAGTTCCAAGTATCGGGACATGGAACGGAAAATAAAAATAAAAAATTTCATCAAACCTATACGTGTGGGGTATTTATAGATAGGTCTAAATAAAATAAAATTTTATGATTAAATGAAAATCTGGGAGCACGGCAGTGCCCCCGCCGAGTCCAGTGCGAAGCAAACACTGCCGTACTATCCTTTTCTGGAACCATTTCGGCCTATTTCCATGCCCCTATTTGATGACCTCTTATCGTCATCAAGTAAAGCTATAAGCACACACTTAAACCACAAAATTTCATGTTTTAAGCTTATTTATTTCTTAAGTTATGCAAAAGCAAAGTTATGCTAATTCGACACTCACTGATTCACTGACTCACTGATCATCACAATAGAACTAGTACTTTCCATAAACCTAGAGAGCTGAAATTTGTCACAGAGGTAGGGTTTAGTAAGTAGGAAAACTATGAAAACTAGGATCATTGAAGATCTGGAGTACCTGATGACCCTTAAGAGAAACCGTAACTGACCACTCAAAGTATTAAAGTTATTGACGTGCTGTGTTCATGCCGTGCACGTGACGTGTTCAAAATTTATTAAGTTAGCCCTTCCTTTTAAATAAAAAAAAGGTCTGGAGTATCTGACGAATAACCCTAAGAGTTCAGCTGAACTATAGGAGATATGGAAATTTGCCTTGACAAAAGTTATTCAGTGTGATAAACCTCTTCTATTGATGTATATGAAACGAGTCTGAAGTATTTAATGTCTTAGAAAACATTAAGACGTGTTAAAGTCACATTAAGTACTTTAATAAAAATAAAAGGTCTGCAATGAATAACTAAGAAACTAATCACGTAAAAATAGCTTTCTGCAAAAAGAAGTAATATCCTACCAAAACATCCTGTAAAAAACCAGCCAAGTCAGTTGGATGTGTGAACAAGTAAATATGCATAAAGAATGTTCAACGGCCGGTAACATAAAATCTAACTATATTAATAAAGAAATCGTAGTAAAGATCCTTAGACTTGGCTTGGCTCTGCTTAGAGATTTCATTACTTTATATAGAGAGACAAGCAGCTCCATCGAAACTTGGCTAGTTAGTTGTTCACAGGATATTTTGGTGGGATTATGTTTTTCGTCACTGCTTTGAGAGCCAATGATGGTGAAGTAAATTACCCCGAGTAATGAGCCTGTTTAGATTGCACAATCCTTATGCCAAGACACGTGTGGTAGCTCCGTCAATAAACAATAACAGACCGCTAGAACGCTATTAATCTAATAATACGATGAGTCATCCCGTTTATCTGGTCATAAAAATTACATCATGCTTGATTGACTTGCACTACTGCACTGATAGTGACCATAAAAGTTAATCGATATTGCTTAGGAATGGTAAGTGCAGTAGCTATATCTGCCTGAGGTTAGAATTAATGTTACGTAAGTAAGATTTACTTACGTTAACGACTGGTAAATATTATTTCCTATATCGAGTATCTACGGAATATGATTAAAAAAATGTCAATGATAATGTTCATCAATTAGAAGAGTTTTTAAGCTATTGCATAGCTTTTAACGCGGGCTTTTAGTGCGGCGACCGAATCAAGAAATTCCGTAACGAAAATAAACCTAACACACCCCACTCCGACTGGCATGCATAGCGGTGCGGCACGCGGCGTTGAAAGCCGTGCATCGTCTAACGTCGTTTCAGTTCGGCAGACTTCGGCACGGTGTTTGTGTGCGTGAGACTAGACGTATGCGTGCGTATTAGCAGCTAGTCGCTAATAAACCTATAGTTTCAATGATAAAAAATCATGAATAACTTACATGTATTGTAAGATAATAAAAATATTTTAAACAATATTAACTTTTCATTTATTCAATAAAAGAAAAAAAAATGTTTTCTTATCGGTCACCACGCTCAAAAAGTGTAACTTGAATTAATATCAAAGAAAAAAATACTGCATAAATAAAATAAATAAATAATTATAATTGCATAAGTTGATAAAAAATGCTATGCAATAGCTTTACCGCGGCAGTCGCCGAGTGCCACACTCATTTTTTTATTAAAACTACTAGCTTCTGCCTGCGACATCGTTCGCGTGGGAGGGTTTTCCCGCGTAAATCCCGATCCCGCGGGTATTCGGGATATAAGTAGCCTGTTTTATTTCAGGATGTCAACTATCTACTTATCAGATTTCTTTCAGATCCGTACAGTAGTTTTGGCGTGATTGAGTAACAAACAAATCCATACATCCATTCATCCAAATATTCGCATTTGTAATATTCGCATAATGTGCTTTATTATCCTTATCTTGGATTTATTATTTGTTATCATAGTAGTATATACTTTACCAGCAACTCTCCGGCTTGGCACGGGTGCAATGAAGATTCCAATTTGGTGTCGGCATGGAGTCATTAATAATAATATTATTACTGTTATGATTAGACTATACGTACGACCAGACCCGTGATGGCCGCTCTGCCCTCGCACTTTAAATCTCTGATATCTGTCTGGTAAAGTTAAGCCAGCATTTGAAATGCAATGTAAGCGCACAAAAATATGTTTTTACGACATGAAATACGACAGTGTTGGGAACTTCGAAAGTTCCAAGCGTAAATAATAATAATAATAATGTTGATATAGCAGTCTCCCATGACGAGAACCGCGTGAAAACTAACATAATAGGTTGGGGAAAAAGTCTTTTCGCATTATAGTATGTATGAACTTGTAATAAAATCTCTTTGGCTATACTATTTGTATCTGGCTGGTTTTGGTATCATTGAAAGTTAAAATTTTAAAGAACATAATTGCAAATTCAAATTAGAAAAATGTGTGATTTTCACTTGTTTTTCTTACTGTCAAGATGAGTGAATCTAATGAAGAAATTCGATACATTTTAAAATTTTACTACAAAAAAGTTAAAAATGCAACGCAAGCCGCAAAAAAGATTTGCGATGTTTATGGACCTAGTGCAGTGTCTGTGAGAGTAGCACAAATTTGGTTTAAGCGTTTTCAATCCGGAAATTTTGATGTCAAAGATGCACGTCGCTCTGGTCGCCCTATTACGGATAAAATGGATGCCATTTTTGAAAAAGTGGAGCACGATCGGCATGTCAGTAGTTACGACGTAGCTGAAGAACTGGGAATTGACAACAGTTTAGGCGCATTTGAAAAAACTTGGTACTCAAAAAAGCTCGATATTTGGTAGCTCACGAGCTCACTGAAAGAAACCTAATGGACTGTGTACTCATTTGTGATTCTTTATTACGACGTAATGAAACCGAACCATTTTTGAAAAAGCTGGTAACTGGTGATGAAAAGTGGATCATGTACGACAAGAACGTGCGAAAAAGGTCGTGGTCAAAGGCCGGTCAGGCTTCACAGACTGTGGCGAAACCCGGGTTAAGTCGCAACAAGGTGATGCTGTGTGTGTGGTGGAATTGGAAGGACATTATTCATTATGAGCTGTTACCACCAGGCAGGCTCATCGATTCTGAACTCTACTGCGAACACCTTATGAGATTAAAGCAAGAAGTTGAGAGAAAGCGGCCGGAATTAATCAACAGAAGGGGTGTAGTTTTTCATCATGATAACGCTAGACCTCACACATCTTTAGCCACTCAGCAAAAATTAAGAGAGTTTGGCTGGGAGGTGTTAATGCATCCGCCGTATAGTCCTGACCTTGCACCTTCAGATTTCCACCTATTTCGGTCTCTTCAGAATTCTGTAGGCAGTGTCAGGTTAACATCACGAGAGGACTGCCAAAACCACTTGTTGCGGTATTTTGATCAGAAGTCCCAAAATTTCTATAGCAATGGGATCATGTCCCTACCTACAAGATGGCAAAAAGTTATCGAACAAAATAGTACCTACATACTTTAGTTAAATGTAAATAAACTATATTAAAAAAAATGTTTTGAATTTTCTTAAAAAATGCGAAGAAATTTTTTCCCCAACCTTATAGATAAAAAAAAATAAGTATCTTCACCTGGCACGTGAGGTTGTCGACATGTGGGATGTGGAGACGGCAATCATTGTGCCGATGGTCGTCACAGCCAATGGTATAATAGCCAAGAGTCTCGAACAACATCTAAGGAGGCTCTCGTTGGGCAGCTGGCTCAAGGGCTTGATCCAGAAAGCAGTACTTCTGGAAACGGCGCGTATTATGAGGAGATTCCTCTCAAGAGCCCTGACCACCGGTAGCTTGGACCCTGTTCCCGATACAGGTGGGCTACTATTTTTTATATTTTTAAATGTTTATATTTTTTTATTAATATTTAAAAATGTAATTAATATGTAAATATATTGAATAAATGAAATAATAATAAAATCATTTATTTCGGGCTTTGCACCCATAAAAACCATATACGTTAATACCTTAAAAATAGACACTACAAAATTGAAATAAAATTAAAAGAAATAAAATAAAGAAGCATTTCATTTTTCATTTATTCATTTCATAAACAATTTTTACTGTGCAATGTATTTAAAAGTGGGATTTTTCTGAGCTACATCTCGAACCAAAGAAATATCAACAATGCAAGACACAATCTCGACTAGCGCATCCTTATCTCCCAGTGCGCTCGTCTCCAGCCGTATAACCACAATCTGCTATGTGTCCAATAGATGGAACAATGGCCCAGTTTATCGAGTAGAAACCGCCTCATTTGGTGCAAGCTAAGTGCAAGCACGCTCAAGAATCCTCTTTCTATTCTAAAGTATTAGAACATAACGACTCGTGGATGGTTACATAGAATAAATACCTATTTGTAGATGAGACATTTCGTTGGAATGATGTGCAAAAAGACGGCTGTGTTTTTGAGCTGGAATAGTTCGTCACAGTTACATGCTTATGCCCATTACTTCTCTTTATACATTCGGTGTTAACCTAAAAGTTATTGTTACATTAACTTATCTTTTTTAATATGAGTGTCAATAATCGATGGTTTGACCTAGGAGTCTTTAAGTCAAGAGTGAATAGATTACTTTTAGGTAAGCGTGCTCCATCTTCGACCACATCATCACTTACCATCAGGTGAGATAGTGGTCAAACGCGAACCTATTATCAATAAAAAGAAAAAAAAAAAGAAATGGGTATATTGATTACACACTGACTGACTGACTTCAAAAATTTTTTTTATTCGGTTTGTGCATTGAGAATGAGTTCTCAATTCGACTGAATGGTTTCTTTTTTGTATGTTTGTTCAGCGATGTCTTGGTCATTAGTTCCCAAAGCCTTTGAATACCTATTAAAAACCCCTCTTGTATCGCGCGTTAACAAACATTAACGCAGAGACCTGGAATAAATATCTCTTCACATTTGTGCCGGAACGGGAAGCGAACCAGCGACACGCAGAGCAACAGCTAATCGTTCAACCACTGCGCCAACCGTGTCATCGAGATTTGATGAAGAACTTGGTAGGCAAATAATTAAATAGATACAATATGTTTAGGGAGATGCGGAACAGGGTGTAACGTCCTGCAATCCCATGAGAAGGGAGGATTCTCCGACCAAACAGTTGTTTTGTCTGGTGGGCCACGGCCCGATGTTTGTTATCGGGTGATTTGTATGCAGGCTAGTGGTGTGGGTAACTTCGCTTGCAAACATACAGAATTTCTATCATTAGGTGGTATGTAAAAAAAAAGTTTGTATGTTGCGAGATAGACGTCGCTAAACATATACCTTGTGTCTGCTCTTCGTCATTTTCTTATTCTTTGTTCCTAGTTGCTTTGGATCTAAATCGCCTGCCCCGCAATCCGTATCGCGTGAGTATCTTATGAAGCAATTTGTACGGTATCTTCGCTTGTCACAGCATGTGTGGTTACTGATTCACTGATAAGAGTCGCATGCTCTCGTTATTATTTGTGCAATGGTAACTGTTGTAACTGTTGTACAGGTTAAATTGAATGGAAAAGAATGAAGACTTTTAGAGTACCAAGGGACTCGTGTGTGCAGATCACGAATTGCTCAGTATCTTCTTGACTGATTCAATTCAACTTTAGCATACACTAGCTGTGCACGCGAGGGTTTTCCCGCGTATATCCCAGTCACATGGGAACTTTGGGATAGAAAGCCTATATGTTGCCCTATTCTCTATCTTCTAGTGAAAGTCGCATCACGTCGCAGACAAACAAACAAACAAATTTGTTTTTTCTAGAGGAGCATTGTGGTTAGTTTTCACATTACTAGCAATCTTTTTAATCCCTCCATCTAAGTGGGTTCACGAGTTCAATTTTGGTTAAGTATCGCGCAACTAACTATTTAAAGCACTTGAGAAAATACAGTGAATTCGAAATCACAGATAGACACATCAATTTTATTTATACGTATAGATATGAAACTATGTAATCAAAACTTTCGTATATTGTTTTTAATATGAGGCTATTTTGGCGGAGCAAATTAGAAAATATACGAACGTAAGTTTGTTAGAAAATCTTTCAAATCAAATGGTTTATCGTATAATAATAATGCCCCTCCTGACCGGTTTTGGCCACGCCAATTTCATAATTGATTGAGCCATCAGCGTAGAAGATATTATAATGCACAAGTATGTCCGCGGGTACTTCACAGGTAAGTACACTCTCTGATATCCAACACGAGCGTAACGTGCTTTCCGAGCACTCTCTGTTTCTTTTACTCTCATAGCCCGATGGAACGGATATCCAACACGAGCGTAACGTGCTTTCCGAGCACTCTCTGTTTCTTTTACTCTCATAGCCCGATGGGACAGATATCCAACACGAGCGTCACGTGTTTTCCGAGCACTCTCTGTTTCTTTTACTCTCATAGCCCGATGGAACGGATATCCAACACGAGCGTAACGTGCTTTCCGAGCACTCTCTGTTTCTTTTACTCTCATAGCCCGATGAGACAGATATCTAACACGAGCGTAACGTGCTTTCCGAGAACTCTCTGTTTCTTTTACTCTCATAGCCCGATGAGACGGATATCCAAAACGAGCGTAACGTGCTTTCCGAGCACTCTCTGTTTCTTTTACTCTCATAGCCCGATGAGACGGATATCTAACACGAGCGTAACGTGCTTTTCGAGAACTCTCTGTTTCTTTTACTCTCATAGCCCGATGGGACAGATATCCAACACGAGCGTCACGTGCTTTCCGAGGCTCGGGGGTGTCACACCGCCAACTTCCAAACTCTGTGCTACTACTGAGAAATTTCTATTAGAAAAACCCAATAGCACTTTTTGCGAGACCCGGGAATTGAATCCGAGGCATCTTGCTCAGCAGTCACGCTTGCAACCACTAGGCCATTGAGGCAGTCAACGAAGGACATTAAGTACTACACTAATTTCGATCAAAAATTTACTCCCACGGCGTTTCTTAATATTGTAATGCTTACTACATACGAGTATTTGGTTCAACTACACTCAGTACCGTTTATTTATTAAAAACTTTATGCAACACAAAATGTACAAAGGCGGACTTAATGGTTCGTATTAACACGAAACGACTTGCACGAGAAGCGCAAATGTCCTCGATCACTCGGGGACCTTTTAAAAGAGGTCAATTGATGAACTAACTCAATATTGACTTAGCGGTCAATTTGAAACAATTTGTGTAAGATAGGTATAAGTATTTTTGCGAATGTGGAGTGTTTCTCGAGAAGAAATGCGGCCTTGTGATCGAGTTTACCGTGAATTACTAGTATTACCGTGAATTTATTCCAGACATAAGTATACTTCTACCCACATTGCTAATTCTCTTTAAAAAAAATTAATGGATTTCCTTCGCCCTGGGGCGAGCGATAAGGTCTGTCAGATTAGGTAATTGACCAAAACCACCCCGTGTTTCATCGCACACTTGCGCTGGAAGCTGCGAGGACACTTACGAAGCTCTTAGGCTAAGTTGAGCGACAAAGTTCAAAAATTGAAGACGTTGATGCAGTTGTTCAGTGATTGGCTGCGCTTCGTTGCGTGTCGCGAGTTTGACTCTCCCACGAAAAAATTGATTGCATTGCCTACAGATAGTTGTTGCGCGTATGGGCGTTTCTGCATGGGATTTTAAATATTGGTTAATGCATTTCAGCTACCTGAAAAAAAAAATAACTCAATAAAGAAAAAACATATTTTTAATTCCCTGAGTCGATTGGAATCAACGTCATACATTTATTTTACTTACTAGGTACTTCATAGTATTCAAACTTCATTTAACACAAAAAGACACTGTCAGACAGTCAGACGTATTTTATGCCTCTTTCAACCCTCAGAATGGGAGTGTCATGACCGGATAACGTTGTCAGAATTTTTTATTGCTGACCCTACCCTTCTCGAGACAGTTTGAACTTTACTAATAATGAGGGTAGAGAGTTATTCGTGGGCTGAGCTGATTTTCCTATTGTACTTGATACTGTTATCAAAATAGTTTTTGCATTCTAAAAGAGTTATTAAGGTGTTTTTGAGTATGATTTTATCTAGAAAAAAAGATTTTTATTCATTTAAATAATCATAAGTATCAAAAGCATCAAGTTTAATGTGGATATAATTATAGTTTTTGTAATCACCTAAATTGTTCTACTGATGAGAATTTATGCACATGTCGGTCACACAAAAGATTTTAATTAGCTGAACAAAATATTCTGGATTGAGATGATCCGTAGAATTATAAAAACAAAAAAAGTATTAAACAAATGAACAAAAAAGTAATCCCATACTTATACATATTATAAATGCAAATCTTTATGATACTTTTTTTGCGTGTGCAATCTTCAAATGATTTCTTTCTCTGGGTAGAGCTTAGGTGGAAGTCAGACTTCTATATACTAAAAATCCAGCCTGTTTCTTTAGTTAACTTTGCGTTCCAAGGCGACGGTATCACAATAGAGCATTCGTAATCCTACGCAACTCCCAACGCAATGGATCCAACGGACCCGGTCTATAAGTGCAGAAAGTGCTGACTGCTCTTTGAAGCGCGCGTGGAACACGATGTGCCATCGACTCGGGTTCTGTTTACCTACTTTAATCGCTAAAACAATTGAATATCGAGATTGTCTGAGATCCTAAGACTTGTTCCCTCTTTAGCAATATTTAACGGAAATATAGCGATGAGAAGCAATTGTTTATTTATAGATAAGTCAACGGTATAATCAAAACAAAGTAATATGTTTTGTTTATAAACACAGTGAAAGAAATACATATGCACTGACAAAAAAATGATGTTGACGTGCACAGTGTTCCAACCCAAAAATATCTTTACAAATTATAAAACAAAGTCTCCCGCCGCATATGCCTATCTATCTGTTTGATAGATAGATAAATAGAATATACTTTATTGTACACCAATAATTGAATCACACTTAAATAACAATATTGTAAATAAAATTGGTTACAATGGCGGTCTTATCGCTGAGAGCGATATCTTTCAGACAACCTTTGGAATGTGATGAAGATGATTAGGTGCTTGATTAGCTTTTCCGCTTCACCCTTCAATGTTGATTTGAGAAACTTCATTTTCTGCGTTTTGTTCAGCGTTGGATTATTATGGATCATCTCAAACAATAAATCCCTAAAAGAGATCCAATTGCTGTAAGTTCCGTCGAACTCCGGCAACTCCATACGCGGTGTTGTTTTTTCATAATGGGATGTTTCAAAGATTTTTCTGTTCATATTTTCCTTTAGGTCGTCGTAGACTTGCTCCCAATGGTCATATTTTGCTTCGTAGTCTTTATCATTCCCTTGCAGTAAGTAGCTTAGTTCCCAGTGAATCTTGTCGATAGATTCCCACTTAGATTGTAATATGTTGAGTTGATCTTGAAGTTGCCACTTCTCGTTCATGCCATCAAGGTTAATTTTGGAGACCGCTCGCTTCAAGGCGTTGAAGTTACACATTTGATTACGTAACATCGTTGTTAGATGTTTGTCCGTTTCATCTTTCATTTGTTGGTGTATTTCAGTATCAAATCGCGGTGTTCCGGGAGTTTCTGGTATTTTCGGTTTTGATATTCCTGAAGTTCCAGGTTCACTTATCAACTCGTTTCGCAGTTGACACATTGATCGCATTGTTTCGTCAAACATGCCTTTTGTTATGATGAAGATATCTTGTGTAAAGTAGTCGTGGTGTCTTTGGACTGCCTCATACTTCTTCAAGATATCGTGATTGGATCGAAATTCATCCCACAGGGATTTTAAGGAGTCGATGCGCTTTTTGAGGTATGCTATGGTTTTTCTACTTATAGCATCCTTTTTGTAGTTACTTTGAATAGTTTTGATGTTTTCATAGCTGTTTTGCTGCTTAGTTATTAGTTCAGCAAACGCGGTGGAGTCTTCTGTGGATATTGTTATTTTGTTTCTGCAGTAAATGTAATCTCCGCTGGTTTCGAAGTAATCGCAGTAGACGCTATCTCCGCTGATTATTTCCTGTTTGTAGCAGTAGACGTAATTTCTGCTGGTGCGTTAGTAGGTAGGCACTTAGTGTAGCTCACTCTCCTTTACGCTATGTGCAACGTCTCAATGCTACTGGTGAGACCCGCTTGTGGGAGGCCAGCAGCACCGATTTGCTAACGTATCTGGGTTATGCCACGTTAAATACTCTGCCTGATGAGGAGTCACGATGATTCTCACGTTGTGTTTCCGTGGACCCGTGACCTCCGGTTCGAAGGACCAAAAGATGTTGGGGTCTTCTCGTCGTTGACGAGTAACCCGGTCGTTGTTAAAGGAACACTAAACCACTTTTAAATTCCAGAGTTTATTCTAAACCGTTTAGGAGTGTTTAGTAATCTGAGCCGCACTTAATGTTATGTTTTTCCGCACATTAACGCGTGTCGGAGGTTTAGTTACGACTTGATTCATAAGTGATATCAATGAGTACTTATAATTATACGTAGTTTTGCTGTATGAGCATTATTGGCTCGTACAGACTTTACGAGCTTTAATTAAAAAGGGGAGGGCTATATTAGTGTACTACTGTACAAATATTCATCATTAACGGAATAACTAACAAAATATACAAATATAGATATATAAATACAATACATAAGTACAAAAAATAAATAAATATATAATGTGTTCTTTAACATCGTGTGGAAAAAAACAAAGGAATAATCATTTAAGTTCAAAAAGTACTGGACAGATTTTCATACGTTTTTACCAATGGAAGAAATGATTCATGAGTAAGGTTTTAAGCGTTTAATTTATTAAGAATTTCTGCGAATTAGTAGAACAAGAGCCTGCGGAATGTTCTAACGATATACCGCGGCCCCGGAACGCAAGGGCAAATGAAGGAGCGGGGTGGGTTTTTAGTCAGTAGAAGTCTGACACTCCCTTCCGCTCCACCCAGAGCCGGAGAAGTCATTGGATGATTTTCCCACCCAGCAAAAAAAGAAGACTGGGTCACTAGTTTTAGATAGTTGATTATTATCTTAACAGTAAGTATGCTTAAATAGATTTTTTTTTTATTATTGTCCTTTTTCAATTGTACATTTAAATGGGTATTATCCATTCCTGTATCCCACTAAATTTCTGTTGGGTTGCTTGTCTTTCAATTCGTTGGAAGTGAGACGGTCGTGTGATCTGATGATTGTGATATTTAAATTTCTCAGGAGAATGATTGATGCACCTGACCTGCATAATGAGGTCTGCAATCTGTTTGCCCCGGACAACTACTGTGCTCATAGAAAACATCGCCTACTGGCTGTTCCCACTCGCCGCACAGTTGCACACTCCAAGTCGCCTATTCCTCGAACTCTAGCCGCTATTAACGCTCTCTTGGACTCAAACACAGATTTAGATATGTTTGTGGATGAATGGAAGATAATATTGTCAGAATGTTTGAATTTTTGCGAGAAGAATGTATGAATGTGCTAAATAAATTATAAAGTATAATAAATAGTGTAACTGGTTTCGGCCGTTCTATTTAATGAATTAAATAAAGAAATAATTGACAAAGTAAACAGAGAAACTTCAGAAGAAGTAGTTATAAATTTGAGCCAATATTTGAAGAATTTAAATTTAAATCGGGATCAAGTGTTTACCACTTTTTTCTATTGAACCTGACCAATATTTGACTTGACTGCAATCTAATCTGTTCGTGGGGATTTTTTTATGGAACTTAAATTTACTAGCTGAGTTTTGCGTTCTACAGTTCGTGTAATGGTATCTTTCGCGAAAATCTATGAATCTACGGAGTCTACAGTGTTTTCACAAAAATAAGTTTTACTCTATTTGGGGCAGCCATGGAGCACACAATAATGTCTAGAATTAAGTTTTTTCATATATATTTAATATCATTGCTGTATGCCTTGTGTTCTGTGTACCAAATAAACGATATTTCTTTCATTACTTTCTTTACACAAAAGAAATCATGATGAATATAGGAATTTGAATTAATATGTATATTAAAATGTCGAGATTAATAAATGTAAACTAAAATGATGTAAACTTTGTTTCAAGCTATTGTATGCGTAATATGATGGAACAGCACGAATGCACAACATTTTTTATAACAACTCTGTTCGGTCCGACGTGAAACAGAACGCACCTTTATTTATATCTAAATAATGCCTATAAACCGCACACCTCCAGTATCGCCAGCGGCAGTTGGCCAACTATCTCCAGCCCACCATCAATCGGAACCAAACTTAAATACGGCGACTTCGGAAGTCAGCATGGATACTAAAAACATTGCCCGCCGAAGCAAAAGGAAACGCGACGACCAAGACAATCTACTGAATATGAATGAATTCAAGGATGAAATTTCAAGTGTAATTAAAGATTTTAAAAAGGAGCAATCCCTATTCTACTCAAATATGGAAGCATCCCTACTAGAAATAAAACAACAATACAGTAAACTGCAAGACTCCGTAGACTTTACTGCTAAAAAATACGACGACATGGTAAACAAAATGGAACAATACGAGATCGAAAGAAAAGAAAATAGAGATTATATCAGGAAACTTGAAAATAGGGTAGATCAACTAGAAAACCAGTCAAAAATAGCCAGTGTAGAAATAAAAAATATCCCAAAGGCTGCAAACGAATCAAAATTGGATTTGATAAACGTTGTCCAAAACATTGGACGTGTTATTGAAACCGCAGTCTCAGAATCCGATATTAAAGACGTATACAGAATTAACTCCAACAGTTCAATGAATAACACCATTATAGTTGATTTCACCACAGTAATACTTAAAACAAAAATACTGCAATCAACCAAGAACTTCAATAAAAACAATAAAACTAGTAAGCTGAATACAACACATCTACGGGTTAACGGACCAAAGGTACCCGTTTATATATCTGACAATCTCCCTGCAAGAGCTCGAAAGTTGTTCTTTCTAGCGAGAGAATTCGCCACCCAGCATAGATACAAACACTGTTGGTCAGCCTATGGTAAAGTGTACCTGCGTAAGGAGGACGGCGCTCAACGCATCATTGTAAATTCTGAAACGGATTTTACTAAAATAGTTGAAAAATGACTATCTGGCTGTCATAATACATCTATACAGCCCTGCATGTCTCTTTATAAGTATTTTAAAATGTTAATTGATGTTTTCTACTTTTACTTGATATATTTTCCTTTTTATAAAACACTTTCACTTAGGCACACAAACATAAAACTACACAAAATCATTCCCACACATAAATTTTCACTATCTTCAATTGGTCTTTGGAAATGCTATCAAAAGAAAAAGAAACGAGTAAAACCAAATGGTACTGCTACTTCTGTTCTCTTTAGTTCACGAATTGTCCACAGGTTAACTTTTGCTAATATTTGCCTTGTAACACGGTGTGTCTCTCTGTTTCTGAATAAAAATTGCACATTACACTTTGGCTCTCCTCGTCTAAATCGTACTCTTCGATAATTTAAATTTAATAAACAATGACATTGACAACCTCGAAATTGCTGACTCTACAACATGTGACCTGGCCGATTTCTTAGAACTTAGAACTCATTCCAAAAAATGAACATCGCCTCAAGATTATTAATCAAAATATAAGAAGTATAAATCGCAACATGCCAGGTTTTAATGTTCTATTAGCTCAATCTAGAACTTTGTGGGACATAATTGTTCTAACAGAATGCTGGTTACCACACACCACAAACCTTCCGGTTTTAGATGGTTACAGCTGCTACTCGACTACCAGGAACAAAACACAAAATGAGGGTGTAGTTATATATATTAAAAATGATATACAGGTGGATGTTGACGAACCCAACTTTCATGATGCAAACTGCATAAAAATACAAATTGAAAACGACACCGTTGTTTTCGCCTTATATCGTCCTCCATCTTATAATAATGTATCGAACTTCCTACAATCTCTAAACGAAATCCTAACCGAACATTCAAGTTACAAAAACATAATACTCACCGGTGACATAAATATAGATATCAGTGATTCAAGCCATGATCGAAATGCTTCATCCTACCTTGACCTGATTTCATTCCACGGTTTACTACCGGCTTACGTTATTCCAACTCACGATAAAACATGCCTAGACCACTTTATACTTAAAACGAAATTCCAGGCAAATGCTTATATAGCTCAAACAACTCTCACAGATCATTATACTGCGATCCTTACATTAAACAAATTTTTACCCAAGCACTTGAAACGGATGATCTCAAAGATAGACTTACTTAGATTACACTCTGATTTAATTAAATTAAACTTCGATTCAGTTCTTAAGTCACATGAGGCAAACACAGCAGCTGAAGAACTGGTCCGTATTCTTAAGGGTGTAGTTGAGTCAAATACAAAAATCGTTACCGTGTCCAAGCGGAAATTAACTATCAAACCCTGGATAACCCCAGGTCTTTTGAGGTGTATAAAAAACAGAGACAATCTACACAAAAAGACAAAGAAAAATCCTGAAAACTCTGTATTAAAGGCAACTTATACAAGATACCGAAACTTCTGCAATAAAATTTTGAAAAAAGTTAAACGGACGTTTGAAAGAGAAGAAGTGGAAAAAGTGGGACATGACAGTCGCCGCCTCTGGAAGGTAATTAATGAAATCTCGAACAGATCAAGGCCCAAGACGCCACCTACAGATTTAATCAGCCCAAGTGCACATCCTGTTGATTCATTAAATAAAATAAATTACTTTTTCGCCAACGTCGGCTCATCCTTAGCAGAAAAAATAGAAACCCAACAACAAGGATACGTTCCCGCCCCTCCAAATACCGCTTTTCCGCATTCCATGGTTATCTTGCCTACTGATGAAGATGAAGTAGCTTCTATCATTTCCTCTCTTAAACGAAACTGTGCCGTCGGTTGCGACAAAATCTCCTCGAACCTTCTTATTACACATAGCAGCCTCTTAGTAACACCCATCACTCATATCTGCAATTTGGCAATAGAATCAGGTACCTTCCCACGCGTTTTCAAAGAAGCAGTTATCCATCCCATTCACAAGAATGGGGACCGACACTGTGTTAATAACTATAGACCAATTGCAATACTGCCAGCCTTATCCAAAATTCTGGAACGTCTACTAAACAATAGATTAGTCAACTATTTAGAATCAAATAATCTACTGTCACAGTCTCAATTTGGTTTCCGTGCCAAGAAATCGACTGCCATGGCTGTACACGAGCTGACTAATTTCATTGTTTCCAACATGGATGATAAAAGAAAGACCTTGGCTATCTTCCTAGACCTGGCTAAAGCGTTTGACACGGTGTCGGTTCCAATTTTGTTGGATAAACTTGAGAACCTAGGCATTCGAGGAAATCAGTTGTCACTTTTTAAAGATTACTTAACTGGCCGCATGCAATGTGTTAGAATTGATAACCACATAAGTGACAGTCTTCCCATTACCTTTGGAGTTCCCCAGGGAAGTATTCTTGGGCCCACGCTTTTTCTGGTCTATATAAACGACCTCTGTAATCTTAACCTTCAAAACGGACGCATCATAACCTTTGCAGATGATACTGCTATTCTTTTCAGTGCAGACTCATGGAGAGATGTTTTTGTTTGCGCTCAGGCCGGGTTCAATATTGTCAACGAATGGCTCCGAACTAATATTCTCACCTTAAACACTGAGAAAACTAAGTTCATAACTTTTACCTTAAAAAGTCGCCGCCAATCATCGCTTCAAACACATTCCATTCTCGCTCATACCTGTCCATCGCCTCATATCAGTGATTGTAACTGTCCAAAACTACAGGAAGCAGACACCATCAAATACCTAGGCGTTACTTTGGATTCCAAATTGAACTTCGCCACACACATTCGTTGTCTCTCAAGCCGAATACGGAAATTTATTTTTGTAGTCAAAACTCTTCGATCCGTCCTGAACCCTAAGCAACTACTATCCATCTACTGCGCCTTGTGTCAATCACTCTTAACGTATTGTATCACTTCATGGGGTGGCACGTATAAAACCAACCTAATCATTCTTGAAAGGGCTCAAAGGGCAGTCCTTAAAGTCGCACTATTTCTTCCTTTCCGTTTCCCTACAATAGAACTGTATAAAACCGCTAAAGTCCTGTCAGTTCGTCAGCTTTTTATTCTTAATGTTACTTTAAAACAACGCTCTCTCATTCCTTTCATTGATCCTTCCCATAACAATGAATTAAGAAACAGAAGAAGGGATGTATGCCAAACAAAATCAGTTAAAACCAAATTTGCTCGTAATTTCTTTGCTTTCCTAGGCCCCTTTCTTTACAACAAACTGAATAATGTAGTCTCAATCCACACCGTAAACAAAACAAATTTTAAAAAAATATTAACAGAATGGCTTCTTAGCTTAGACTATGCCCAAATTGAAGATCTGTTCAAAACCGCATCTTAAAATCCTTACAAACCACACATCTCACACACACCATACCTTACACCTGAACACAAACACACATAACACACTATCATGTTCCTATATATACCTACTATTTATTATAACATATATTATTTTTTTTGATTTTTTTATAGTCTTACCTGCATTATTAAATTAAATTGTTTAAATGATAAATTATTTAAATTAAGTTACTTAATTACTACTGTAAATTGGACTCTTTTTTTAGAATGAACTCGTCTCCAGTAAAGTTTGTAAAAATCTAACTTGGGGGCCTGGTGACCTGACTTACAGGTTTTGGAAAAAACTTAGTTTAGGCACCAGTCTCCCACAAATTATGTTTAAATTGTCTGTACCGTATGTCAATTATCTAATGTATTAATTTGTGGTGAGATAATAAATAAATTCTATTCTACCTTTTGGCTGGCAACATCAATTATCTGTGGGCTTGACATAACCTTTTCACTTGACAGATAGACTTTGGTTCCTTGTTGAAAAATGTCGGTCATGGGACCCTGTTGAGTTAATTATAATTGGTAAAATATCGTTTGGAATCGCCTGTTGAAACCGATAATTGGGTCGCGAGTTAACTATTGTTTGAAGTTGTAATCCCCATTTGACGAAAACCCCGGGATATTTTGGATTTATCGCCGTATTGCCTCACCGCGTGGCACGCGCATTTGTTGGAAAAAGTAGTGATAAATAGCTTCAATCCTGGAAACGAGTTTGGGCTGTGATGCTGATTTGGACCGCGCCATCTGGAGACTGGCGCCTTGTGAACGTTCTACAACACTTGACTTACATCACACCTTTCAATTACTCACCTCATATTACATACAAACCACACTTGGGCGTGGCCTAGGAAGGTCGAAGTTGGTGTACCCAGTGCAGAAGGTAAGTGGTTAGATTAGTTATTTGTATATATGGTTGTAGGCCTCAGAGGTTATTGTGTAACCTTGTTTATTGTAAGCAACGTTTATAGCTCCACGTACCGTGGACAGTTCAGACCGTCCAGTTACCGTTGCACTGGCCAATTGTAGGACTGAACATTTTGGTAGCAGGCGTGGCTCTTATAAGATCCACTGATTCATTCTGGTAGCAGGCGTGGCTCTTATAATATAAGATCCACTGGTTTAATTGGAAGTTTTGAAAATAACTTCAGTTTAATTACTTAACATAACTTATAACTTCATAAGTTTTGAATATATTGCTTTGTCAGCCGGGCTCAAATAGTACATGTAGTTTGTACTGTAATTTGTAGTGCTAGCCCCTTGGTATTGAATTGACAAGTAAGATTTATTTGTGAAATTAGGAATTATTGGTTGTATTTTGACATAATTTGGTATATTTGTTGCAATTAATAATTGAATGTCATTGATCTGAATTTAAAAGGTTATCTAAATAATAATCACACATTTGTTAACATAACAAGAATTGAATGGTGTGGATTGACTTATTGCATTTATTTGTTTATTGGATTGTTGTTAGAGATTGTCCGGAGCAATATTATACAGGCAATTGTTGTATATAATTGGTGTGATCCTGCACAATATATACATTGAATTGTTATTTATTTTGTAACTAGCCATCTGTACCAAGCTAGATTCATACTTAGAATAAGTACAGGGTTGGATTTGGACTTGAAATAATTGAATTTGAGTTTTTATTTGGTGAAATTATTTGGTCGGTTAACAAGTTATTGTTGTTTGTTTAGTTAATTTTAGCCTGTTGTATTAATATTTGATTGTTGCAATGGCCTCATTAAGGGCAGTCAGGGAGGCTGCTGCCGGATTGACCTCACAGTTGAGATGGTTCGCATCGGCGGCTGCAACGGTTGAGCGTGTAGAATTGGAAGAGCTCACCCTTGCTCGGTATGGGCAAGTGATTGAGAGGATCAAGTCAGCTGATGCTGCGCTCACACGCTTCAACGAGTACATCATGGACTTGGATTTGGGGGTGATGGATCAGACAGCCCGCGATAAGATTTTGGGTGACTATGACCAGATTGTCCACCTGGGGGATGTCATATGTCTACGAGCGCGGGAAATTTTGAAGAGTCGGGTGCCTGATGCGGCCAAGCCGCAGATCCCCGTTGTTGCAGGCCCTGGACTATTGAGTAGGCTGCCCACCCTGGAGCTGCTACATTTTGACGGTCGCTTGGACCACTGGCTGGGCTTCCTAAATCTCTTTGATAGTCTTGTCGATGCACGCTCGGACCTCGGACCTGCCCAGAAGCTGGCCTATTTATTGTCTGTCATGGAGGGCGAAGCCAGAGCCTTGGTGCAGCACTTGCCGGTGACGGATTCCTCTTACCCGACCGCTCTGGAGCTTCTCTCCCGACGGTATCAGAACAAGCGCTGCCTGGCTGATGTGCACATCGACCAGATTTTGGGACTACCGGCCATTGACAGCACGTCGACGTTGTGCACTGACTTGCTGCACCCGTTGGTCTCAGCGACCAACGCTTTGAGACGCCTGGAGTTACCGGTAGAACATTGGTCCTACTTGTTGGTGCACATAGTGCTGCAGTTGCTCCCCGCGGAGCTGAGGTCACGTTTTGAGCAGAAGTATGGTGGGGATAGTGCCACCCATCTTCCCCCCTTTGACGACCTCCTCAAATTTTTGGAAGACGAGTGTCGGTTTTCGGATAACACTCGTGGCGCCACGGGGTCGCCCCCACTACCTTCTCAGCCCAGAGACCAGAGACGGACTAGGGCTCGGGGGCCTGTTGATGTTCCCCCCGCCCCCCGTTTTGCTGGCGCCCGGAGTCCTCGGGCTAGGGGGCCTGTTGATGATCGCCCCGCCCCCCGTTTTGCTGGCGCCCGGAGTCCTCGGGCTATGGGGTCTGTAAAAGATCGCTTTTAGCGATAAGACCGCCCATTGTAACACCCTTTGTAGTTTTTAAGTCCTTATTTAATTCTGTTATGGTGTACAATAAAGAGTATATCTATCTATCTATCTATCATTGTGACTTTTGTAAGGCAATGGGGCATGCCATGGCGCGTTGCCCGGCCTTTTTGAATTTGCACGTAAGTGCCCGCCGCCGCATTGTCAACGCACGCCGTTTGTGCTTCTCGTGCTTGGGGGCCCACTTTCATCGGGACTGCCCCGACCCCCGCCCGTGTAGAATTTGTAAGGGGTCCCACCTGGAGATTTTGTGCGCCAACGCGAACCGCTCCAGCAGACCATCTTCTGAGGAGGGTTCGCGCAGGGGGGGTACCCCGGAGACGAGCACCGGGCTGAGACCCGCAATTCTGTACGCTGCACTCCACCCCCCGCGCAAGTTGAACGGGAGCCCCGCGAGCGCCATTTGGTCTCCCCTCGTCAGGGAGAACGCGCATTGGCTGCTAGGCAGCAGTGGCCGGGTCGGCGCCGCTGCCTTTCCCCTCCGTTGGCGGAACGTCCCCAGCTGGAGTCGTGCCCTCCGCCATTCGGGCATCCGGTGGGATATGCCCCTCCAGTGATGGTGAGCGGCTCGGGACACCGCGCAGATGAATATTTTGGATTGTTGGCCTCGTCGTGAACGAAGGCAGCCTGGATGCGGCGATCGGTCGCCGCCCAGGCATCACTAAGAGATTGACGCCTGCCCCGCTAAAGGACCCCCCCGATCAAGACGGTTTTGTTGCCAACGGCCTCGGTCAAGGTCTGGGGACCCTTGGGTGACTCGATTGTGGTCTGTGCCATTTTGGACACGGGAGTCCAGGGTTGCCTTTGTCGTCTTGGTTAGCGGGACAGGTTGGCCTGAAGGTGAATGACCTTTCAGGCAAGATTTGGGGAATTGGCGAACCGGCTGACATTACTGTTGAGGGAAAGACCTGGTTTGAAATCACCCTTGTGAGTTGTCCGTACCCTAAAATTGGTGCTCCTGCCCTTGTTATAACTGAACTTGGTTGGGACGAGCCACTTCGGGAAACCCTGTTGGAGGACGGTTGAGGCACTCTAGCCTTCCTTATGGGGCCCGTCACCCCCTTTTGTTGCCCAAGGAGGGCCACTTGGTTCAATTGTTGGTGACTGATCGTCACACTAAGAACTCGCATGCCGGTTGCAATGCGCTGTTGGCCATTCTGCAGCGAGAAATTTTGGATTTTGTCGGCTGATCGCGTCAATGAGGCGAGGCCCTTTGCTGGCGTCGTAACGGACTTGTTGGTCCCCCTTTGTTGAAGACGTCCACCCTTCGTAATAGTAAGATTGTTAAGGCTTATTTGTGTGTTTGTCTGCCTGTCAACCAAGGCAGTACATTTGGAGCTGGTAACCTCCCTCTCGACAGAGGCCTTTGAGGCGACTTTGGAAAGATTTGTGTCTCGCCGTGGATTACCTTTGATTAGTTCTGATTGCGGTACAAATTACAAGGGTACAAGTAACTATTTGAAGGAGGTATACGCCTTCCTTAATGAGAGCCAGGTTGATATTGGTAATAGTTTGGCCCGCCGAGGGGTCACTTGGTTGTTTGACCCGCCAGCCTGCCCCCATTGGGGGGGTATTTTTGGGGCCGCGGTGAAAGCGGCAAAGGGACGCTGGCGGAGATTGTTGGGAGACACCGTTCTCACCTTTGAGGAACTAGCTACGGTATTTGGCCGCATTGAAGCTGTGTTAAATTTGCAACCTTGTCAAGACTCCCAATTGATTAGCGGACGGGTAGGCCCGTCCGGGGGGGGGGGGGGTAGATGTTCTTTCGACGTGAAACAGAACGCACCTTTTGGCTGGCAACATCAATTATCTGTGGGCTTGACATAACCTTTTCACTTAACAGATAGACTTTGGTTCCTTGTTGAAAAATGTCGGCCATGGGACCCTGTTGTGTTAATTATAATTGGTAAAATATCGTTTGGAATCGCCTGTTGAAACCGATAATTGGGTCGCGAGTTAACTATTGTTTGAAGTTGTAATCCCCATTTGACGAAAACCCCGGGATATTTTGGATTTATCGCCGTATTGCCTCACCGCGTGGCACGCGCATTTGTTGGAAAAAGTAGTGATAAATAGCTTCAATCCTGGAAACGAGTTTGGGCTGTGATGCTGATTTGGACCGCGCCATCTGGAGACTGGCGCCTTGTGAACGTTCTACAACACTTGACTTACATCACACCTTTCAATTACTCACCTCATATTACATACAAACCACACTTGGGCGTGGCCTGGGAAGGTCGAAGTTGGTGTACCCAGTGCAGAAGGTAAGTGGTTAGATTAGTTATTTGTATATATGGTTGTAGGCCTCAGAGGCTATTGTGTAACCTTGTTTATTGTAAGCAACGTTTATAGCTCCACGTACCGTGGACAGTTCAGACTGTCCAGTTACCGTTGCACTGGCCAATTGTAGGACTGAACAAACTCAGTAATCACTGTCTCATAATAAAGAACTTTGACTTTGATTTTTAAATCTAATCTCAAAATTAACAACCTAATCGACAAATGTAATCTGATGAATTGTTATGTCAACAAAATTATGTGAAAAAGCCTACTTCAAAATTAGTAAAGCTGTTAGTATTCGAGAAAATTTATGAACAACACAATGTTTATAAAATGATGCAAAGATACGATCATAGTTTTCCTGATTTTAAATTAAATTTGGATACGTATGGTTTTTCATACGTATCCAAAATTAATTTAGTAATCAAATCGAAAGATTGTATATACCTAATATGTATTTGTAATGATTAGAGAAAGCAAAAGCTTTCTCTAATCATTACAAATACATTTTTTTTTTTGAAGATGACTAGCATTGTGGGTTAGATTCATGTTACTAGGAAACTGATCACCAACTAAGCTAACTATGTTTGTGTTTGGAGTGGGTTCACGGCAATATTGTAATGGATGGAGTTCGAACCCGTGACCTATCGATCACAAGATTGTATCGTATTAGACTATTGACGCTTCATAATAAAATAGCATCAAAAATTAAATAGAAAGAAACACAGTTTAAGTCTCCACAAAATAACTGATAAACTGAACCAAAATGTACAAAAAAGCTATATCACGACCGAGTCATGTCAGGGACGGAAATTAGCCGCTCCGTGCCCACGGTCACACCATAGACGAAACACGCTAGTGTATTGTCTATGGCCTGACGTCAGACATCGGCTGACAATGACAACATTCATCAAAATAAACAATGTTATGCGAATCTCTGTCTGTTGCGCTTTCATGGCTTAACCGTTGAACCTTTTCGGGGTCAAACATAAGCAAATTTTTTCTAATATTAATTTCTAAAGGCTTTTTTTCGGTGGGAAGATCATCAAATTGTTACTAGACTTACGTACGCATACTTTTACTAAATAAAAACTTACCATGTTCCTTAAGTTGCCCTTGTGGTCTGGGGCTGCGGTACGTTGTTAGAACATTCCCTCAACCCCTGCAGGTAATCACCCGAGCATCGAGCCCCGTCAATGGTGCTGACTGCTCTTTGAGGCGCGCTTGATACACGACGCGCCATACTCTCCGGCTTGGTCTTTAAGAGCGCCTTCACACTAGCGTTTGTCCAGCGTAGGCGTTCGATGAACGTACGCGTAGCGCAGACGCCGCGACTTCGCAGCGCAGGCGTCACGTTATCGCGGCGTCAGGGCAAGGGTAAATGAATACGCTGTCACGACTACGCAGCGCAGGCGTCACGTTGTCGCGGCGTCAGTGCAAGGGTAAATGACACAGAGTATTCTCTGTGCTAGCGCCGCAGGTGCGCGACGCGTGCGCCGCGTTACTACGTTACTTTTTAAAAGCAAAGCCAACAATAGAGTTTTTTGTCAGAATCCATTTTGTTAATGATATTTCCGAAACGACAACGCAATTGTGTGACGTCTGCGCCGCGTTAGCTCAGCGTTTAATTGACACCATAGACAACGCGGCGCAGGCGTCGCGTTGTTGCGGCATCTTCGCTGCGCATACGTTTATCGAACGCCTACGCTGGACAAACACTAGTCTTAACTCGCCGCCCGTATGCCAGCGAAACTCTACGGGGGTAAAATCGTGCCGGAACGTTAGGGCAATTGAAGGAACAGGAAGAGTTTTAAGTCAGTAGAAGTCTGTCACTCCCTTTTACTCGACGCAAATAGGGAGGAGTAATTTGATGTTTATCCCACCGAAAAAAGGTGATAAAATATGACATGAAAGTTTTTGTGAAAAACTGAGCGAATGACGGGCAATAGCTAAGTAGTAATAATATAAACTAGATGTGCCCGAGGTTTCGTTTGCGTGAGAATAGATATTATCTATAAGTTAGTCTAGTTTTTCCCGCGTAAGTTTTTTTTTATAGATAATAGGTTCGCGTTTGACCACCATCTCACCTGATGGTAAGTGATGATGTGGTCGAAGATGGAGCACGCTTACCTAAAAGTAACCTATTCACTCTTCCTTCCCTCCTTCTTTCTTTCTGTCTTGTCCTGTGGTATTTCCGGGATAAAAATAACCCTTTTTGCTATACCCACTTTTTTATAACGATCACTAGCAGTGTGTCTAAAATTCACATTACTAGCAATCCTGTTTACTCCTCCAACTAAGCTGAATATGCTTGTGTCTGGAGTGGATTCACGTCAATAGTGTAATGGGTGGGGTTCGAACCTGCGACCTCTCGATCACAAGTCTGACATATTAGCCATTAGGCTGTTAATGCTTGAAGCTGAAACTCAAGATATCAGCTATCTCACATCAAATTCAGATCCATTCAGCCGTTTTAGAGTGGTTGTTTAACAAACATTCATCTAAATAATTGCATTTTTAAGATACTAGCTTTTGCCTGCGACTTCGTTCGTGTGGGAGGTTTTTCCAAAACCCGGTCCTGTGCAAATTGCGGGATAAAAAGTCCATTTGTTTTTCCGAAAAAATCAGCTTGCTACATACCAAATTTCATTAAGATCCAGTTTTGCGTGAAAGAGTAAATCGGTGCATGTGAAAAGTCAATTAGTGCCTTTTCACATGTACCGGTTGCCGGGTAGCCGGCGCCGGAACCCGGCGGCGAAGTGTATGGCCATGTACATTACCTTTCACACGTACCGGCGTAATTTGGCCGGCAAGTGGTCGCCGGGTGCTCACCGGATCCACCACTGTGCGTCCGGTTGGCGCCTACCGGCTAGCCGGCGGCGGCCGGACGCATAGTACTGTATGAAAGACGCAGCGTGCTTTCAGTCAGACGCACCGGCGGCCAGTCGCCAAGATACAACCACAGCGAGAGCACGCGCATGTTTATTCTCATACTCTCGTACTTATCGTCCTATTATAGTTTACCTACTAATAATACATAATCGGATCGTGTGAAACCTGAATGTGTTACCGGAAAGTCGGTGCCGGCTACCCGGCAACCGGTAAATGTAAAAAGGCACTAACAAACATCCATCCATTGAACCTTACAAACTTTGGTATTTATATATATTAGTAGGAACTAGGAAGTAAGATTAGATTGCCCATAAAAACCAATTTATAAGTCGCTTCCCAGCAAGGAAAGACGATGAGAATGGTCCTATATATACTAACATACTCACATATTGTAAGGAAAATGTATCGAAGAAATTAGATTTTGGATAAAATATACAAAATAAATACGAACACACCGGAAGGGATGAGAAGCTCAATTAAGACTTCCATTCCTCTGTTATTTTAGGTTTATTTTCATAAAACGTAGGTTATGTAGGTCTGAATAAAATATTTTGGATCTATTATTATTATTCGCACGAGTAGTCGAATTTAATATGAAAATTATTAACAAGGATAACCTAATTTTAGCCACTATTCGTAATACCCAAAAGTACCTATATTAATACTGTTTATAATTATAAATACTACTCCACCTGAAATAGTGAAATATTTCAGATGTTAGTACTACTTGGAGACAGGCCTTTTTCTTTTTTCCTGGGTGGGAAATTCATCGAATGACTTCTCCCGCTCTGGGCAAAACGGAAGGGAGTGTCAGACTTCTACTGACTCCACCCTTCAGCTACCCTTAAGTTCCAGAGTCACGGTATCTCGTTAGAACATTACCGCAACCCCGGCAGGCAATGGCCTTATGGGGCCCCGTCACTATTGCTGACAGCTCTTTGAGGCGCGCGTGGAACACGACGCGCCGCCGACCCGGGCCTGGTCCTTACCGGACGGTTAGCTACCCCTGCTCGCCGTCCGCAAGCCCGGGCCTACGGTGGCCGGAAAGGGGCTCACGATCCCCGACGCCCGGGGAGAGTAGTCTCTCGCGCGCGAGGGCTACCGCCTCCAGATCCCACGGCAGCAATCCGGCAAGGAGGTTTTGAAGAACCGGGTCCAGTGCGGGTTGATGTTTTATGTCGTATGCCTTCCTATTCTTCGTCCTAAGACATTTCCCCAAGATATTATCCTTCACTATTTTAAGAGTAGTAGTGACGATGAAAATTGTTCAAAGTAATGTAACTGTCTGGCATCGACCCAACATCCTGCAAATCTTAAGAAGTATCTGGACCCTGACTGAGCCGCCATTGCTCACTTAGTATGGTTTGCTAAATTGAATCGGGTGAAAACATGTGCGTGCAAAGTTTTTGAACACAAATTTTCCCTGCCAGAAACGTATTGAAAAATGTCTACGGGATGTTCATAGCAATATAAATTAATGCCACTAAAATTCAGATGTCAATGTGAATTCTGACAAAAACGACAAGAAAATAATTTCTTCATAGTACAACAAACAAATCTCTTGCTCTAAACTTGTTAATTCTATTAGAACTTAAACAAGAGGAACACAAGACAAAGTTTACATCAGTAGGAAAGATCTGTTCAATTTGTTCCAAAACATATTTATCACGGAGTTCTCGACTTACATAATAGCTATTATAAGTAAACAAGGATGATTTGATAAGTTCTTTGTAAGTACTCAGAAATTCTGAATCAGGACAAAGTTACTATTCTGTGGTACTTTGAAGCCACGTAAAGGATTGGAGACAAATTATATGTACTTATTATTCAGTCAATGATGTAGTGACGTGCCGTATTCTACGAGCGCCTCTCATCGTAAAATTATTGCAGCCGTGTTGCAGCGGCAGACAGTAACGGGATCATTATTTGCCACTGCGGTTCTCACCCAGTAAGCGTGATAATATGCGTAAGCTCCTTACTCAGCTTAGTAGCTCAGTCACTTGCCGCTTCGTCTCCACAAGAAATGAATAACTCGAACAAACTCTTAACTTAAAACCCCGGTTTGAAGCAATCAGGGACTCAAAACTCCAGCAGGGAATCCCAATCCTTAGCTGTAAATAAAAGTATCCCCTAAATATTTTGTTCGTATGTGTGGGATGTTCACTATGTGCTGGTGATTTACATCTTAACCCAATGAAATTGCCATGATATACTACTTGTAACGGAAACCCCATATCTGTCGAAAAAGGCTGAAGACAACATCTGGTATGGAGTGTTTATGCACAGTTTCAGCTCAAAATAAGTGGCTCAAAGAATTTATAGCAAATTATCGGTTTCATCGTTGGTTTCATATGTTTCTTGAATACCAATCTATAACGTTCCACGTGACTTGCCCATAACACGATACTAATTAGCGTGTTATGGGCAAGTCACGTGGGCAAGACCGAAGAAATTTTATTGTTATTTTCGTATTGAAATTTCTAATAAGTAACACACATGTAGACATAGGATTACAAAACCCCTGCCATATCGTTTGTTATCATCCAAAGAATCCGTGCAAGTGTACCAAGTGGTAAGTATAGTTTAAATCACGTTGTATAAAATGTATATGCTATTACCATGATATGATATGATATTATAAGTATATTAACAATTTAATTCACCGTATGCTAGCGTCATTAAACTATGATTCGGGGGCTTGGGATACAACTAAATTCATGCGCCCTCCCGACTGGTATCGGGTCGACTTTGATAGCGGTCCCCGTCATCGAGTCTGACCGATTCTCACGATTCAATCAACCGCATTACTCATATGACGGCACAATGAAAACTTTGCGCATCGTCTTTTTAGGCACAAGCAGATAGCTACAACCTGGGGGTCTTCAAGTCAAGAGTGAATAGTTACTTCTAGGCAAGCGTGCTCCATCTTCGACCACATCATCGCTTACTATCAGGTGAGGTGGTGGTCAAACGAGAGCCTATTCTGAATAAAAAAAAACTACAAAACGTTACAAAAGCGTGCCCATAAGTCCAAAACGTTTTGGGAATACATTCATTCTGCTCACAGCTTTGGAGTGGAATTCTCTGCTGGAGTATGAGTTTCTTGATAGCTATAAACTGGGGGTCTTATAGTCAAGAGTGAATAGGTTCCTTTTAGGAAAAAATGATTCATCTTCGACCATATTATTGCTAACCAATTAATTATGTGAACTGGCGGGCAACGCGTGACCCTATCAATAATTAAAAAAACAATTTTTTTTTTACGCAAGCGAGCTCCATCTTCGACCACATCATCACTTACCATCAGGTGAGATGGTGGTCAAACGCTAACCTATTTTTAATAAAAAAAAAACAGTTTCCAACGCGCTTAAAGAAAATGGGCTCAAGAACATTTCAACACTGTTGACAGCTCATTTAATAGCCAGTGGAATTCATATATTACATACCTACCATGTGTATAAGCCGAAATATATTCGGATTCACAAGAAAATCTAACCATATTTTTTGCGGGAAAGTACTCTTTTCTAGTAGGTATTATTTAATAAGATTTTTTGTATTACCTACTTGTTATGTCTAAACGGATTTTCTTTGACCAGATATTTTTTATGTTATGTGAGAAAAATATAAACCAGAATATGTTTGACAAGCTTCTGCCGGCGGCTTTGTTTGCGTGAAAAGGTTTTTTAGCGAAATCTCAAGGAACCTATATGTTATTTGCTGATAATGTAGTTTTATAAATATTGGTGAAAGAACTTTTGCAATCACTTCAGTGGTTTCTGAGTTTATCCATTACAAACCAAAAAAGAAGTCTATTATATAATATTAATCAATATAACTTAGTTTTTAGAAGGAAACGCTCAGAAATCCAACTGCCTTCAAATATTAACAAAAGTTTATGCACATGTACTAGGTGTTGCACACAGCTCCGTACAACGCGTGGAAATTTAGATGAATGTAAAAAAAATATAAATGTGACATAGGAATCGTACATTTTCTTGGATTAAAATGCAGCCTTTTTGCTTTATGCGACTTTATTCCATCTCTGTATCTAATTTTATCCAGATCTGTTTAGCCATTTTAGCGTAATTGAGTAACAAAGCATACATCTAAAATATCGAGTGAATTGTATTGATAGAGATTATATTTGCGATAAAATAATTGGAAATTAGCGCAAAAGTAACTGTTTGATGGAATGCACTAGTCATAACCACCTTGGATTTTTCCCATATAAAAATATTCTTACAAAAAAGCATTTATCCATTTAGCTATAAGAATTTAGAATAATTGCTACTAGTAATGAAAACAAACATGAGGACAAATGAATATTCTGTGCTGAAACGATATGGTACTCAGCAAAATAAAAGGACAACGATTACTTTAATTAAATCTCGTGAAAAACGACATTAAATCTCTTAACTCAACACAGCTGACAGAAAGAGCTGACCCAATATCGCCCTGACAAAGAATTTACGATATTCATTTTTAAGTCAGTCTAAAAACTACAGTCAAATTGAGCTAATTGTTGTTAAATGACTGACGACGAAACTTTTTAAGTGTTGTGTTGTCTTAAACTCAAAGCTTGTAGCATTATCACATATGATAAAACAGTAAAAAAAGTATGTAATATTGAGGGGTGTTAAGACACAGTGTTTTAAAATTTCAGTCTCTTATAGATAAACAGAAACACATTTTCTGAGTTTAAATAAAAATCTGTCTAGCCGTTTCGGAGGAAATAGATAACAAACACTGTGTCACGAGATTTTTATATATTAGATTACTATCATCTCCCTTAGGGTCAATATGGATTGCTAGAATATCTGTATGCCATACATTAAGTTGTGGGTTGAAATAATTAATATAATCTGAGGTAAAGGCAATTTACGGAGCTACTAGAGATTCTAAACCATGAGTCATGTAGGTTTTGGAATGTTTCATATGCAATGCATAAAATAGAAAATAGAATAGAAACACATTTATTCGAATTCTGACACACAGCAAAATATTTGCTCACAAAGTCGAATCAACTGAACTGCTAGCCCTCTTTAAACTTCGAGTTCCCTAAAGAGTACCACGTGCTCCGATCACAATACTCTGGCCACCACTCAGGTGGACGACTTCAGGCGCCAACTCTCCTTGCTCGAGTCTTTGTAAAATTATAGATCTAGCTGCAGCGATAAATTGGACTGGCGCTCAGATACATTCAGCAAACCGAAGTCGATCCTATTTAGCCTCATAAACTCATAAACCCGAAAATAATGGTTAATATTATTTTTAATTGTTAATATAATAATTATGGTTAATATTAGTTAATTTAATTGTTCTTTTAAACTTTCTCAATTGTCATTTAGTTGCTACCCGTACACTTTTCCTTTGACAATACTGTAGAATAGTTACAAATTTTGCTGTGTACCTACAAAATTTTTGAGTCACTGTTAGTTAGCTCAAAAAAAAATTTTGTTCTTTGTAATCGCACATGCTGAGTTTACCTATAAGTGATTGTTATACTGTTACCTTCTTATCTCTTTTTTATTTATTAAAAAATAGGTTCGCGTTTGACCACCATCTCACGTGATGGTAAGTGATGATGTGGTCGAAGATGGAGCACGCTTACCTAAAAGTAACCTATTCACTCTTGACTTAAAGACCCCTAGGTTATAGCTATCGAGAAACACAGACTCCGGCAGGGAATTCCACTCCTTAGCCGTACGCACAATGAAGGTATTCCCAAAACGTTTAGTGCGTATAGGTGGGATGACCACCATGTAACGATGACGCATCGCCGTTTGTCTTGTAGTCTGATGATGGAACGGGCTTGACGGAATTAGATTGTGTAATTTCATCGCACACTTCCCGAAGTAACCGATAGAAAACCGATAGACTAGCAACTCATCGTCGATGTTCAATTGTTAATATTATTTTTAATTGTTAATATTAGTTCATTTAATTGTTCTTTTAAACTTTCTCAATTGTCACTTAGTTGCTACCCGTACACTTTTCCTTTGACAATACTGTAGGATAGTTACAATTTTTTCTATGTACTTACTAAATTTTGAGTCACTAAGAGTTAGCTCAAAAAAGACATTTTGTACTTTGTAATCGCACATGCATAGTTTACCTGTAATTGATTGTTATACTGTTACCTTTTTATCTCTTGTGCTTTAAGAGCATGTCTTATGTAGAAACAATTGTTGGAAAACTTAGTAAATACAACAACTACAATACATCAAGATAACAACAAAAATTGCGCTGAGCATATCCGACCGAAGGGGTAGGGTAGGGGATTTGCTAAGCGATAATTTATATTGGGGCACAATAAAGGATATAAATAAATACCTGTCCCATCCATGGTTCAACCTCAGAAAGCGCTGCTTAACCTTGATTTATTATTACTTATTCTGAGCCCTTCTTAATTCTATGCTCTTTACGTCTTTCATCATCTTCATTTCATATACGTATTAGAAAACATTTTATTTAAAATTTTTCACTCACAGTTATCAGACAATAAACATGAAAATGAAGTATTAAATTATATTAAGTATAGCCTCAGGCGTCCTCTAAATCTTTAGATAGAAAACAATCCTTTGTAGTCACGCGCTCAGTGTTAACATCTTGTTTACATTCAGAGACCTTTTGAATTTCTCTGGAATAAAAATGTTATTACAGATTTTTTTGGAAACTTTAATTTACACCTACGAAATGAAATATTTATTTGTAAATTCGTTATAAATAATACTTTGATACGTCATTTTCTTGTGTTTTAAGTTTTAAGCCATATGAGGCCGGTATTTCCTAACTGACTACCATGAGAAGAAACACCAAAACAAACTCAGAGGTCAACGTCTCTTTTAAAGTCCAGACAATTCGTATTGGTCATATCATAAGAAGCATGAAGGTTCATGTGTTTTAGGTTATTATTACTGGTGCTGAACAAAAAATCAAAATGTTATCTAAGTAAGTTACTTTGGTTGATAGATTAATAACAGAAGAGCCTGTTTCCAAAATTGTGATTTGTTTTAAATTACAGCCAAATTATTGTAATAACTCGAATGAAGTAGCTATTTTGAATTTGGAATCTCCATAAATGTAAAATGACTATTATTTTAAAGATATACACTGTTTTAAATACTGAATTGCCAGCATTATAACTTATTATTGTGTTTACTTGAATGGAGTTAGGAGGAGACATTCCCTCCACAAATTGGTTATGAAAAAACACTTTTACACGTCATTGTCTTTTGTTAAAGTAAACAAGATTTCTAAACTGACTACCCTGAGAAGAAACACCGAAACAAATTTAAAGGTCAAAGTGTCTTTTGAAGTCAATACAATGTACATATGTCTGATTAAATTATATGGGAACTTTGTAGGTTACAAGTCTGAGGCGATCTTTTGAGGAAAGATGCAAACAAATTTGAGTGGGTATGTCCAGACAGTGCAAGCATTTGTCAGATAACGTATAGCTGAACTTAGAACTTTAAGAAACTCAACGATTTGACGAATAATACGAAGGTAGGGACGTTGGGTAGGCCGCAAAAAGTACTCAAACTGCCAGACAATCAAAATAACTTGATAGCTCGTGATGGCGCCAATGTCGCGCTATGAACGGGCGATGGAGGCATATCGAGTTAGTTCTTCGGTGACAGCGGAATCAAACACTACCTGTCATGGTTATGTAAATTAGAAGTAAGTGATATCAAGTGGAATAAACTAATAGTTGATTTAAACAGTTCACAAACTTTATTCTATAATTATAGTTTCATCTACACAATCTTTACTATCATAATCATCACTATAATGTTCGCACTTTTGGGACACTGACTTCTATGAGAGGGGATGGCTTGCAATACGAGTTTCTTTAGCGGACACTAAGGAAACTTCATATATTAAGATCAAATCAATCAATCCATTCAAAAACCGAGCGGCAAGCGTAGTTAATCTTGTGTAATGAAAACAACGTTATCTGTAATCACTTCGTTTATTATTTTAGGTACACTACAATTTATTTTATGCTAATACATCAACTCACGCAACAGTGTTAACGCTACCAGTGCTGTTAAGAGAATGCCACTCAAGCTATGCTTTAAACTTTACGTGAGCTTCTTTAACTCATTTTACCACTACCTTTGTTTAAATGCGTAATGGACGTTACTAGTTTTGCCATTATTAAATATTATTAAACACTTGACTACCAACATATGAAGCTGTTATTATAACCACAACACCCATATAATCATCTCAAAAATCTTAGGGAGAATTTACAATGCAACGTACATGACTTTGTTAATATAACATTACCAAAATTTATAATTTTCACCTTGATCTTTTGTTTCCATAAAATAGAACGTACAGTCAACCTCAAATCACGTTTCCCATAACCAATTTAGCGAAAATTATAGTTCGGTGGTGCAAAACTGTGTACTGCGGTTTTCATTGTCAAATGAATTTAAATTACGCACCGGAGTGTGTTTCCGATTGCGGTTTTATTACTACTTTATTGCGGTAATAAAAGAGACCTCATAAGTAGATAATTAGCTTTCGTTTTGAGTCTCATTTAAGCAAAATTAATACCTAGTTGCGGGAATTTTCTCACCACCGTTACCTTAGATCCGGAACTAAAGCGTCAAGGAGACATATTGGATTTAAAAGATTAGGTCAAATAAAAATAAGTTTTCCATTTTAGTGGTGGGGAGAGAGTGTACAAAGTTTCAAAAATGTAAAAAAAGTCACATGGAAATACTCGAGCGCGTCATTCATAGTGTATACGAGCTGTCTTTCTGATAACCGATAGATATTAATCTGACGAGTAATTAGTGGAGGCTGGCCATAAAAAGGGACGACGCACGCCCCTATATTAAGGGTTCATATATGGTAGACCCTACATTACGGGGTACAAGGTTTCTTTTCAAGGTATATGATTTTCTGACGCGGTCGAGTAACGCGCAAAATCCCCGCTTGAGCTCCCCTACTATTTGTAATGGTGTATAATAAAGAGTTTGGATATTTAGGGGAACAAAGTTCGCGGAACGTCTTTAAGAAGGTCTGTGCCCAGCATTGGAAAAGTATTAACAAAACTTTTAATAAGATATGCAAGCAGTATGATTTGGATCCTTTCACAACTAGTGTGAACTCAGCCAGAAGGTGCTTAAGCTTAAACTTTTTCAAGCGTTAATGGTTATGTTATGATGGTTATATATTATGTATTCGTACTGTGTAAATTGTATCTTTAATTTATAATTAGCTATATTAATGCTTGTTTATTGCTTATAACTTTATTTTAGTATAAGTCTAAACGTGAGGACTTGTTATTGGCTCTCTGGCGACTATGTATTCCTTTTTTTTTGTTTTTTTTAGCTGTAAGTCCTCCATAAAGTAAATAAATAAATAAAACAGACAGATTTTTTTTTTAAATAGAGTATCTCCAAGCAGTTTGATGCACTTGGTGGCTTCCTTTTTTTTACATATAAATAATATTAGTGTCTGACTGTGATATGAAAATAACTGTGTTTACTCAAGTGCTTATAGTTAGTTACACGACACTAAAAGATAAGCAAACTCTTTTTTTACTTTGTTTGTTATGAAAGATAGAAGAGGTTATAGCCCAACGAGCACATTAGTGGAAATAGCAGCCTATTTTGTTACTTTGGGTTGTAAAATAGCGGTTTAAGGGTTCAAAAAGCAGTTCAGAGTTGCATATCTGCATCCGTAAACGTCTATAGTTATAAAAGTTACTTAAGGTGCTATAAGCTGAATCAAATACTACCCTAGCCTTCACAGTAGTCCACGGTAGAACTCATTTACCACTTACACCTTTATATGAGAGTTACGAAGGTCATTCTGCCACTCACAGCTGCACAATAGTTTCCATTGTAACATGTATAGGTTATAGTTATAGTAACCACTATTATACTACTATAGGTTTCATTATAGAAATAATAGAAACTCTTATGCATACTATAGTTACAAAAAAATCATCAGTGTAACTAAGGCCTATAGTAGCAATAGTCATTCCTTGCAGGCTCAATCCATTCGCCATTTTACAGCTGCTTTTGTAACTATTATAAAACATTTAATAAAATGGATGCTAAACGAATAAGTACGTAACTAGATCTTATAACCTCAAAAACAGAAAAATAGGAGCTTTTTGTGGCTGTGAGTTGCACTAGGGGAACAAAAATCACTGGAAGCGTTAGAAGGGTGAAAATTAGCGCTATGATTCTCAAAAGGGAGTTATTAGAGCTCAAACTGCAGGTTATGACTACATTACAATGACGCCATGATTTTTTAAGAAAACTTATAATTCACTTGCAAAATTGAGTTGATATACATTGGTTTTTCAGTTAAATGTGCATTAAATGTACCGGTAAACAATCGGCCACTTGCAAATAGTAAGTTATCGACACGTAAAAATACGGAAATAAAATTTATTCAGTATAACCAATAAAAATATCACACATCTTTTGTTAATTTTTTAAATATCATAAAAGCGCGTTAAAATTACTCGAAAATTATCTTATATATCTACAGTAAACTGGACAGCGTTTTAAGTATCTTTATATATCTTGCTAATACAGAATACAAACATTTACTTCTTTTTGTTTTATTTTCATGATGGCGACGAAAACACTTTACCAAAATATTACAAATAATGTCAACTGAAGATATTCAATAAAGAACTATAATCAATTCATTCGTTCAAAGTAGTTCAAAATCATTCAAAAGTAGCGCTACGAGAGCTTTAGTATAGCGTTAATAAATCGTTATAGCTATTAAGGAACCTTTATGCAACAGTTGTGCAGGTTAAATGGAACTTTAGGTTGCATAAAATGGCGCCCAAATAGCGCTAAAGCGGCTGCTTTAAGTCTGCAGTAGACGCTCTAGCGCTTACGTCTATTACTATAAGTAATAATCGGATACGCTCCAAAGCTCTAATGCAGCCCATTTGTGCTAGTTGGGAGGGCAACACATTAAAAACTTTTTTATCCCGCAGTTTACGCGGGAAAAATGTCACACGGAATGAATTCGCGGGCACAGATAGTCTCACAGTCATAGTCAGTGGAATTTATTTCAATTTATCATAAACTGAAATAAATGCCACTACCTGTTTTTTTGCGGTCGAGTTTAGTCATACCAAAGAATCTATACTAATATTGTAAACAGTAAAGATTTTTATTTTCTCATAATATGCGAAAATACAAATTTTTGCTGTTTTAATAAATATGTAACGAATAAATTCAAAAACTATGGAAACAATTTCAAAAATTCTTTCCCCATTAGAATGCTACGTTATCGCTGAGTGACGTACATAGGTTACTTCGTTTTTTTCTGAAAAAAGTTTTATGCGAGCGAAGCCGCTGGCAGAAGCTAGTTTCCTATATTTTAATAAGTTGTATATGTAGAATCAACTCGAAAAGTCCTTTATTTTGATACTCTGTTAATAATTGTTTAATGAATAAATATAACCGCACTTATATAGCGCTGCCTGCCATCTTGCTCTTTTTTAGGGTTCCGTAGTAGAACAAAAAAACGGAGCCATTATATATTCGTCATGTCTGTCTGTCTGTCCGTCCGTATTTCGAAACTATTTGGACAACACAGTTAACACTTGGTAGGTAGATGTAATCTACAAACCGCTTTACGATTTTGATACGAAATAAAAATAACATAAAGGAGACATACATAGAACTGAAAATAAAAGTTAAAAAATCATCAAACCTATAAGTGTCATGTATATAATGACACTGAAATTCTTAAAAAAAAATTTTCTGAAAGTCTATTGTTTGATAGATAGACACTTTAAAGTGGTAAACTGTGTCCCACCCTCTTTTAACTTTTAAAATAATATAGCGAAAAGAAATGATATGCTGATCTAACCAAAACACTTAAAACGAAAATTTGTTTGTACGAATGTATTCATTTTTTATTGTAACAGTTTTTGGATATATATACTAAACTAATACCACATTTTTAATAACCCCGAATATTACTTAGTCATTTATACTAACACTATGAAAAAAAAAAGTTATTTTGCATAGCTACTACGGAACCCTTCATGGGCCAGTCCGACTTGCCTTGGCCAATTTTTATTTGAATTGTTGGTACAAAGTTGTTTAATATCGTTGCATCATATTTTTTGGCCTTATGCATCACAGATGCGCTAAAATTTGATTGTAAACTAACCTTCTTTCTGATTGAAAGAACAAAGTCAAACCATCTCCCATCTGCCGATAATAACGTCTGCAGTGAACAAGTAACCGACAGTTGTTTACCGTTTACGGACAGTTAGCTTTTGAAGTAGTCTGAGTCAAAAGAACGCTAGAATAAGCTGATTCGACGCAGCACGGTGAAGCTGTCAGGTTGTCACCACCAGCGCAGCGATTCCAGTTTTAAACTATTCGAATAGCTTGTTCTTTTGTTTAAATTTGATGTCATTATTTTTAGTTATGGTAATAATTTAATTAAAACTTGTTAAGTAATGAATGCAACATTGTCCTTGCTTGTTTTTATTGGCAACATTCTATTGCATATTATGGTAATGTCATGATGACAGGTGTGATGTGTCTCTGCTTTGCCGCGTTTATATTATAGTCGTTACAAGTTTTCACTCCGTTGTTTTATTAAAGTAATCACACGTAACCCAAACTCATCATAAATCTTCATGGTAGCAGAGCGTGGTTGGGTTACCAGATAGTGATTACTCGGAATATCAGTGAAAAATCCTAACATTAACCGGCGTGACAAAGAAAGATTTTTTACCGGCGTGTACGTGGCGTCATACAGTTTATCTGGTTACATAATCGAAGAAATGTCTACAAATTCGTTATTTAACATTGAAAACCTCGTTGGCCGTGATAACTATGCCAATTGGAAGTTCGCAGTGAAGGCGTATCTCGAACTTGAAGATCTTTGGCAGTGCATAGAAACTAAAGATCCCGCCAAAGTTGATCCCGCAAAAGACATAAAAGCAAAGTCAAAACTGATATTATTAGTGGATGCTATCAATTATGTTCACATTCAAGATGCGAAAACTTCGAAGGAAGTCTGGACGAACTTAGAACGAGCGTTTGATGACAACGGTTTAACACGAAAAGTAGCATTGTTGAAGGATCTAATTACAACAACGTTGGAATCCTCCAAAAGTGTCGAAGATTATGTAAATAAAATTATGACGTCTGCACACAAGCTGAGAAACATAGGTTTTTCCGTCGATGACGAATGGCTTGGCACATTAATGCTTGCGGGTTTGCCGGACTTATACAAACCCATGATTATGGCACTAGAGAGCTCCGGAGTAAAAATAAGTGCAGATATTATTAAAACTAAACTTTTACAAGAAGTTCAGAGTTCAGAAACTACTGCCTTTTACTCAGCTAAGAAGAAAAGTTCAGAAAAACAGAATGATGGAAAATACAAAGGCCCAAGGTGTTACAACTGCAATAAATATGGTCACTTGGGTAAAAATTGTCGTGTACAGAAGAAAACACCAAATAAAAGTGAAGATAAAAGTTATGTAGCAGCATTTTCAGCTTCTTCCTTAACAACAGAGCATGATAAATGGTATGTGGACTCAGGCGCGTCAATGCATATGACAAATCGCAGTGATTGGATGTATGATGTCAAATGTCCCCCGATTTCTACCATAACAGTTGCTAACAAGACTCCGTTACCTGTGAAAGGAATAGGAAAAGTAAATCTGGTGTTGCACTGTAATAATGAAAATAGAATACGGGTAAGAGATGTATTGTACATACCTGAACTTGCTGGAAACTTATTATCTGTCAGTGCAATGGTAAAGAAAGGTTGCACAGTTAACTTTAATGGAAATAATTGTGAAATCTTTAACAGTAAAGGAAATTTTATCTGTTCAGCTAAATTAGAAAACAACTTATATGTACTTAATGTTAACAGAGAAATAAATGCAAATCTGAGTATTTCTGATATCTCAAATGATGTGGTTCTGTGGCATCGACGCATGGGACATTTAAATTTTCCAGATGTAAACAGACTACCAGAATGCACTGAGGGAGTGAACCTGTCTTCAGAAAAGGTTAAGCTATCTGTGACCTGCACTACCTGTCTAAAGGAAAAACAGTCGAGACTACATTTCAACCATGTTGGTTCCAGAGCTTCACAACAACTAGAGGTGATTCATTCTGACTTGTGTGGTCCAATGGAGACTCCGTCCCTGGGAGGTATGAGATATTTTATAACTTTCATAGACGATTTTTCAAGAATAGTGCATGTGTATTTCCTGAAAGACAAGCTCAGTATTTTAAATGCATTCAAAGATTTTCACAAGAAGGTAGAAAATGAATGTAATAATAAAATTAAGGTTATACGTACCGATAACGGCTTAGAGTACTGTAACAAAGATTTTGATAATTATTTGAGTCAGTATGGCATACAGCATCAAACTACTACACCATATTCACCGCAACAAAATGGTCTTGCAGAGCGGATGAACCGCACTCTTGTAGAGAGAGCCAAGTGCATGCTGTTGGATGCTAACTTACCAAAACCTTATTGGGCTGAGGCGACAGCTACTGCAGCTTATGTAATTAACCGCTCGCCTACTACAGCTATAAACAAAAAGACCCCATATGAATTATGGTACGGTAAGGTGCCTAATTTGACGAACTTGCGTATCTTTGGTTCTGAAGTCATGACACAAGTTCCCAAGGAGAAACGGAAGAAATGGGACCCGAAGTCACGAAAAATGATTTTTATAGGCTATTGTGATAACACCAAAGGATACCGCCTCGCTGATCCTGAAACAAACAGAATTATCAAAAGTAGAGATGTTGAATTTTTGGAGAACATAAAGGAAAACCATAGTATATACTTACCTTGTGATGTTGACAGTTCAACCGCCGTACAGTCACCACCAACGTCATCAGCACCTGAACCTGAAACAGAAAAACAACAATTACAGTCTTCAGAGTTTGCTAGTGAAAGCTCTGATGAATATGCAACAAACTCAGAGGAAGATGATGTTTATGTTCCCAGTAGAAAATCAGATCAAATATATAAAAACTTACCAGAAAGTACCATCACTTTACGTCGAAGGAATAAACCTGATGAATTTGAAAGGAGTTCAAAACCTAGTTATTATTGTTCAATTAAAAATCAAAGAGATCCAGAAACTGTAAAAGAAGAAATGGAGAAATGCCATGGATGAAGAATTTGAATCTCTGAAAAGAAATATGACTTGGACGCTTACTGATCTACCTCTGGGAAAGAAAGCTCTACCTTGTAAATGGATTTTTAAGACTAAAACTGATGGAACAGGGGCTGTGAACAGATATAAGGCTAGACTTGTAGTTAAAGGCTATGCACAGAAAAAAGGCATTGATTATGAAGACATATACTCACCGGTTGTAAGATACACTTCTGTAAGATACATATAGGGCACTGGCTGCAAAATATGACCTTGATATTGAGCAGATGGATGCCATAACAGCATTTCTGCAAGGAGATTTGGAAAATGAAATTTATATGACTCAACCAGAGTTATTTGAAGAAGGAACAAAAGAAATGCTTCTTACAAAAATCTATATATGGTCTTAAACAAGCCAGCCGGCAATGGAATATCAAACTAGATGGCGTGCTACAGAAAATTGGCCTTTCTAAATAAAATATAGATCCATGCATCTATTATTGTGTGAAACAACAAACAATGATTTTTGTTGCTGTATGGGTTGATGATCTCATTATATTTTCAAATAATATTAATTTAAAGTCAGAAATTAAAGAAAAATTAAAAGGTGAATTTCATATGAAAGATCTCGGAGAATCAAAACAGTTTATTGGATTAAACATCACTAGAAATCGTAAGGAAGGAATTGCTATGCTTGATCAAGAAAATTACATTAAAGAAACATTAGATCGTTTTGGAATGTCAGAATCAAAACCTGTAAAAACACCTATAGAAGTGAATGCAAAATTTGACACAGTTGATACTGAAGGTAATGAGAGTATTCCTTATCGACAGGCAGTGGGATCTTTACTGTATTTAGCCCAGGCAACTAGACCAGATATTGGGTTTGCAGTAAACAAACTCAGCAGATATGTCAGCAATCCAGGACATCAACATTGGCTCGGAGTAAAAAGAATACTGAGATATCTGCAAGGAACAAAAGATTTAAAGCTGTGCTTCAGTAAAGATGAGTCCAAAGGAATTAGAGGCTACTGCGATGCAGACTGGACCAGCAGCCTAGAGGACAGAAGGTCCTGCACTGGTTACATCTTTATTTTTCAGAATGGTGGTATAGCGTGGAACTCCTGCAAACAACCAACAGTTGCGCTGTCCACAGCCGAGGCAGAATACATGGCTATGGCGTCTGCAACACAGGAAGCGTTGTGGCTCCGTCACCTGCTACAGGAACTTGGTTTTCTAGGAGAAGGTCCCTTACCAATATATTGTGATAATCAGAGTGCAATACGATTAGCTTCAACTGATTGTTATAAACCCAAAACGAAACATATTGATATTAGATTTCATTTTTTAAGAGACAATTATCATAATAGAAATGTAAATTTTATAAACTGTAAAGGTAGTGATATGGTAGCGGACATACTAACCAAGGGGACCACTTATAACAAACATTATTATTGTACAAAGGAAATGGGAAATGGGAACATAAAAAAGGTAAAAATAAAGTAGATGGAGTTAATAGAATAAATCTATGTATAATGAGTGAGATGTTTATACGGAATAAATAAATTGAATGGTTTCGGTTTTAGTTATACTGTGAAAAATTATTAGTTTATCAAATATCTATCTTTCCTTTTAAAGTATATATGGAGAAAAAAACTAATTTTATCAATTTGATAGGCATAAAAAGGCGATGGTGTTCTGTAGTTTCTAGAAAAAAAAAACGTGCATTTATACATAAGAAATCCTTAAAGACATAAACTATTAAAATAATTGTTTTACGGCAATAAGTAAAACTTCATAAAATAAATATTTATTGTCCAATTTCTGACCACACAAACTATGTGTGTTTACCAAAAAAAGTTTTGCTACAAACTCTATTGGAAAACAATTTCAATAGAGACCGCGCTCCTTTCATCAGTAAGCATTTTTCCACTCAATATTGGTAAATACCACTTTGTTTGGTTGGTTATGTTTGTGTGCTAGTTACAAACAAGTATACTGAGATTATTTTTTCATGTTTTCTGGAATTTATTTGTGAAGTTTACTAAGTCCATAAACATAACTACGTACTTGCATTTTCCTGGGGTTAAAAGTATGCGATTCTCTTGTTTTTTGATTGATTAAATGTTAAACATCTAGGAACAGTTTGTAATGAAAAAAAAAATTACTATTGTCGTCGCATTTTTTTTACACAAACCATTAGTATTTTTAAACAGATGGTTAAACGCAACAGAGCGCCTTGTTGCATTAAGTCCTCTATATAGAAGAATAAAATACTATACAGAAAATTTAAATACGTAAAAAACATTATGAAGACGCACATCACCATCTTAAACATTTCCTCCTTGTTAATCAGTTACGCTACAATTTGCGAAAAAACATCGGTCACATTTCGCATCGCTAGATATTAACTGAACCTCATCTTAAGTCACCGCAGGCGCAGGCCATCGGATGGCGAGCAGGGGCAGCTCATTGTCGTGTATAGTTACACAGCACTCGAATATAAAAGTAACTGTATCATCCCACAGGCCCAGGGAAAGGCCCATGATATCCATATTGTCTTTTCCAGGGGCAAATTGGACCACTGGCCGAATTTGACCGTTAGTTTGATCAAGCTCGGCCCGTCATCTTCTACGTGGTCTGTCGCGACTCCTTCTGGCTTTGTCAGGGATCCAGATGGGGGTGATTTTGTTCCACAACTCAAGGGGCATGCGGCAAACGTAGCCAGTCCAAGCCCACTTCTACTGCTTCTTGAGCAATGCCAGCAATTTTAATCTTAGAGCGCAGCGTCGTACATCATCTGTTAGCATGACGCCTATGAAGCTGAAGTTTAACAAAAATGTTGAGTTGATCCATTATAGATTTAGCAGATAACCGATTGAAAATGAATGACAAAGAAAATGTGTCACCTACTTTCAAAATATATTTGATCTAAGAAGTTCACATGGACGGATTCAATGTCCCCATAACACGGGATTTTCCTAGCATGGGGGTCATTAATCTTTTAGATAATTGTCTTTTCTTTAAGAGCTTTGATTGCATCTTTTAATGTACTGTTAATCTGTTAATGATAAATAAACTTATTATTAAATAACCAACTAAGTAGATATTAAATAAACGTAGTAGTAGTTTTAGCAGTTAAGGACTGGAATTCTCTACCGGGGTCTATGTTTCTTCATAACCTATAACCTGGGGGTCTTTAGGTCAAGAATGAATAGGTTTCTTCCAGGCAAACGTGCTTCATCTTCGACCACTTCATCACTTACCATCAGGTGAGATGGTGCACAAAAAAAAGGTTATGTGAATGTTTGGCCAAAATAGCCGCAAGTTCGATCAAATGCCATGCAAACATCAAGCATAGCATGTTGTGAACCGACTGCTCAATGTAGACTTTACAATGCGTATTGTTAGGCGTTGCTATTCAACAGTATTTAAAGGCTGATTAGAATGTGAATACAAAGAGTTTAGTTGTGTTTACAGTGCAATGCTTTACCGTGATTGTGCATTTTAATTTCAAAAGTCATGGTCCGATATTACTCCGCCCTCATAATTTTAATAACGATTGAAAATAATACAAGCATTACATTATGCTTTTTTTAGAAGCGTTAATAATTATGTTGTGTTAATGAAATAATTTATTGTGTAACTTATGAAACTATTTCTCTTTGTCCACAGAAGAAGAAGGAACAGAGCTAGAATTGGAAGCTTTGTACAGAAGATACTGCGTTCGGTTGAAACACGCGCTGTTCGTGTCAGCGTTGTGTGTTACACTGTTCTGCTGTGTCTTGTTGCTGTGTGCAGTCTGCATATTGCATGCAAGTGTAAGTTTTTATTATTGTTATCTATATATATAATAGCGAAATACCACTCACTGATTAATCACGAAATCTCAGAAACTACAAGTAGTAGGGCTCTCAAATTTTGCATGGGGGTTCCTTAGTACGTAGACGCTCGCTAAGACAGGATTTTGCGAAATTCCCACGTGATCGGGATTTACACGGGAAAAACTTCCCACGCGAACGAAGTCGCGAGCAACTGCTAGTACATTATAAGATACTATTCGTTTGATTGAAACACGCGCTGTTCATGTCAGCATTGTGTATTACACTGTTCCGTAGTGTATTGTTGCTGTGTGCAGTCTGCATATTGCATGCAAGTGTAAATCACATTATATTGCTTTATAGTTTATAATATTGCGTTCGATTGAAGCACGCGCTCTGAAATGATATCGTACACGAATCCTACTCTAATCTTACCTACTAATATTATTATAAATGCGAAAATTTGTGAGGTTGGATCTTTGTTACCCTTTCACGCAAAATCGACTGAACCGCTTGGTTTGAAATTCGGTATATACTTGAAATCCTAGAATAACACATAGGATACTTTTATCTTGGTATTCCCACGGGATTGAAGTCGCAGGCACAGGTAGCTAATTATAACTAAAATGTATTTAGTTTTGTCAGTAGAAGTCGTTAGTGCCACTGTTGTGCTCTTCTGTATTTTTTCAACAATTTCAGGTTCAGTAGCTTCTAAATATCTGATAGGATTTCTTTTTTTTTTTTTTTATTCTTTATTTATTTATAGGGACTTTTACGCATACCGTATGTCAGTCCCATCGTATCCTAAACAATTGTACCTTCACAATATGTGGGCCATGAATTTGAACAAATCCTTTGCAGCGTCGCCATTTGGTTGGGAGAGAATCGTATGGTACATGCCTACATCCGTTCTGTTCAAATTCAGAGTCCTCAATAAATAATTTCTACTAGACTCATACCGGACACATTCCATCAATAAATGTTGTAGGTCCTCGACAACTCCACATTCCTCACAATTGGGTGAAACGATTTTCTTCATCATGAAGGCAAATTTTTTGCATGGAATGTGTCCACATCTGAGTCTAAGAGCAGTAACAATCAGTTTTCTACTAATATGGACACTATTCATAAACCAGGGCACGCGAAGAGGTTCACTCTGTATGGTTTTATACCATAAACCCTTCTCTAATGAACGTTTATTAAAATATTCTTTCCAATAATCATAACATATATTTTTAAATTTTGGTAGAAATTCTGAATAATCTAATTTTATATTTAATTCTTTTCCATTCCTAGCCGCAAATTTCGCCAATGAGTCAGCCTCTTCGTTACCCCGCAAACCAATATGCGATGGAACCCACTGCAGTCTCAGCTGGATACCTTTTGAAGTAATTTCATCAATTTTAGATAAAATAGCATAAGCTATCGATGCACCTCTGTGGCCAGAGGCGCATCGAGCTATATGTTGTAATGAACTCTTGCTGTCTGTACAAATGACAACATTTTTAAATCCACAATTATTAATTATATAAGTCAGGGCCTCTGAGATTGCAATGAGCTCCAACGACATAATGGATGTAAGTACATTTATTTTAAAACAATTATCCTGAGCGCTTATATCTATATTAGGTATATAATATGCAGAGCCATGACCCTCACTCTCCCGCACTCTTCGATCCATCTGTAAATATGTAGAACCAACCACTATACTTTGTGTATAACTCACGAATAACTTCATATTTTAATGTATTACTGTCATAAGAGTCTTTAGATTTTTTAATTGATTCTAACTTTACTTTAATTATTTCATTTACGTTAATATTTGTTATCCATGTTTGTAAAGTATACATTAATAATGGACAGGAAGAGGCTACCTGTAGCTCTTTAACCTCATTCATAACTGATACCAATAAAGGAATGTTTTTGTTTTTCCAATAACAATTTTGTCGAAGAGCGTAGAGATTTTCTAATAACTCACAGTTCAAATTATTTTCTATTGCCTTTGACTTTAAACAGAACTTATAAGCTAAATATTTCCTACGTAAGTACAGAGGAGCTACACATAGCTCACTTTCCATAACGTGAATCGGTGAGGTTTTGATAAAACCTCCTATTATTCTCATTGCCTGATTTTGAATTTTATTCAATCTATCGAGATGGCATTTTGCGGCCGCATCATATAAATAACAGCTATAGTCTAAACGACTTCTGATAAGTGCAATATATATACGTCTTAGGTGCATAGGATGTAAGCCCCAAGAAGAACCTGCCAAAACCTTAAGTAAATTAAGACTTTTTTGTACCTTTTCAACAGTCATGTTTATATGTTTATTCCAACGCAACGACCTGTCCAACCACACACCCAAATATTTATAACTATCTACTATCTCTAAATTATCATTATCTAATTTAAGTTCTAACTGTAACTTTCTGAAACCTCTACTAAAAATACAAACTTTAGATTTATCGGCTGATAACTGTAACCCCATTTCATCCAGAATGAGACAAAATGTATTTAGCGCTGCTTGAAATTCTATTTGACTTTCTCTTAGATTTCTAGACGGGAAATATAAAATAAAATCATCAGCATATTGACACATCGTTATATTTCTAATTTTTTCAAAACATTTAATTGTAATTACGTTAAAAAGGACTGGCGAAATCGGGTCGCCTTGCGCTAAACCGCGATTTGTATATCTTATTAAGTTTTGATCGGTGTCATCTTTCATAATAAGATGCCGTTCACTAAGGAAGTTCCAAAGATACTGGCAGAAGTTTTTCCCTACACCTATTTCGTCCAAGGTTTTTATTAAAAAATCTATTATTACGTTATTATAGGCATTAGTGATATCTAAAAAACACGCTATTGTCGAAATTTTATGCGAAAATCCTAAGTAAATTTGGCTTACTAATTTGACAAGGCAGTCCTGACACGATTGTCCTCTCCTAAATCCAGAAGTGAACGGGGACAACAGTTTGTTTTTCTCTATATACCACTCCAGCCTTTTTTTCAACATTGCATGAAAGATTTTGCATATACAAGAGATTAAGGAAATTGGCCGGAGTTTGGTAGTACCGTTAGTGGACGGTTTTGGTATAGGTGTCACTAAAATGTCACGCCATTGTGTCGGAATATTACCGGTATTAAAAATGTGATTGTACAGGTTTAATAAATATAATTTGCCTGCCAGAGGTAAATGGTATATGAGGGAATATGTAATACCGTCGCTACCGGGTGCTGTATCCTTTCTCTTAAAACAGTTACACATTTCTTGTAAGGTAAAGTTGGCCTCGAGAACTATATTATTGGAATTAAAATGTTGGACCCTTGGATAGACATAGTCCGGAGCGAGATTAGAAAGAAGTTCAATCTTCTGATCATTTGAAACGCGGGATCTGAGCGAACTTACTCCCTTGATCCAGGCCATGCGCCTCCACATATCAGAACTTGACGTCTGTCCATCAATGCTGCTACAGTAACTTTGCCAATCTTTGGTCCTCGCTTGACAAATAGCATCTTTTGCTGCTTTTGTTTTGCGTTCAACTATCGCTAAATTACTTGGTGTAGGATTACATCTGAAATTCTTTAAAGCCAACCTACGTTGGGCCACTAAGTGTGAGAGTGTTGTGTTCCAGTAAGATTTAGGTCGAAAATTATTTTTTGGATTAGTTCATCGGCTACTTTATTCATCTGTTTGATAAAATTATCATATAAAGATTGCAAATTAAGTGTATCTACAGGTTGTGATAAATAATTTTCCAAAGCTTTGCTATACTCTGACCACTTTGCTAGCTTGAAATTGCGTTTTTTATTTATACAAACAGCTTCATATATTTATATGAAATCTTAACAAACAGATGGTCGCTTCCAAGGTTTTCGTTCATCACACTCCAGTTTAAAAAAAGAGACAAATCAGTCGAAACAAAAGTCACATCGGGAGATGTTCTCTGAGCAATACTATCTACTAAGGTCACTCTAGTGGCACTTCCATCGTTAAGAGGCATAAATCCAGCATCCAGGGCCGCATCATAAATCTGAATTCCTCTTCCGTCGATTTTAGAGGACCAAGTAGAATGGTGACCGTTAAAATCGCCAGCAATTATGCATTTATTGGAATATAGTGAAAAAATTTGTTCCCAGTCAGCAAGGCTTGTGCGAACTGAGGAAGGACAATATAACAATACTATATTTTTAATTTCAGTACAGTTTAAAAGTTTGATTGACATAACCTCTATGCCTGAATTTCTAGTTGAAATAGAACATTGTTGTGCATTAATCGATTTACACATAATGATAGCTATCCCCCCATACCCATCCGCCCTATCCTTTCTAAAAATATTAAACCCACTTACATTAAAATTAGATTCAGGTTCCAGCCACGTTTCAGATATTAAAGCTATATGTATTTTTTCTTGTGCCATTGATAGGATTTCTTGAAATGTAAACTTTTACCATTAATATATTTCATCTTTATCAACATTTATTTATTTACATTTATAATAGACATATGCACAAAATTGTCTGTGATAGATGGACAGACAGTCTAGTGTCACATTAGTGATTTCATAAGGGACGCGTTTTTTCATTCAGATTCATTCAGATTACTGATATCTAAAAAATTACTGTGTAAGTACTAATTTAATTTAGAAACAAAGTACAATAACAGTAAGCTAACTTTACCTTCTTACGCAATAAAAATCTCTCCGTTCGCTTTATTTTCACTCATTTACATAATAAAGGTGTTATCATTCGCTTAAAAGAAACTTGAACACGTTAAGGACACAGCAGACACGCTGTTATCACAGTGCACAGAGAGCTGTGTCGGCAGGCGGCGTCTATGGATGTATGTATGTATGTCGGGCAGGTGCCCGCAGCTACATGACAACACACGTATTCGTATCATTTGATTTTTTTTCGGTTGAGCCCGCGACTTTGATCACGCTTGATGGTAAGTGATAGATGACGTCTACGATGGGATGGGCGACCCCAGAAGTTGCCTGTTCACTTTCGCTTTAAAGGCTGATGTGTCATATGTGGTAGGTGTAGGACCCATGGGTCCTTCAGGTAAGAACACTAACTGTCACTGGCTCACTCCAACCCACCTAGCTCGCCGGCCTGTCTGATCCGTACCGCTTCTATACGTTTCGCGTTCGTCACCCGACTGACGTTTGACAGCTAGCCCCCTCTAGAGTGGTTCGTGAGACAGTGTAAATATCTACTTCATAGATACAAACGCTACAGTAGGGAATACAGAAGCCGGCAGAGTGTTCCACACCTTGGCAGAGCTCACAATAAGAGTGAAAAAAAAAAACGCTTAGTACCTACGAGGAAACGGTATATCAACCAAGTGTGGATGGTACGTCTAGTAGACCGGTATTAAAAGGGAGATAGAGTACTCATGGAGAATCCCAGCTCCTACAAAAAGACGAGAAACGCCCTGGATTTATTTACCTACAATTCCATGGAGGGTCTGCGAAGGATTTTGCCCTGTCCGGGGATGCAGGAGTGTTCTAACGAGATTTCGTGGCCCCGGAATGCAAGCGCAGCTAAATGAACAGGGTGGGTCAGTGGAAGTCTGAAACCCCTTTCCATTCCACCAAGAAAGGGAGGAGATTTACTTCGTCCCCAAAAAAGTTGTGTCCCGTCTTGCCCCGTCTTGTCGTACCAAGCGCTTCTCCTCCACATTTATTGTGCGCACAGCCAAGCTGCGGAATTTTCTGCTAGCTATTGTGTTCCCTGCCACTTATGACCTTTCAGCCTTTAAAGCAAGAGTAAATAGGCATTCTGGGCTCGCTCGTCACATCGTAGACCTCATCTATCGCTTACCATCAGGCGAGATCGAGGTCAAGAGTGAGCTCATCATTATAAAAGAATTTAAAAAAAGTGGTGCTTTGTGAAGTAAATCCTATTTCCACAAAATTTTCCAGAGACTTCTGAATCATGTTACTGGGTTATTGTTATGTAAACTTCTTTGTGTACGTTATGTATATTATGTAAAAGCGGTGCCGGCGTTTCTTTGTTCTTTGAAAACCTCGCCGTCTCACTATTGTGCCGAGAATCAGGTAATAAGGGAGTATATTTTTTTAAAGTTTTGGACATTGTTTTGTCTCCTGTAATTTTTTTTAAATAGAGATAATACTCATTGATATATTAAAAGGAGGAAGATACGGTACTAGACACAGCGTTTTGTACTACTAAAGTAAGTGATTGCCCGTAGTTGGCGCTCAGTCGCGCACGGAGCGTTGTTGAATGATCACACAGCTCAAGAAATTCTCGTCTCTTAGTGTTTTTCAGGATTTTTTTTTTAATAAATACGTATCAAAATGACTTCTTGTGTAGCTAAAGAGTGTTTTCATTACACCAGGAAGAAAAATAAGAGATATGGGCCATGGGATCACTTACTACTTACTTACCTAATACATGCAATCTCATTTCATTCATAATTGCAAACATTCGGCAGCTGAGGCGATTTCACTCGCACTATAGCGCCGTCTCCTATCTCTGTCCTTGTCTATCGGTAACTGTAAGTTTGGGACTGATGATGACACTGAACACAGATGTGTGAGTTTCCGTGCATGTATTCGTGCGCCGAGCCCAGGTTTACTGTCCGGTTAAGTAGACTTTCCGGTTAAGTAGACTCACAGCCTTAGTGTGCTGATCTACAAGTGGCCCTATCTAAAAAAAAAAAAAAAAAAAAGGTTTACTGATTGCGATGTTAGCGCGTAATATATCTTCCTCCTTTTAGTACATCAATGGTAATAATATAGTTTTTGTTTTTAACCGACTTCAAAAAAAGGAGGTTTACAATTCGTCTTGAACTTTTTTTTTTTTGTTGTATGTTACCTCATAACTCGGAGATGGCTGGACCGATTTGGAAAATTCTTTCTTTGTTTGAAAGGGTATACTTTCTAGTTGGTCCCATTGTCGTCACGTTTGGATCTGATGATGGGATCATGGAGAAATCGAGGAAACTCTTCAAATATTATAGGCACACCTATAGCGTTTTGGGTATTTCTTATAGTACCTTGTGCAGTTGCTCTCGAAAAGCACCATTTGAGGAAGTGGAACTGATGATGAAGACCCCAGATTGCCACCGAAACTACTCAATAATAAGTATTTCGTTGATTGCGATTAGATTACTTGAATATGGATGTTAAGCACTTTATGCTCGTCACAATGCATATGGTGAAGTAGAGCTGATGGTGATGTACCAGGAGAACTCCTCAAAAATTAACGGCTCTGCACCGGGAAAAGCAATATTTTGTAAAAGGTGATAAGTAGTTGACATTTTGGCTTTTGTAACTAGATATAATACAAACCGACCCACTAAAAAGCGTGAAAAAAAAAACTTTTTAGCAAAAAATAGAACCGACTTCCATATAAAAACACTTCAAAGGCTAAAATAACTTTAATTTTGGAAGGCGGTGTCTTTATTAATTTTGTATATATTTTCGTTTTTGACACCGCCTTCCAAAATTAAAGTTATTTTTGCCTTTGAAGTGTTTTTATATGGAAGTCGGTTCTATTTTTTGCTAAAAAGTTTTTTTTTAAAGAGAACTTGCAATGTGGATAGAATTCACATTACTAGCAACCTTGTTAACCCCTCCAACTAAGCTAAATATGCTTGTGTCTAGAGTGGGTTCTTGAATAGTATAATGGGTGGGGTTTGAATCCTCGACCTCTCGATCACAAGTCTGTCACCTTAGCTACTAGGCTCTCCCGACCCTGGTTCAATCCATGGTCCGGAGCGAGGAGGCATGGGGAGCAGTCACCTCTTTCTGCGAAGCAGTTATGCAAGCGACAGAGGTGGCGGGAATCGCGAGGGAGAGGCGAGTCCCAAGGCCCTCACAGCCCTTGCACCCCAGCCGCTGCAGGAGACGGGCTTCGGGAGTCACGGGGTGACTCCCAGCCACCGTAGGCGCGGGTCTGCGTGCTGCGAGCAATGGGTAGCTCGCCGCCCGACTGAAACCAGGCCCGTTTAGAGGGCGCGTCGTGTTCCACGCGCGCCTCAACGAGTGTCAGCAAAATTGTCGGGGCCCACAAGAGGGCCGTTGCCTGCCGGGGTCGCGGAATTGTTCGAAAGAGTTACCGCGGCGGAAGATGAAGGGCATATGATGGAACACGGATAGGTTTTAGTCAGTAAAAGTCTGACACACCCTCCCGCTTCGCCCAGATCGGGAGGCAGTCATTGGATTATTTCCCATCCTTAAGAAAGAAAAAGCCATTAATCTATTGACGAACTATGTTGCGGTTGGCATTCAGTCTAACTGGATGCAGCTAATTAATTGTATTTTACATTAAAAGACTAACGGTCCAGTTCCCACGAGCCATTATATGCGTAACTCTTGACAGTCTTGTCAGATTGTATGGCTTCTGACTACCTTTAACGACTATCAAAGGTGTGCAAATGACAGCTGGGAATTTCTAATCGCACAGAGGTGTCTCGATATATTAAGACGGTAACCCATCCACGAACAGAATCAGGCAAGCGTTGCTTAACCTAGATACAAGACCCGTGTTTCCCGGCTGGTATTATTATAATAATAATAACAATGGTATAATAGCCAAGAGCCTCGACCAACACCTAAGCAGGCTCTCGTTGGGTAGCTGGATCAAGGGCTTGATCCAGAAAGCAGTACTTCTGGAAACAGCGCGTATTGTGAGGAGGTTCCTCTCTCAAGAGCCCTGACCACCGGTAGCTTGGACCCTGTTCCCGATATCGGTGGGCTACTATTTTTTATATTTTCAATTATTTTGTTTTATTAATATATAATAATATTAATAATAAATATTTTTAAATGTTTCTTGTTTTTATAGGAATATTTAAAATGTAAATAATAGGTTTATAAGATGTAATAAATGAAATAATAATAATATTCCACAACTTTCACACAACGCCATCAAGTCCCAAACTAAGCAGAGCTTGTGGTATGAGTACTAGACAACTGATAAACATACATATATATTTCTAAATACATACATATTATAGATAAATTCCACAACTTTTTACACAACGCCATCTAGTCCCAAACTAAGCAGAGCTTGTGGTATGGGTACTAGACAACTGATAAACATACATATATATTTCTAAATACATACATATTATAGATAAATTACACCCAGACAAAGAACAAATGACCGTGCTCATCACACAAACATTTGTCCTAGGTGGGAATCGAACCCACGACCTTGCGCATAGCAGTCAGGGCCACTGACCACTATACCAACGGGCCTGTCTATTATAGCAACAAGATCCTCTATTCTCCGTTGTAGTTCGAAATATCGGCATCTGCTTAAGCTTTGTTTTCCTAGGAAAGCGGTGCCGTCATATAGCGGCCGTAATATTACGGACGCAAAAAGACGGCCGACTTTACGGTGACGACATGTGGAAAGTTCCACGGCCGTTTTATCACACTGTCTGCTGCATCGCTATCTAGTGTATTACATTCTCTTTGGAAACGTTCACAAATCCATCTGACACCGACAAGACGGCCGTCATGCAAATGGCGGCACCGCTTTTTGACGTTACGGTGTCAGTTACCGCTCTCTAGGAAACCGCGCCATTTTGTTTACATAGACAACGTTCTAGTGACGTCATTCACCGCTGTATAACGGCCGCTATTTGACGGCACCGCTATCCTAGGAAACCAAAGCTTTCGCTGAACTAAATTAACCATGCTGGGGTCGACTTGTCTAACCGGTTGCAGCTGAGTATAGTGTTTTACATGGAGCGTCTACCTATCTGACCTCCACAACCCAGTAACTGGGTAACACGATACCCCTCGGCTAGACCAGTGTTAGATTTATTGGCTTCTGATGACTCATAATGACTCTCAAAGATGTTCAAATGATAGCCAGGACCAACGCCTTAACTTGCTCTGCAGGGCACTGATATCACACCACAAACGAGAGAGAAACGGGCCAAGAGACTCATTGGCAACGATGTACTGGTCGAGTCAAAGCTCCAGAGCCTTGAACATCGACGACGAGTTGCAATTCTATCGGTTACATTTCGGGTAGTGTGCGATGGAATTACACTATCTAATTCCGCCAAGCCCGTTCCATCATCGGACAACAAGACAAACAGCGATGCGCCATTGTTACATGGTGGACATCCCACCCATACGCACAAAACGTTTTGGGAATACCTTCATTGTGCGTACGGCTAAGGAGTGGAATTCCCTGCCGGAGTCTGTGTTTCCCGACAGCTACAACCTAGGAGTCTTTAAGTCCAGAGTGAATAGGTTATTTTTAGGTAAGCGTGCTCCAGCTTCGATCACATCATCACTTACCATCAGGTGAGATAGTGGTCAAACGCGAACCTATTTACAATAATTAAAAAAAAAATACAAACTTCCAAACCCCGGGCTACTACTGAGAAATTCTTTATAGAAAAACCCAACAACACTTTTTGCCCGACCCGGGAAATGAACCCGAGATCTCGTGCTCAGCAGTCGCGTTTGCGACCACTCCACCAACAAGACAGTTGTATTTCGAAATACATTTTTTTTAAAATTGATAATACGCTCGCGTTTGACCACCATCTCACCTGATGGTAAGCGACGATGTGGTCGAAGATGAAGCACGCTTGCCTAGAAGTAACCTATTCACTCTTGGCTTAAAGACTCCCAGGTTATAGCAATCAGGAATACTGCACCTAGATTATTTAAAGTAAATTATTATTTGTAAATTGTTGTCTCCATAGAAAAATCTAGTTCGACCCGTGCACTTCATTTTTATTTATTTATATGTGCATAGGACTATGTAAAATAAATATTTTTAGATTAGATTTTTTTTTAAATCCGGAAGAAAAACATCCTTTGCAATAACAAATAATACATGTAGATCACTTGCTATAAATCGTATTAAATCTTTAGTCGTACTCATTGTTGTTCAATGAATGGAATGAAACCACAACCGGAGTAGCGAATGACGTAGAATGAACTAAATGAGAGAGACGGATCTTCTGTGGTTTTAACCTTTCGTTCACTGAATACAAAACGAATGGATTCCAAAGAGTTTTTCAATTTGAGGATTTGATGGTGTCTGAGCTCGGAAAGGATTAAAAAGCTTTTTGGATTAGCTCCTGGCTTTGTTCATTCCTTTAATTGAATATGAAAATGAGGGTTCGTACTTTTTGTTTTCGGGGATGAAATCATTAATTTTGTCCTCATACTCTGGGTTGAGCGGAAGGGAATGTCGAACTTGTACTGAATAAAAACCCACCCTGTTTCTTCAGCTGCAATTGCAATCCGTGGTCGCGGTATCTCGTTTGAACATTCCCGCAACCCCGGTTCAATCACTTTTTTTTTATTACGGGTGAACCCGCTCTTGACCTCGATCTCGCCTGATGGTAAGCGATAGATGAGGTCTACGATGTGACGAGCGAGCCCAGAAGATACCTATTTACTCTTGCTTTAAAGGCTGAAAGGTCATAAGTGGCAGAGAACAGAGAAGCCGGCAGAGAATTCCACAACTTCACTTTAATTATTATGTTTCTTCTTTATTACTTGTTCGTCTCCCCCGCCTATTATTGTTTTTTTTTTTTTTATACCCCTTAGAGTGTCGTGTATGTTATTAGCAAAATTCATATAAGTTATACTAGTTTTAAGTTTTCATATTATAACTGTATACTTTTCGAAATTTTACAACATCAATAGCCAACATCCCTCTGCCTATCCACTTTGATTGAACCCACTTTATGACGTCACAACCCTTTTGAGGTAACCTTACATAATTGCCAAGCTACCACTGAAGCATATATCCTACAACACGATCACCTATCAACCATACTGGTTCCACCTACGTACCTATTTCATTATAGTATCCACCTTAATGTATGCACGGAATTGCATTAACGGTGCCACTCGGTCACTAACTCAATTGGGGGTCAAGAGATTAGACGTTGGCGTGCAATCCATTAGGGTTTTGCTCGTGTGTGTCCTGTGTACCTACACCTTTAGCCTTTGTAGTGTGTTATGTATTTTGTTTAATGAATTGGTACGTTATGATTAAAAGTGGTATGTACAGATAAAGTGTTTTATGTAATATAAATGACCAAAGACGAAGATTGGGCTACAAAACCACAAAAAAACAATATTTGGTGGTTTTTTTTTAACCTACTTTTTCTTTGAAGTGGGTCGAAAATGTAATAAAATTATAAAAAAGGACATACTTTTAAAAAAGTGAAATTAACGTAGATCGTATTTCATCAGTCAGTGGGAATCCCGAGTTATAATAAGACTGGTGGTCATTGATGTATTAAAAGGAAGAAGATACGGTACTAGACACAGCCTTTGGTCCTACTAAACTAAGTGATTGCACGGGCAATCACTTAGTTTAGTAGGACCAAACGCGAGTGAGCGCCAACTACGGAGTTGTCGCTCACTCGCGCACGGAACGTTGTTGATCACCAGTGATCGGAATAGGTAGAGCTATTTAGGTTCATTGACCGCAAACATTGATGTTAATATGGATATTCCACGGGATTCCTACTGATTTTGTCAATATGTATAAAATAAATAGTTTGTATGGTAATATGTTTGTGTACAACTTCAGAATAAAAATGTTTAATTGATTGTTGATTGCTGAATAAGAAATTTTTACTTAAAAAAAAATATGTGGTTTAATGAAACAAGTTTATCTATTTCTTATACTATCTTTAATCCCATCCTTCTTATATTTACCCGCCAGAAAGGAATTGTAATCTTTCAATAGTCCCGAAGGTGAGAAAGTTTTTTTATGATTTTACTACTTAAAAACAAATCCCGGGACTCGGGGGATATCCATATTATTCTATCATATGGCAAGTACATAAGACAGCTCTACCTATTCCGATCTATGTTGATCACACAGCTCAAGAAATTCTCGTCTCTTCGTGTTTTTAAGGATTTTTTTGGAATAAATACGCATCAAATTGACTTCTTGTGTAGCTAAACAGTGTTTTAATTACACCAGAAAGAAAAATAAGAGACATGGGTTCACTTACTATTTACTTACCTAATACATGCAATCTCATTTCATTCAATATCGCAAACATTCGGCAGCTGAGGCGATTTCGCTCGCACTACAGCGCCGTCTCCTATCTCTGTCCTTGTCTATCGGTAACTGTAGGTTTGGGACTGATGATGACACTGAGTTTCTGTGCATGTATTCGTGCACCGAGCCCAGGGTTTACTGATTGCGATGTTAGCGCGTAACAAATCATCAATGCTGGTGGTGGTTATGTTTACTGGTTACCACCAAAACTGACTGACATCTACCAATCGGTACTGTGTTCCTCAAATACTTCAGACATATTGCGCGTAACGAACACTCCATGGAACGACTTGGTGTTCAGGAGCAAGTAGAAGGCAAGCGGTCACGCGGTTGGTTCACTACGCGTTGGACAGATTTAATTAAAGCGGCAACAGAGACGACCTTAGTGCAAAGCTCCCGAGACGCTGAAGACCGCAGGAAGTGGAGGCGCATTGCAAGGGCTGCTTTATCTAGAGAAAGGCATCATCGTCAACCATGACCATTACGTCAAGAATGCACGACTGAGGAGGAGGACTGTGTTCTCGAGGTAGATTACGACCAGTGTCCCAACAGTGGAAACGTTATAGGCTGATTATTGTATGCATTACATTATTAACCCCTCTTTTTTCCAGTGAAAAAATCATCATGACCACTCCCGCTATAGATTAGAAGGAAATAATAGGAATAGTCACTACATAGTATAAAACAAAGTCGCTTCCCTGTCTGTCTGTCCCTATGTATGCTTAGATCTTAAAAACTCCGCAACGGATTTTGATGCGGATTTAAATAGATAGAGTGTTTCCTGAGGAAGGTTTTAGTGTATAATAAGTTAAGGTTTTGTGTAGATTAAATGAAATACGACGCCTATCGGGAGCTTTAATCGAAAACGCTGCCAAAACCTTTTGAATTATAAAAATACAATATATGGCGGGATTTTTTCTCTTTTATAGATCTACAAAAAAGTCTGCGATGGCATATGCCCAAAAATAACCCACAATAACCATTTTTCTTTTACAAATTACATTAAAATGAACCCATCATATTAATGTAATTAAAATGATGGGTGGATAAAAAATATTTATGAATCTTTTTTTAACAGTACAGTATTATTCCTTATCCAATTAAATACGTCAAATATGTTGAGAATTTAATGAAATTGCTTTTCGCACTATATCAACAAAATGAATATCTTATGAGTTATCGCCGATATATGAGTGTGGCAAATTACCAGACGAGAAATTAATTAAGCAAAATCATATACATATAAGCAAATATAAACTTTATTACCCGAGTGAAGCCGGGCCGGGTCGCTAGTAACAAATAGAAGAGAGTTTCAGCCTTTTACTCGTATTGACGAAAAACCTATCCAGTTTCTTCTGTTAACCGTGCTTTCTAGAGCTACGGTATCTCGTTAGTAAGCTCCCGCAATCCCGATACCTACCTCAGTAACGCTTCAATAAAGACATTTTTATTGATTTTTTATTATTAGATTTTAGCTCCAAAAACATCACATCACGACAGTCAGATGGCCTATTCATCAGTCAAACAGTACTCCGCTCTAGTCAGATCTAGTTCGTCTAGTTAATAACTAAGCGACTCTATACAGACTGTCCATTTAGTTGAGTGCTTGTGACTTCGTCAGTAGTCGACTTATGACGGATTAGCGTCACATTTGTATGACATTCCCGTCAGTTTGATGTGGATTTGTTCACAGAAATTATTTGTTAAAATCTGTGCTTTAGATGAAACTTATTGTAAATGTATAACTGAATTGTGTGTTGTTTTGACGATGATTTATCTGTTTCATTATTATACTATATAAAGCTAAATTACCACTCACTCACTCACTGACATAATTGTTCTCCCAGATGGTGGATGGGGAGGTGGGTATATTTTGACAGATTCGTAAACAACTAACTATCAAACCTACGGGAAAAGTGCCAAACCTCCCCTTTTCACCCCCCTTCTCCCCCCTCCCTATCGTATCTCGGAAACTACGAGACCGGTATTCTTTTTTTTTACGGATTCGTATAGAGGAGGCTCGGTAAAGTAAATACCATTTTTCAAAGTCGCCCCTCTTGCCCCCCTTCTCACCCCCTTTAGGTGGATCTCGGAAATTAAGAGACTTGGAATTTTTTTTTTTCAGATTCATTTAGAGGGGCAATGCTTTAGTCGAAATAATTGTGCAAACCTCCCCCCCCCCCCCATTTTTCTTTAATTTTTTCACAAGCACGCGAGGTGCTTGCACCTCGCGCAGCACGCAAATACTAAGCCCCCCCCCCATCTCCCCCATCATCCCCCTCCTTTTTTTTTTTTCACAAGCACGCGAGGTGCTTGCACCTCGCGCAACACCTAAATACTAGTCTATATATATATCTATATAATAATTTTACGAAAATCACTCAGACGTAGCAGTATTTTTGTAACGGTTAAAGTTTATATTAAGAAGGAACGCAGATAGCTAATATTCTAAAAGATATAGTAATGCATCATATATCATTAAAATTACCTATGATCGAATCGACTTTTGGGCGATCACCTTGTATGTATTAAATCGTGAAGCAAATAGTTTGTACCCCTTTTTACAAAAATACGAAGATGGAGGAGAATGAAACTAACATTACACAAAAGAACAGAAAGTTAATATTTGTATATTTACAATATATTGTAACATACAATATATCTTTCATTGACAGTGTAGCTTCCGGCCTAATACATTTTAAAATCGGATGAGTAGTAAAGACGATAACCTTCTACGAATACAAACTCACAGAAACTACCTGAAAAGGAGGCTCATAATATATTTATGAACTCTTCTAAATATTTTCGGTTGATCTTACAAAACCCTTATGTGCAATTCCGTCAGTTAAATATACAGGAACTGCTAAAACTCTTGCTCAAAAATACAAGTGGAGTTTTATTCTAAACCGACATCACGAGAATATTCATTGAAGCACCTCATTACGCGTCGAGGTAATTATTTCATCAAGGTTGTTAAGAGAATCTCGCCTCAAGCGATTTATCAAGCGCTTTAATATTATCTTGCTTAAGCGAGAAAAGGGCGAAAAAGCCTGCGTAACCTGCCATTTTCTACAATATTGCTGTTTATTCTTCAAACGGATGTCAAACTTGAGAGTTTTCAGTACATTTAAAAGGATTAAACATATTTATTTTAAGTATCGATTAATTAAACAAATTGATAATAATAACCAAACCGGAAAGGAAGAAAAAGCATTAACGAAGCTCAATCAGGCCTGGCGAGGTTGCGGGAATGTCCCAACGAAATAGGTACCGCGACCCAGAAACGCATGAGAAGCTGAAAGAACAGGGTGGGTTTTGAGTCAGCAGAAGTCTGACGCTCCCTTTCGCTCTACCCAGCGGGAGGAGTCATTTTTTTATTGAAAATAGATTCGCGTTTGACCACTATCTCACCTGATGGTAAGTGATGATGTGATCGAAGATGGAGCACGCTTTCCTAAAAGTAACCTATTATTTGTAAATTGTAGCTGTCGGGAAACAAAGACTCCGGCAGGGAATTCCACTCCTTAGCCGTACGCATAATGAAGGTATTCCCAAAACGTTTTGTCCGTATAGGTGGGATGTCCACCATGTAACGATGGCGCTTCGCCGTTTGTCTCGTAGTCCGATGATGGAACGGGCTTGGCGGAATTAGATTGTGTAATTCCATCGTACACTCCCCAAAATTTAACCGATAGAAAACCGATAGACGCAACTCGTCGTCGGTGTTCAAGGCTCTGGAGCTTTGACTCGACCAGTGCATCGTTGCCAATGAGTCTCTTGGCCCGCTTCTCGACAGACTCAAGCGCGTCCAGTTGGTATTTCGCAGATCCATCCCAAAGATGAGAGCAGTACTCCATACACGACCGAACCTGGACTTGATACAAATTGAGCAGCTGTTCCGGTGTGAAGTACCGTCTCACCTTGGCTAGGATTCCCAACTTGATTTGATTATTTCCCCCTAAAAAAGGTATGAAAAGAAAAAATGTACGAAATTTCCAGGCGAATTGCGAGTAACGGTTATTACTTCTTCAATATTTAATTTTTATTACTTTAAAACTAGATAGGTAAACAGCCGTACGGGTCAATCTTGAAGGGTAAGCAATGCTTACTGAGGTTGGTTCTTGGATCGGTGACCTTCTTAGCAAAATTATGGAGATTCCTCCGTACCAGGAACTTGAAAGTCTGACGACATTCTTGACAATTGGTATCGTCTAACCCAGCAACTGGGTTGTGGAAGTCAGATAGACTAGTACTCAGCTAAATCCGATAAAACTGGGAGCCGACCCCAACATAGTTGAAAAAGGAAAAGGCTAAGCAGAAAATGATACTGTTAAAACTAGCCCTAAAATTGGTTGCAGAATGCCTCGTCCCTAATGTGACAATTTTTTTTTTCGTGTCAAGTTTGGCGTCTACGGAATCTTAATCTTAACATAGTATAAAGCAAAGTCGCTTCCCTGTGTCTGTCCCTATGTATGCTTAAATCTTTAAAACTACGCAAGGGATTCTGATGCAGTTTCTTTCAATAGAAAGAGTGATTCAATAGGAAGGTTTTTAGTATATAACATGCATAATATAGTAGAGGAACACTGATATATTTTGAGGTTTCTAATGTGATGTCGCAAATAAACACATTTTTTTGCGTTTGCTTTGCAAACGCTGGCTGAACCCTACAAGATAGATCAAAATAATGTACTACAGTATTGTACACCTTAAAAAGGTCAACAAAAATGTCCTCGATGGCATCTGTCTATCTCTTATAGATAATCCACAACAACCATTTTTTATCCTTTACTTTTTACCAGAAATACGAGCATATTTTACGAAGCGATTTTAAACAATACAGCATTAATCCTTATCCAATTGAGTACCATAAATACATTGTGCATTTAATAGAAATCAATATTGCCCTTTACAGAATATAATTGAAATAAATAGTTTCGAAGATATTACAGATTTAAAATGCAAGGATATAGCGGATGCGGCGCGCGTGCCTATGTTGCTTAGATTTGAGCGTTGAATGTTTTCCCATGGTAAATTATGTGTCGCACTTTCAAGAGTAATTACTAAAGAGAACATGTATGTCGAATGACAAAAAGGCTGTCAACGATGTATATAAAGATATTCTATAGTATATTTAATATAAACATTGCACCCGTGCGAAGCCGGGGCGGGTCGCTAGTTTTGTATATAAATAAAAATAAGTCAGTGTAAGATGCCATATTTAAGAGAAAAATATAATTTACTGTTTAAAATGTATGTGCGTGTGAACTGAGGGACCACACTGGGAATTCGCGAAATGTAAATCCTAGGATTTAGTAGTAGACTTAAAACAATTGTAGAATGAATCTGGGAATTTGTAAGCAGATATATTAAAAACTACGACCCATAAAGTGTGGTCCCTCAGTTCTCACAGACGATCAGCCAGATCAAATAATTGACTTCAAATAAATGTGGTATCTTACCCACACTGGCATTTTACCCCAACTTACTCTAAAAATTATACTTATAAATAATTTCGCGACAAAAAACTACTTTATTACAGCAAAATCGGTTAAACGGTTCAGCCGTAAAGCATAACGATTTACCTTTGTGTTTATAATATAATAAGGAGTTAGGATTAGTAAGTATTCGGTAAATTTCTTTCATGTCAGTCGCTCACTCTCGCTTGGTCCTGACTCCCATCCCCGCGTCTACGCTGCCGTCTTCCGCGCGATTTTAGTGATATTTTAATGTAGACAAGTAAGTAAGTAGCCATATGTATAAAGGTTTGTTTGTAAAAGCGGGACATTTTTATTCTCGTTGGGGACAGCGGGACAGACAGCCTGAAAGCGGGACAATCCCGCCCAAAGCGGGAGGTATGGTCACGTCACTCATCTCACTTAAATATCTGGTAGAAGCATTGGCAGCAAGACTTTTATCTTTTCTCGTCTTATTATTGATCCTAATGGTGTGGATTGAGCAATATCGTCACATTTTTTTACATATGAGCCCGCTATTAACCCTGATGACACCTCTATGGTAAGCGTTAGATGAAGTCTTCGGTGGAACGAGTCAGCCCAGAAGGTGCCTCTTCACTCTTGTTTTAACAACTGACGGGTCATTACATAATATGGTTGTAAGCTGAGTAATTAAATGCACAATTATGTTCGAAATTTACCTTCTCTAATGAACATCATTATGTACTCGTATGTTCACTGATTGACTAGAAAATACGATTATGTAAGTCTAAAAACACCCGTTTCCAAAAATATCAAAGCTAATTGCCCAGGAAGTCGCTACAGGGATCGTTATTTATCACAGAAGGAAACAATATTTCTGGAAACAGACCTACTGAACACAACATTTTGTTTTGTCCCAAACATAACGTAATATATTGTATCCAATTTTTCACCACCAAAGGTCGAAAAATAATATTGTGTTGGACCTTAACGTTTATTGTAATGTCTGGTATTTTTATTGTGATATAGCTGTTATGTGATCGATGAATCTATTCTATGAGAATTGCGAGATTAGTTGCTGAGTCGTGTGTCGCAGGTTCGATTACGGTACCGGAAAAAATGTTTGTATGAATTACTGGTGGCGTTATTTTATGAGTAATAGATAACAGTTTTAGCCATTGTCCTATTTAATGCTTTGATATAATAATAAAATAATAATCTTTAGTATCACTAAAGTGGTAGAAAACTTACAAAATTTGTTCTAATAGAGGTAATCTATACAACGTGTAACGGAAACCCCATATCTATCCAAAAGGACTGAAGAAAACATCTGGTATGGAGTCTCTATGTAAAGCTTCAGCTCAAAATAAGTGACTCACAGAATTGGCCCCAAATTATCGGTTTCATATGTTTCTTGAATACCAATAATAACAAACGTGTCACATCACTATGAGAGTCACAACTTTCCACGTCACTTGCCAATAAAGCGACAATTCTCTTCGTTCTTCTTAATTTGAAAAATTCGGTCTCTGGTATCAATGTATTGAAATTTCTAATAAGCTCCACACATGTAGATTATAGGATTACAAAACCCTTGCCATATCGTTTGTTATGATCCAAAGAAGCCGTGCACTCGGTATGTATATACCCTTGAAATTACACGTTGTATATATAAAAGAAAGTAGTGTTAGTTACACTATTTATAACTCAAAAACGGCTAAAACGATTTGGCTGAAAATTGGTAGGGAGGTAGCTTAGAACCAGGAGACGGACATAGAATACTTTTTATCCCGAAATTCCCATGGGATCGGGATTTACGCGGAAAAACCTCCCACGCAAGCTAGTTAGAAATAAAATATTTTCCTTGTACAATTAATCAAGCGATAACAACAACGGACTGACTCACTTGCATTAGTAGCAAGCGCGACTGATTCTTCATTAGTAGCCCGTAGTTTGAAAATTGGTGGTGTGTTATACCGGTTCTCTGAAAGCAGGTTAAGCGGATGGTTCTGCACCTGAGAGCACCTGGACCCACGCACATACTATTGCACTATAGTTTTTAGTCAGTAGAACTCTGACACTCCCTTCCGCTCTACCCAGAGCGGGAGAAGTCATTCCATGATTTTCCCACCCAAAAAAAAGGAGTACTATTATTTCCTTTATTTCCAATATACACATATAAATTACATTTATAAATATACTAAAAAAAAACATTTAAAAATATAAAAAATAGTAGCCCACCGGTATCGAAAACAGGATCCAAGCTACCGGTCAGGGCTCCATAGAGAGGAACCTCCTGACGTTACGCGCCGTGTCCAGGAGTACCGCTTTCTGAAGCAAGCCCTTGATCCAACCGTCTAACGAGAGCCTCCTGAGGTGTCGATCGAGGCTCTTGGCTATTAAGCCATTGGCTGAGATGACTATCGGTACAATGATTGCCGAGTTCACATCCCACATGTCGACAATCTCGTGTGCCAAGTCAAGATACTTGATTTGCTTATTATTATTAAAAGAACAAAATCACCGAATTATTATTAAAACAACAAAAATCACCGAATTGTGTACTACAGAAAAACACAACAAAAACTATCCTGAAGTAAATTCACCCGAATCAAATCTAGGAAGGAAAATGGGATTTTTAGAAAAAAAAACGAAAGGTATTTTCAGTAAAGCATTCGGGTATTTTCCTCATATCTCTCCCTATTAACTGATAGGCGTATTGGTTATTTATGAGATCCGCCCACCTATTGACCTCTGGGAAACCCTGGATTTTTGGCACACGACACGTTATATTGGGTCCCTTGGGCACTGAAACGGATCACTAAGCAATTGAGACTTTCTGGATTTTGTAGGAAGGTACGGTCAGACGTTGATACTCATATCAATCCTAGCAGGGACCCTTGATGCTGTAAAAGTAATAACTTTGTCGATGTCTAATTTGTTAGAGGTGTTGTTGACCGCACTTTTGTGATGAGTAGTCTTGTTATGAGCTTAGATTATTATAACAATAAATGTACAGATACCTACCAATTTGCGTAATGACCAGCGGCATGAATATTGTTTTGCAAAACGATGTTTGACGTGTTCTCAGAACTCTATACGTTAAAGGAACTGACAGCGGTTTGAAATAGTGCCATTTTAATCTATACCTACTCCTATACTAATACTATATATAGGTTTAGGATATATATATATACTAGTACTCACGCGGGGCTTTGCTCCCGTGGATTCTATCACGGTAAAAACATAACTCTCCTTTTTTGCAGTCGCGTAAAAAGTAGCCTATAACCTTCCTCAAGCTTCAAGCTACTTCCATACCGAATTGCATCCAAATCCACCCAGTACTTTCGAAGATTAGCGCGTTCAAGCAAACAAACAAACAAACTTTTCCGCTTTATAATATTAGTATAGATTAGTGTAATCTCCGCTGGGGTTGCGGGAATGTTCTAACAAGATACCGCAGCCCCGGAACCCAAGGGCAGCTGAAGTAATAGAGTGTGTTTTTAGTCAGTAGAGAGGATAATATCCAGAACTTTTAATTCTATTTTTTTTTTCATTGGTTGTAATATTCATTATTTGTGAGTGTTATAATAGGCTATAATTATTTCGAAATTTACGCGGACGAAGTGCAAGTGTGATGTGATATAATATCGATTTCGAAATGTGTAAATTATTTATAACTAGCTGTGCCCGCGACTTCGTCCGCGCAGTTTAGTGACTTTTGGCAGCATTTTTAATTTTTATGCTAATTATTTTGAAAATAAAACTCATACATAATTTGAATGTCGTATTTATTCATATTTAATAAAAATTCTAAAAAATAAATTTCAAGCTTCTAGCTTTAAAAATGACGTAATTTCCATACAAACTTTCATCTGCTATTTCAACCCCTTACAGCCCATTTTTCGCATTAAAAAGTAGCCTATGTCCTTTCTCTGACTCTAGACTATGTTCGTACCAAATTTCATTAAAATAGGTTCAGTAGTTCAGGCGTGATTGCGTAACACACAGACAGATAGAGTTACTTTCGCATTTATAATATTAGTAAGGATTGTGGGTGAGTTGCTATTGAAATAAAAAACTGTCTATTACACTCTCGGCTTAAAGACTCCTAGGTTATAGATATAAGGAAACACAGACTCTGGCTGGGTATTCCACTCTTTAGCTGAACGCACAGTGAAAGTAATCTCAAAACATTTTATGCATATGGGTGAGATGTCTACCATATATCGATCTACGGCCTTAGTTTAACTTTCCTTAGGGCCTTCTGTATATGTAGTAGGTATGACACAGATACATATCGAACCATAGGGCAAACTATTGTTTTATATTAACCCAAGTTGATTAATTCTTCCTGCTTGATTGCAGTTGAAGTATTAATTGGCTAAATCACATTCTTCTGCATATTGGGTTTCCTACCTACATGTCTATAAATCCGACTTTTCTGAGTTGCGTTTACGATGGTCTACCTACATGTGTGTGTTGCTGTACGATTTACTTTGTTGCTATGGTAGTTTCTGAGCGATAGCCAATATTTCTGGGCGTACAAAAAGGGGTTTTGTATCTCGCAACAGCAGCTCGCTTCTCACAATCCGTGGCTGTTTTTAGATGTAGAAAGTTAACCAAATGTAAACCCCAAATCAAAAGGTTTCTGTTAATATTATGTTAATATCAAGCACTAGAATAAATTGTACGATGTTTATCCACACACCCAAGAGGCACTGAAACAATCAACGTAATTATTTACCAACAACATTGCATCAAGCATTCAATTAATAAAATTGCAAAAGATAAAACAGTTGCTTTCTCATTCCCCATGCAGACATGTGCCGCCAAACTGCCGCCGATCATAAAAAGCACTATCATTAATTAACAATTACATTGATGACGTATTCTCGAGATTACATTGCGCAATTTGCATCTCGCTCCCTTACAATGGAACCGAACTAACTCAAAAGTTGCTATTTTATGGGTTGAGCAAGAAAGTCTTTAAAGCAAGGTAGATTAAATTTAAATGTATATATTATCTGTCCCAGGGCCGATGTATAGGCTGTCCCTTTGTCACTTATTAGGTAGGGACCTGATTACCACGGGGATTCATAGTGTTTATGATCAGTTTTTAGCACAATCAAAATTCACAGGTATTTAGATTTGGTCACTTTCATTCACTTTTAGTTCTAAGGCCCTAATATTTCGGGCACGCCGCAATTGCGGCGGTAAGACCCCTCTTTGAGGAGTGGCTAGATCGGCGTCACGGCGTCCTGACCTACCGCATGACGCAGGTCCTCACCGGACACGGAAGTTTCGGGAGGTACCTGTGTCTGATGGGAAAGGAGGAAACGCCTGGGTGTCACCACTGCGAGGTTCGCCCTGAGGACACCGTAGAGCACACGGTGCAAGACTGCCCCGCCTGGGCAGAGCACCGACGTGTCCTCACGGCGGCGATAGGCGGAGACCTCTCGCGCCCGGCATTGGTCGAGGCCATGCTGCGGGGCGAGAGGGAGTGGGAAGCGGTCGCCTCCTTCTGCGAAGCAGTCATGCTTCCGAAGGAGGAGGCGGGCCGCGTGAGGGAGAGGATGGCGTCCTCCCTCCAGCCCAGCCGCAGTGGTAGACGCCCACGTCGTCGGACGTCGGCCGACGATCTCCGGCCACCGCAGGCGCGGGCATGCGGACAGCGAGTAAAGGGCAGCTCGCTGTCCGACCATGGACCATGCCCGGGTCGACGGCGCGTCGCTTTCCACGCGCGCCTCAAAGAGCTTCAGCAACATGCCGAGGCCCCCTCTGCAGAGGGCCGAAGCCTGCCGGGGTCATGGGACTCATCCCGTTACCGTGGCCCCGGTACGTAAAGGGTTATTGAAGGAACACCGTGGATTTTAGTCAGTAAAAGTCTGACAGTCCCTCCCACCCTGCCCGGGGCGGGAGGACTTATTTGATAATTTTACCAAGTTAAAAAAAAAGGCCCTAATATTTATTTGTACATCAATAAACAAAACATTCTGAGTCCAATCTGGTTTACACTGGTATGAACCGGTTTGCTCCGGTTGAAGACTGGTAATAGCCGGATTAGAACGGTGTCTGGTGGGTAATGCAACGGCGGAATTGTTTGTCGTGGTGTGAAAATCAGTGGAGCTGAAAAGCCGATTGCATTGTTCTAGGGATTAGATTTAGGTACTACATTCTAATCGACATGGAAATAACTAACACATAAGTTAGTTCTGCTTAGTAAATTTCTATACATACTTTGAAGATTGCTTTTTATTTAACTTATCAAAATTAAATTTATATAATAAGTTATTTACTCACGGTAAAGGAAAACATAGCAAGAATAAAACAATATCACGCATTTCCGAAAGCCCAATTAATGACAATCAATCAATCAATTTATATATTTTGGCAACTTGGCCCATACAAATAAAATACATCCTATTACAATAAGAAACTATATAGAAACTATTGTTTAGGTATATATCAATTAACTAAAACTTATACATGTATATTATGTTACACGAGTTATCAGCGTCGTGTGTCGCGCGGTGTCCGGTAACCGGCCTCGAAAACGCCGGAACATTACTCCTCTCGGCCAAAATTCCTCCTTCAAGAAAGTCGACAGATGTTCGGTCAGCGCTCTCATCACAAAATAATTCAAATTAGTTCCATGATGAGACCCCAGCCGTTCGACCCTTAGGGAGAAATAGAATTTCGCCATAATGTATTTCATATTGGCCTCTGCCTTTGTAGAATAATGCAGACTAGACAAATAACGATGGTGATACTGTTAACTTGCATCATCTCACTGCTGAGCAATGGCCTCTCCCCATGAAATTCCAGATGATTCTATCCATGGCCAAAGAAAACCACGGGCCGTTACTTTTGATCAGCTCGTCCCACCATCTTCTACGAGGTCTGCCGCGACGCCTTCTGGCTGTATCAGGGCTACAAAAAGTGTTTATTCGGGCCCACATCTCATTGAGCATGCAGCAGACGTGGGTAGCTTAAGCCAACTTTAACTTAACGGCCCCTAATAAAAAACTTTTTACCAAAAAATTAAACCGACTTCAAAAAAACACTGCAAAGTGAAAAATAACTTCAATTTCGGTAGTCGGTGTCTTTAGTTTTGTATTTTCGTTTTTGGCACCGATTTCCGAAATTAAAGTTATTTTTCACTTTGCAGTGTTTTTTGGAAGTCGGTTTAATTTTTTGGTAAAAAGTTTTTATTTCACTCTTTTTAGTTGGTCAATTTATAATTTATCTAGTTACAAAAGCCTAAATCTCAACTACTTATAACCTTTTACAAAATATTGCTTTTCCCAATGCTGGGCCGTTAATTGTTGAGGAGTTCTCCTGGTACTTCACCATCAGCTTCACTTCACCATATGCATTGTGACGAGCATATTGTGCTTAATAACCATATTCAAGTAATCGAAGCGGAACCCATGAAATGCTTATTATTCCTACCTACTTATATATTTTCCAGTGGCCATCTGTGGTCTTCATCATCAGGTCAACTTCACAAATGGTGCTTTTCGAATGCAACTACACAAGTTACTATAAAAATACTCAAATCACTATTGGTGTGCCTATAATATTTTAAGAGTTCCCTCGATTTCTCCAGGATCCCATCATCAAATCCTGACTTGGTGGCAATGGGACCAATTTCAAAGTAGGTATACCTTTTCAAACAAAAAAAGAATTTTCCAAATCGTTTCAGCCGTCTTCGAGTAATCGGTGATCATACATAAAAAAAAAAAACAAAAAGAAAAAACGCGTCGAATTGATAACCTCCTCCTTTTTGTCGTCGGTTGAAAATGATAATTATTTTGCAAATTAGTTATAAACAAATAATAACACGTCATTATTTACTTTCGTTTGAAGTTTAAATTGGATGAGGCCGGCGCTTCCAGTCTGAGTATATTATTTATACGATAAAGTAATATTAATGAAACGAATATAATCAGCCTTTGTCATACCCATTGTTGGAACACTATCGCACAGGTATCGTCTCTATGAGAGGGCATAGACCGTAGTGACTCACGCGAGCCCAGCGTAGATTGGTGGTTGTCTTCGGATTTCCAGTCATAGGACAAGCCGGTTATTTTTATTATTCTGGATAAACCTACTCTTGACCTCAATCTCGCCTGATGGTAAGCGATAGATGAGGTATACGAACTAACGAGCTCAGAAGATGCCTGTTCACTCATGATTTTAAGGCTGAAAGGTCATAAGTGGCAGGGAATGTGGAGGAGAAGCGCTTTGTACAACAAGACGGTATATCAACCAAGTGTGGATGGCAGATGTCACATCCACCAACCCATGCTGATAACCATTGTTTTTTTACTGTACCCGCTTTATATATTCATATCAGATAGATAGATATACTCTTTATTGTACACCATAACAGAATTAAATGAGGGCTTAAAAACTACAAAGGGTGTTACAATGGGCGGTCTTATCGCTTAAAGCGATCTTTTACAGACAACCTTTTGATGGATTTTACACAACAGAAAATAAATACGCGGGTAGTCCAAGGCGTACTATTTACTTATATACAATAAATAAGTAATAACCTACATACTGAAATGAATAAACGCCCTATTCGTGTAGGCCAATGTCGCCAAACCTTTCAAAAATGGGATGAGTAACAAAACGACGAAAAAGAAAAATCTTTAAACAAAAAACAATTACCTACTAATCCAGTGGAAACAAAAGCTCTTATGTAGACAGGAATAATACATAAAGTCGAATGGCAGTAGATATATTGTTACTAAAACCGTGCGGTCATGTCTGCGTTTGATTAGACTACTAATTGATAGGGAAGGGACAGTCCTGAGAAAATGTCGACTAACAGATTAGTTTCATTTGGGTCTCTTTTTGTTTGTTTTGTTACTTGTTAAGGTTCCGTTCGTCCGTTTGAAATAAACGGAACCCCTATAGGATCTCTCATGTATTTGTTCATCTATTACAGCCGATTCGCTTCAAATGAATTAGACCGATTTATTAGGATCATTATCTGCTTAGCCTTTTCCAGTCTATGTTGGGGTCGATTTCCAGTCTAACCTGATGCAGCTGAGTATTAGTGTTTTACATAGAGCGACTGCCTGTCTGACCTCCACTACCCAGTAACTGGGTAACACCCCTTGGCTAGACCAGTGTCAGATTTACTGGTTTCTGACTACCCGTAATGACTGTCAAGGATGTTCAAATGACAGCCGGGACTAACGGCTTATCGTGCTTTCCAAGGCACGGGGTATCACATACCCAACTTCCTAACTCCGGGCTAATACTGAGAAATTCCTTACAAAAATACCCAATAGCACTTATGACGTCAGTTTTGGGAGACAAATAAAGAAGTAGTAATTTTAGGTATATTTAAACTGTAGATAGATAGATAGATATATTCTTTACGCGGGGCTTCGCTCCCGTGGATTCACGGTAAAAACATAACTCTCCTTTTTTGCAGTCGCGTAAAAAGTAGCCTAACCTTCCTCAAACTTCAAGCTAATTCCATACCAAATTGCATCCAAATCCACCCTGTACTTTCGAAGATTAGCGCGTTCAAGCAAACAAACAAACTTTTCCGCTTTATAATATTAGTATAGATTTTACACCAGAACAGTAAAACAAAATTATGGACTTAACAATTAAAAAGGGTGATACAATGGGCGGTCTTATCGCTAAAAGCGATCGTTTACAGACAACCTTTGGAGGAATTTGATACAGAAGGAGAAAATAAATACGCGGGTAGTCCACGGTGTAAAATTTATCTGTATAAAATGCAAAAAAATAAATAACGTTCTCAAAACATATATACACGGTTAAATTTTGATCGTTTTAATCCAGTGGAGGGTCGAACCGGTTCATGAAACACTATCGATTTGTAAAGATAAAATTAAAAAATAAAGTAATTTTTTTTAATAACTCGAATTAATTTACGCCTGAGTGAATAAATAATGCGAACCATTAGTAGACACCGTTCTGTAAGTTACGTTCTTCACTGTAAGAGTTTCTAATTACCTATAATAATAGATATATTTATGTACATTGTGAGAGCGCCCAATATATTTTATAATAAAGAATTACGAAGTCGCACTTATTAAGTCAATGAAAATAGTGCATTCCTATTTTTTCGAAGTTATTTATTATTTAAGATTATAAGATTTAAAAAATACCCACCATTATAATTGATCATGACATGTTCAGAACCTTTTGCGCTCTAGTCCGGATCACACCTTGACTGCTATTTTTATTTTTGGGTTGCTAGTTAAGAACATTCGCTATTCTTTCAGATTAAGTTGAGACTGGCAATAGAACTAGTATTAATTATTAACTAGAGTGCGTAGTGGTTCTAACGTTAGATATCCTTGAAGCTTCTCTAATGCCGAGGCATTGTTTGTTGTTGTAATAGGTTTGTGTGTGTGTTAACTTACTAACTCATAGATGTTTATAGTTCTACACAGGCATATAACTAATAAGCATACGAATTTATTTTTACTCATAAATCTTGTAATTTAGTCATTGTTTTGCCCGCCAGAGAAAAAAAATAAATAAAACAAGTTATTATTGAAATACGAATTATTAATTTATATTTCAAACTAGTACTCACGCGGGGCTTCGCTCCCGTGGATTCTATCACGGTAAAAACATAACTCTCCTTTTTTGTAGTCGCGTAAAAAGTAGCCTATAACCTTCCTCAAGCTTCAAGCTACTTCCATACCAAATTGCATCCAAATCCACCCAGGACTTTCGAAGCTTAGCGCGTTCAAGCAAACAAAGCAACAAACTTTTCCGCTTTATAATATTAGTATAGATTAGATAAAATAAACATAAAGTTTTTTTAACCGACTTCTAATGAAGGAGGAAGTTCTCAATTCAACGCTAATATTTATATCTTTATTATACATATATTGCTGTTTCCGATGCAGGGCCATTAATAATTGTTGAGGAGTTCTCCTGGTACTTCACTATTAGCTTCACTTCATCATTTGCATTGTGACGAGCACATTGTGCTTAATAACCATATTCAAATAATCGAATCAGAACTAGAAATACTCATTATTGAGTAGTTCCGGTGGCCATCTGTGGTCTTCATCATCAGTTCCACTTCACTAAATGGAGCTTTTCGAAAGGAACTGCACAAATTACTATAAAAAATACTCAAATCGCTATAGGTGTGCCTATAATATTTGTAGAGTTCCCTCGATTTCTCCAGGATTCAATCATCAGATCCTGACTTGGCGACAATGAGACCAACTTTGAAGTGTACCCTTTCAAACAAAAAAAGATTTTACCAAATCGGTTCAGCCGTCTTCGAGTAATCTGTGATCATACATTAAAAAAAAATATACGCGTCGACTTGATAACCTCCTCCGTTTTTTTCGCCGATTGATTACTTTTGATATAAAACTTTTCTGGTATTAAAACCAAACAGTTTTCATTGAACTTATAATAAACTGGGAACGGTGGTGGCTCCAGTAGTTAAGCTTTAGCGGTGCCGTCATATAGCGGCCGTAATACAGCGGTGAATGACGTCACTAGAACGTTGTCTATGTAAACAAAATGGCGCGGTTTCCTAGAGAGCGGTAACTGACACCGTAACTTCAAAAAGCGGTGCCGCCATTTGCATGACGGCCGTCTTATCAGTGACAGATGGTTTCGTGAACGTTTCATTGATAGCGATGAAGCAGACTGTGTTAAAACGGCCGTGGAACTTTCCACATGTCGTCACCGTAAAGACGGCCGCCTTTTTGCGTCCGTAATATTACGGCCGCTATATGAGGGCACCGCTTTCCTAGGAAACCAAAGCTTTACTGTTATGACTCAGAAGTTGTAGGACGTGGGTTCAAACCAGGCAGTTAAATTGTGCCTATTACTTCAAACCATGATGCTTCAAGGATTGGTTCATAATAAGTTTAACTGTATCGAATTAGTAAATAATATTTTTTACATTGTACATAGAACAGTTAGTAATAAGACGTGAGGTGAGTGCTTGCCCTCTGTTTGCGACAACTACATGCCGAAAAAACGCTGGTCAGCGAACCCCTCTCCATCGACTAGTTAAAACATAATTATAATAACCACTTTTCTCAGTCGGATATATTCTTTTTGTCCCAAAGTAATTTTAAGAAAAAAATTATTCAATGCTTGAGTGACAGTAAATAAAAGATTAAAATGTAATTTAGTGTCTAAGGTATTTAAGTGTAATTATACTTACCTAATTAATTAGTACACAAGGATAATATGGAAATGTTGTGGATTGTACATTCACCTATACTTTGTAATACTATTTTATTTGTAATACTTATTGTACAACTAGCTGAGCCGCCACGACTTCGTTCGCGTGGTATCCTACCCCTACCCTACCCAAACCCTACACTACCCCTACCTTTGAAACCTTTCCTACTTTTTTATTTTTTTTCATAAGAACCTACCTTCTCCTGACAAAACCAAACACAACAATAAAAGTATCAGCCAAAGCGGTCCAGCCGTTTTCGTGTTTTGCGCTTAGCAACACATTTAGCGATTAATTTTTATTATATAGATTATATATTTTCAAAATAAATAAATAAAAAAGTAATTAACATCATCTACTATCTAACAGAACTTCTTCAGGAAACTAGCATGTCTTAGGACTGATAAATCCAAAGGTATGTGACAATCACCAACTCCACTGGGCTGGCGCGTGGTGGGTTAGGACCAAGCAGTAGGTATATAGGCTCGTCATCTATACATATAATAAAACAGTAAAAAAGTGTGTCTGTACATTAAAATTTTATACAAAAATAATAATCGAGGTGGTGTAGTGTATGGATGACATCCATACACTATGAACTATGAACATCCATTGGATGTTCATACACAAAGTATATCTACGTAAACACACAAGTAGATATAACACTGTCTCATGTATGCTTGGAGCGGGGGTAGCGGTTATCTGCAGTCACGCGAGCAGTGTTGCCCATATATATACAGATTTCTCCGTATTTATACAGATTTTCGATGTGTGATACAGATTAGCACTGGATACAGATTTTTATAAAGAATTTTAAGCATTATAAGTTTCAATCGCTCTGCTCGAGAAATCGCCCAAAGTTCTGCGTACTCTCCAACGTACTATGCTCTCGCATTCGTCTTGTAGTGCGTGCGAAAAATACGTCAATAATTAATAACATAGGTCAAACTTTTACTTAATTTAATATTCATATTGATTGTGTTTTTGTGAACCATTATGGCATCTAAAAAACCCAGAGTGATGCAAAAGTTTAATCGGGACTGGATGGAAGATTTTTCATATGAGGCGTGGTTGAGACCTAGTAATAAAGGTGATTATTTTGCTTTCTGTACATTTTGTAATAAAGATCTTTCAGTTGGCAGTGCTGGAAAGAATGATCTCTTTAGCCTTTTAACCGCCTACGTCGGATTTTTACGACAAATATTTTCGGGCCCATTTCGCCAGAGTCGTATATATACGACAAAAATATTACAGCTCGTTTAATGTACTTTTTTGTTTAATTACGCTGTATTTTATCAAAACGATGTTTATATTGGGTAAATACAGTGGCGTGCCTAGGGTTTCAAAATAACGCAAGCCCAATAAAATTTTAAACGATTTCAAAAAAAGAAAGTTCAGTTTTCAACTGAGTATGTAGGTACCTACGTATGTATCACCGCAATTTTCTCATAATCATAAACTACTGGTTAGGTACAATAAATTAAAAGTGAATTCATCCATCTTCTTCTTTCCTCTTCTTTCTTCAATTTCACTCTTGCTTGTCTTGCGGTGAATGAGGTAACCAAAGCACACTGAAGGCATGCTAGTGCTAGATTGAATATAATAAACATATCAGCAATTGCATACCTCCGGTGGCTTTGAAAAAAGCCGTTTGGTTTGCTTCATTGCTTGAGGGAACAAAGTTATGGTAAGTAGTTGCTTCCTTCGTAACAGGACCCAGGTTACAGACAAAAAAAAAAAACAAAACAAAAAGTTACAAAACGAAAGTTAAAAAATAGCTAGATATAATGTAATAAGGAATTTAAATAAATTATTTATATTCTAATTGGAATCGTCTATCTTTCTTAAGAAATGATTTAATTACATCAGAGTAAAATGTTGGTGATCGTTTTAATTCTACCAACAACTGTTTTTCAATAGCTATCATTGATAATTCGGAAAGACGCTCTTGACCTTGTGTATTTCTCAGATAGGTATGGATACGTTTAAGAGACGAAAAAGCACGTTCCGCGGAAGAACTTGTAGCCGGAATAGTTACAACAAGATACGCTAACTTTAACAGCTCGGGAAAGGCATCGTCGAGGTTATTCTCATGAATGAAATCAATTAATTCGAAAACATTACGATCTTTCAGATCAGGACTAGAATACAAGCAAATCAATTGGCTTTTTAATGTTTGTTTGTCGAAATAGTTTGCATAAATGTCAAATAATGAATCTAATTCCTCTGTAGGAAAATGTGAGTGATAATTGTCAAATTTTTTGTTGTTGAGCAGTTGGAAAAACTTTAATTTATAAATTTCAGAATATCGGTCAGTAATTTCGGTATTAATGAAGAAATTAACTGTTTTTTCTGAGCAAAGTTTAAAGATTTTACCTTATCTTCGCCAATCAAAACTTGAACGCATTTTAAATCCTCACAAGGTACAATTACCTGCATTGTTGTAGGTAAATCACCAAAACAATTGTATCACTGAGGAAATCTTAGAAAACAAACAAAAAACTTTAACAACAAAACCTTCAAGAGTGCAACTAACTTCAGTTTCATTTGCTTGCTCTCGGATGTCGGGAACTACTCAAGTGTTGTCATTTAGGCAAAAAAAGTCGCCAGGTATATGAAAAATCTAGCTAATTTTTTTTTATTTTTAAGATATTGCTTGAATACAGTCAAAATCTGTTATAACAACATCCAAGGGACCACTCATATTTGGTTGTAAAAACCGATAGTCGTAATAACCGGTGATGTTTTCAAGGTACAAAGTATTTTGTACCTATGATTTTGGTCTATATAACCGGTATGTTGTTCTAAATGATGTTGTTGTAAACGGTTTTGACTGTATTTAATTTCGTTATTTTAAAAGTCGCTAGTTTTTATTGTTGATAAATGTTAAAAAAGTTTCCAAACACGTTAAAAATCTCCAAGATCTTTCAACGTGTGGCTAAAACGGCAACACTGCAGAGTTGGCAAGTTGACAAGGTCACGCATACGCATGCAACTTCATACGAATGCCCTGCTTAAATCTGCCATAGTGATCGATTTGTTCTATGCACAAGGCCTAACTCGTTATACGGCACATCGCTATAAGTGCGAAAGTGACAGATATAGTATTTGAAAGCCCGGTAAAAGCCGGTGCGTGTAAGCGAGATAGCAATATGTAGATCATTAGATGCTACAAATGCGAAACTCTGCGCGCGAACAATCGCGATGCGTAGTAGTTTAGCAGTACTCAGTAGATACATTGTGTTATTTTGATAAGAATTAAGCGCGCGAACTTTTAAATAGTTCGGGTTTGACATTGATTCTCTATCGAGCATTTTTTAGTAAGGCTTTTGGGCTTATATGAAGGTACCGTAATAGTTAATTAAGTAATCATTTAACAGTTTAATAAACTTTAGTCTCTTAATCAGAAGTCCTAATTATATTGCACTGGTGTTTTTGTAGTAGGTATTTATTTTTCGATTCACTGTGCCGGGAGCTGGGGACCCGACAAACGATTTGAAGTCGGGCGGTTAAAAGGTTAGACACGCGAAAACACACAAAGGTGGATCTAGCTCGCAAACATTATTGACAGAATAAATTAATGTTGAAATTTAACAAAAATATGTATGACTGAAAAAAGTAATTTTTATTTCGTTTGTAATGTTCAAATTTTGATAAGTGTGTTTTTAATTTTACTATATACATACGTTCTTAAATAAAACAACAATTTTATTAATTAGTGTATGTTCTTATTTAATATACGATAATCAAACCTTATCACGTTAGTACCTATCCCTTGTTTTTCAAAAGAAGCAATGATGATGATGATTAATATTCTATTTTGGTTAATTCGATTATACAGATTTTAAGTTAAAATAGCATACAGATTTAATACAGATTTTAGCAGTTTCTACTACAGATAAAGGGTTCAAAGCATCTGGCAACAATGCACGCGAGTGCCCTGGCGCAGGTTAGACGTTTACCCGCCGTATTATCGTATTTTCTAACTGTGGTGTTTGAGGGTGTGCGTTAAATGATAAATGATCTTTATTTTGCAAATTGGTTATTAAATAACACTTTTATACGTCATATTTTTTGTAAATATTAACAAGATGTGGCCGGTGTTTCATAACTGACTACCCTGAGAAGAAACACCGAAACAAACTCAGGGGTCCGTCTCTTTTAAAGTTCATACAATCTATACTGGTTTAATTATATGGGAACCTTGTAGGTTTCAGTCTGCGGCGATCTTTTGAAGAAAGATGCTCACAGATTTGAGTGGGCCTGTCCATACAGTGCAAGCATTTGTCAAATGACGTATAGCAACTTAGAACAAGTTAATTATGATACATGCTGTAATAAATTGTTAAAGAGATAATTACTTATGTTTCTTTAAAGTTAAAAAAAACATCCTCAGAACAAACTGCAAAAAGTTTCGTCGCAGTTTGATTAATGGTTCAAGGACGCATGGAGAAAAACATACAAACATTGATTTTATTTGTGTAGATTGCTAATTAAATATTATAAATGTGCAATTTAAGATGTATTGATGTTTATTGCTCAATCATGTCAATATGTCTGAATGGATCTAGATGGAAACTAACACAGAAATAGATAATAGTGGAAAAGTACATATTCGTACCCTAGGAAAATTAAACATGAACGAAGTCGCGGGCAGCAGTTAGTGTTTAAATGAAAATGTCTAGTGTTTCTTGCAGTGCAAGGATCAGACTTATTTTTAAAAGTTGAACCAAATATTGTATTTGTGGAGATTGGTTGAATGTAAATGAATGTGGTTAAAAAACCTTTTCATGAATTTTGTCGTTTAGTGTTTTTTTTTTTATTACCAGTGACCCTGCTCTTGACACCAATGACACCTGATTGAAAGTGTAAGATGAGGTCTACGATCGAACGAGCGAGCATTGACCTGGCATTGTTAGAAATGATTACTTAGCGACATTTTCAACTTCAACAAATGAGCCAGTTTTGTAATAATGCTAAGTAAAATAAATTATTTTTTAAACTTTAAATTATTAAACTTAGCTTAGCCTTTTTCCAACTATGTTGGGATCGGCTTCCAGGCTAAGTAGGCGCAGATGAGTGCTAGTGTTTTACGTCGAGCGACTGCTTATTTTACCTGCACAACCCATTCACGTCACGCTTTGGCATGAGCTTTGTCAGATTTCCTAGCTTCTGACTTCCTGTAGCGACTGTCAAAAATGTGCAAATGGCAGTCAAAACTTACTCAGGATTATGCGTTAAATCTTCATTTCCTTTGCATTTTTTTTTTAATTCTGAATGTGCCCGCTCTTGACCTCGATCTCGCCTGATGGTAAGCGATAGATGAGGTCTAAGATGGAACGAGCGAGCCCAGAAGATGCCTGTACACTCTTTGTTTTAAAGGTTGAAAGTTCATAAGTGGCAGGGCACATGCCGGCAGAGGATTCCACAGCTTGAAAGTGCGCACAATAAATGTGGAGGAGAAGCGCTTGGTACGACAAGACGGTATTGTAAGCCGTGCGTCTGTTAAATAATCTATGTTATTTATTTATTTAATCTTTATGTACAATAGTAGTACATGGGCGGACTTAATGCAACAAGGTATTCTCTACCAGTCAACCTTTGGTTAAATAGACCACACATACACACACAATAAGCAAAACTAGGTAGTACCTACTGCTTCTAGTATCAGTTCTATCGATAAAAATGCTATTCGTGAACACAATCCTGTTATTTTTTTACCCTCATTACCGTCGTTTTGGCTGGTTTTGGCCAATTAATTTGGACTTTTCCAAATCGCCTTTACCAAATGATAATAGCAACCTCTATTTCATTGGGGAATTATACTTGTTTTCCTTTGCTCTCAGGGGTCACCTTTGCATGTTCTACAAGGAACTTATTCAAAAAATTAGAACCACCCTTCCACCCATAAGAATATGCACGTGCATAAAATGATGTAATATGTAAATAGAGTATGCAGCACCATGCAAGCATGATCCACTGGTTTTTGGAGGGTGTAACACGTACGCAATGTATCCTGGAAGCTTGCTAATATGCAACCTGTACCCAAAAAGGGCAGCTGTGCCGATCCTGCTTTTGGGCATGGAGTTGACTTCAGACCTGAACTTCGGCTCAACCATCGAGTCCAGAGCTCAGACTGCAGTAAAAAAAGCTGGGAATCCTACACAAGGTGAGGCGGTACTTCATGCCTGGACAGCTTCTAAATCTGTATAAAGCTCTACAAAGTATCAACTTGCTGCATTGGACTCGATCGAGCGAAGAGCTAAAATACTTAATAGGTGACGGGGTGCTAGTGGACAAGCTTCATAGCCTGGCTCATCGGCGAACCGTTTCTTGCCTGTCGGTTTTCTACAGATTGTACTTCGGGGAGTATGCGCAGGAGCTCCATGACCTGATTCCTCCATCTCCCTTTTACTACCGGTCTATCAGACGCACGGCTGGGTACCCACACTTAGTTGATACACCGTCTTTTCGTACCAAACGCTTCTCCACCACATTTATTGTGCGCACAGCCAAGCTGTGGAATTCTCTGCCGGCTTCTGTGTTCCCTACCACTTATGACCTTTCAGCCTTTAAAGCTCGAGTAAATAGGGATCTTCTGGGATCACTCGTCCCATCTTAGACTTCATCTATCGCTTACCATCAGGCGAGATTTAGATCATCAGTGGGCTCATTAGTAGTAAAAAGAAACCCCTAATTCCATTCTACGTCAAAAAATTAAAACATTTCATATTTTTAACCGTCTTCAAAAAAGGAGGTTCTGTGTTCGACCAGTAGGTATGTATGTATATTAATATATCCGCGAATTTCTCAAAAACTACTGATCCGATTTCGATCGCATTTTCGTTGTTTGAAAACATACTTTACAAGAACGGTTTTAGTATGTATGAATATCTTCTACTTAGCATAATACTAATACTATTTAGCATAATCAGCCTATTAATATCTTTGCTGAGGCCTCTCCTACGGATAAACACCATTTTTAATAAGAATGGGCTAAACAGAACCCACTACGCAAGTGGAATGCGGATTAGTGGGTGCTAATGCCTGTGGATGCAGCCAAGACTAAGGGCTTCCGAAGCACAGAAAAATTCGAGATAAGAAGTTTTTGATCACCCGCCCGATGACCGGCCACTGCGAACCTTATCAAATCATGACCGAACGCACTAAGCTGTTTACACCATCGAGCTCCTTGAGTAATTTTTACACCTCTCCATAACTTAAAATTACGTCCCAGTGAAAAAATATTACAGTCAACTCTTTTTTTAACATTTTATTATAAGTCATCTCTCCAATACATAATTGTTTATATTGACGCTCGTTTCGGTCTTACCGTTATACATTAATACGTCTGTCGCATAATATTCTACAGCACTGATTGGTGCACGTGGATACGGTGGCGGTGAAATACTTAAGTAACTTGCCTTTGAAATGAGTTTGCGAAAACGGTTTCGGGGTTTGGGATTAGAACAGTTACTAGATTGCTTCCTTCTAGAATTTGATGGTAATATTCCCCGATGTCGCTTAGATTGGTCTCCCTCTAATGTTTGACATCGTTTTTTATTCTTCGCTATAGCTTTTAACGCTTCGTAGAATTTATTCACCTCTTTCCGCACATTTTGTTCTTTCTTTGAGGTTTTTTTCTTGGTTGCTATACTGGCTTTAGTTGACGGGTTCATCTTGTTGTGTTGAGACGAATCTAGTGATGTAAGTGACTCCTTGTGTTCTTTGCTCAACTGCGACTGTTTCCACTGCCTTTCTTTACCCTTTACATTTTCAACAGTCTGTAACCTGCAGAAGTGTTGTGATGAAGGGTTTAGCGATTTGTCCGATATCAGTAACTCTTTCTCATAGAGTTTTGGGACTGGCAGACCTAAAGCGACTTTCGAAGATTTTGTGCTCGTCGACAATTGCTCACTACTGAATTCTTCTACCCCGTAATAAACGCTATTATCACTTTTACATTCATCCAAGTACAATATTTTATCAGCCCGTTGTAGAAGTTTCGTTAACGGCTCGTATTCATCAATCTGTGTGACTTTTTTACTATTAGTATTATTGGAGCCTGTTTGTTCTAGGGCTTTGGGTGATTGTAAAAATAAAACCGATGGAATTTCTATACTAATATGATCATTTAAAATTCTGGATTTATATCTTGATTTGAGAGTTAAATCATTTGACGATGTGATCCATTCTTCGTCAGTTCCTTTTTCTTTTCTTCTTGTTTTTAATTTACGCTTTATTTTGTTAATTTTCCAGGGATTCTCAGTGTCGTTTGTGCCTTGGGACCAAATGGTAGATTCTGACAGATTGGACAGTACCGATGGTAAGATTTGCTTTTTACGAGGCCGTCGGACTTGGAAAGGAGGACTGGATACTACTTCACTTAGTGGCACTGAAAAAATACAAATTATCCTATTATTCGTTGGTATATTTATGTACAGGGCTAATTAATTACAGAAAGTCATATTAAGTCTTATATTCTTTTGATGCTAATGTTTTCAGAGTTTGTTGACCATATGCCAAAATCAGTTCCTAATGATGCTTTCACCGTTTTGGGAGTAATGATGATAAAAACAATCCAAAATATGTCTTGGTACACACATAAGGATTTGGTTTTATAGTTTAGTAACCATAAAACCATCTTTAATGAACCCCTACATCAGTGAAACTTTAGTCAAACAATGTATCGATTATAAATTCGTGAAGCACCTTTGTACTGAACCTTTTTTTTTTGAAAATTGTGAGGACGGAGAAGTATGCTCACAGTTTAAGTTAATATCGAAAAGGAGTGCATAACACTAATATTTATATATATAATATTGCAAATTGCTGTCAAATTCTAACCACTAGGTGGCCAAAGTGGTAAAGGAAAGATCGCTAAATGTTACCATGTATTATTATTAACTTAGATTTTCTGTCACAATAGTAGTAGGTCAGATAAACTTTGTTTCTTACCATCTGAGCGTTGATGCATACTTTTGATAGGTATTTCTATCCTTTTCTTCTCTACGTAAACACCTCTTTTCTTAAGCAATTTAGGCTGACCAATTTGAGAGCCTCTTGCGATCCTTGGCTGAATATCTTCGTTTCTTCTGCGCATTTTACTATTTTTTTTAGAAGTTTTCTTTAGTTTATTTGTCATGTTTTTTTTATTTTTAAAATGTTTTTATTTTTAATTACGACATACCTCAAAATTTTACGAAGAGAATGTTGTTATTTAGAGATATGTGAAGTTTATGTCTTTTTCGTTTTATTTTTCATGCTATGGTTTTCGTTTATGGTTGTGGAGGTTTTATAACCCACGGTTATTCAAAGGAGACCGGTAACCTATCGTGAAATTCTAATTACTTCAATGATTTGTTTATTTATTTAGGTTTCCCAACAAAGAATACACTTACATGCTAAAATATCTTATAAAACTATATCACCTTGTATTTCTCCAATTATAGGGGAACACATCATGCGTTAGTACATAAATTATAAGAAAAAAAATTAAATATATGAAAAATCATTAAATACACGAAAAAAAGTTCCTACTCAAACTTTCTTAAAAAAAATTATATAATACTATTATTAACAGGATAAACAGTGTGCTACTTTATGGCGAACAGCGAAGAAAAAAAAAATAACAATAAACAATAAAAATTAAGATAATTTAAGACTATAATGTGGTTAGCATTAGTGAGTATACCTATTACATAATATAATAATATATTTGATATATCAACACATATCTTTCAATTGCGAAAGGATAGAGGATTTATATTTTACTAATGTATTTGAAAAAATGTCTATGTCTACCGAGGAGCAAGCTATAGTATTGTACAGACCTGTCACTCTTGCAACGGGTGAATGCTTACCCAGATTTGTGCGGTATCACGGGATTTTAAATAATGGGCGGGGTTGGCGTGGGATTCTGATAGGAACGCTTATATGAATTCTGCTAAGAAGATCTGGACTGTTGATCCCATTGTTTAGTAACTTGTACAAGAATATAAGATCAGAGACAGTGCGACGAGATTCCAGAGTAATCAGTTTAAAATGGGTCATTCTATCAGCATATGATCGACAATTCCGAAGTTTGAATCGGAAAGCTAAATGACGAACCAGTCTCTTCTGAACCCTCTCTATCCGGGTTATGTGAACTTGTTATGAAGGGTTCCATACAGTGCAGCAGTATTCTAATTGACTACGTACATAACTATTAATATTGACAGGCCCGTTGGTATAGTGGTCAGTGGCCCTGACTGCTGTTCGCAAGGTCGTGGGTTCGATTCCCACCTAGGACAAATGTTTGTGTGATGAGCACGGTCATTTGTTCTTTGTCTGGGTGTAATTTATCTATACTATGTATGTATTTAGAAATATATATGTATGTTTATCAGTTGTCTAGTACCCATACCACAAGCTCTGCTTAGTTTGGGACTAGATGGCGTTGTGTGAAAAAGTTGTGGATTATTATTATATAACAAAAGTATGGTAGATGATTTTTTAAATTCTCTAGAAGATCGCAACAGAAATCCGAGAGCCCGGTAAGCTAAATTAAGCATCCTATCTAAGATAATACCATTTAAAAGCTATATGGATAGCAGATACATTCTTTCGTATCGTTCTAAAACCATTTGCTCGACAAGACGCAATGAATATGGTTACAATGTTAAAATTAAGTCACATACATTTTCAGGATTGTATAATCCCTTCGTTGTTCATCCATCTGTAGTATCTGTCAGTCTGCCAAGTCACTTTCAGTAAAAGAGAAATGAAAGTATACATATTTTTTTTCAGACATATTTTGTTATTTCCGTTGACCTAGGTTCATGAAATTTAGCTAGAAGCCAAGTCTTACAGCGTAACTACAGAAAAAGTCTGAAAGCCTTTTTTTTAAGGACGCGAAATCATCCAATGACTGCCTCCCGATCTGAGCCTCCCGCTTCGTCCACATAGGGGACAGTGTCAGACTTTTACTGACTAAACCCCATCCGTGTTCCGTCATTTGCCCTTCGTGTTCCGAGGACGCAGTAACCCTTTCAAACAATTCCGCAACCCTAGGGGGAAATGGCCCCCTAGTGAGCCCCGACAATTGTGTTGACAACTCTTTGAGGTGCGCGTGGAACTTTGTAGGTTTAAAATGTAAAAAAAAAGATTGCCTTTTAGAAAATTAGGTATGTCACAGACAGAATTAAGTAGGAGAAATAAATGTTCCGTGCAATAATGTACGGGAAAGCAATATTTCGTAGCTAACACGTTCGCTGACAGTACGTCGTTAGGCGGGAAATTAAAATAGTGCGTTATGACCAGTGATCGGAGTAGGTAGATTGAAATGGGGTCATTGATCCGAAACGTATATATTAATATGGACATTCCTCCGGAATTGGTGGATTATTAAAAAAAAACCGGAACTTATGTAGGAATTTTATTCTGCCAGAGTGGAAGGAGTCATTTGATGATTTGCCATCCTCAAAAAAAAAGGTAGGAATTGTAATAAAATGAGCAATATTATTCTTTATTATTCTTCATATTTTTTTTAACGGCACACAGTCACGATTTGACAAAACCCAACGACCAATCAGAACAAAGGATCATGGGTGGTACAATAACCGGTTATCAGAACAATGCGTACGCCCGCCGACGACATGCCAGGTAGCTCACTCGTTTACTTCGGTTCGTAGAGTGCGCATCTTTGTTTGTTACTGTGTTGTGAAAACGTTACTTGACCCTGGCTTATGTACATACTGACTTCTGGAATCTGCTCTAAACCACGATTTGGCTCGAATATACGGACTCAGATTTTTCACTATTGAATTGGATCTACATATTTAAACCAAGCTTTGGTAAGTAATATTTTACTAGTTACAAGGAGTATAAAGCATGTTTGGATGTACTATAAGAATATTTTTAGTATTGTGTTTGTTCGCTTAACCTGCTGAACATACCATGAGTCTTAATATTGTTAAATCTTTAATAGAGTATGAACCAGTGAGCTTAGTGCGAAACAAAATTATGATATTCTAGTAAAGTAGTCGCAATTCAGCTAACTCCACTATTAACCGACATTTTACTGGAATCCGTATATAATTTGAATGCCCTGTGTGCTGTTTCCTCTTGCAATGTATTGGTAAAATAAATTACTATAGGCCTTATCTACTTCTCTACAAAATATTCTACGTAACAAGCCCTTTCATTTGATACCCATATTGATGGGATTGAAAAAAAACTAAGTTGTCCGCCATCTTGTAGCGGCAGCCATTTTGGATTGACAATAATATTGAATATACATAATTGTATTGTCACCAGAATCAAAGGCGAATACCAAATTTTAGATCAATCGGTTGACAGGAAGAGGGTGAAATTTCAATGACCAAATTTGATCCACGAAAAATAAAACAAACGGAGTAAGCTAAATAAACTAAATAAAATGTATTTTTTTCATGTCTTTGTTTTAGGTGATATATACGAGGTTCCATCTCTACAACAGAGTTCAGATATGGCAAACGTCAAGGCTGAAACTGTAGAAAAATGGATATCCGGTCATCCCGAACTACTTTACGATCACGCTAGTGGTACAATATACTGTTCAAAATGTGAAAGCCATTTGAAAACCATAAATAAAGGAAACGTTAAAAGACATATCGAAGGAGCAGTACCCCAGGGAAAGTTTGAGCGGCCCAAGAGGAATTTTATTTCGATCTTATAAAATTTCTCATTTTGTGCAATATTCCGTGGTCTCAGATGAAAAATACTACTTTTCAAGATTTCTTTAAAAAATATATGTGTAGTACCTGTTGTTGTACGTGCACTAATCGTACTCTGCCAGATGCATCACAGTTACGGAAAGTTTACTTGGACAAGCTTTTTAAGAATAAAATCAATTCGATTCGGCAAAATTATAAAAATGAGAAACTATGGATATCATTAGATGAAACGACAGACTTTTTAGGTCGCTATATAGTCCATTTTTTAATAAAACCATTACATCCTAGCAATTTGACTAGACCTTATTTGGTAGCATGTAAAATGCTAACTGTAGTTAATGGACAAACAATCACGCAATTTGTGTTAGAATGTTTGGAAAACTTTTGGGAAGATTCTTTTGAATCGAAGGTAGGTAACATTCTTGTCCTCTGCACTGATAGCGTTGCATATATGCTGTCTGCAGGACGAAATTTAAAACAATACTTACCTGAAATGAAGCACGTAACATGTTTGGCGCACTCTCTTCATCGCGTATCTGAGCAAATTAGGTTAGAATATCACGATGTTAACATTTTAATAGCAAATGTTAAAAAGGTATTTTTGAAAGCAATTTTGAAGAAATTTTAAAAGAAAAATATCCAGATTTGCCGCTACCTCCCCAACCAGTTGTTACAAGATGGGGCACTTGGTTAGAGGCAGCATTTTATTACGCTCAAAACTTTGAAAAAATAAAAGAAGTATTATCTTGTTTAAGCAGCTCTGATGCGGTATCTATTCGAGAGGCAAAAAATATTATAGAAAAAGAAAATTTAAAAGAAGATTTAAATTACTTTAAAGACAATTATTTTATAATTCATTTGTCTTTAAAAGAATTGCAAAAGCATAATTTATCGTTGACAGATTCACTTTTAGCATTTGACAACGTCAGAGATGCTATAAATCAGTGCAATTCAGAAAATATAAAAAATAAAATAGAATATGTTATGGAACGAAACCCAGATTTAGACACACTTAGAGAATATAGTGAGGCCATTGAAAAAAATGAAGCACATAATTTAATACCTTTTTTAAAATTTGCTCCTTTGACATCGTCAGATGTAGAACGGTCTTTTTCCATTTATAAATTGATTTTAGATGTTAAAAGAAATAGGTTAAAAATTGAAAATATAGAGAAACTCATAGTTATATATTTTAATTGTAAAGATCAGGATTACCAGGATGCTGACATTGTAATCGATGAAGATTAAAAATGTGAATAAATGTAAAATGTACATATTTAACGATAAACAATGTTGATTTTTATCTTTTTTCTTTATTCTACCCCTTTTTTCTTTTGGTCCTAAAATCTGATTAAAATCAACCTGTTCCTTCGTATTATGCCCTTTACGTTTCAGAGTCGTGGTGCATCCTTAGAACAGTCTCATGACCCCAGCAGGCATTGGCCCTCTATGGGGCCCCGTCATTTATTCTACCCTTAATGCAAATTACCATGACCACTATGAAAATATTTAAATTTAAGTGCAACAATTTATGTCTATCTATAAAAGTTCTAGCCATAAAAGGCTAAAAATAAAAAAAATAAAAATTAAAGCTTCGATCGGAATTAGATTGTTTTTATTATTCAACAGATAAATAATGAATTAATTTAGTTTTTATACCTTCCTTTAAATTTTGAATTGAGTAGGAATAATATCACTACCAACATTAACAATGTTTAATTGAATCCGGAAATACCGGAATTACTTTCCGGGAAAATGGCTTATCCATGTTATTCTTTCTGTGTGCATTTATGATACGAGTACCAAAAATCAATCTACCTACTCCAATCACTGGTTATGACAGTACGTCGAAGGACGGGCCACTTATATTTAAGAGTACGTTGTCTCACGATAATTTTTCATATAAGTTTTATGAAGAGCAATATCCACTGTCATATTATGAGCAATTTCATATTTCTTACTGCCGTAACACGAGTATTTTGTGGGTAGTTTCATATTGCTTGCTTCTGCACGAGTACTACGTGGATTTGTCATTTAGTATGGAAAATTCTATTGTCGTAATATGGTGTCAGCGTAAGTGCTCACTGTCAGTGAACGTGTTAAGTTGTTACTTCTAGCTTACTTATCATTGTGTTATAAATAGTCAACTCATGTATGGCCCAACACGTAATTTGTTCGGGGGTATAATCATCAAATTACTCCTGCGCTATGAGTGGAGCGAATCGAGCGTCAGACTTCTACTGACTAAAATCTCATCCTCTTCCTTCAGCTGCCCTTGTGTTCCAGTGCCGCGGGATCTTGTTAAAACATTTCCACAACTCTGGTGGGCATTGGCTCTGCCGGTTCGCGTTAATACTGCAGACTGCTGTTTGAGGCGCTCTTGGAACATGACGATGCGCCGACGACTCGGAAGCGGAGCCCCTACACATACTTAGCCCGGTTTTTACCCAACTGCAAAGGAAGGGTTATTTATTACTTCGGATGCCGATGTATAAAATATGATTTATTTGAAGCTATGGTGATACTATTGCCAATCCAAAAAACATAGCACGAGGTTTTGAGCAAACGTCTATCACGAGCGGTATCTACCTATTTAGAATGGTTTGTAGTGAATTGTGCATCCCTATAATACTTAGGAGACTCAAAACCGGAAATCTATTTCAAATAAATATTTAGTTCTGTAGCTTATAAATATGTAATCTGCGTCAAAAGTTCACGTAGGATCCGTATTCTCAATAATTGTCTTGGACAGGGGACCCGGCTGATGGCCTGTGGTATTTTACCCGTCTTGCCACCCTATTGTTATTCCACTGGGAATAAGCAGATATCTCCATGTAATATTGCAATTTAGCTATATCTGCTTAGTCTAAAAGCCAATCCAGTACATTTAGATGATTAACTAAACGACCTAGGTCTATTAACTAAACAAACGCTGTAGTTTATTTTCTTTATTAGAAACTTGAACACACGGTGTGTTTGCCAAGTTTGTATAGGAAAAGTCGGGATATCGGTCGTGGATTTTTTTTTAAGATAACTAGCAATATGCATAGAATTCACATTACTAGCAATCTTGTTTTTTTTCAGCTATGAACAATCTATAATTTTTAGTATTTTCATCACACTTGCACGTAAACAGTATCTAAACATACAGGTTAACTTGGCCGTAATGCCCCATATAAAACCCTCAGGTTTTCTTTTTGTCATGAAACCCAAGGTCGGTAAGTAATTTCTTTTTATTTACAGCACAGCATACAGGTCATGCAAGTTCAAGCAAGGAGTTTACACGCAATTGAAAATTTTTCTTAAAATGTTATCTAAACAGGAATGTCATTGCAATCTCGCTACATGTTACTTAAATACTCAAATAATGTTCTTAATAATCGATTTTAATACTTTTTAACCGACTTCTAAAAAAGGAGGAGGATCTCAATTCGGATGTTTGTTTTTTTTATTTTTTTTTATGTTTGTCCGCGCATAACTCCGTCGCTTGCCAACCGATTTGAAAAAATCTTATCTTGTTAGAAAAGGTATACTTTCCAAATGGTCCCATGAAAATTTTATCGAAATCGGACAAGCCGTTTCTGAAAAATCAACAAAAGTCTAAAAAAAATATTTACTTTGATGATCTTTTCGTTTACTCTGCATTGCGTTTTTTGTTCGCGCATAACTACGTCATTTACGAACCGATTTGGAAAATTCACTGACCCACTAAAAAGCACGAAAATAAAAACTTTTTTGCAAAAAATAAAACCGACTTCCATATCAAAACACTGCAAAGCCAAAAATAATTTTAATTTCGGAAGGCGGTGTGAAACAGAAAGAAAATACAAAACCAATAACACCGACTACCGAAATTATAATTATTTTTGGCTTTGCAGTGTTTTGATATGGAAGTCGGTTTTATTTTTTGCAAAAAAGTTTTTTGCATCAAACCGTCGAAATTATTTTTATTTTCTTCACTCTGTCACGCCCGTTTCCGCTTATCCGCTTAAAAAAGTTCACTTATTTCGTAAGTTACGTAATAATAGTTGTGCTGACTTGTGTATTAAAGCTATAATTCATAATTATTTACCTTTTGTATTTAAAGACAAGTAAAAAAGTAATAAAAAATGTCATCGGCGTCGTCCGATGAGTGTGATTTAAATGCAACACCGCCAGATATTATTCATGCAGCAAAAACAATTAATGATGTAAAGTGACTATAAATTTTAGTAAATAATTTTTTTCTGCCCTATAATTTTATTTATTTACTCGCAAATCTGATGAAAAACATTGTATGTTTCACGGGCGGTACGGGAATTACAAACCTCGACTCAGAAAGCCCTCAGTCTCCGACTTTGGGCTTCTACTATAGCCTCGATCGTAATTCCTTACTTACCGCCCTTAATACACAATGTACTATTGTAACACGATTTTATTAGACCGAGCTATAACTATGTAATAAAATCTAAGAATCTGAATTACACGCACTTCTAATTGTTCTATCATCATTGAACTTGGCAACTTTGTGTAGATTAGATGACAATACAATATGATGGTACCATTGAGCTGGTCTGATGATGGAATTGGAAGGTGACTGATAGAACATTGGACTGCCTAATAGTAAACATATCGAGTTTGGGATCAATAGATTGTTAAGACAATTTTAATCTAAAAGCGTGTTTCTAGTTTTTTAGCCTATTGATTTATGATTTGACTAACTCACTAACAATGTAATATTTCTAATAAGTGTACCTTTATTGACAGACTAGTTTTTGCTCACAGCTTCACTCGCTTATGGAAAAAAAAAATGGAAAAAGTACTTAGGTCTGTTATTATTAAGTGATTTTTCTCTTAATAACTGAGAACAGATTTGTGAAAATAGTTTTATACTTATGTGTCTATACCTGAGAGGCATTAAAACTGAGCAAGTACAAACACACTTGTAAAATCTGACCGATGCAGTTCTTTTTTCTCTAGTCTCTTCGCAGAGTAAAAGTAAAGAACATAATATTTTAACCTTTTTATTTTCATTAAAGAACTTGGTATTATTTCACATTTAAATTTAAGGAGGCCTCCCCCTACAATTCGTACATGAACATATTCGTTTCTTTGTACCCCCTGGCTATCAAAGCAATTTCATATTGTCATATAATATTGATAAAAAGTAATATAGAAATACCGATGATATTAGAAAATTATTATTTCGTAATTTATTTGAGACGAACGGGTTACAAATATGTGAATCAATATTATCATATCAGATTTTTGGGTTGCTACGGGAATTCTTAAGTGTGTATCTATATCTTCGATCAATAATAGTACGTATCTATACTATTATTATTAAAGAGAAATTTTACATGTATCGTTGGATTGAAGTTTCCGACTCAATTTTTCCAAAACAGCTGGACGCATGGACATGAAACTTGGCAGAAAGATCGATTATAACCTTAAAGCGCACATAGGCTTTTATCCCGGAAAAATTTGCGGAATTTCCACGATAATTATAAGAAGAAGATTATTTTTTTGATACAAAAAAAAAAAAAATTGCAAAACATAGAACCGACTTCCACATCAAAACACTACAAAACCAAAAATAACTTTAATTTTTGGCTTTATAGTGTTTTGATATGGAAGTCGGTTCTAATTTTTGGTAAAAATATTTTTCACGCTTTTTAGTGGGTCGGTTTGTAATTTATCTAGTTACAAAAGCCATAATGTCAACAACTTATCACTTTTTAAAAAATATTGCTTTTCCCGATGCATAGCCGTTAATTTTTGAGGAGTTCTCCTGGTACTTGACCATCAGCTCTACATCACCATATGCATTGTGACGAACATAAAGTGCTTAACATCTGTACTCAAGTAATCGAATCGCAATCCACGAAATACTTATTATTGAGTAGTTTCAGTAGCCATCTGTGGTCTTCATCATCAGTTCAACTTCCCTAAATGGTACTTTTCGAAAGCAACTCAAGCTCAAGGAATATAAGAAATACCAAAAACGCTATAAGTGTGCTTATAATATTTGAAGAGTTCCATCGATTTCTCCAGGATCCCATCATCAGATCCTGATTTCGTAACAATGGGACCAACTAAAAAGTATACCCTTTCAAACACAAAAAGAATTTTCCAAATCGGTCCAGCTATCTCCGAGTTATGAGGAAAAAAAGAAAAAAAAAAACTTGAACTAAGCAAAGACGAGTTATCCATAAAGGACATATCTATGTAGATATTTGTGGTGATGTTCTTTCAAAAACTGGTGATTAAATCTCGAAGAGCTCGTGGTCTATCTTCAAGGTTAAGCAACGCTTGGAAAGGTTGGTCCGTGGATGGGTGAACGTTAACATATTGAGATTTCTCCGGGCTTCGGACGGCACGTTTAACCGTTTAGTCCGGACTCCCGGCTGCGATTTGTACATCTCTGACAGACGTTACAAGAAATCAGAATTCAGAAGTCAGATATTTTCAGTGGGTACTTGCAAGTCCAATTCTGGCTTGCGTTCGCCTGTTCGCAGAATGGTCGACTCCTACAATAGGACTTTTGAACATATAGACATTCTTGCATGTTCTCCCTATCGGTTTAAAAGTCTTATACTTAAGAAGCTTTCTTGAATGTTATTCTATATTGTTTATTTTTTGTTTTGTTTGAGTATTATATACATATAAATTATATACATTATACCATACACATTATATAAATAATATATATCACAGTAAGTTGATTTAATAAGTTAGTATTATCCTATACAACGTGTAACGGAAACGCCATATCTATCCAAAAGGACTAAAGACAACATCTGGTATGGAGTCTATGCAAAGTTTCAGCTCAAAATAAGTGACTCACAGAATTGACCCCAAATTATCGGTTTGATATGTTTCTTGAATACCAATAACAACAAACGTGTCACATCACTATGAGGAAAGTGATGACCCTCAGGTCATCACTTTTCACGTCACTTGCCAATAAAACAATAATTCTCTTCGTTCTTCTTAATTTGAAAAATTCGGTCTCTGGTATCAATGTATTGAAATTTCTAATAAGCTCCACACATGTAGACATAGGATTACAAAACCCTTGCTATATCGTTTGTTATCATCCAAAGAAGCCGTGCACTTGGTATGTATATACCCTTTAAATTACACGTTTTATATTATAATGCATTTGTAACCCTAGCGATTATTGTTTTCACTGTATCGTATCCAATTATTAATCTGTGTACAGTGTTGTGGGCTGCAATATTGTTTATAGTGTTTTGTCTATTTATCGTCTCTATGTTTTATATTGTGGCTGTTTGTTGTTCCTCTTGAATAAAATAAAAATAAAATAAAATTTGACACTGGTCTTGCCAAGGAGTATCGTGTTACCCAGTTACTGAGTTGTAAAGGTCAGATAAGCAGTTGCTCCATGTATGTCAAACACTAAGTACTCAGCTGCATCTTGTTAAACTGTAAGCCGAACTCATATTGGGAAAAGCCTCCGCACTGTCATTAATTCAAGAAATCGTTACAACTCCTCAAATTAGTCATTATTTTGTTTCAGGACCTCTCCCTCCAAACAAAAGCGATCGCATCACTATCAGTCATCACCTTCGTGCTGTCAATAGTGTTGTGCCTGGCTTTGTTGCCAGCGGCCCCAGAATGGGAAGCGTTGGCGCTGGCTGGCTCACTGCTTGTCACCATCAGCCTGGGCGCTGGAACGCTCATGGCCACTCATCATGCGCCGTTGCCGCTCTTCGCTCTTATTTTGGTGAGTGTTTGAAATTAGAATTAGAGATGATTGTCGTATTTTAGTAAAAGGTACTTTAGGTCACACACGTCTAAGTACAATTTCAATTGCGACTCATGCTTTTTTGAGTATTTTTAATAGAAACGGAGATATTAAAATCTATATAAGTTTTTAAGCTAAAAATCTACTTTAAAAACATGAATTAAAGTCGATAATTGAGTTGGTTGCCGTGCATAAATACTTAGGCAAACGGTTTGTATCCCTTTTTACAAAAATAACGTGCCGTGAGGATTATGAAATTTCTCATCGTTAGTTTATATAGAGCAAGTGCAGAAAGCTAAGATTTTTATAATGGTGTTCAGACTTTACTTACATGTTTTATGGTCAGTGGTAGAATTTCGATCACTGGGTGACAAATAATTCAAATATTCTTGTACTTACGTATTTGGTTATATGTACAATATATTCTTGGTTCATCTTCTTTCTCTCAAGTTTTGTCACACACTAATACTGAATTTGAGAGAATACTTAAAAGATAAAAATAATTGAGTAATAAGTACTTAATTATTTTTACCTTTAAATTTTTTTGCAACACCAATGCAATAATAAAAGATTTCTAAACATTTACAAATATAGCGTCCTTATTGTCCAGTATCAAAATTAAAAGCAAAGATATCAAAGAAAGAAATCTTATAATTACTTCAGTTTAAATATACAAAGCAGTCAGTTTTCGTGTCGGGATGTAAATGGACGACCATCAAATGGCACTTGAACTTTGTAGAAAAAAACTTTTTGCAAAAAATAAAACCGACTTCCATATCAAAACACTACAAAGCCAAAATTAATTTTAATTTCGGTAGTCGGTGTTATTGGTTTTGTATTTTCTTTTTTTTCACACCGCCTTCCGAAATTAAAATTATTTTTGGCTTTGTAGTGTTTTGATATGGAAGTCGGTTTTATTTTTTGCAAAAAAGTTTTTATTTTCGTGCTTTTTAGTGGGTCAGTGAATTTTCCAAATCGGTTCGTAAGACGGAGTTATGCGCGAACAAAAAACGCAATGCAGAGTAAACGAAAAGATCATCAACGTAAATATTTTTCAACCGACGACAAAAAGAGGAGGTTATCAATTCGACGCGTATATTTTTTTTTTTTTTTTTTTTTTTTAATGTATGGTCATCGATTACTCGAAGACGGCTGAACCGATTTGGAAAATTCTTTTTTTGATTGAAAGGGTATACTTCGATACTGGTCCCATTTTCATAAACGTCAGGATCTGATGATGGGATCCTGGAGAAATCGAGGGAACTCTTCAAATATTATAGGCACACCTATGTCGTTTTGGGTATTTATTATAGTAACTTGTGCAGTTGCTCTCAAAAAGTACCATTTGAGGAAGTGGAACTGATGATGAAGACCACAGATGGCCGCCGAAACTACTCAATAATAAGTATTGAGTGGATTGCGATTCGATTACTTGAATATGGATGTTACGCACTTTATGCTCGTCACAATGCATATGGTGATGTAGAGCTGATGGTGAAGTACCAGGAGAACTCCTCAACAATTAACGGCCCAGCATTGGGAAAAGCAATATTTTGTAAAAGGTTATAAGTAGTTGATAATTAGGGTCTTGTGACTAGGTAAATTAAAAATAGACCAACTAAAAAGAGTGAAATAAAAACTTTTTACCAAAAAATTAAACCGACTCCCAGAAAACACTGCAAAGTGAAAAATAACTTTAATTTCGGAAGTCGGTGCCAAAAACGAAAATACAAAACTAAAGACACCGACTACCGAAATTAAAGTTATTTTTCACTTTGCAGTGTTTTCTGGGAGTCGGTTTAATTTTTTGGTAAAAAGTTTTTTTAGACTTTTGTTGATTTTTCAGAAACGGCTTGTCCGATTTCGATAAAATTTTCATGGGACCATTAGGGAAGTATACCCTTTCTATCAAGTTAAGAATTTTTCAAATCGGTTGGCAAGCGACGGAGATATGCGCGAACAAACATAAGTAAAAAAAAAAAAAATACAAACAGCCGAATTGAGAACCTCCTCCTTTTTTAGAAGTCGGTTAAAAATCAGAGAATGTGGAATTTTTTCTGACTAAAACTGGTCAATCAAGAAATAGAAAAAACCTTCTAAAAATACCACTCTGTAACTCCACTGTGCATCATCTTTAAGATTACATCCCTGAATACACAGTTAATAGGTCTCCCTTGGGATAACAAAGTTCCAGATTAGACATCATTAAATAATATAACCCGACTCTATCCCGGAAATGAACCAACTCAACAATATTCTCTCCTAAAACATTATTTTAACTACGCCGTCCCAACAACGATGAAACTGCTTTCAAAGTATGATTAACCGCACCTGACTACCGTCCTTCAGCAAGACTCACCTTTGAACTATGTAACTTGAAAATTAGGAGGTACAGTCTCTAAGGTAAATACAAACACAAAGGAGATGTTTCATGTTCGGCCATCAGATGTACATTTATCGAAAAAGTGGAATAAATACTACAAATTGGGGAAAAATATTCTCTGGTGAATTTGAGGCTGATTTGTTGTGAACAAAAAATTATAGTTTTTCACTTAGAATAATGACGCATAGAAGGATAGTACGAGTGCAAAAAGTGAGGCAACTAAAACTTAGCCATTTTGGCTAACTTTGCTCAACGAGCCGTCAGTACTCAAGGTCACATTCTGCCGAACAGAGCTCGCGAGTAAATAATTTAAAACGACCGTTTGCAGCGTAAAGGGATGTCATAGTCCTTCAGGAAAACAAAAAACGTGTAATCAAATTACATTTCACGAGTAAATACTTACATTTTATACATTATATTTACGTAAATCGACCATCAAACAAAAATTCTAATAACCTAACTTATCACAATTCAATGTTGCTATCCGTGAGGAAAAAAATACCCATATTGATTTCTTTTGTGTTTATTTTTGTTTAAAAAAATATAGTTTTGGCGGCAATTATGTATGCGTCAAACTAAACTATATTTATTTACAGCTACTACCTACAGTGTTTTATAATTAAAAGTTTTTGTTAGTTCGAAGAGTGGCATCATAAAGATGACAATTTTCTTGATTAAGATTTTTTCATTTAAGTAATGTTCTCAATAATATTTTTTTATTTCATAAATACAACACATACTTTTAATTGATATCAAACGAGATTTTTCAAGCAATTAATACATTTCTATAATATCATTATAACACATTACACATCAAACATTCTAAATGCAATGAACGATATCTCATTTCATTTACCTTCCGTAAAAATATGTCATATAAGTCATATTACATGAAAAAATATCATCTTATCTAGTTTCATAACATAAAATACTTGATTTGATCCAGCAACATAATAGTGCGTTTTCCCATTTTTGTGGGTAATGGTCTGGTAATGGTATCACTGAAAGCTATATTTGTGTGCATTTGAGGAACGTAGACACATTCGGCTCACGCATACAAAGAAAATAAAGTGGACACACGAAATCGCTCGTGTTTTGTTCTAGACTTGGGGGATGTGGTTTTTCAATTATTGCCATGTTTTATTCAACATGGCGTCTTGTTTGCTTGCATACTTCATTCGTTCTGAGATCATGTCTCATCAAATCAATGTTACGTAGAAGATAATTAAAAAATGTGTGTATTCTTGTAGTGTTAAAAATAACTTACTATTATTCTCTTGTACATATTTTGTGTATACATAATTAAGTGTGACGATTTTTTCGTTACAAAAATCATTAGTCTCCATTTTTTGAAATGTGATTCTGAACTAATTCAAAATAACCGCTTGTTGTCTTGAAAGTTAAAACTCTATCAGTCAGTTAGGTCCCCGCTAGGGTAATAGTGTGCTGTGGGTTAGTTCTGATGAACAAAAACAAAACAAGGTTAAGTAAACTTCATTTCTACAACCTGTCATGGCTGTCATAACTCTTAGGACAAATGTCAAACATTTTTAATTTTTATTTTGTACATAAAAACCATTTGATATTATGAAAAAAAATTTACTTTATTCTATTCAAGGGTAAGTTTCCCAGCTTTGCTGAAATGTACATGTTATGGCCGGAGCCCCATATAAAAATGAAACATCTCCTTTAATTAAAAGTAGGTTTTATATTGAAACATTAAATCTTAAATATTTGTTTTCGAAACCATCTACTGATAAACCTTTTCCGAACTTTGTTGGGGACGGCTTCCCCTAAAAGGGTATACTTCCCAAATGGTCCCATGAAAATTTTATCGAAATCGGACAAGCCGTTTCTGAAAAATCAACAAAAGTCTAAAAACAATATTTACGTTGATGATCTTTTCGTTTACTCTGCATTGCGTTTTTTGTTCGCGCATAACTCCGTCATTTACGAACTGATTTGGAAAATTCACTGACCCACTAAAAAGCACGAAAATAAAATGTAGTGTTTTGATATGGAAGTCGGTTTTATTTTTTGCAAAAAAGTTTTTATTATATTCGCGTTTGACCACCATCTCACCTGATGGTAAGTGATGTTGTGGTCGAAGATGGAGCACGCTTACCTAAAAGTAACCTATTCACTTTTCTTTAAAGACCTCTAGATAATAGCTATCGGGAAACACAGACTCTGGCAGGGAATTCCACTCCTTAGCCGTACGCACAATGAAAGTATTCCCAAAACGTTTAGTGCGTATGGGTGGGATATCCACCATGTAACGATGGCACATTGCCGTTTGTCTTGTAGTCCAATGATGGAACGGGCTTGGCGGAATTAGATTGTGTAATTCCATCGCACACTCCCCGAAATGTAACCGATAGACTTGCAACTCGTCGTCGATGTTCAAGGCTCTGGAAGTCTGGAGCTTTGACTCAGCTCCAACAGTGTACCTACCAGTGTTTGTACATTGAGCAACTTCCTCTCTGATCACTTCAACCCTGGGTGAGGAGCTCGAAACTCCTTGGCAAGACTAGTGTCGCATTTACTGGCTTCTGGCTACCTGTAGCGACTTTCAAAGATGCCCAAATGATAGCCGGGTCTAGCAGCTTAACATTGTCTTCGAGGGTTACTATCTACTGGCCGTCCTTAGCAATAATTGAAGCGTTTAATTTTAAAGATAGACCTGTGGAGCTGGTATTATTTGGCCATGACCTCTCCATTTGTTTTCGGATATATTATCTTCATTATAATTCATACATATACAAATATACTTAAAATCATTACGTAACTAATCATTCTTCATGCTATTTAAAATGTAAATGACTTTGGTGCGCCGGTGGTGACGTGACTAACGGGTGGGGCCGATTTTTAACAACAGACAAAATTATGTGGTTTGTACAAAAATACGGTTGCAAAATTCCTCAACAGTCGTAAATATAGTCACTGGTATTTCCAATTTGTTTGGCGTAGAAACTATCGGACCAAGAGGCCATTGTGTTCACAGCCTCTTTAATTTTTTTTTTTTGAAAATTCTGTTTGACCCTTTCTGTGACCCAAGCACTAGCTTTCTCTTTTCTCAAAGTCAATGCATTGCCATACATCGTGGTAACGCCGCCAGTCTCATGGGTAAGTACATTACCTGTTGTCAGCATTGAGGACAATGTTTTTATGCTTTTTTTAGTTTATAGCTTCATTCTCCTCAGTCACGCATTCTTGACAGCATGGTTGTGGTTGTAAAGTAATCTTTGCTAGGGTCGGTTGTTCAATGTCATCTTTGATTGCGTATGGAGACTTCTCCGTGCATCAAAGAACACATTGAGGACAATGTTTTTATGTTGTTTTTAGTTTATAGCTTCATTCTCCTCAGTCATGCATTCTTGACAGCATGGTTGTGGTTGTAAAGTAATCTTTGCTAGGGTCGGTTGTTCAATGTCATCTTTGATTGCGTATGGAGACTTCTCCGTGCATCAAAGAACACATTGAGCCGTAACTGTTGATCTCTACTGTCATTTGTAGATTTCTGACAGTCATTTTGAACAGTCAGAAGTCAGAAAAGCTGACATCAGCACTTTCCAGGAAGTTACTGCGATAGAGTTGTGAAGATCAGGGAAGTCGGTCCATGTAATATACTGGTACTCAACTGTGTCTGTTAAGACTGGATGCTGATACTGACTTAGTTGGAAAAGGCCTTTCGGATAGGTATAAGTTTTTAAACTGACATAGTTCTCACTCACTAATAGTATCATTAGAACTTATTTGGTAGGTATTTATTATTAAACATGTTTACAAATTGAACAAGAAAGTGGGTAGACCGTGTTGTCTGCTCATAAACATCCATCCGCAATAACTTTTTTTTTAATTTTTTATTTTGTTATATTTGAATGGTACTGTTTTATTTTACAAAATTTCTACACAGTGTATATTGTTCTGAAATCAATGAGTTATGACTTCAGTGCATCCGTGATTTTGACGCTTGTAATAGAGCTTAAATTTCGAAACTGCCTCGGCAGTCTATTAGTGGCAAGCATGACTGCTGAGCAAAAGATTTTGGGTTTGAATCCTGGGTCGGATACTATTGTGATTTTCTAGTAGAAGTTTTTCAGTAGTAGCTCAGAGTCTGGAAGTCGGCGGTGTAATACCCCTGTGCATGAGGAAGCACGATAAGCCGTGGGTCCTTGATCTCCTGATCTCTCTTCAGTCGTGTCTAATTGCCGTCCCATTGGACTATGAGAGCAAAGGAACAGAGATTGCTCTTGTACCTACGTATATTCTTGTGCACTATTTTTTTCCTGAGCATCTAGGCATCTAGGCTGAAATTGACTGCCGTGGCTGAAATTGGTCAGGATGACTATATAAATGTTGTATGTTTTTAGTTCAGGTGCCTGTAGGATAGGCTGCCGGTAACTTTTTTTGCATATGTACATAATAATATGCTGCTGACTGTACTTTCTTAAGTAGAGAGTCTCTCGTGAGTGATTCTTAAATTTTTGATACCATAACCTTCTAGCTAGTACAGTTAAACTTAAGTAGATCATTTATTAAGAGGCTGTGGCTGTGTGATGTCGAGGTGTGCCCTGCTTGGGTGGAGCTCCACCGTATCCTCGTGGAGGCGATCGGTGGCGGTGACCTCTCGCGCCCGGACCTGGTTTAGACCATGGCACAGTGGTCCCGGTTCCTAAGAAGGGCGGTGTCATAGTGCTTGCAGATCGGATTAAAAATGAAAGAATAACTATTTTCCTAAGAAATGATTGTTTTAAGGTTCTAAGGGTAATAACAAGTAAAAAAATATATTTTTAAAAGCAAGGTAGATTATATTCTCAAAAAAAAAAAAAAAAAACATTTATCCATACTAAAAATAGGTAACAATAAAACTGGTTTTATTTATTTATTATCTGAACATATAAAATAGTTGGTATATAAATAACAAAATTTACGGGTTAATAAATAGCGGAACATAGTATTTTACATAAAACAAGGGCTATTTACATAGTAGGAAAACATAATTAACAATAATTACATATTTAAAAAATTGCAATATGATTTAAGAACATAATAAATCCAACACTTCTTTTGATAACACAGACTTCTTACACGGTAACTTTCTCATACTCGAAATAAGTGGGTCTGAATTAAGAAGAAGTCTGTACAAAAGATCCATGTTAGTCACTTCTCGTGAATGTTTCCTAGTATTATCGTGTCTAAATAATTTAACTAATTTATTACAAGATTCAGCGGCCTCTTCAGACAATTCACCGATAGACAATATAGAATTACCAATCACCTCTGATCCATGCATTAAAATCTTATGTATCGATGAAGGCAAGTTATACCAAGGATATTCCTCAATAAGCATTTTGGCAGTATCAAAAGCTTAACTCTTAAATTTTTGTGAATTTATTTTATATCCTGATGATAAGCTCTGCAGGAGGTGACTACATCTGTCTAATAGATCTTTTCTAATACCTGTTATTTCAGCAGAAATTTCAGAATAATGGAAAAAATTTCGTGCAGAGTTTCTATCATTAGATGTGCCACTTCCTCCACTTCGAGGTTTATCTACAATCAAGCCTAATTTTTTCCTTAACTGCTGCTGAATGAACTCTTTCCTCTGAGCGAGAGAGGCTTTATACTTGGTCAAACGCGCTTGCCATTTTTTAAAAGTAATTCTATAGGAAACATGAATAAAATATTCAAAAAATCTTATGTATGAATGAAGGGGAGATAAGCCAAACTCAAATTTACTAGCGTTAGGTACCTTATTTAAACATTTATTTAAGTAATGCATCTCTTTCGGTGTTGCACCACAAATGTAACATCTAGTCGTAGATAAATCGCTAAGAGCAGAACAAACTTTACCATCAACCATCGTCAATTGTAAAGTGTGTGATATTTTAATTTCGCGATCATTAATAATAACTGAAGTGGGTACTAATTCATCAATTTTACTTTGAAAATAAGTTTTTTCTTGTACTGAGACTTCCTTTGATTCTTTAGTAAATTGGAAACGAGTTGGTCGGCACCACCTAGTAGAGGAAGGGCGTGGATTTTTCCAAATAATTGATTAATCAGAGGTGCTTGATCTACAAATAAGTTGTAGGGGTACATATGAAGTAACAAATAAACTCGAGTCATCGATTGCTGAATCTGAAAATTTCTGTTTGTATTCACTATGGCCAGTGCTGCCATCAAAACCCCATTTACCAATTAAGACAAATTCGTTCTCAGATTCGGGAAGACTATCAAAAACAGACTTTTGAGATTCAACAATTCGACTTGATGTAAGATCTAACAATGATTGCAAATTAATTTCAGCAGACGATTCCGTTACGCGAATATTAGTTGGATAGCATCGTTTTTTGGCTTCCAACACTTTTTGATAGGACGGAAAAACATTTGGTATCTTGGAATTAATTAAGTTTTTTAACAAAATATATTGATGTTTAGTTAGTTTAGCCTCATTAATAAATAAAACCATTTCATTTGTGCTACATTTTAAAGAACTGTCGTTGTGTGAATGATTGGAATCACTGAGTAAAGTATTCATAGCGGAATCATCTATCTGAGATAAAAGTGCTAACCTGCGACGTTTGCTTCTCTTGCTGCACTCTCCAAACTCCTTTCTGTACTGCGTCCTGCTTGTAGATTGAAGATGTTCACTTCTGTCGTCGTCGTTTTCATGTAATCCTCCGTCAGAGCTCCCAAGTACGCAAACTTCGATCTCATTTAACTAGTCACTGCATTTGACAATTAGCTTAGCTTTTGACCTCCCCAGTTTCTTCCAATATACAGCAAACCGTTTACACAGATTATAAATTAAATTTCTCAAGTAATCGATCTGAATATTTTCAGTGTCCGGTAAATAATCTGCTAGCATTCCAAACACTTCACGAGATCTATCTGCCTCATTTTCTTTATTCGTAGCAGATAACCAGGTATTTAGAACAAGCATTTGAGGAAAAGAACACTTAGGGGTGGCTCCTGTAGAAAAAAAGAAACACAAAATTACAAAAATACATAAGGTATCAAATTTACCTACATACGACCTAGTCCTTTCAATGACCTGTAGCAAGCCTCGGCGCACTTTGGCGCACCTAGATGTTACAGTTTTTTAAACTAGACAAACAAGAGATTATTTCGATATATGTTTCATCTTTGGGGATTCGTTACTTCCTAAGTAAAAGTCTAATTGAATATGGGAAAGCGGCAAAAAACAAAGAAATCGGAAGTCTCTCTTTGATAGTGTTGGTTAACGATGATGACAAAGTTAAACACAATAGTATAAAAATGTCGTACATACCTTGTCTTTGAATATCCATTGCACAACAATATCACAAACAATCAATTTCCGAGAAAAACGACACTTTGAAAACAATAGAAATTTTGGCGAAAAGATAACGCTAATGAGCTCTAATGAAGTGTTACCACTTTGGGTGCAGAAAATTAAATGTTACATCTATGTAATTGGAATTTCTTTTATACGTGGAGGTAGAAGGGTTATTTGTGTATCCTGTAACAATAAATGACATCATAATTTTACCATAGACATATGGCGGGACCACTGTGCATGGTACGGAGCAAGAGGGAATGGGATGCAGTCGCCTCCTTCTGCGAACCAGTCATGCTAGCAAAGGAGGAGGTCGAACGCGCGACGGAAAGGCATCTCTCTTCCTAACGCCCCAGCCGCCGCGGGAGATGCCCCGGGCGTCGGGGATCGCGTGCCAATTTCCGGCCACCGTAGGCGCGGGCTTGCGGACGGCGAGCAGGGGTAGCTCACCGTCCGGTAAGGACCAGGCTCTGGTCGGCGGCGCGTCGTGTCCCACGCGCGCCTCAAAGAGCTGTCAGCAATAGTGACGGGGTCCAATAGGGCCGTTGCCTGCCGGGGTTGCGGGAATGTTTTAACGAGATACCGTGGCCCCGGAACTTAAGGGACAGCTGAAGGAACAGGGTGGGTTTTTAGTCAGTAGAAGTCTGACACTCCCTTCCGCTCCACCCAGAGTGAGTTTCCCACCCAGAGAAGAAAAAGGGTATAAAAACTATTTATTAGCTTGGTTTGGTATAATATATATACATGTGTCTGATACTTAGTGTGCGTGGTTTGTGGGGCAAAAACAAACAAACTTTTCTGCTTTGTAATATTCGTATAGATAATAATTAAAGAATGATCTATTTGTTCATGTTTCAATTTCTAATTAGTATTTATTTAAATTGTAGCCTTGGTAATATCAGAACATAATATCTACGGTGAATTTTCTCGGAAAACGTTACGCTTCTAAAAGGAAAATCTTCATCTGCGGAACCTTCAGAAAATCTAATTATTCTTAGTAAATGTACTCTTAGTTACGTAGAACTGCAACCATAAAAGTTAACGGTAATATCACTCCTGGAAAAAGAACATTGTGCATTCGTTACTAATGACTCATGCTTACGTACTTTGTTTTGTCTAGGAAAATTAAAAACTACATAACGTTGCGAATGGAGCTATGTGTTACGTGTCCCAATTTTCCTACCTATATTGAAATTTAGTTTTCAGATGATAATTCTTAAAATCTAGTGTCCAAGAAGTAAATAAGAAGGTTATCCATTAAAAAAATATGAAGTTTGCAGCAATGGGCATAATAATTCAAGGGAAAGAGTTATGTGTACTATATTATATGTATAATTAAAATGATATTTATATGTAAAATACATGCATATTACAGTAGAGAAAGACTGAGAATTTATCATATGATGTCGTAAAAAACATAGTGGCATACAGTATTTTTTTTAATTTAATCCTAGCGGTTAAGTTATTATCTTGCATAATGTGTACCAAGCTTACTCAAAATCGGTTCAAACATTTTCAATAATAAAGGACTTGCCAAATTGCATGAAAAGTAAAGTTTTTGCTAAATATTATTCGAAATGTACAACAGTAATCTAAAAAGCTACCGAACAATTCTGCTGTTTCAAACACAAATAGAGTCCAGAATCATGTTCTAAATCCATGGCAAGCAATTGCGTGACGATGTCTCTGCCACCCTGTAGAAAAAGGATTAGCAGATAATGAATATGTATTTACTAGTACTCACGCTGGGCTTCGCTCCCGTGGATTCTATCACGGTAAAAACATAACTCTCCTTTTTTGCAGTCGCGTAAAAAGTAGCCTATAACCTTCCTCAAGCTTCAAGCTACTTCCATACCAAATTGCATCCAAATTCACCCAGTACTTTCGAAGATTAGCGCGTTCAAGCAAACAAACATCCAAACTTTTCCGCTTTATAATATTAGTATAGATTATTTATCAAAAGAAAGTTTACATGTATATTTTAATCTAGTACCACATAAACCTCTCGGGTTTGTGTGTGATACTTTACAATTCTTTTCGTCCGTCTTACATATCTATACTAATATTATAAAGCGGAAAAGTTTGTTTGTTTGTTTGCTTGAACGCGCTAGTCGTCGAAAGTACTGAGTGGATTTGGATGCAATTTGATATGGAAGTAGCTTGAAGCTTGAGGAAGGTTATAGGCTACTTTTTACGCGACTGCAAAAAAGGAGAGTTATGTTTTTACCGTGATAGAATCCACGGGAGCGAAGCCCCGCGTGAGTACTAGTACTTAATACATACAGAAACTGTTTATGTAACACAATTTACTAGAACAAAAATGTGGGTACTTAAAAATATTCGACAATGTTATATTATAAATTTGAGAAGAAAAATGTTTTCAATTTATATTTGATAATTTTTCTGGTAACAGTATTGCCTGTCTCGGTATTATTGGTGTGGTATTTTGTATCGGTATTATTTTTTTGAACCAATAAAAGTACCTACTTGTCTTTTAGATGGAGCAACAGTCTGACTTCTAAAAACTAGTTGCCTGTTGTACGAATGGTGTTGAGACTTCCAAGCTTGAAGGTGCAAAGTTTTCTCACCATCCACCAACAAGGCTTTACGGGTTGACTGATGGGTAACCATTTTTCATCGTCCTATATTCCGAATTTCCATCTGAAACTATCACTTTTATTTTTAGTGACAGTGATTGCCACATCGGAAAACGAAAAGCCTTTATCGCATGTCTTTCAAAATCCGTATGCGTTATTAATCCTACGTGATGGATTGCACTACAGGATAGTGAATGGGAGACTGGTCTTTTTGGTCCAATATTTCAGTTTGCACATTCACACCCCCTGTATTTTTAGGCAGGAGAGTTCCTTTTGTATTTTATTGTATATTTTTAACATAACTTTGGTGACGTTAGATCCGGGATGATCCTGAAACAAATGTCGTCAATTCATTTGATTTGTGGCGTTAAGCGGGGAATAAGTAAGATTGTTTTTAGTTGCACAGTCATTCGCGTTGGACCAGTATACATTTACATCAGCAGTAGGTATGCAAAAAGATAATATCATAAAGTGTCTATAGTCACGACTTTGATTAAAAATGAATTGATTTGAATAAAGTTCGTAAGTAAGAATATATTTAGTTTTAAAGGTATGTTTCAGTCTGACCATTTTGACTATCAGTGAGCCTAAGCTGCTTACAAAAGCTAATTAGTAAATAAACAAAAGGCTGCAGCCATTACTGATAAAAACTTACCGTGAAATGTTATTGAAATTTTCTGTGACTCTTTTACTCAACTTTGTCTGGAAAGAAGGCAGCTTTGTGGGAGGAACGGCTGTTTCAGAGATTAGGCCGGAGAGACATAAAAATTTAAAAATAATAAAAGAGTAGTACAGAATAGGTAATATTTTATTTAGTCATACATATGTACATAATGGCATCCACTGCGTCCTACATTTTCGTCGAATTACGCGCGAAATTTGAAAATGTAAATTTTAAATGCATTTTTAGGCTACGATTATTACGATTGAATAAAAATTTTGTGTTTTTTTTTTAGTAGTTTGTTAGCATTGTAGAATCTAATTGAGACACTTTTCAAAAATGAGTGTACCTAATACCCTATTATCTAAAATTAATTCTAAAATATAGCGTCATCTTTATGGATAGAATTAACATTATTAGCAATCTTGTAAACCCCTCCAACTGAGCAAAATATACTTATGTCTGGAGTGGATTGAAGGCAATAGTATAATGGGTGAAATTCAAACCCGCGATCTCTCGACCACAAGTTTGACACCTTATCCATTACGCTATTGACACTTAAAGAATAATACAATAGATTTAGTAAAATTAATAAGTTGTCCTAATTCATATTAAAACAGAGATAAAAATACCAGACATACAATATGGAACAGTTTGGAGTAAAACGTTAAAATTGGCTAGCTGGAAGTAGTGGACGGACCAATCACATTGTGCAAAGCCGAGTTTATACTTCGATCGATAATTGGTAAACTACGCCTAAATAACTGTTCTTCCTTTTCAACTAATTCCATTTTTTAATACCTTTTACATGGTCTTTTGGTCTAGTGTTTGCAAATTATGACTCGAGGAGGAGGAGCTCATGGTTAAATAATAACAACCGTTAGGGTGCGATCTTCAAGGTGAAACAACGCCTGCAAGGTCTGTCCGTGGATGGGTAAAGACAGAAATAACCATTTATCAGTCGTAGTATCCCGGGACTGATTTTGCTCCAAATTTGTTCTACTTTAATCCCTTAACAGGGATGTATCGTATTTCCAATCATCCATTATTTCAGTGGAATATATGTATGTACCCATGTCAATCAGTGATAACGTAGCATTCAACTGGCGAAAGAATTTTTAAAATCAGATGAGAAGTTTCGATGATATAAGTTTTTAAGCTAACATGATCACTAACAGTATCATTAGAACAGTATCAGTATCGTGAGAAAAGAGTGACAGATAAGGTTGCAAACATTCTACGGAAATATACCGTAAAAACTATCTTCACTCCGTTCAAGAAAGTCTCTCAGATGCTGCGTTTACCGAAGGACAACTTCCCTCTGGAAAAACCCGGTGTCTATAAAGTGGACTGCAGCTGTGGAAAGTCGTACATCGGTCAGACAAAACGTACCGTAGCTTGCAGAATCTCGGAACACATTAGGGCGGTGAAAAATAATGATGTTCAAAAATCGGCAATAGCACAACATCTTTTAAACGCAGGATCGAACCATTGGATTGAGTTACATAACCTTCAAGTCATCTCGACAGAACGCCACTATATACCAAGACTGATAAAGGAAGCGATTGAGATTACCAAATACGACAATTTCAACTGGGAGGATGGGTTTCAACTGTCGAGGGCCTGGAATCCAGTGGTTCAAATGAGATCTAGTAAAATCCAGTAAAACCCGAAAAAGTTCCGTAGAAAGTTCGCGAGTCGACACGGTGAGTTTTGTGTGTCGGGAACAGAATCGAGTGTTTAGTGATACATGTGACAGTGGTAGCGGTGTCGCTAACAGAAAACGAACGAGAAAGAGGGTAGACCGATTTGTCTGCTCATAAACTTCCACCCGCAATTACTTCAGTTCATCCGTGATCATGGCGCTTGCAACAGTGCCGAAATATCGGAAACTCAAAACAATAAATACACATGGTAAATATCCCGTTTTAAGTTTCGATGATATTCTGCTTACTCATACCTCATGATATGTATAAGTTATATTTTATTCATTCAAATAGCTGTGAAGATGCTAGGGAGATGGTAGATTGATTGTGGAGGAAAGTAGCCTCTGTGACAGACTGATGGTCCAGAAAGAGACCGTTGAGCGGGATTGCGAGAGGAATGAGCCTGTTCGAAGAAGAAGGCGTCGCAGTGGCAAACGCGCCAAAACCCGGACTGGGCAATTAAATGGTAGGCAGGAGCTTAGGATGATGGGCGCTTAGAGTGGGAACACTGACTGCCCTCTAAATGATCCCTGGAAGAACGGTGACACTGCGGTCAAGGGCTACTATACACAGCGAGGTTCAGGGGAAAACTTTCTAGTCTCCCCCAGCCAGGTGTCCACATGCATTACATAGAGAGCTCCAGAGCGGGTTCCCAATAAGACCCAGGGATTCACTGCTAATTACCTCTTGTGGTTTGTGAGGAAAAATTCCCACATTCCACGGTCGTATTTCCAAAACCTAACCCCTTTTGGAAGTTTCCGCTCAATAGCAAAAAAGTCTTTCTACACAGGCATACATGCTTACATGACCTCGTTAAAACACAAAACATTCTCAGTAAGGGTCTCATTTAAATAAGTCTGTGTACTACCGAGATGTTATCGTAATGTTACCTAAATAATATCCATAAGTACTATAGCTTTTGTTGAGTCCATTAATCTCTAAACCAAGGTTTACGTTAATATCTGCCCACCCTCTCCGTGACAAAGCATAATAAATTACAAGTTCCCATTTATATTACACAGTAATTGATAAGACTTGCTGACAAGTTCTGTCACTAGCTTGTGTTATTTATTAACTTATACTTGGTTTAATTTAGTTTTTAGTTAAACGAAATACCTAGTTTGGCCAGGTAAGCTAAACATCTACAAAAAAACTTATTTAAAATATCTAAAAAACCCGACTGCTCAACTGAAGTGTAAGAAACAAGCACATTTTTATTTTTAAAAGTGACAAGCAGGTGGGACCCACTTTAACATATTTTTTTTTTAAATGGGATGGTTCAACTTTTTAGTTAAAATATTAATTAACAATTTTTTAGTATTCCAGGTCGTGTCACATTGGCACTCCACCGGATTCAGAGAGTCCATATTTTTAAACTTTCTCATTGTGTTATTTTGCTAGTATTACAATAATGATAATCATGATATACCTTTTTGAAATCCTTATGTTAAGCCCTTTAATTTGATACCCATATTGTAGCACAGCCGCGATGTTAATTTTTTTTTAATGTCACCTATCTAAGAACACTCGGGCTGTTAAGACAAATCTAACGATACCTCAACTGTGTGAATCCGTTTAGCGGTTCTGGAGATATGAGGTAATAAAGAATATTATATACATACATACAAGATACGCGCGAAAAACATAACACTTCCTTTGCAGTCGGGTAAAAAGGTTTGCAAGGTAGATATATGTCTATGTCTTAAGGATAACTAACAGTAACCATTTTTATCTTTTACATATTATAAAAAAATAGGTTATTTACGAAGCTATATTAACGAATACAGTATTATTCCTTTTTTGTTCAATGTAACTGCTAAATTAATTCACTTTTTGATTAAATTAAATCAACTTCTTTCTTACGTATTATTGTGTATTTCAAAACAAAAATAAACTCCAATGTACCTATTTCTTTTAATACGTTTTCCCTTTAATATTAATCAAAACTGCTTATTACAGCATATCAATAAATTGTACATCTTTGAAGATATCAGAGATTTAAAATGCGAAGGCAGAGCGGCCATTGGGCTCTATTCACTCCACTCTGATACGACACTAGTCTCTACATTGTACCCGTGCAAAGCCGGGGCGGGTCACTAGTATCTACAAGTATAATGATTAAATCAGCATCGGAACTTAAATCAGTATTTGCAGAACCTCTCTTCTGGTTGTTATGTCTACAGACCAAGCAAAATTATGTCGCAGCAGAACAAAAGGGCAAATCCCGTCATAACCACATTTACTTTCTGAGCGTTTTACACAGAACACGGAACGGTAGGTAGTCACATTAGCGCCTAATATTATTTCTCACTGTCTTACTAATATTATAAATGCGTAATATTTGAGGATGGATGTATGGATATATGGATGTTTGTTATTCTTACCCGCAAAAAACAAATTTCATTCTGATCCGTTCAGAAACGGATCTGGTAAGTAGAAGTTCTAGAAGAAACATTGTGGACAAGTACGGTTTCAAGCGTGTAAAAAAATATGTTTAATACTTAATAAAAAATAAAAAAACATTTTGATGTTTATGCTTTCTAATACTTCTAACTGGTCATCTGAGCAAACAGAGTACAAAATATCGAGTGAGACATCTCCGTAACGATGGTCAGTGCAACTGAATTCGAGCAAGCCTAAAGAACTGCTGGATGAAGAATGGTGATCGCAATCTTGAGTCATGAAGGATCGATTGTAGATTGCAGAAACGTTGTGGACAATCACGGTTTCAAGCGTGTAAAAAAAAATGTTTTATAGTTATCAAAAAAATTCATTTTGATGTTTATGCTTTCTAATACTTACTGGTCATCTGAGCAAACAGAATACAAAATATCGAGTGAGACATCTCCGTAACGATGGTCAGTGCAACTGAATTCGAGCAAGCCTAAAGAACTGCTGGATGAAGAATGGTGATCGCAATCTTGAGTCATGAAGGATCGATTGTAGATTGATAGAATTCTAACTTATGAACACCCAAAACTACAATGCACCTATAGGCATAACTGACGGACTTGATAGAATTATATTCATGTTTTTTCCACGAATCGTCACTATTTTCTTGAGTAAACGATGACACTCGCTATCCAAGGTGCCTGCCATGGCATGCGTATCCATACTCTGTGTTTTACAAAATGACGTAATATTTGCTCCACATCTGTCCAAGTTTTACCTCCGCTCGCTGACTGCGTATAATTGTGTAAAATTAACATATTTCAGCACTTCTTGCTTGTCCAGCTTTGGACCTGGAGGTGCAACTTTGTAAATTTTCATAATAAAACTTGGATGAATTATGTCTTTTGCGCAGGTTTGAGTTAAAGAGGTTTGTTATTATAATTTTAGGGTTATTGGTTAATATCTGTAAACACGCTTAGCTTGTGGTATGTTTAAAATGGGCTAATTTACAGCTGCAGCTACCTTTAATTTTAAGAATATCTTTGTAAGGGCTTGCTACATAAAATATAGGTAAGCATTAATTTCTGATAGCAAAATACGTGATAAGAATATTAGATCTTATTAGGAGGCGATTTACTTAATATACTTAAAAATATTTATTATTATTTACTTTACCTTTGATCATCTTTATGACCAATTTCATTAAATTTCATCGATTCGTTTAACAAGTTTATAAACTTCAGTTTTGGGTATGGGAACTCCATTGTTTACCTCTGGTAAGTAATGTACTATGTATGTATGTGTATTGTGATTAACATTAGGCATATTTCTACTTAACGGTGACGACCCGTCGTTTACCAAATCTTTTAAGCGATGTTATTAAATGAACAAATCAACGTCTCACATCGTAACTACGTCGCAAATACCAGATAACCCATTAAAACCACAAACCAATTCAAAAAAATTACACTCTGTGATATAAGAAATAAATAGGCTTACTGCAGACCGGCCGACTCGACCACCACTCGAGCGGTAGCCTGCGTCCGCCACAATCACTGACCGATGCAATTTATCTAACAACAGCTTTAGAGAAAAAGAACGCATCGTGTCGTGGTAAATTCAATTTGCCATACAGGTCGGTCAGTAGGCTTCGTACACACTGAGTGATTTGTGATGGCGGTTTTCTTTTTTTTATAAAGAGATCTAGTATTGCGGGTCAAATTCAGATTACAAGCAATGTTGTTAACTCCTCTAATTAACCTTTAGTTACCTAACTATTTGATAGTTGTAGTATTTTTTATTTATTTTGAAAGCATCTTTTGCTTTGCTTTCTGAATTGGCTCTTGTATGCTGCTTTATGTTTTGTCTTTCTTTAAATATTCAGCTGAGAATAATAAAAATCCATTAGAAAATCTCTCATTTTTATAAGTAGGTACCTACTTTTTAAGTCAAAGGACAGAGTTAAACAAGTCTTATAAGGTTAATATGCGTCTTTTTCTAAGAAGTCGAATACACATTTCGGGACTTTTCAACTTCAACATGGGCTAAGTTGGTGTCTTTGGCATGGTAGGATTACAGTACACCCCAGTGTAAGTTTGTTTACTGTGAGCAGGGGTAGCTCACCGGCCGGTAAGGACCAGACCCGAGTCGGCGGCGCGTCGTGTTTCACGCCTCAAAGAGCAGTCAGCAGCATTGACGGGGCCCGATAAGGCCATTGCCTTACATGGTTGCGGAAATGTTCTATCGAAATACCGCGGCCCCGACATGCAGGGGCAGCTGAAGCAGCAGGGTGGGTTTTTAGTCAGTAGAAGTCTGACACTCCCTCCCGCTCCTCCCACAGCGGGAGTCATTTGATGATCTTCCCACCCAGAAAAAAATAGTATAAGTTTGTTTGATCGTATGATTTCCCCCCTGAAAAAACAAACATCCGCTATGGGTGGAGCGCAAAGAAGTGTCATACTCGTAAATACTAAAAATACGGGTTGCACTCCGGGAGTGCCGGCAGAAGTGAAAACTTGAATATTAACGTTAGATAGATAGATAGAATATACTTTATTGTACACCAAAAATTGGAACACACTTACATAACCTTATTTCTATAACTTTGGTTACAAAGGCGGTCTTATCGCTGAGAGCGATATCTTCCAGACAACCTTTGGAAGGACTTTAAAAGCTTTAATTGAAATTGGGGAGGGCTAAATTAGTGTACTACAAATACTCATAACGGAAAAAAAACTAATTGAAATATATAAGTATATATATATATATATATAAATACAATACATAATTATATAAAATATATAAATGTAATGTGTTCTTTATCATCGTGTGGAGAAAAACAAAGAAATAATCATAAATTTGAAAGAAAATGATTGGCAACCGAGCTTTTAAAAACAGCGAGTGACTGTGCTTGTCTTACTGACACCGGCAATGCATTCCACAACCGAATAGCCTGCACCGTAAAAGAATGGTCGTAAAATTTAGTGGAATGTGTAGGCATCAAAAGTCTCAAATTTTCCGATGATCTCAAATCTCTACCGTGTGTGTCACGAAGGAATTTTGCACGAATTACTTTAATTATCAGTATAAAATACTATCATTTATGTGGTAGAATACAATGTTTATTTATTGCGCTATCGTACACAAACATGACAATTTATATTACATTAAAAAGTTTATCTCTTAGAAAAATCAACTTTCATCCATAATTTCAACGACTTTTTCACCATCATTATTACCAGAACCATCATCGCCAATCTCTCAAACTACGAAACAGCAGGCGCAGGCAAACATTTTCGCCGCACCGTAGAAAGAGAGGGGGATACTTCCTCTCCTACGCCGCGCCGGCTGTCTACTCTCCGTCCGTCTTACGAATTTTCGATCAGGTCACGTGTCCTGACACGAGTTTAACATTTTTTACCCATTACAAAAACTTAACTTCAATCACAACGCCATCTAGATAGTTTTCTTATAACTAATGTAATGAAGTAATTGATGTACGCTTGTAGCTTTGACTGTGGCAAACAAAGTCATTTGGGGCTGTATTAGTTTCAATAAAGTCACATAGATGTCACTGTAGGAAAAAGTGCACAACGCTGCTAAAGAAGTTTTCGCTGTCTACTCTCCGTCCGTCTTACGAATTTTCGATCAGGGTCACGTGTTCTTACGCGAGTTTAACATTTTTTACCCATTACAAAAAAAGTGCACAACGCCGCTAAAGAAGTTTTCACTTCAAAAATACCCTGTTCTTCCCTTGCTTCCCGTGGCCCTGAATTTTGTAAGAACATTCTCACAGTGAGTTAGGTAGTATTTAGATTGCTTATAAATCACAACAGGTACCAATTAATACTTAAGTAAATACCTCTATATTTGATGCGGCATCAACACAAGCTAATAGAGATGTGAGTTCTTCATAAATCTACACACTTTTAAATAAAAAATTAAGCTCTTATTTAAAAGCACCTTAGTAAAATTTATAATAATGAACAAGACTCGAGGAAGAAGATGATTATTTGTTAAAACTGTAGAATTTTTAGAAAATAACAAAGTAATACAATGCTGTAGTTGTTTACACCACAATAAATATGACCTTCGTGATTCAACCCCAGTTGTATCACCGATGCAATCTTAACATGGATAGGCTACGGAATTCAATTTCCTGTGTGGCCCCCACACGCGTTTCGCTATAAGCCATTTTGATTATGGAACGTGGTCATACATCACGTTTATGTGGGGAATTTGCTAAACAAAATTGGTTATTGTTTCAATTACAGAAAATAATCAATAGCCGTTATCACCGTTTTTTGTGGTGCGTTATGGTAATGGGCCGATCGAAATGCCGTAACAGTAAACATGAAATTGAATATTGAATCAAATAAAGACTTGTAGCACAAAAAATATTCTCTTTTGGTTTGTGATATGTAGTGCAGTGTTTGTGTATCATGTTTTTGTGTCTAATAAGGATGTGTAAGGATTTCAATTTCTAATGTTCTTCTTGATTAAAAGGAAACTGCCCATTGCCTAGACTCATAATCGACCACGGGGAGGAGACCAAAAGCAATCATACTCTCACTCACAATTAAACAACCCACACCAACAACAAAACAACCAAACTACTACAATTTTGTTACTTTACTTCTTTTAAGTTGTAGTGCCTGCTTGTAAACATTACACTTAGTTCTTAAGTTATAAAAAACTAACCCAACTGGGGGGTAGCAACTATTTATCCTAATCACAGGCTTTTTAATAGTGCAAAAAGTGATATAATTATAAATGTGCCTCTATAATGTTAGTTAGACATAAGTGTATACTTGTCGTACTACAATACCTGTCAATGAATAGAGTTTCTATTTATTTATCATTGTACTCGTAAGTACGTATCTATTGCACTCCAGTAACTACAGAAAATTATATAGCCGTATGAAGTATATAGTGTATATCGCGCTAATAGGAATCGATTGACACAAGCTCTTGAATATCAAACAGATTAATAAAACCTGATATTATTGTGTCTTATTTATTACTTTGTGCATAAGTAATGTATATCTAGGAAGTATGTTGCTCTGGTCATTAATAATGATATCATTGTCACGCTTAAGCGCCTGTACAGTATTATATGTTGCATCTTCTTCAATAATTTCTAACACAACAGTTACTAACAAAATTAGTCCAAATTACTTGTTTATATATCAATTATTATAGATAGATATAATACTCTTTATTATATACCATAACAGAATTAATGAAATGCCCATGTACATAAAGTTTAAATAAATAAATAATTTAAATAAGGACTTCACAACTACAATGTGTCTTACAATGGGTCTTATCATTGATGGATGGATTTGACACAGCAGGAGAAAATAAATACGCGGGTAGTCCATGGTGTAATATAAATCTTTTGTATACGTAATTATATTAAAAATATTTAACTGCTGGATCTCAATATAAAGGACAGTTTTTCTAAATAAATTAATTATAAATTTCACAAAGCTTTCTTGTACTTTTAGTGAAGTCTTTTGAATTCGTGTTTCACAGAATACATGCCAGCTTGAAATTGACAAGATTCCCAATACAAAGCCGTGTCATGAAAAGTAATAGTGGACAATAAAGATAATATTCTGACCACACAATGTAGCAACTTAGAAAGCTGAAATTAATTTTCTGTTGCGAAAGTTCAGCAGGTCTGTTGTGGACGAACGCGTTTGGAATGAATCAAAACTTTCTTGTGTCTTCTCTTTGATATTTTCTGTTTCTTTTCTTTGTGCAATGAACTGGTGATATTAAAAGACGTGCTCCCCTTTTATTGTTTGGAAGGTAGATTGTGAAGTTTTTTTTTCTCGAGGTGGAAATCGACCTCTGACGTATTCACCAGAAAGTTGTTAAAATTCACTTCGTTTTCCCGTGCATATTTGCCCAAGGGCCTGCTGCAGACTGCGGGCCCCTCAGATCAAGCAAGGGGAGTTAGTTGATTAAATCCCGCCCTTATGGTTATGTGTCTACGTGCTTTTGACATCAATCTAGGTCCAATATCATCAACAATTTCGTCTAGTTCTACGAATTCATCATTTTCAATATCATCATATTAGGCTTAAACTTAAAAACCCTAAAGTTAATACTCAATTAACTTTCAGGGTCAGTAGCATAATGACTAAGGTGTCGGATTTGTGGTCGTGGGTTCGAACCCCACCCATTAACCTATTGCCGTGAACCCACTCCAGACAAAGGCATAGTTATTTAGATTAGTTAGAGGGGTTAACAAGATTGCAAGTAATGTGAAGCCTACCTACATTCTGTCCTGCACTAACTAAAAGGCCGTTAAGCCACAAAAGGTAATTTTTCACTTTTTAATGTAACCACAACCTACTTTCGATTCTCTATCTTTTGGTCTAAGAATCATTTTCCTACGATTAATACTTTTTGAGATACAGCAATTTTGCTGAGCAGTTAAACCACATAATTTTTGTCACTTCCTTTGTTAAAAAGCGACTAAACAACAATACTATATACACAATACTAAAATATAACACAATACTAAAAATAATTAATATTTACAAAAAGAGTGAATAGGTTTCTTTTAGGTAACGTGCTCCATCTTCGACAACATCATCACTTACCATCAGTTGAGATAGTGGTCAAACGTGAACATATTTTCAATAAAAAAAAAGTCATATATTGTGCACAGAAACTAAGTCCGCAAAAATAATTTACAGCCATTGTCCTAGATAGCGCAGTTTTGTAGAAAAATCATTTCCCAATTATTTTTACGTTTACTCAAAAAGTACTTTTTGGGGTAATAGCGGCTTTTTAGTTAGTGTAGGGCAGCATTGCTAGCTACCAATTATTTAAAAAAAATGGGATTGGCTGCCAACTGCAAGTCTAACCGGATACAGCTGAGTATAGTGTTTTAAATGGAGTGATTTCCTATCTGTGCAGACACCAGATGGTGTATTACTTTCTTTATAATTAATAGGCTTACGTTTAACCACCATCTCACTTGATGTTAAGCGAGAATGTGGTCAAAGATGAAGCACGCTTGCCTGGAAATAACCTATTCACTCTTGATTTAAAAACTCCCAGGTTATAGCTATCAGGAAACACAAAATCCGGCAGGGAATTCCACTCCTTAGCTGTACGCACGATGAAAGTATTCCCAAAACGTTTTGTGCGCAGGTGGGACGTCCACCATGTAACGATGGTGCATCGCCGTTTGTCTTGTAGTCCGATGATGGGACGGACCAACAGCGGGAACGTTATAACTAATTACGGTTCTTTTTTTTACTACTCTTGATCCCACTTTTGACCTCAATCTCGCCTGATGGTAAGCGATAGATGAGGTCTACGATGGTATGAGTGAGCCCAGACCTTTAAAGGAATCTTGCTTTAAAAGTTGAAAGGTCATAAGAAGCAGGGAACACAGAAGCCGGCAGAGAATTCCACAGCGTGGCTGTGCGCACAATAAATGTGGAGGAGAAGCGCTTGGTACGACAAGACGGTATATCAACCAAGTGTGTTATAATATAATAAAATTAATTTTTTCAGATGGTGCATACAATGATGCCGATAGCCCGGCCCATAGCACTGGCCATGTCTGCGGTCCTAATGCTGGCGTATGGCGGCCTGGCGTTGGGAATCAGGCCGGTGGCTGAGGAATCGCAGTTCAGTGAGCAGGTATGTAGAACTTGAAAAGTGATACAGTAAGAGATTACATGCTCATGTTTCAGATGCGAAATTGTGTGTGTCTGTCTGTCACTTACGCTTTTAGGTATAGAGATAGCTGAAAATGTCAACCAGTATATTAAGCTGCTATCTTTTTAAATCATCCCCAAAGGACTGAAATAGGGGATGAAAGTTTGTCTTAAAAATCATAAACGAAGTTTCGTTAAACAGCTAGTACGTAATAAAAAAGAACCACCGAAACTACTCAATAATAAGTATTTCTGGATTGCGACTCGATGACTTGAATATGAATGTTAAGCACTTTATGCTCATGACAATGCATATGGTGAAGTAGAGCTGATGGTGATGTACCAGGAGAACTCCTAAAAAATTAACGTCTCTGCATCGGGAAAATCAATATTTTGTAAAAGATGATAAGTAGTTGACATTTTGGCTTTTGTAATTAGATAAAATACAAACCGACCCACTAAAAAGTGTGACAAAAATAACTTTTTAGCAAAAAATAAAACCAACTTTCATATCAAAACACTACAAAGGCAAAAATAACTTTAATTTCGGAAAGCGGTGTCAAAAAAAGAGGTATTCCTCGAAGCGCTACCATTTTGAAACGCACCTAATGAAGCGCTCCTTTTTTATTCCTCGGAGCGCTCCTTTTCCGATAACATGGTGTCGGGAGCGCTACTAAAAGGAGCGCTCCGAGGAATAAAAAAGGAGCGCTTCAATAGGTGCGCTTCAAAATGGTAGCGCTTCAAGGAATACCTCAAAAAAAAAAAAGAAAATACAAAAGAAATGACACCGACTACCCAAATTAAAGTTATTTTAGCCTTTGTTGTGTTTTTATATGGAAGTCGGTTCTATTTTTTTTTATTATAATTAGGTACTACATTCATGTTACCTTACTGTGGCATATAAGTTGGCATATGAGCTTCCATGAAATTTTACGCTTTTTCTTTTTTTCGGTGGAAAAATCGTCAAATGAAATAGTCATTTGACGATTTTTGTGACGCTCTGGGTGGAGCAGATGGGTGTGTCAGACTTCTATTGACTAAAAAACCACCCTGTTCATTCAGTGGCCTTTATGATTCGGTGTCGCTGTATATTGTTAGAACATTCCTGCAATATGAAATCTTACGCCTAAACTCAATACTGTCTTTAAGTTAGAAAAGTGAGCAGAATATCCACGCGAACGAAGGCAACATAAACAGCTAGGAGCAAGCATTTCTTCCGTTAAATATTCCTACACGAATTAATTTACGTAATGTAAACATTGATTAAAGTCCTTACTTTACCTTAACGACGCCCGACAATAATAATTTAATAGATCAGTCCTCCATTACGTTGTTATGTCTGACACCAGACATGCGACCCTTTACGTGAGACACATTGTAATTATGTCAAGTTCACTAAGTTATGTACCTACAATTCTCATATGACATTAGATGAAGCAGGAATGTCATCTCATTAGTTTACGAGCCTCACAAAATTGGAGAGGAAACTGGATTAATAGGATTAAGTAAGTGTTTACCTTCTATGTAATGGAGGCAATATTTTTTAAATGAGGTTTGAACATTTATAAAATTAAAATTTTAATATATAGAAAGGTTTATTTATGGCAACTAGGCCCAATTGTTAGTAACAATATTCTTATAAACCATGTTAGTAGACAATACAAAAAAGAAATTAAAAACTAGAAGTAATAACTTAGCACAGACGCTAGAGTGTATCTATGGTCGTAAGTGCGTCTATGGTGACCGTACCAGCAGTGACATACTGACATAGCGTGTGAAAACCAGGGTAAGTCGTACTTGTCCGCCAACATACTCAGGATGGATAATATGTCCCTTTATAAAACAGTGTCGTTTATAGAGTTGCTTTTTCTTAAGAAAAACTCTAATAATAAATTAATACATTTATTTTCTCTACAAACATATAAAGTAAACGTACATACGCTGTTAATACTATGCTATGTTAACAAATTTGTAAGAGACTGGAGCATATTGTGAATGATAAGATCATTCAGAATCGTTATAAAGCACAGGTTGTTTTAGATGTTCAGAAAGTGATTATCAAGAGCTGTTATCATTAATTTTACCAGATATAGAGAAGAAAAAAAAGTATTAAAAGACAAAGTATTTTATTTATCCCACTCCATCACAAACCAAAGAGAATTGTCATACACAAACACAATCAACACTCTTCGAACGATTCCGTCTTCCTCTAGTGAGTTGCAGCAAGTTGGTACTCTGCAGAGCCATCCCACAAGTGGCTGCAATACTCCACGCAGGAACGGACCTGTGCTTTATACAGATTTAGAAGCTGTCCAGGCGTGAAGTACCGCCTCACCTTGTGTAGGATTCCCAGCTTTTTTGCTGCAGTCTGAGCTCTGGACTCGATGGTTGAGCCGAAGTTGAGGTCTGACGTCAACTCCATGCCCAAAAGCTCCGATTGCGCGATTGGTAACTGGCACAGATGTACTTCGGAAATTAGGGGTCAATTCAATAGGGCTACTTTTAGCGCTGAAAAGACAAGCCTGTGTTTTCAGAGCGTTGAATTTGACCAGATTGTCGTCACCCCATTGGGAAACGAGATTTAAGGTCAAATTCATGCGCTCTACCATGGCCTCGGTAAACATGTTATTGTGTTTTTGCTAACCAAACTGTTAGACCACGCCTATATTCGGTTAGCAAACAATGTTATACTGTTTGCAAACACGAAAACACGTCGCAGCCGACCCGGCTTAAGAAGTCTCGATATAGTCTCCGACTCGTGCTGTTATTATTTATCCACGAGATCCTTAGGGTTAGAAAATTTATGCATTCTTGAAATAAACCATGATTTAATAAAAGTTAGATAGATAGATTGATAGAATAACTTTATTATACACCAAAACACACTTACATAACCTTATTGCTATAACTTTGGTTACAATTTCTGCAAGTATTTAGAAAGCCGTCTTATTTTATTTGGTCAGCCAAGTTGTTTACACCATTTTCTACAACTAAACATATATTTTTTTATTGATAATAGGCTCGCGCTTAACCACCATCTCACCTGACGGTAAGTGATGATGTGGTCGAAGATGGAGCATGCTTACCTACAAGTAACCTATACACTCTTGTCATAAAGACCCCCAGGTTATAGCTATCCGGAAACACAGACTCCGGCAGGGAATTCCACTCCTTAGCCGTACGCACGATGAAAGTATTCCCAAAACGTTTAGTGCGTATGGGTGGGAAGTCTACCATGTAACGATGGCGCATCGCCGTTCGTTTGTATTTATATTTTCTTTTATTTTATTTAGATTAGCATGTAATTTTCCTTTGCTTTTTTTCAAATAAATTTCTCTTTATTCATGAACAACGATCAATCATTTATTTAGATAGGCTTATCTCGTAGTCCGATGATGGAACGAGCTTGGCGGAATTAGATGGGGTAATTCCATCGCACGCTCTCCGAAATGTAACCGATAGACTTGCAACTCGTCGTCGATGTTCAAGGCTTACCGTACCTAGACACGACTTGATCTAAAAGTTATTAAGCTATTGGTCAGCTATAGGTAAAATATACAAGCAAACTTAAAATGTATACTTACATATAATTATATTACTTATAATATACTAAGCTAAGTATTTAAAGCATCGTTACTTTGTAATCTATACTAATATTATAAAGCTGAAGAGTTTGTTTGTTTGTTTGTTTGCTTGAACGCGCTAATCTCAGGAACTACGGTTCTGATTTGAAAAATTCTTTCAGTGTTAGATAGCCCATTTATCGAGGAAGGCTATAGGCTATATATCATCACGCTATGACCTATAGGAGCGGAGCACTAATGAAGAATGTTTCAAAATCGGGGGATTTTTTTTCCACGCGGACGAAGTCGTGGGCGGAAGCTAGTAATAATATATTTAACAATTAAAATTACAAAGAAGTAGGTAAATAGTTCAGAAACATACCGACGGTTAAAAGGAAATAGGGTATAAGCGACAAAAAAAGAAATGTTCAGGAGAGCCGTTCAAAGTTTAGAATTTTAGAAAAACATCATGAAAACTAAAACAGTTTTTAATTTTCCAATCGGGAAATATGACAAAATAAAAGATAATAGAACACAAGAAACAGTCGGCTTTCAAAACAATACCAGTCCAAAATGTCGCTTATAGCCTGTTAACTGTATTTCCTTTTAACCGTCGATATTCTTTTTCTTGTTGATAGGATCAAAGTGAAAATCGACTAAGTCACTATGCTACACTTACAGAAATTATATTATTATTCTGCAAATCTTTCCGATCGAAAATTCGCCTCTGAAATCTATCGCTTTCAACTCAAGTCTCAACTTGTTGGTAAATCCGCCACAGTTTCTCAAGTTTATCTGTCTTCAAAGATATAGTTCGCGCTCTATCTTCTGATGCAAGATGACACATCTTACCTTATCACATAAACTTACTTATTACCGGTACCCTACTATGAAACTAGTTAATAATAAACACAAACAAAGTTAGTGTAACAAGCGCTATCAGTTGCAATTGTTACCACATTGTTACTAACCGAGTAGGCGCAAAACTTTTGGTTCAATCTGATTATCTTGTTACTCGTACCCATGTCATCCATAATGAAATCAGTTTCATTATTAGTTGTGTTCTTGAAAAGAATATCAATTTAAGAAGTTTTGTAGTCTGAATAAAATGAAGTATATTTAAATAGTTTATCTTTGTAAACTAAGAAGGTGAAATCCGTCAATTCATCTAAAATTTCTTTTTGTGTGAGTAGCTTTGTTTATTATTGTTCTTGTTGTTGAACATTTACTATTTTAATTTATTATTTAATAATAATATAATATAATAATATTCCAAGATTTTTACACAACGGCATCTAGTCCCAAACTAAGCAGAGCTTGTGCTATGAGTACTAGACAACTGATAAACATACATATACAGCGTGTAACGGAGGCACTATATATATACCAAGAGCACGGCTTCTTTGGGTGATATCAAACAATATTGGAAGGGTTTCAACTCAAAATAAAATACTCTAAAAATTGATACCAAATTTTCGGTTTCGTATGTTTCTTAAATTGAAATCATAACAAACGTGTCACCGCACTACGTAGGTCAATAACTTTCCACGTCACTTGCAAATATCACGATAAATCTCTTCCGTAATTCTGTACGCCTAGTACTGAGTACCGCCGAGCCGCCGTGCCGCATACGCGGCGTCTTTTATATTTCGTCAGTTTTAGCCGACAAAAGAACACCGCCTCTACCTACAGTAAGTAGGCTACTATTACTAGGTACTCAGTACTAGGCGTACAGAATTACGGAAGAGATTTATCGTGATATTTGCAAGTGACGTGGAAAGTTATTGACCTACGTAGTGCGGTGACACGTTTGTTATGATTTCAATTTAAGAAACATACGAAACCGAAAATTTGGTATCAATTTTTAGAGTATTTTATTTTGAGTTGAAACCCTTCCAATATTGTTTGATATCACCCAAAGAAGCCGTGCTCTTGGTATATATATAGTGCCTCCGTTACACGCTGTATATGTATGTTTATCAGTTGTCTAGTACTCATAGCACAAGCTCTGCTTAGTTTGGGACTAGATGCCGTTGTGTAAAAATCTTGGAATATTATTATATTATATTATTATTAAATAATAAATTAAAATAGTAAATGTTCAACAACAAGAACAATAATAAACAAAGCTACTCACACAAAAAGAAATTTAAGATGAATTGACGGATTTCACCTTCTTAGTTTACAAAGATAAACTATTTAAATATACTTCATTTTATTCAGACTACAAAACTTCTTAAATTGATATTCTTTTCAAGAACACAACTAATAATGAAACTGATTTCATTATGGATGACATGGGTACGAGTAACAAGATAATCAGATTGAACCAAAAGTTTTGCGCCTACTCGGTTAGTAACAATGTGGTAACAATCGCAACTGATAGCGCTTGTTACACTAACTTTGTTTGTGTTTATTATTAACTAGTTTCATAGTAGGGTACCGGTAATAAGTAAGTTTATGTGATAAGGTAAGATGTGTCATCTTGCATCAGAAGATAGAGAGCGAACTATATCTTTGAAGACAGATAAACTTGAGAAACTGTGGCGGATTTACCAACAAGTTGAGACTTGAGTTGAAAGCGATAGATTTCAGAGGCGAATTTTCGATCGGAAAGATTTGCAGAATAATAATATAATTTCTGTAAGTGTAGTATAGTGACTTAGTCGATTTTCACTTTGATCCTATCAACAAGAAAAAGAATATCGACGGTTAAAAGGAAATACAGTTAACAGGCTATAAGTGACATTTTGGACTGGTATTGTTTTGAAAGCCGACTGTTTCTTGTGTTCTATTATCTTTTATTTTGTCATATTTCCCGATTGGAAAATTAAAAACTGTTTTAGTTTTCATGATGTTTTTCTAAAATTCTAAACTTTGAACGGCTCTCCTGAACATTTCTTTTTTTGTCGCTTATACCCTATTTCCTTTTAACCGTCGGTATGTTTCTGAACTATTTACCTACTTCTTTGTAATTTTAATTGTTAAATATATTATTACTAGCTTCCGCCCACGACTTCGTCCGCGTGGAAAAAAAAATCCCCCGATTTTGAAACATTCTTCATTAGTGCTCCGCTCCTATAGGTCATAGCGTGATGATATATAGCCTATAGCCTTCCTCGATAAATGGGCTATCTAACACTGAAAGAATTTTTCAAATCAGAACCGTAGTTCCTGAGATTAGCGCGTTCAAGCAAACAAACAAACAAACAAACTCTTCAGCTTTATAATATTAGTATAGATTACAAAGTAACGATGCTTTAAATACTTAGCTTAGTATATTATAAGTAATATAATTATATGTAAGTATACATTTTAAATTTGCTTGTATATTTTACCTATAGCTGACCAATAGCTTAATAACTTTTAGATCAAGTCGTGTCTAGGTACGGTAAGCCTTGAACATCGACGACGAGTTGCAAGTCTATCGGTTACATTTCGGAGAGCGTGCGATGGAATTACCCCATCTAATTCCGCCAAGCTCGTTCCATCATCGGACTACGAGATAAGCCTATCTAAATAAATGATTGATCGTTGTTCATGAATAAAGAGAAATTTATTTAAAAAAAAGCAAAGGAAAATTACATGCTAATCTAAATAAAATAAAAGAAAATATAAATACAAACGAACGGCGATGCGCCATCGTTACATGGTAGACTTCCCACCCATACGCACTAAACGTTTTGGGAATACTTTCATCGTGCGTACGGCTAAGGAGTGGAATTCCCTGCCGGAGTCTGTGTTTCCGGATAGCTATAACCTGGGGGTCTTTATGACAAGAGTGTATAGGTTACTTGTAGGTAAGCATGCTCCATCTTCGACCACATCATCACTTACCGTCAGGTGAGATGGTGGTTAAGCGCGAGCCTATTATCAATAAAAAAATATATGTTTAGTTGTAGAAAATGGTGTAAACAACTTGGCTGACCAAATAAAATAAGACGGCTTTCTAAATACTTGCAGAAATTGTAACCAAAGTTATAGCAATAAGGTTATGTAAGTGTGTTTTGGTGTATAATAAAGTTATTCTATCAATCTATCTATCTAACTTTTATTAAATCATGGTTTATTTCAAGAATGCATAAATTTTCTAACCCTAAGGATCTCGTGGATAAATAATAACAGCACGAGTCGGAGACTATATCGAGACTTCTTAAGCCGGGTCGGCTGCGACGTGTTTTCGTGTTTGCAAACAGTATAACATTGTTTGCTAACCGAATATAGGCGTGGTCTAACAGTTTGGTTAGCAAAAACACAATAACATGTTTGCCGAGGCCATGGTAGAGCGCATGAATTTGACCTTAAATCTCGTTTCCCAATGGGGTGACGTCAATCTGGTCAAATTCAACGCTCTGAAAACACAGGCTTGTCTTTTCAGCGCTAAAAGTAGCCCTATTGAATTGACCCCTAATTTCCGAAGTACATCTGTGCCAGTTACCAATCGCGCAATCGGAGCTTTTGGGCATGGAGTTGACGTCAGACCTCAACTTCGGCTCAACCATCGAGTCCAAAGCTCAGACTGCAGCAAAAAAGCTGGGAATCCTACACAAGGTGAGGCGGTACTTCACGCCTGGACAGCTTCTAAATCTGTATAAAGCACAGGTCCGTTCCTGCGTGGAGTATTGCAGCCACTTGTGGGATGGCTCTGCAGAGTACCAACTTGCTGCATTGGACTCGATCGTGCGCAGAGCTAAAAGGCTTATAGGCGACGAGATGCTGGTGAATTTGTAGAGATAAAGACGGTAGTGGATGAGGAACAAAAAATTGTGAACTCCAACCTAATGACAGTATTTCGAGGAGTTCCTCAGGGATCTGTTCTAGGCCCAATTTTCTTCATCATCTTCCTTAATGATTTAATTGACTACATAAAAAAACGTTTTACAGATACTCGGCTCGTTATTTTTGCAGATGATACTAATGCAATAGTTTCCGCAAATAACCTAAATAATTTAGAACTTAAAATTAATAACTTATTAAAAGCTTTTGAACACTGGTTTGCTACAAACAATCTTAAGCTCAATGTAAATAAAACAAAATGTTTATTATTCAAGTCAAACGTTTGAAACAACGCTAGTCTTGAGGTTTTGTCATGTGATAACAAGGTTGAAGTAGTCGAATATGTAAAATTCCTAGGTGTTCATATTGATACATTATTAAACTGGAAGGTTGAGACATCGTCTGTAACTAAGTCTGTTAGCTCAGCGTGCTATGCAATCAGAAGCCTGAGGGAAGAACTGACCTTGGCCCAGCTTAGGATAGTTTACTTTGCCTTGGTTGAGTCTAGGCTTAGATACAGTATTGAGTTTTGGGGCAACAGCTATAAGTACAATATCCACTCGGCATTTGTCATTCAAAAAAGAGCTTTAAGGACAATGCTCCGCTTAAAACAAACGGATTCATGCAGAGACCATTTTATAAGACTTAATATTTTAACAGTGCCATGTCTTTATATACTGGTGCTGCTAACCAATTTCGTTAAGAACTTGCATAAATCTGAAACTGATGACCAACGACAAGTTAGAGTTAACTAACACACGTAGGAAAGACTTGCCTAACACAATCCAACCAAAACTAAATGTGGTTCATCACAGTCCTAGGTACCAATCTGTATTTCTATACAACAAGCTTCCCTTAGAATTAAAAAGCATAAATAGCGCAAACTTATTTAAAAACAAATTGAAGACATATTTATTGAGGAAGGGCTATTACAGCGTCGATGAGTACCTAGCTGATAAGCGACAACCGTAATGTCTGTTATAGTGTTTTAAATGATATGTTGACTATTATTGTCATTTTTTATTTATAAGTTCTTGTTTATATTATTGTACTACTCAAAGATGACATATTATATTGATAGATTTTATCTTTTGACATTATAATTTATAATTAAATGACATATTATTACGGACCGTTTTTGTAACTTTTTGATTATTTTTATTTTTTTTTAATTTATTGACATTCTATTTTTATTATTGATTATTCATAGAAAACGAGAAGACATTTTTAATCTTTCTTACACAATTTTTTTTTTTTTGCAATTTTATTTTCTATATTTATAATCTTTGTTAATTTGATTTTCATTTTTTTTCAACTATTGTATTATTTATTATTTTAAATTGAATGAGGATTATTATCGTTTTCAATTTGTTATTTTATTATATTTGACATGATATTTTTTTTTGATCTCTCTTCGTTTGATATATTTTATTTAATGGTACTGTTTTGTTTTACACAATTTCTACACAATGTATATTGTTCTGAAATAAATGACTTATGACTTATGACTTATGACAAGCTTCATAGCCTGGCTCATCGGCGAACTGTTGATTGCCTGTCGGTTTTCTACAGATTGTACTTCGGGGAGTGTGCGCAGGAGCTCCATGACCTAATTCCTCCATCTTCTTTTCACTACTGGTCTACCAGACGCACGGCTGGGTACCACCCTCACTTGGTTGATATACCGTCTTGTCGTACCAAGCGCTTCTCCTCCACATTTATTGTGCGCACAGCCAAGTTGTGGAATTCTCTGCCGGCTTTTGTGTTCCCTGCCACTTATGACCTTTCAGCCTTTAAAGCTCGAGTAAATGGGCGTCTTCTGGGCTCGCTCGTCCCACCTTAGACCTCATCTATCGCTTACCATCAGGCGAGATCGAGGTCAAGAGTGGGACCATCAGTAATAAAAAAAAAAGGATATCATCCCCCGCGTTCGCCTGCGGGGAGGGAAAGTGACGCATTTTGTGTTCGCACTCACTAGAGGAAGACGGAATCGTTCGAAGAGTGTTGATTGTGTTTGTGTATGACAATTCTCTTTGGTTTGTGATGGAGTGGAAATAAATAAAATACTTTGTCTTTTAATACTTTTTTTTCTTCTCTATATCTGGTAAAATTAATGATAACAGCTCTTGATAATCACTTTCTGAACATCTAAAACAATTTTTATACCGAACCTATCATCAATTTTCAGTTCTTGATAATTATATTATATTGAACGAACGAGGTTGCTGGTAGGGTCGGACCCGGAATCTATTTCTGTTTCTTCTTTGGAGAACTAAATCTACTATTGCTATAACAGCTTCCACGTCTTCTTTGTTGGAACTCATTTTTGAAATTAAACAAAAACATTACTACAATTAGCGCAGCAGCGGACTGGCGGTTTTACTAAAATATTTTGATAACATGTTTTGTTAGAAAATTGGCGCAGCGGACCCGGCTTTAGTCGTCAGACAGTCGTTACGGGTAGTCAGTAAAAGAATAATCCACCCAGCTACTGGGTTGCGTCGGTCAGATAGGCATTCGCTGCATGTAAAACACTCAGCTGCATCCGGTCAGACTGAAAACCGACCTGACCTAACCTAACATATTTGCGTAAAAGCTAAGGAAATAATGACGTTTGTAATCTCTGAAATATGCGAATCGAATACAAAAATCTTTCCACGTTTAAAAAGGTAACCTTCGCATACACAGCAACATACAGACACAACCACACACAGGTACACACTTGAACACAACAGCACACAGGCACATACTAGAAAACAAGAATACACACACACACCCTCACGCATACAAATTATCATGCTTGTTTTGGTTTTATTTACTTACTTATATTACTTTTCATGTTTTGAATTTCTCTTATTTAATTTTAATTGTATTTAATTGTTCAGATATTTTTTTTTATTAAGAATGAGCTCACTCTTGACCTCGATCTCGCCTGATGGTAAGCGATAGATGAGGTCTACGATGGAACGAGCGAGCCCAGAAGATGCCTGTTTACTCTTGCTTTAAAGGTTGAAAGGTCAAAGTGGCAGGGAACACAGAAGCCGGCAGAGAATTCCACAGCTTGGAAGTGCGCAAAATAAATGTGGAGGAGAAGCGCTTGGTACGACAAGACGGTATATCAACCAAGTGTGGATGGTATCCAGCCGTACGTCTGGTAGACCGGTAGTGAAAGGGAGATGGAGGGATCAGGTCATGGAGCTCCTGCGCACACTCCCCGAAGTACAATCTGTAGAAAACCAACAGGCAAGCAACGGTTCGCCGATGAGCCAGGCTATGAAGCTTGCCCGATACCGCCTCGTCACCCATAAGCCTTTTAGCTCTGCGCTCGATCGAGTCCAGTGCAGCAAGTTGATATTTTGCAGAGCCATCCCACAAGTGGCTGCAGTACTCCATGCAGGAACGGACCTGTGCTTTATAACGATTCTGAATGATCTTATCATTCACAATATGCTCCAGTCTCTTACAAATTTGTTAACATAGCATAGTATTAACAGCGTATGTACGTTTACTTTATATGTTTGTAGAGAAAATAAATGTATTAATTTATTATTAGAGTTTTTCTTAAGAAAAAGCAACTCTATAAACGACACTGTTTTATAAAGGGACATATTATCCATCCTGAGTATGTTGGCGGACAAGTACGACTTACCCTGGTTTTCACACGCTATGTCAGTATGTCACTGCTGGTACGGTCACCATACTACTGTAGGACCCTTGGGTCCTTCAGGTAAGAACACTAACTGTCACTGGCTCACTACTAGGCGTGTGTAACTCTTTACGGAACCGACTCACTGATCCGAATCATTGAAGTGATTCAAAAGATTGGTTCAGTAACAACGTTTCAAATTCATCATTTGAATCTGAAAAATTACTTTGCTCTGGCTCATTTCGCGCGACGCGTCGCTCGTGTGGCGACTGAGCAGTGAGCGAACGAGAGAGGGAGACTGAGAGATACTGAGTTACTTTAACGATTGACTCTCGTATCGTATGCACGAAGATCGACTTTATTTATAATCTCACTTATTACAATAAATATGTAGACATAAAATATTCAGTATTGATGCCTCAAAACATTTCTATGTCTCAATAGTAAACGCTCGAGACGCAACGTAAAAATCTTACGTTTCTATACATGACGTCGCGTCGCGGGCGTTCACGGAGTCATTTGAGCCGGTGATCCAAATGAAACATATCAGTGTTCCGGATCATTTCAGTGATCGAGATGCAAATGTTTCAATCTCAGAAATGATACAATTTGCCCACTTCTACTCACTACTACACACAACGGAGCGCAGGCGCCGTCCGACTCGTACCGCGTTCGTCACACGACTGACGTTTGACAGCTAGCCCGGTCCCTGGTCCAGAGTGGTACAGTACGGCCGTTCTAACTTGGCGAGTGTGAAGTTAGGCTCTGCGAACTTTAGCGCTTGTGCACTCGTACAAAAATAAAGGTTTTAAAAAAATAAATGCTAATAACAGTTGTTAACAGGAATAACAACTGCTAATTGCATTTATTTTTTTTAAAACCTTTATTTTTGTACGAGTGCACAAACGCTAAAGTTCGCAGAGCCTAACTTCACACTCGCCAAGTTAGAACGGCCGCATCGTACGTGAGACAATGTATCGTATCTACTGTATAGATACAAACACTACAACTACTTTCTACTTACCTATATCATCTTATAAATATAAATGCGTAAGTTTGTAAGTATGGATGAGAGGATGAATGTTTGTTACCGTATCACGCAAAAACAACTGAATGGCTTTAAATCAAATTCTGTATAAAGGTAGCTCAAATCCTAATGACACATTTATTAATTTATTTAAACTTTATGTACAATGGTGTTACATGGGCGGACTTAATGCAGCAAGGCATTCTCTACCAGTCAACCTTTGGGTTAAAAAAAACACATTGTGGTAGGTGTACGAGAAAATGGAAAGAAATAACATATTTAATAGTAATAAATATATAATACTCATAAAATACTAATATAATAAATTAATAAATACGGTGCTTTATAATAATCTTTTTGAATAAGACAGCTCATAATAATTCATTGGCTACTTTTTATTCCGGAATTCCCACGGCATCGGGATTAACGTGGGAAAAACCTCGTATGCGAAGGAAGTTGTGGTCAATAGCTAGTTTTTCATATAATAAAAACCATCTACCGTTTCTTCAAGTTTTGTAAAAATTAAGTAAGTATCTTATTAACACTACGGTAGGTACCTACTAACATACAGGGTTGCGGGAATATTTGAATGAGAAACCGTGGCCCCGGAACGTATGGGCAGTTGTAGGAGCAGGGTGGGTTTTTAGTCAGTAGAAGTCTGACACTCCCTTCCGCTCCACCCACAGCGGGAGGAGACATTACATAATTTTCCCACCGAAAAAAAACAGGTAGGTACATACAATTATTTGTTTTATTTATTTACTGCACAGACATACTAAAAACGAATAATCTAATTAATTAACTAACTAATAAAGATTTATATAGTTCCCCATAAACCCGGTTTAGGTGTTTTATTGTGGGTAATAATCAGACGCAAGTGATAAATGGTAATAAAAGGTGACTATAACTTACAATTGAAAATATTTATTTTTAAACTTAATAATGCGAATGTAAGCCATTCTTAAAATTGGTAGGCTTTCATAATATCTCACTCGGATTCATACTTGCATTCCTAGTTCAGTTTAAAGATCCATCACAAACAAAACCAGGCCTTAAAACTCAAAAGACAATAGTTACAATTTCTTTTGTTTCATTCCTCTATTCATTCCATTGAAGCGTGCTTCAAGGCAAAATGTTCTTTTTACATAGTCGAGAGCGCAAGCGCCTGACACTTTGTGATAAGCAATAACTCTGTTTACTAATTGTGTGCGTCGCTAGCAATGTGGCAGGCGTTTGTTGCAAATGGATTTTTATTTTATTTATTAAAATAATTTATAAGTTCTGGTCATTTTAATGTTATCCACGTTTCTGGTGTGGTTATTTAAGCATCTTAATTTCCAATTTATTGAGTTACAGCGGAAAACGTTTAATATGACGCCGCTTATTATGTAGGTTGTACTTAGTTGCAGTGCATTTTGATTTTCATAACTATAGAATTTTCTATAAAAAGTTCGGGAATAATGATTTATTTTATTAACATTTCGCTTGGTACGACCTACTTTATTCTGTCACCGACCAAAAACAAATACAATAAAAAAGAATAATCTAATTTGATACAGTCGTTTTCAAAATATGTGCGGAGGTGCCTACATTTCGGCGATTCATTTTTGTTTATATTCTTATAAATATAGATTTTTAAGAAATTAAGTCTGGTTTTAGCTGCTGCATTAAAGTTTCACTGGTTTGTGCCCCTCCCTAATAACTACAGTTGGTACGTAGTGGGACGTCTTTCTTTATTTTTATTGTTTTATTTGGTTTCTCATTTTTGAATGAATACACCTCCTATTAAATAAATATTAATACCATAGTTTGCCAGTGGTTGAAATTCGACCATAATTTATATCCAATAAATTATCATTAAAAAATATGCCTTCTGTAAACTTGTCCATATAAAATTTAACTGTACTGAATTTCATACTCTTCCGTTCGCATTATTTACGTAAATAGGTGTACAAAGTTTTAGCTTCACGTATTAATCTTATCTTATCTTACTAACATTATAAATGTGAAAGTCTTCTTCTTATCGTGTGAGTAGTAAGGTCTAACGACCCTATACACCCTAGTGTCAGAGTTTCTAGACCGCCTCAAGGGCCTCTGACGTGGTCTATTTCGACGACCGCCATTTGGCGACCGGGACCACCGGCTTATACGTGCCTTCCGAAGCACGGAACCATCTTTTTATCAGAAAATCAGGTGATTCAGGCCTGCAATGTCCTAGCCAAACTGGAAACAACTTTACAAAGTATGCTTCACGCGGGAATTTAACCCATGACCACCGGGTCACAAGGCAAACGCCTAAACCACTCGACCACGGTTAAGTTCACGGGGTCGTTAGACCTTACTACCCAAACGATAAGAAGAAGAATGCGAAAGTTTGTGGGGATTGATGTTTTGTTGGAAATAAAAATTTGGTAAATAGATAGTTGACATTCTGGAAGGTCAGGTTCATGGTCTACTTTTTACCCCAGAATTCCCACGGGATCAGGACTAACATAGGAAAACCCTCCCACACGTATGAAGTCACGGGTAGATGATAGTATACTCGTACATGCAATTTGTTGTGTTGACCTCTAACCTATATCTATATCTAAAAACTAATTCTTTTAGACCAAAATTAGCTATCTGCGCAGGAGACATTATAGTGCACAAGTAGCTTATATGTGCGCAGAGTACAAGAGCACTCTCTCTTCGTTTACTCTCAAAACTCTCGCTTGTAAAGTAAAGTAAATTTATTAGCATAGTTTATAGGTACATAAAAAAATAGATGTTACAATAAAATGGGTGATCCTTGTACAATCTACCTTATCTTAGGAATTTTTTTATTGTTCTGGGTGGGAAAATCATCGAATGACTTCTACCGCTCTGGGTTAAGCGGAAGAGGGTGTCAGACTTCTACTGACTAAAAACCCATCCTGTTTCTTCGGCTGCCCTAAAGTTCCGGGGCTGCGGTATCTCGATAGAACTTTCCCGCAAACCCCGGCAGGTAAAATTAAATTATTAAAATAAAATTAGTCAATACATTAGGTATGTCAAGAACAAATTATTTTCACATACTTAATTGCATAATTTATTGTACTTGTATACTACGTATCAATAAAAATAGAGTTATAGGATTGATCCCGTCATAAAAAAAAAATACATTATTTTCAATTATTAATTACAATAACTTACATACTGACATACAATTACAAATGTCTACATAACACATTAAACAACTAATTATATTAAATGTCAACTTGCTTGCAGTTAATAATTAAATTAACTTTTAAATAATAAAATGAAATTAATCTATACTAATATTATAAAGCTGAAGAGTTTGTTTGTTTTTTTGTTTGTTTGTTTGTTTGTTTGCTTGAACGCGCTAATCTCAGGAACTACCGTTCTGATTTGAAAAATTCTTTCAGTGTTAGATAGCCCATTTATCGAGGAAGGCTATAGGCTATATATCATCACGCTAACACCAATAGGAGCGGAGCAGTAATGAAGAATGTTTCAAAATCGGGGGATTTTTTTTTTCCACGGGGACGAAGTCGCGGGCGGAAGCTAGTTAAATATAAAGCATTAAAGCAATTTATTTCAACTTAAAACCTTGCGTACCTAAATAAGTAAATAAAGTGCTCGGAAATTTCATACTTCAAAGTTACTGGGACAAAGTTTATCGATTTGGGAAAATTTCACGAAAGCTGCTTTCTGTCATGCAAGTTTATGTGTAAACTTTGTACATTTTGTGTGTGAGGTGTTACGTTCAATATGATACGATACTAGGTGTTAGTAATAAACTTTGATGTATTGTTGTTATGTTTAATTTTATTTATTTTTAATATATTTTGGATTATAAAATCATATACAAATTACTAGTGTACGTTAACAGCTACATTAGGTGAGAACTGTGTCGTAGCTATTAGCGCCCACATCTAGGCGTATGGAAACGTTAGCGTTCCAACCGCCTGGAGGTGTTTCATGAAAACTCCTTGAATCATAGCTAAGATTGTCATTTAGCAGGAAATTTAAAATTGAAGCTCCTTATAAATTATAAATTCTAATAAAAAATGCCAAAAATACCGTCCGTAAGGTTAATATTGAGACATTATTAACAGCATACCATGGCCTTGTAGCTTCTGTTTTACGATACGGTATTATTTTCTGGGGGCAGTCAACTAATAGGGAGTGTGTGTTTAGGATGCAGAAACGTTGTGTGAGGTCAATGTGTGGTCTAAAAACGACAGATAGCTGTATTCCACATTTTAAAAAGCTGAAAATATTGACACTGCCGGCAATGTATATAATGGAAACAGCATTGTTTGTGAAAAAAAACCCGCATTTATTTGTCAGGTTATCTGCAGTAAGAAAAAATCCAGTACGTGCCCAATACAATAACAAACTGTGTAATATTAAATGTAAAACATCCTTAATGCGTAAAAGTTTTTTCGGCAACGCTCCAAAAGTTTACAATAAAGTACCGGATGTGATTAAAGACATGCCATTAATAAAATTCAAAAAGGCACTTCATAAACCACTTATTGATAAATGTTATTACAAATTAGATGATTATTTAAATGGTGTTTCAATATGAACAAAATAAAATGACTAAAACTTATTTTATATTATGACATTCTTATTAATATTTTCTGTTGTGTGTGTTTTAATATTGTAATGAATCGTATTCTTAAATTAATTAATCTGATACTGTGACATAAATTATATTCAATTTCTTCCTAATATTTGTATGTCTTATTGACAAAACATAGCGGACTTGTTATTAATCTAAGACCTATAATTATGTATTTACCTATGTTTAGCAAATAAATCATTCTGATTCTGATTTTGAAAATGCTTGCGTTAGCCTGTTGCCATCTAAATCGAAGCTAAAATATATGGCAACTTTGCATAATTTTCTTCAATGGAAATCAAATAAAAATGCGTCGTCATTTTCGGAGCAAGTATTTGTCTTCGAAAGTGTATTGAAAAACGTCGTTTGATACACGTGGACATTTGTTACTGCAGTACTCGGCTCCATAACCCCCTCGCCTTGCGGCTCGGGCGTAACTCCGCATAGTACGCAATAACCAACTTTCTCTTCATTTGTATCAAAATGTTACTATTACAAAAACAAAAGAAACAGAACCTGATAAAACCGTGAAAAACTTCCCTAAATATTTTCAGTCGAACAAATGGTTGTCCTCTACAAAAAGATGTCGCAATTCCGTGTCTCTGGTCAATAAAAATTTGTTATTTGTTTTCATGGACTTGACAACCTTGACACCCGACGGTGTCTAGTATACTGGCTTTTTACCCTTGAGTTTATGTCTGAAGTAGGGTTGTTAAATGACTTCGTCACCGGTAATAAAAGTAATGAACTTTTGTTAGAAATTATATCTCCCCTCTGCAAATTTAGAGGGGTAATTAATTGAAAAAAGAAGAAACTAAGCAATGGAGCTTTCATACTTTTCACCGAGTATGTATATATGAAAACACAACTGGAAGTTTTTGCCTGTGTGTGTGCCTGTGTATGTTACTCTTTCACTTCTAAACCATTTACCGGGTTTTGATAATTTGGTACAGAAATAGATTAGACCTTGAAGAAGGACCTGGGTATTTTTGCAGTAAAATAGGGTTTTACGAGAGCGAAGCGGCGGGCAGAAACTTTAATATAATATTTTTTTTTTTTAATATCCACCTTCGGAAACCTGCACCCTCTCTTTTTAACCGACTTGTAAGTAAGGTCGAAGTTTTCAATTAGACGCGTATATATTTTTTGTTTTTTTCATGTATGATCACCGATTACGCGAAGACGGCTGAACCGATTTGGAAATTTCTTGTTTGTTATTATTGTTTAATTAATAAAATAATCTTTCATGTCAATTTCAAAAAGACCACCCTGAAATCAAACACCGAAACAAACTTACAAGTCAGTATCTTTTGAAGTCTTTACAATTCGCACTGGTCATTTCTAATAAAAATCTATGAAAGTTAATGTCTTTTGAAGAAAAGAGACACAGATTTGAGTGGATTTTACACAGTATGTGTCGGTCATCGTGTAGCTCAACTCAGAACTTTAAGAAGCTCAACAATCCGACTTCGACTCCGCACACGCAGAGGCCACATGACCTACGTTACATCCCTAGACTCAAGTGACAGCGGGGTGGATTAATATCGAGTTCTTCCTAAATGGGAATTTCTGTCTGTTCTGTCCGGACAGACACAGCCAATATTGTTAAGAGAGTCTGCTGAAATGTTATACCTTTTTCTAAATTAGAACAACAAATAGATTTACAACATATTAGGTCTTTTTACCAGGTTTTAGCTAACTGACTTTATTATTTCGTTCGTAAGTATGTCCGGGTCAAATCTTGCAACAGGTTTTTAAACCCAATTGAATATGCTGAAATTTTGCACTCATCTTTGGTTTGGATGACAATAGATGATAAGTCTTTTTTTTTCGGTGGGAAAATCATCGAATGACTTCTTCCGCTCTGGGTTGAGCGGAAGGGAGTGTCAGACTTCTACTGACTAAAAACCCACCCTGTTCCTTCAGCTGCCCCTACATTCTGGGGCCGCGATCTCTCGTTAGAAGATTCCCTTTCGGGCCCCGTCTTCGATCACTAATAAAAAATAATATCGATCGATAAGATGTCAATCTGAATATTATATAATACACAACGTGTATCAGATTAAGCGCAATACCTCAGACACCCCAATCAGAATATTAATGATAAGTCTAAAACAACATCCGTAACTAAAAAAATTGCAACCAAACCTAGGCATTTTTTTTAATAAAAAAGTTATCCTCACTAAACACAAAACGTATGTGCGTCATACAATATCCTTACACAGACGCATACACTCATGCAATGTTAACGGCCGACGCGACACGCACACAATTTCCTTGAATTAAGGATCGTATTAATCTGTCATGATGTGTTTCCATTTTAAGTTAAAAAAGATTTTTCCATCAAAATTTAACACCTATTTTTTATGACGGAAATTGATTCAGAAGCCGATTCTGAACCAACTACTTTCAGGAATTGCGTTTATTCTGTTATACGTTGTATGTTATGGCAATATGGCAGAGCAACTAATAAAAATAAAAATAGTTGGACTGTTTCTTTTGCTATATTTGGTTGTATTTTTATACATATCTGCTTAGGCTTTTCCTAACTATGCTGTGGTCGGCTTCCAATCCAGCTGAGTAATATTATTTTACGTGGAGCGACTTCCAATTTGACTTCCACAATCCAGTAGCACGACACCCCTTGGCCAGACCGGTGTCATATTTTCTCGGAAAAGTCATTTGCACATCTTTAATAGTCGTGACGGCTTGACTTCCCGTAACGACACGGGAGGACGGTGTGGCACAGGCTTGTTACACCGCTAACTTCCAAGCTCCCTTGTAGAAAAGCCCGGTTTTTGCGAGACTCGACCGGCAATTGAACCCGAGACCTCATGCACTTCACCAACGAGGCATTTATATTCAATTTTTTAAACATACTTAATAACTTTTATCCAGAAACATACATAACCAGATTTCTAATTAAAATGTTCTATAAAGATTTTTAATTTATAATTTGTAAACTAAATTAATTAATGCAAGTGTGTGCAAAGGGCACACACTTTATTATGAATTAATTTCTCATAGTTTACAAATAATTAATAAAACTTAGAGGCCCTTTTAAAGCAAAATTATTAATAGCTTCTTAAGTAGGTAATCGTAGATTAATTTAGGGTCAAACGTTGTGTGACTGAAAGCCATTGCAGTTACTTTGTAACGAGAAAGCGTGCGCTTTGTTTTTCCGACTTCATTAACATTTTGTTTACTTTTTATGTGTTTTGGGTTCCGCATCCTGAGAGTTATAACCGGTATCCTGTTACTAAGCCTCTGTTATCTATAAATGTTTACTATTGGTAATCTCACGCTTTACAAGATCACATCATAAGCGACATGTTGCCCAGGAATTTCAAACTTTGCACATTTTCCCAGGATAAAAAGTAGACTATAGTAACATCAGGTGAGATGGTGGTCAAACGTGAGCCAATCAACAATAAAAATCTATTATATATCTATATAATATATCTATTATAATTTATTAAATATATTATTCTAAGTTGTAAACAATAAGTGTACCACGTTTCATCCAAATTCCTTTTTTTTAAATTATGGATGAGCCCGCTCTTGACCTCGATATCGCCTGATGGTAAGCGATAGATGAGGTCTACGATGTGACGAGCGAGCCCAGAAGATGCCTATTCACTCTTGCTTTAAAGGCTAAAAGATCATAAGTGGCAGGGAACACAGAAGCCGGCAGAGAATTCCACAACTTGGCTGTGCGCACAATAAATGTGGAGGAGAAGCGCTTGGTACGACAAAACGGTACATCAAGCAAGTGTAGATGGTACCCAGCCGTGCGTCTGGTAGACCTGTAGTGAAATGGAGATGGAGAAATCAGGTCCTACGCACACTCCCCGAAGTAAAATCTATAGAAAACCGACAGGCAAGCAACGGTTCGCCAATGAGCCAGACTATGAAGCTTGCCAGATAGCACCTCGTCGCCTATAAGCCTTTTAGCCCTGCGCTCGATCGAGTCTAGTGCAGCATTTTTACGTGATGGAAAGTCAAACTAAAGGTTTATAGTTTTATACTAGCTGTTACCAGTAAATTCGTCCGCGTGGGAGGATTTTTCCACGCAAATCCTGATCCCGTCAGAATTCCGGAATAAAGAGTAGCCTCAGTGTTATTCCAGGATTTTACTTATCTACAAACCAAATTTCATTCAGATCCGTTTAATAGTTTTGCGTAAAAGAGTAACTAACATCCATGCATCCTCTAGGATGTAGATATGTATATAGGATTGACAGTTCTGATTTACGTTAAAACCAGAGGTAAGAAGTTACCAAGTAAAACACTCCGGTAGGGAAGTCCAAGAATTTATTTATACTTTTTGATTTAATAATATAACAGAATATCACGCAACACATTTTGTACGGACCCCTAAGAGCGCTAGCCAGACTCGACTTACTTTCAAGCTGATTAATATCGGCCTGTTTATTATTAGCCATATGGCCATATAATGCAATCATAGTAATAATATGTTTGAAATAGTTAACTTAATTTATAAGTCAAGGGGATCGGTGTTTGAGAGCTGAAATACAAGTTTATGCCTATTTCGGCCCCAATTACTAATACTTTTGTGTACTTTAAGTTTAAAAGCTCTACCGTATTTGCAAGCCAGCAGAATGGCAAAATAATAAATGTAGCAATGCTGCAGTATTCTGGACACTTTTTCCATTAACAGCGATGTGATAAATTCTTGCACTGCGCCCCTTTTACATTCATCTGTAATCAAGAAGATATTATGAAGATACAAAAATGCATTACAAAAAGAGGTAAGGAATTGTCTGAATCAAGATATTTATCTTGATTCAGACAATTCCTTACCTCTTTTTGTAATGCTTTAGGTACCCACTGAAAAACAGCGCTTTGCTGTGTGCACATGGCAAAATATCATGTTAAGGTTTGATGCTATATGTAAATAATAATTAAGACACAAAAATCACAACCTACAGCCCTACAATCCTACAGCTGGGACACAGACTTCTATTTAAGCGAATGGGCCGTAGCCGCTGTTACTAGCACATGCCTCGCAATTTAAGCGAATGGGCCGTAGCCGCTGTTACTAGCACATGCCTCGCAATTTAAGCGAATGGGCCGTAGCCGCTGTTACTAGCACATGCCTCGCAATTTAAGCGAATGGGCCGTAGCCGCTGTTACTAGCACATGCCTCGCAATTTAAGCGAATGGGCCGTAGCCGCTGTTACTAGCACATGCCTCGCAATTTAAGCGAATGGGCCGTAGCCGCTGTTACTAGCACATGCCTCGCAATTTAAGCGAATGGGCCGTAGCCGCTGTTACAAGCACATGCCTCGCAATTTAAGCGAATGGGCCGTAGCCGCTGTTACTAGCACATGCCTCGCAATTTAAGCGAATGGGCCGTAGCCGCTGTTACTAGCACATGCCTCGCAATTTAAGCGAATGGGCCGTAGCCGCTGTTACTAGCACATGCCTCGCAATTTAAGCGAATGGGCCGTAGCCGCTGTTACTAGCACATGCCTCGCAATTTAAGCGAATGGGCCGTAGCTGCTGTTACTAGCACATGCCTCGCAATTTAAGCGAATGGGCCGTAGCCGCTGTTACTAGCACATGCCTCGCAATTTAAGCGAATGGGCCGTAGCCGCTGTTACTAGCACATGCCTCGCAATTTAAGCGAATGGGCCGTAGCTGCTGTTACTAGCACATGCCTCGCAATTTAAGCGAATGGGCCGTAGCCGCTGTTACTAGCACATGCCTCGCTACTTCCTTCACCGTTTTGAGAGCATTGTTGATAGTATAAATTACCGTAGTGATCCTTCGGTGTATGGCGAGCAGTTTCGACTGTGTGTTCGTGAATCGCTGCTGCAAGCTCTCCACGTCGGTGTTGAGCTTGTAGCTTCGATTCCCGAACCAACCTTGTAATTTAAGTTAAGTACTAACATAGGATTGATTGAGGAATTTTGTTACTAACCAATTGAGTTTTGTTACTTGAAAATAAATGAAATTGAAATTGATGCTTCTTACTGGGTTCGTACGACCTACAAAATTATTAGTCAGGACCACCACCACTCTCAATTAAAACATTCAAGTTTCTGCCTGTAATTGTTTTTTTTTTATTACGGATGAGCCCGCTCTGGACCTCGATCTCGCCTGATGGTAAGCGATAGATGAGGTCTACGATGTGACGAGCGAGCCCAGAAGATGCCTATTTACTCTTGCTTTAAAGGCTGAAAGGTCATAAGTGGCAGGGAACACAGAAGCCGGCAGAGAATTCCACAACTTGTCTGTGCGCATAATAAATGTGGAGGAGAGGCACTTGGTACGACAAGACGGTATATAAACACACTCCCCGAAGTACAATCTATAGAAAACCGACAGGCAAGCAACGGTTCGCCGATGAGCCAGGCTATGAAGCTTGCCCGATAGCACCTCGTCGCCTATAAGCCTTTTAGCCCTGCGCTCGATCGAGTCCAGTGCAGCAAGTTGGTTCACAGTTCTATGCAAAATAATTGAGTTTATCGCGAGTTTCAGCGGGAGGTTTCTCGAGCATCATCTCACCTGATGGCAAGTGATAATGTGGTTGTAATAAGTAAGGATTAGAATGAGAAGAGGATAGTAAAAGCGCGGTATTCTATTTTAAACTATAGATCAGACCAACTAACGTCAGAGTAAGGTTGTAAGAAATAGATATTTACACATGCATATTTTACCGAATTACATGCAAGGTGTAACAGATTAAGCGCAATACATCCACCCCAATTAGAATATTAAATTATAAGTCTAAAACAACATCCGTAACCAAACCTAGACATTTTTTTATAAACTAGTTATTGTTACGAAACGTGAAACGTATGTGCGTCATACAATATCCTTAAGTAGACCCATACACTCATGCAATATTAACGGCCGACACACACACGAGCGCATTTCCTTGAAATAAGGATTGTATTAATTTGTCATGATACTGTTTCCATTTTAAGTGAAATAAAAGATTTTTCCGTCAAAATTTAACACCTATTTTTTACGACAACTACTTTCAGGAATTGCGTTTATTCTGTTACATGTTGTATATCTACTTTACTTTGAAAATTTAGTTACCCAACACTAGGAATGAAAGATACAAAGTGGTTTCGGACGTGGCAAAGGCTTAATATACTCAGGAAGAACCAACGTGTGGTTTTAGTTAAGCTATGGACATACGTACCTAACACTGTTTGTATACGCCAGTCCTGCTGGATCATAGAACTTGAAAATGCACATATATAACTAGGATATAACAACTATATGACAAAGTTGTATTACTTGTCGACGAAAAGTTTCATTAGAACTTAAAACGGGATATTTACCATGTGTATTTATTGTTTTGAGTTTCCGATATTTCGGCACTGTTGCAAGCGCCATGATCACGGATGAACTGAAGTTATTGCGGGTGGCAGTTTATGAGCAGACAAATCGGTCTGCCCTCTTTCTCGTTCGTTTTCTGTTAGCGACACCGCTACCACTGTCACATGTATCACCTAAACACTCGATTCTGTTCCCGACACACAAAACTCACCGTGTCGACTCGCGAACTTTCTACGGATTTTTTTCGGTTTTTTACATATTTGAACCACTGGATTCTAGGCCCTCGACAGTTGAAACCCATCCTCCCAGTTGAAATTGTCGTATTTGGTAATCTCAATCGCTTCCCTTACCAGTCTTGGTATATAGTGGCGTTCTGTCGAGATGACTTGAGGGTTATGTAACTCAATCCAATGGTTCGATCCTGCGTTTAAAAGATGTTGTGCTATTGCCGATTTTTGAACATCATTATTTTTCACCACCATAATGTGTTCCGAGATTCTGCAAGCTACGGTACGTTTTGTCTGACCGATGTACGACTTTCCACAGCTGCAGTCCACTTTATAGACACCGGGTTTTTCCAGAGGGAAGTTGTCCTTCGGTGACCGCAGCATCAGAGAGACTTTCTTGAACGGAGTGAAGATAGTTTTTACGGCATATTTCCGTAGAATGTTTGGAACCTTATGTATGGCCATTATCACAATAAAATCAAGCTTCCCTAAAACCTTCCTCGAGGTTCTAGCTACTTTCATACCAACATCCAAATTCATCTACTACTTTCGAAGATTAGTCCCTTTAAAAAAACAAACAAACTTTTCCGCTTCATAATGTTTATATAGAAGACAAACATTTAATAGTAATTTTTGTTATCGTGCTTTGCAGTTTACAATTTCTAATTAACACATGGTTTAACCTATTTTTATGTTGAACTAGATTCTACACGCAACTTCGTTCGCGTCAATTTATTTACCTCGATCACTCCTGATAGGTAGTACCCAACGAGCACATTAGTGGAAATAGCAGCCTATTTTGTTACTTTGGGCTGTAAAATAGCGCTTTAAGGGTTCAAAAAGCAGTTCAGAGTTGTATATCTGCATCCGTAAACGTCTATAGTTATAAAAGTTACTTAAGGCTGCTCTCTCGAAAAAAGCTTGAAAAAAGCATTCAGATGAAGCAACTTTTAGTCGGCAATTACAGAGAAATTACATCTGAAAAAAATTGTTAGTAATCTACATGATATGAACCGTAATTTGGTTTAGCCACAATTTTTCTATCGGTATCACATAATAAGAAAAAAAAATGCCAAATCACCTCCAAATCATTGAGATGAAACCATTTTACTCCTTAATTTCTTATCAAAAGAGTATAAAAAATATACTACTGCTTTGCAATACAAATGAAAATAATTTGGTTTTGTTACTTTTTACAAATATGTATTATTTTTATTACAATAAATTAAAAATGCGTCCAATTAAAGACTGCGTTTACATCACCCCCGCACTCGTCCACAAATTCAGTGCGGGGCGCATCGTGTTGCTAGGTGGACGTACGTCGCGTTGCGAGAGCTCAAGCATATCGTAAAATATTACTGCAAAAATTAATTTTGTAAATAGTGGAATAGCTTTTTAACCGACTTTAGAAAAAGGAGGAGGTTGTCAATTCGTCTTGAACTTTTTTTTATGATGTTACTTCATTACTCGCAGATGGCTGGACCGAAATGGAAAATTCTTTTTTTGTTTGAAAGAATATACATTCTAGTTAGTTCTATTGTCGTCACGTTTGGATCTGTTGATGAAATCATGGAGAAATCGAGGGAACTCTTCAAATATTATAGGCATAACTATAGCGTTTTGGGTATTTCTTATAGTACCTTGTTTAGTTTCTCTCGAAAAGCACCATTTGAGGAAGTGGAACTGATGACGAAGACCCCAGATGGCCATCGAAACTACTCAATAATAAGTATTTCGTGGATTGCGATTAGATTACTTGAATATAGATGTTAAGCACTTTATGCTCGTCATAATGCATATGGTGAAGTAGACCTGATAGTGATGTACCAGGAGAACTCCTCAAAAATTAACAGCTCTGCACCGGGAAAAGCAATATTTTGTAAAAGGTGATAAGTAGTTGACATTTTGGCTTTTGTAACTAGATAAATTACAAACCGACCCACTAAAAAGCGTGAAATAAAACTTATTATCAAAAAATAGAACCGACTTTCGATTCGTCAAAAAGTTTTATTTCTGATTCTTGTTTATAAGTTAAAGAGTATTCTATGTATCTATAAGTAGTGTTAGTGTTATAAACTCATAGTATTTTACAGTTTTAGTAGTGTTTAAATTTAGTTTGTAAAACATGGGAATAAGCAGAAACGAATGAAGAGAGGTCTAAAAAAATATTACAAAAAAAAGGGTATACATTTATTATCAAGGTAAGTTTAAAGTTTTATCTACATATTTCATTATAAACTATCGCTTTACTTACCTCGCATAAAAGTAGATAGCACAGAGTAAACGGACAGAGGGTAAGCTTCATACAACTGCGCTGTGATAGGTACACTACTACAAGCAAGGCGCGTGTGTGCGCTTCGTCTGAGCGAGGCCTGGCTTGAGCCGATATGCACCGGTTTCTCTTCGTACGGACGAAGCCGCCAGTTGAGATAGAGAGATAGAGTTAAGATAATGTACAAGAGAAAGAAGAAAACGACAAAGAGAAGGAAATAGAACTAAGGAAAGAAAAATAGATTGATGAGAAAAATGAAGAAAACGAGAACGAAGACGGACGAAAAGAAAACATAGAACAAGATTTTATATGGCTATCAAAATTTCTAAAAATAAATATATGTGGACACGGAGAAATAAATGAGGATGAAGAAGTTCAACTAACCAAAAGAATAAAAATACTTGGTGAAAGAAAGTTAAATTTCAGTGAATTTTAGTTATAATCTATTTGTTTATAAAAATGTAACAAATAATATGACATACACTAGTAATAATTATACTACCTATCTACCTTAAGTTCCTACCTACATACCTACCTTACCTACCTACCTACCATTTTTCTCTTAATAGAAACCTTCCTCAGACTATAACGAATATTCGAAAAAAAATCCGTATTGGTCCAGCCATTCCTGAGTTTTGCGCTTAGCAACACATTTAGCCATTAATTTTTATTTATATATAATTAAGTTAAAAAGATACATCAAGTTGTTTACCTCATGTTTCGAGCCAGGCTGATCTATAATAGAGGTATAGTTTCTACAGTACATACTCAAAGTGCATCTATTAATTTTGTTTTTATTTATTATCTATTGATATCAATAGATAATAAATAAAAACAAAATTTGACCACCTTTGATGCGGTACAAATAAAAATGAATTTAAATTTCACGATGACTTGACCTTCTGTGATTTCGATACTCTGTGCCGAGACTAGGCGAAGCGACGACGCATGCTGGCGGCGCAAGCGCGGGCCGAGCGCGCCTCTCTTTTCTGTTGCATGCGGGTAGCGGAGAGCTGCGCGGAGTGACGCGCGGAGAGGGGTCGTTAGCTCCGCCCAAATGGTCAAGGTTATTGGCATGAATACAAGCCTTAAGGTGCTATAAGCTGAATCAAATACTACCCTAGCCTTCACAGTAGTCCACGGTAGAACTAATTTACCACTTACACCTTTACATGAGAGTTACGAAGGTCATTCTGCCACTCACAGCTGCATAGTAGTTTCCATTGTAACTTGTATAGGTTATAGTTATAGTAACCACTATTATACTACTATAAGTTTCATTATAGAAATAATAGAAACTCTTATGCATACTATGGTTACAAAAAAATCATCAGTGTAACTAAGGCCTTTAGTAGCAATAGTCATTCCTTGCAGGCTCAATCCATTCGCCATTTTACAGCCGCTTTTGTAACTATTATAAAACATTTAATAAAATGGATGCTAAACGAATAAGTACGTAACTAGATCTTTTTTATTTATTTATTTATTATATACTTTATTGTACACCTTACAATACACTTAAGGATACAAATAATTAATCTTATAACCTCAAAAACAGGAAAATAGGAGCTTTTTGTGGCTGTGAGTTGCACTAGGGGAACAAAAATCACTGGAAGCGTTAGAAGGGTGAAAATTAGCACTATGATTCTCAAAAGGGAGTTATTCGAGCTCAAACTGCAGGTTATGACTACAGTACAATGACGCCATGATTTTTTAAGAAAACTTATAATTCACTTGCAAAATTGAGTTGATATACATTGCTTTTTCAGTTAAATGTGCATTAAATGTACCGGTAAACAATCGGCCACTTGCAAATAGTAAGTTATCGACACGTAAAAATACGGAAATAAAATTTATTCTGTATAACAAATAAAAAATATCACATATCTTTTGTTAATTTTTTAAATATCATAAAAGCGCGTTAAAATTACTCGAAAATTATCTTATATATCTACAGTAAACTGGACAGCGTTTTAAGTATCTTTATATATCTTGCTAATACAGAATACAAACATTTACTTCTTTTTGTTTTATTTTCATGATGGCGACGAAAACACTTTACCAAAATATTACAAACAATGTCAACTGAAGATATACAATAAAGAACTATAAGTAATCAATTCATTCGTTCAAAGTAGTTCAAAATCATTCAAAAGTAGCGCTACGAGAGCTTTAGTATAGCGTTAATAAATCGTTATAGCTATTAAGGAACCTTTATGCAACCGTTGTGCAGGTTAAATGGAACTTTAGGTTGCATAAAATGGCGCCCAAATAGCGCTAAAGCGGCTGCTTTAAGTCTGCAGTAGACGCTCTAGCGCTTACGTCTATTACCATAAGTAATAATCGGATACGCTCCAAAGCTCTAATGCAGCCCATTTGTGCTAGTTGGGTAAGCGGTAGATGAGATCTAAGATGAACCTAGCGAGCCCAGAAGATACCAGTTCCTTGTTACTTTAAAGCCTGACATAAAAGGTATAATTTATGTGATTTATTTTTCAGCGAGACTTTCATCTTTTCGGTAGAGAATTTCATCAAATCGGCAAAGTGGTTAAACGTGAACGTGTAACAAACAGACCGAGTTACTTTCGCATTTGTAATATTTTTAGAATAACATAATTAGAATATTAGAATTAGAAAATTAGAATTTCTCTTATGTATTTTCGGGCATAACTTCCCAGTTCATTGCTTTGTTTATACAGGTGTAGGTATCGCGCGATATCGTTAACTAGTAATTTTAGGCGGCACTGATTCTCTAATTTCATTGGTCCAAAGTTTGTTACCATTCATTGTACCTATTTATTTATTTATCTACACTTCATGCACATAGGCGAACTTAATGCCGTAGGCATTTTCTACCAGTCAACCAAGCACTGAAAAGATAGCCTTACAAACGGAAATATTTACTGTCTACCCCATTAATGATGTTTACCTTGACATCATACTAGCAGCTATTAGCTGATGTGTAGGTATTTCAAATAGCCTAGAAATATCTATGCTGTGGTTCGTTGGCTCTTATATTACGCGCGATGCAAAACATTTGGTTTCCCTTATTTAAATCTTATCAAACAGCGTGATGTCATATCCGTTAAGCCTTTTTCCAACTATATTGGGGTTGGCTTGCAGTCTAACCGGAAACAGTTGAGTGCTAGTATTTCACTTGGAGTGACTGTTGATCTGACCATGACAATCACTAGCTGAGTCACGCTTGGCAAGACTGTTGTCAGATTTCCTGGTTTCTCCCGTAACGTCTGTCAAAGATGTACAAATGGTGCCTGAGACCAATGCCTTATCATGCTTTCCGAGATACGGCGGAATCTCGACCAGGGATGTTAGGGAGCTCCGTAACCGTAACCGAAACTTTCGGATATCCGATATAAAAAATTATCCGTAACCGTAACCGAATCCGAAACAAACGTTTCGGATAATATCGGATAGGGGCGGAGCCTAATTGAGACACGTTATGACAATTTGTTTTGATTAGCCGAGCGGCCGCGAGTGTGCAGCAGTGCGTAATGCGTTAGAAAGTGATGTTATATGACATTACATTTAGTACCGGGGAATGTTGCATTACACCATGACTCCAAACATGACGCGTAATGAAGCGCCATACGATGGTTATTGTAATGAAATTCTCGCGTTATAAAATGTAATACATCATTACATGAGATGAGATAGCGCGTTATGGTATAATGTATCTATTTGTATTTTACTTTTCAAATTCCTTAACAATCTAATATTCGTAACCGAAATTATCCGAAACTAACGGATAATCTGAAATAATTTAATATCCGTATCCTTATCCGTATCCGGTATAATAATCATTCCTATATCCGTATCCAATCCGTATCCGAAATTTAATATCCATAACATCCCTGATGTCGACTATGTTAAGATCGACGAACCCTCTTCGGCGAGCGTTGAGCGTTGCTTAAGCTTGAAGACCGACCCATGAGGCTGTTATTGTTTAGGTACAAGCTTCGTCTTGATGTCTTTTTAAGGTTCCGTACCCAAAGGGTAAAACGGGACTATATTACTAAGACTCCGCTGTCCGTCCGTCTGTCTGTCTGTCACCAGGGTGTATCTCATGAACCGTGATAGTTATACAGTTGCAATTTTCACAGATGATGTATTTTGGTTGCCGGTATAACAAAACATACTAGAAAAAACTAGAATAAAATAAATAATTAAGGGGGCTTCCATACAACAAACGTGATTTTTTTGCTCGGTATTGACAACGGCAACAAGTAGACGTTTGAAATATTCACAGTATAAGTATTTAGTTTGTATATTCACTTGAAATGAATAATTAAATTAAAATAATACAAATATTTAAGGGGGACTCCCATACAACAGACATGTTTTTTTTGCCGTTTTTAAAGATAATGGTACGGAACACTTCGTGCACAAGTCCGACTCGCACTTGGCCGGTTTTTTACAATATCGATCACAGATGACAATAGCGTATTACTTTAAAGGTCTTAAACACCCACCACTCTCTTCCACAGTTGATCTGCGAGTTAGCCCTTCTCATCTCTGCAAGCGGCATCGGACTATACTACCGAGCACTCACGGAGAGGGCTCATAGGAATACCTTCGCAGGCACTAGGACCTGCCTGGAGCAGAGAGTGAAGCTTGAGTGTGAGAGGGAGCAGCAGGAGAGACTGCTTCTCTCTGTCATACCCGCGTATATTGCTGCCGAGGTAAGACAATATAATTATAAAATGTCGACGGTTGCAAAGTAAAAAACAGATAACTGCAATTTTGAGATTTTCTGATTATTGTAATAATTTACTGATAATACGAACTAAAAGCACGACGACCAGTGGCAATTAATTACAATTACATGAATGGTGCTCTCGCTTGTTCACTCTGTGCAAGAATTTTTGTAACCAAAGGCGGTTTTGCTAGCCACATGAGAGCCCATGAGAGACGCCAGTAGGTAGAAGAAGAAAATACAAATATCGCCTTTTGTTTTGTAGGTACTTTTTTCACTTAATCCAGGTTTAAGATTACCATGTAAAGACGACCAAGTGGTAGTTTAACACAGTTATATTTTTAGGCACAATTTAGATGCCTAAAACTACAATATTTTGAAAATAAAACATAGTTGGATGAAATCCAATATACACAGTGGGTGCCTAATTAAATAATGAAGCAGTGATGAAAATTTCAACAGGTCTAAAATTAATGAAACTTTTGTCTATTATGCGCTTTCCTGAAAAGTGCCTGTTTTGCATATCTCTTTTTACTTTGCACCCGTAAATGTACTTTATTCATAAAGCTGCTATGTGATGTTTATTCTACAGTCAAAAATAAGGAGGAAAGAAGATTTTTTGCAGACGGCAGCGCCTGTTGCCACTATCAAATATTTGAATAATATTCATAAATTACTTTATTTCATAAAACCAGCTTCTACTTAGGTAAGTAGTGGGTAAAAACTATATTAAAGGTAATAAAAACAGCGGTTTCCCTATTATTAAAATCCAATATGTCATTTTTAATTCATGAATATGCTTTAGTCAGAACCCTGATGATTTCTCAGAATAGGGAAGTCAAATTGTTAGCAATAATAGGCAGAATGCCACTGCCTCTGGCAGGGACTCGTGCTCAATATAAAGGTGATATTTTTACCCAAAATAACAGCGAATCCGTCCGTATGAGTCTCAATAAACATTTCTGATACTCTGCAGAAAACATAGGTGCTGCAGTAGCAACCAGAAGGCAATTTGTATTAGATGTGGAAGGCGTTTATATTTTTTATTCAGGAAAATAAATAGTTATACACTAAAAGTGTGCAAAGACAATTTATATAGAGTGAGCAACCCACGAAATTTTCCGCGACGAGGGTTTATTGGAAAATTTTACCCATAAGCTGCTGCTGTAGAAATTTTGACAAGATGCCTTGAATAATGTAAGTTTTAAGTGTTGTCTTCATTATAAAAATGAGTTTAGGAGTGGCAATGATGGGTTGTTATACGAATCATCTTATATAATAAAATGCTAATATCTTTCTTACATATTGTTAAAAGTTTCATTAAACTACCTATTTCAGTATTGCCAATATACATAACGCTGCATGCAAACAAATCAATAATATCTTCAAAGATCTCAAAGGATTTTCCAAAATATTTCTACGTAGTTAAACAAACTTTTAAAAGCCTTATTACAACTTTCAAAGACTTACCTTGGTAAATCATACCAGGTAAATCTGATGGAAGCCGAACTTCATTGATGCTCAATTGTGTGGAAACGCAAATCTATCGATTATCGATAGAGTGCGGCCAACGTTACATAAAGAATGTTCACACTGATGCTGCGAGCACAAGAGATGCAATATCCATTCTTATTATATTTCTTAATTAGACTTAATAAGTGTTTAAGAGCCTTTAACTGTCTCAGTATTTCATATGAAAATAATCACAAGTCCGTCACCAGCTGTGTTATTCTGTATGACCTCATTCTAAACTTCGAATCTGAATCCGCTGTGAGTTTATTGATTGGCATTCTAAAACCCCGGTTGTTAATTCGAATTTACACTAGCGCTACCTTTGCGAGCGTGTCAGCGAGTTGAACTAAAGATTTTGACAGATAAAATATGAGATGACGTGAGAAGTGTCATTCGGTAAGGTAATTCCTCCGTCACTTCGACGCTGTTTACAGAATGCAAAATCAAGGTCACTTTGAACCATAAGTGAAGTGACAGTGAATAGCTATGTGAGATGCGAGTTGTTGAGTTGAACCCACTACAAACACAAATATATTTAGCTTAGTTTGAAGAGTTAACAAGATTTCTAGTAATGTGAATTCCCACATTGCTAGTTCTATTTATTTTAAAACAAAAACTATGAGTGTATTATATTATGTTCAAAATTCAGTGAAGTATCTCTTACGAATCAGTTCCAAAAATAAATATTGAACAAATAAATTACACGTGGACGATAAGTGTTTTATTTTTCATGAAATACTAAATAGGATTAAATATTTACTGCTAAAAAAAGTAGAAAACAACTTACAATATTATTTATAGAAAAATATTATTTTTCATCTCATGATTCCTTGTTGGGTTGGGTTTTTTTAATGATAATAGGTAACTTCTACAACGTGTAACAGAATAAACGCAATTCCTGAAAGTAGTTGGTTCAGAATCGGCTTGTGAATCGATTTCTGTCATAAAAAAATTGTGTTAAATTTTGACGGAAAAATCTTTCATTTAACTTAAAATGGAAACACAGTGTCAAAACAAATTAATATAATCCTTAATTCAAGGAAATTTGCTCGAGTGCGTGTCGGCCGCTAACATTGCATGAGTGCATGTGTCTGCGTAAGGATATTGTATGACGCACATTGTATGACGCACATTGTATGACTGACATTGTACCCTTACACCACATTATCACTATGTTTTTGTATTACCCATATTTGCAAAATAATCTTATCTTATTTATCTTACGTTTTGCGTTTAGTAAGGATAACTATTTTATAAAAAATGTCTAGTTACAGATTTTTTGGTTTCAATTTATTTAGTTGCAGATGTTGTTTTATTATAGACTTATAATATTGTTTTTTTTTTTTTTATTTTTTATTTTTATTAAGTACTTTTTATGTTTTACAATTAACAATTTTTTGTATTAATGTGTAATTGCTTGAGATTTGCATGCCGCAGGGCGTAATATGGCTGAACTGTGCTCTATTTCTTTTACCAACTGTATACCCATAACCCATATTAGCAAATAAATAAATGAATTTGAATTTGAATTTGAATAATTTAATATTCTTTTTTTTATTTAATTGAAAACAGGTTCGCGTTTGATCACCATCTCACCTGATGGTAAGTGATCATGTGGTCGAAGATGGAGCACGCTTACCTAAAAGTAACCTATTCACTCTTAACTTAAAGACTCCTAGGTTATAGCGATCAGGAAACACAGACTCCGGCAGGGAATTCCACTCCTTAGCCGTACGCACAATGAAAGTATTCCCAAAACGTTTTGTGCGTACGGGTGGGATGTCCACCATGTAACGATGATTCCAATTGGGGTGTCTAAGGTATTGCGCTTAATCTGTTACACCTTGTATATGTGTATGTTTTGCATGTTATTAAAGTAGAATGTATAAGGATTGTACACAGTTGTAACAAATTATTTTTGTTATATTATTCACTAGTTGTGCCCGCGACTTCGTCTTCGGAATAGTGACTTTCAGCAGCATTTTTAATTTTTAGGCTAATTATTTTGAAAATAAAACTCATATATAATTTTAATGTTGTATTTATTAATATCTAATCAAAAGTCTGAAAAATAAGTTTCAAGCTTCTAGCTTTAAAAATGACGTAATTTCTATACAAACTTTCATCCCCTATTTCAACCCCTTACAACCCATTTCGCATTAAAAAGCAGCCTATGTCCTTTCTCAGGCTCTAGACTATGTCCGTACCAAATTTCATTTAAATCGGTACAGTAGTTTAGGCGTGATTGAGTAACACACAGACAGACAGAGTTACTTTCGCATATATAATATTAGTAAGGATTATCTGCTTAGCTTTTTGTCAACTATTTAGGGGTCGGCTTTCCGTCTTAACAAATGCAGCCGAGTACTAGTGTTTTACATGGAGCTACAGTCTATTCTTCCTCCACCACCCACTCCCAGTGTAACACGTTACGTTGGCATCTGACTGTAAACCCGTTAAGCCTGCAATACATGTTGGCCGAGCGTTGTCGAGTGAAGGCCAACACCTACATGTAGACAGTATATTTGCCTTGTCTTGCTATCGCTCGGTGTCACTTGCCTAGTTGGCCGAGTGAAGGCCAACGCCAACGTGCATTTGGTGCAACTTGTCTTCGCTCGCCGTTGCTCGTGATCACTTGCCTCACTTCGGATCGGTGTCGGTTTTTGGTCAGAAATCAAAGGCGCTCGCCTGCGCTCGGCCAACGTGTGGGCAGCTCTACAGACCTTCTTCTACATTGCTCGTCTGCACTGGCGTTCGACGAACTTGTCGAACGTGTGGACATTATTTCTTGCCTTGTACCTATTTGCGAACGCTCGCGTTGGCCTACGCTCGGCCAACATGTATTGCAGGCTTTATGATTGTCAAAGACTTACAAATGACAGTTGGACCAACAGCTTAACATGTTTTCCGAGGCACGGAGGAATCTCGGTAATAATGTTATGATGGTCACTCATCCACGAATCGACCTTGGCAAGCATTCCTTAACCTTAGAGATTGACCCGTGCAGCTGCTATTATTAAGCCACGTACTCCTCGTTACATGTTTGACACTCCACACATACGCACAAAACGTTTTGGGAATACTTTCAGTGTGCGTACGGCCAAGGAGTAGAATTCCCTGCCGGAGTCTGTGTTTCCTGATCGTTATAACCTGGGGGTCTTTAAGTCAAGAGTGAATAGGTTACTTCTAGGTAAGCGTGCTCCATCTTCGACCGCATCATCACTTATCATCAGGTGAGATGGTGGTCAAACGCGAGCCTATTATCAATAAAAAAAAGCAAATGAATTGCACACGGTATACTTTTTGTATTTTGTTATTATACCTTGCCTGTCTTCTGTCGTTAAAAAACAAAGATCTTAAATTCTCAATAGTTGACAGAGGTCTGCTTCATTTAATGTTATCCTGAAACTCACAGACAACAGCTGAAGTAAGTTTTAACTTTATTTTAAAGCTTAAATTGGGTTTACACAATAAGTGCTTCATTTCTACCAACCTATCCAATTAAATTGCTTGTTAATGAACAAACCACAAAATCTTGCCTCCTTTATAATGATGAAGGAGGCAAGATTTTATGGTTTCTAGTTGCAACGAGATAATTGTACCTTTAGGGATGTGCACCTTAACATGAAGACGAGACCTGAATTTTTTGTTTTTTTTTTTTACGTATTTTATGTAAATAGTATTTTGTATCTCCTGTTGTTGTACCAAATAAATGTTTTATCTATCTATCTATCTCTATTTGGATGTTATACTAATATTATTAAAACGAAAAGTTTGTTTGTTTAAACGCGCTAATCTTCGAAAGTGCTGGATGGATTTGGATAAAATTTGGTATAGAAGTAGCTTGAAACTTGAAAAAGGTTGTAGCTGAAGAGTGTACTTTTTACCCGACTGCAAAAATAGGCGTTTCTGTTTTTATCGTGATAAAGTCTATGGGAGGGAAGCCCCGCGGGACTGCAGATAATAATAATCTAATCAATACAAATAATAAAATTGAAGTGGCTTGTCTATGACTTTTTTTATTTTTTATTACGGATGAGCCCGCTCTTGACCTCGATATCGCCTGATGGTAAGCGATAGATGAGGTCTACGATGTGACGAGCGAGCCCAGAAGATGCCTATTTACTCTTGCTTTTAGGCTGAAAGGTCATAAGTGACAGGGAACACAGAAGCCGGCAGAGAATTCCACAACTTGGCTGTGCGCTCAATAAATGTGGAGGAGAAGCGCTTGGTACGACAAGACGGTATAACAACCAAGTGAGGGTGGTACCCAGCCGTGCATCTGGTAGACCGGTAGTGAAATGGAGATGGAGGAATCAGGTCACGGAGCTCCTGCGCACATTCCCCGAAGTACAATCTATAGAAAACCGACAGGCAAGCAACGGTTCGCCGATGAGCCAGGCTATGAAGCTTGCCCGATAGCACCTCGTCGCTATAAGCCTTTTAGCTCTGCGCTCGATTGAGTCCAGTGCAGCAAGTTGGCATTTTGTTACATATCCACAGGTTACTAAGATACAGGCCAATTTTGTTTTAAAATTTGTCCATCTTTCTGTTTGTCCGGACTAATACCTGGTAATGAAAACAGAGGAATTAATAAGCGAATATTGAGATTTATTGTTTGTTAGTTTAAACGCGCTAATCGTCGAAAGTACTGAATATGGTATGGAAATATCTTGAAGCTTGACGAAGGAAAACTTTTTACCCGACTGGAAAAGAAGGAGAGTTATGTTTTTATCGGCCCCACTGTTAGCTATACATATACTTAATTTTATTTTCCTTAAACTGAAATAAAGCGCCCCCGCACGACTGCTATTTAGAATTTATTATTAGAAGTAAGGCAAAGAAAAACAAAACACTTAAAACTATGGAATAAAATAAAATTATAATCCGATTTACGAACCAAAATAAAGGTCAAGTACGCGTTAGTTTTATAGTCCGATAATGGAATTAATTGGAATTCATTAAAATTTCGCATTTCTCGCCCTCACGTTAGTCGCACCTGTCTGTCCGAGCCTTTATTGGTCACGTCACGACATGCTGAAGTGTGAAGTCGCTTTATGGGTTAATTTCGAAAATGTGTGGCGTAATATATGGGGGTTATTGTGGGGTCCGTGGTAAAAATAAATGGCGTGAATGTGCTGTTGATTAAGTTATTTTTAGTACTTAACCTGTCTGTTGACGGCATATTGTTGTGGGAGGCCTTGAAATCTGTTTTCGTTAGCTTTTGGGAACTTATGTTTTTTAAGTGTTTACTGAAAGCGTTGGTAGGCTAATCGCGCGTGTTTAGAGGATGATGGAATCCTGGAGAACTGGAAGAAACTCTTCAAATATTATAGGCACACCTATAGTGATTTGGGTGTTTTTAATAGTAACTTGTGCAGTTGCTGTCAGAAAGCACCATTTGGTAAAGTGGAACTGATGATGAAGACCACAGATGGCTACTGGAACTACTCCATACTAAGTATTTTATGGGTTGTGATTTGATTACTTGAATATGGTTTTTAAGCATTTTATGCTCTTCACAATGCATTTGGTGAAGTGGAGCTGATGGTGAAGTACCAGGAAAACTCCTCAATAATTAACGGTCCTGCATCGGGAAAAGAAATATTTTGCAAAAGGCGATAAGAAGTAGACATTTAGGCTTTTGTAACTAAGTAAATAAATTACAAACCGATCCCATAAAAATCGAGAAATTTTTTTTTTAACTAAAAATAAAACCGACTTCCAAGAAAAAATACTTACTTTTCACTTTGCAGTATTTTTCTTGTAAGTCGGTTTTATTTCGTGTTTAATTTTTTTTAAAGAGCAGCAATGTGGGTAGAATTCACATTATTAGTATTCTTAACCTCTCCTACTAACTTTAATATTCTTGTTTCAAGAGTGGGTTCACAGCAATAGTGTAATGGGTGGGGTTCGAACCTGTGACCTCTCACAAGTCCGACAGCGATTAAGTTATTGATGCTTAAATGTAACTTGTCTTTCTCTTTAACATTAGTTTTAAGCATGTATATGTATACCTACTTAATACTGTGTCTGTGTTTCCTGATCGCTATAATCTGCGAGTCTTTAAGTCAAGAGTGAATAGGTTATTTCTAGGCAAGCGTGCTCCATCAACGACCACATCGTCAAAAAAAAACATGAATTCGTGTCGTTCGAATTAAATAAATTAAATTAAGTTTGTATAAGATATTACGGAAACTAAATTCTAAAGTTAGTGCAAACTTAAAGTTTGCTAAAGAGCAATTTAATCATTAAACTCACCGATCGAGTGCGCGACATCTTAATACTTTCCAAGAGAGACCTCGTTGATGTTGAAGATCAGTCGAGGCTGGAATGGGACTGGGCTCTCACATTTCCAGGATGTGTCCAAACAGATAGGCAAAAATAGTTATACAGTGAATGCCTGAAAATGGGAGTCGTAACCAAGGCAGGCCCCAAAAGTGCTTTTTTTGTGGTGGGCAAATCGCTAAAAGATTCCTCCCAGACTAGGTGGAGTGACAGTGAGTGTCATACTTCTACTGACTAAAAATCCACTACGTTTCTTCAGCTGTTCTTCTTTTCCGGGGCCACGGTATCTCATGAGAAAATTCTCGCAACCTTAGCAGGACTAGAAAAACGCTAGCGTGGCGATTTAGACGCGTTTGGTCGGAGATGGCTAAGCATAGAGATTATTGAAAAGATATGGAATAGTTTTTTGACCAACAGTATGATAATTCATAGTGAAAATAGGTAGAATTTTACATCATTTAGTAAAACAATTGTCGGTAGCAGCACTGTATGAGAACAGTGTTTAAGCATTTTGTATTTGGATCAAAACCATGGTACCTAAATTCTACAACCGTTAATGAAAGAAAATAAAAAAAACTTCAGTAACCAGTTCACTTGGTCACCTATTTAATTTAACAACTGAATCAACATTTTACACCACGTGGAAATGTTCTTGTCACGAACTGCAAACAACCTTTCTTCGATGACAAACGATTTACAACTTTAAAATGCCAGCTTTAAGGTGTAATACTATTTGGAGACTTTTAATAGATTGTTGACAAGGATCTTTATGAAGTTTTTTAATTTAATAAATGCATCAAATGAATTTCTGTACAAAATTGAAGCGCCTAAGATTTAAAATTGAAGGTCAAAGGTACTTTTTATTAAATCTTTCCTTCGTTATGGAAAGGTTTTTGGTTCTAAAAACATCGGGTGCAATACTGTTTGTTCTTAAAACATTTTACAACCTCATAAAGGAATTTTAATAAGAAAAGAAAATATACAATGTTTTGATAAGAACATTATTTAACGTTATAATGATTTTATATTGCTACTAGTACTCTCGCGGGGCTTCGCTCCCGTGGATTCTATCACGGTAAAAACATAACTCTCCTTTTTTGCAGTCGGGTAAAAAGTAGCCTATAACCTTCCTCAAGCTTCAAGCTACTTCCATACCAAATTACATCCAAATCCACCCAGTACTTTCGAAGATTAGCGCGTTCAAGCAAACAAACAAACAAACAAACAAACAAACAAACTAACAAACTTTTCCGCTTTATAATATTAGTATAGATTATCATTATCATCTTAACTAGGGATGTTAGGGAGCTCCGTAACCGTAACCGAAACTTTCGGATATCCGATATAAAAAATTATCCGTAACCGAATCCGAAATAAAAGTTTCGGATAATATCGGATAGGGGCGGAGCCTAATTGAGGCACGTTATTACAAGTTGTTTTGATCGGCCGGGCGGCGGCGAAACACACAAGTAGACATGCGCAAAACAGTGCGTTAGAAAGTGATGTTATATGACATTACATTGAGTACCGGGGAATGTTGCAATACACCATGACTCCAAACATGACGCGTAATGAAGCGCTAAACAATGGTTATTGTAATGAAATTCTCGCGTTATAAAATGTAATACATCTTGAGATAGCGTGTTATGGTATAATGTATCTATTTGTATTCTACTTTTCAAATTCCTTAAAAATCTAATATTCGTAACCGAAATTATCCGAAACTAACGGATAATCTGAAATAATTTCATATCCGTATCCGTATCCGGTATAATAATCATTCCTATATCCGTATCCAATCCGAATCCGAAATTTCATATCCATAACATCCCTGATCTTAACATCGTCTTCCAGTCTTACCGGATAGGTACAGTTGAATGCTAGTGTTTTACATGGACCGACTGTCTGACCTCCACAACCCAGTAGCTGGGTAACGCGTTACCCGTTGTCAAGATAGGTGTCAGGTTTACTGGTTTCTTCCCTATCCGTAACTACAGTCTAAGATGTGAAGGTTTAACGTGCTTTGAGAGGCACGGCGGAATCTGATAGTTCATTTCCCGGACCAAACTCAGTAAGCGTTGTTCTACCTTGAAGATCGTACAGCCGCTAATATTTAACCTCGAGTATCATTAGAACTTAAAACGGGATACCATGTGATATTTTTGTTTTGCGTTTCCGATATTTCGGAACTGTTGCAAGCGCCATGATCACTGATGAACATGGTAAATAACCCGTTTCAAGTTCTAATGATACTGTTAGTGACCATGTTAGCTTAAAAACTTATAACCTCGAGTAGTCAAAAGTGGTACTTTATATTTTATATTAGACTAATATTATAAAGCAGAAAAGTTTGTTTGTTTGTTTGCTTGAACGCGCTAATCTTCGAATGTACTGGGTGGATTTGGATGCAATTTGGTATGGAAGTAGCTTGAAGCTTGAGGAAGGTTATAGGCTACTTTTTACGCAACTGCAAAAAAGGAGAGTTATGTTTTTACCGTGATAGAATTCACGGGAGCGAAGCCCCTCGTGAGTACTAGTGCTAGATATAATACTGGACATGGCACTCGTCTCGCTAAGAATTGTGTACTGAACCGCATTGCTCGAACATATAACACAAATTTCGCACAAATAGATTTATTCAATTACAGAAAACCGAAATTCAAAGCGCTTATAAAATAAACTTAATTAAAGATAAATAGCAAATTGGCCTTAGTACTTGTGTTAATTGATATAAAATGTACATACTTACCTATGTTGTTTATTATACATACTTTTTGATTTTTGCTATTAAGTTCGTTCGTATGCTCTAAATTCATGTAAGTTAAACAGGGAAACCTATTATTAGACGTACAAAACTGTAATACACATATTCTATAATTTGTTTAAAGTATCGCTGTTGGTTTTCTAAATAAATAAAATAAATTAAATAATATTATTATGTTGCTAAAATAATAATATTTAGAAGCACAGTATCAGAATCTATACATTGGCGAAGCGCCTTTGATGTCGGAACACAACGCCGCAGGGCGGTAGGTGGATTCACTGTCACTCGCAGATTTAGTAGAGTTGTCAAAGTATGGAAAATAGAATACATTTTATTTAAAATTGGTAGGTCATTTGCCCGTGACTTCGTCTGCGTTCTTACTTAGATTCCGTACAATTTTCTTGCATTTTTTTAAATTCAAACCTGGCAATAACTCACACAACAAAAAAGAATGATCAAATTTGGTGCTAACGTTCCGAAGTTGAGCGCATACATATAATTCGATAATTATTTCTTATTTATATAGGTATGAAAACATTTTTCCACCTTTAAATCATTATGTAAATGCATTGCATTGCCTGACATTTACGTGATACTTTATTTTTAGAAGATTCCAATTTTTCTATTTACAAATGTATCGATCTACAATATATTTTATTTTGGAACATATTTACTTAAGTATACATAATAAAAATATATACAGACGAAAATAAAGATAAATTATAGGGCATCGAAAAATTCGTCAACATCGCTATCAATGGGAAAAGTGCCCAGAACACTGGCCACATTGCCACGTTGAATGGCAATGCTGATTCTCTGTCCAAAGAAAAGGCCAGCCCCTCTGGTCACCTGTGGAGTCGACTAATCGTTTGCTGATGTCACGAAAGAGTCGATGCGCACTCGGACCCCATGGTCCTAACGTTTCAACCCCAAACGGCTCAAACATATAGCACCATCATACATAATTGTGTAATATATTATATACAATCAAATTATACAAGTTTGAGGAAAAATTAAGCATGGATGTGTTTTAAATTGTATTTATTGTGTCAAATAATGCCTTGCTGCATTAAGTCCGCCCATGTAACACTATTGTACATAAAAACTTTTTACCAAAAAATTAAACCGACTCTCAAAAAAAAAAAAACTGCAAAGTGAAAAATAACTTTAATTTCGGAAGTCGATGCCAAAAACGAAAATACAAAACTAAAGACACCGCCTACCGAAATTAAAGTTATTTTTCACTTTGCAGTGTTTTTTGGGAGTCGGTTTAATTTTTTGGTAAAAAGTTTTTTATGATGCATATTAGGGCTGCCATTGCACTGACTTTTACGCAGTCAAGAAAAAGGTCACGCAACAAGCCTCCTGTATGAGCTGAATGTATGAAACTGACAATGGTACCTATATTAAGAGCAATATAAGAGATAAATTACTTTCTCGTGCATGGCAATTAATATTCCAGCTAAAATATTGATAATATAATTTTTTTATAATATGTCATAATTACTGTATATTTTTCTGTTCTATTATTTCTGTATAATTATTATTCCTGAAATAAATGATTCTATGCTATTAATATGTATATTTAATTGAGTAGGTATGTCTGTTGGTATTAATAACAGGTATATATGTATTTCCTGTAGCCACAATACTGTATTATTTAGCTGCCTAAAATTTACAGGAAATTAGCACATAATCACTTTACGTTATACCTAAAACTAGTTGCCATTGTTGGAACTAGGAAGTTAAACTATTATATAAATTATTTTGCGATAATTTATGTTTCATCTTTTCCTGTAAATACCTAATTAAGTACTCGTATCGTCGGCTTTGGCGGCTGCCTGCTGTTATCGAGTCACACGTAACTTTTGATATTATATTTAATTACCTTATTATTTTTATGTATGATCACTGATTGCTCGAAGACGTCTGAACCGATTTGGAAAATTCTTCTTTTGTTTGAAAGGGTATACTTCGAAATTGGTCCCATTGTCACCAAATCAGGATCTGATGATGGGATCCTGGAGAAATCGAGGGAACTCTTCAAATATTATAGGCACACCTATAGTGATTTGAGTATTTTTATAGTAACTTATGTAGTTACATTCAAAAAGCACCATTTGTGAAGTGGAACTGATGATGAAGACCACAGATAGCCACGGGAACTACTCAATATATAAGTAGGAATAATAAGCATTTCATGGTTCCGCTTCGATTACCTGAATATGGTTATTAAGCACAATATTCTCGTCACAATGCATATGGTGAAGTGAAGCTGATGGTGAAGTACCAGGAGAACTCCCCAACAATTAACGGCCCAGCATTGGGAAAAGCAATATTTTGTAAAAGGTCATAAGTAGTTGACATTTAGGCTTTTGTAACTAGGTAAATTATAAACCGACCAACTAAAAAATGAGAAATAAAAGCTTTCACCAAAATATTAAACCGACTTCCAAAAAACACTGCAAATTGAAAAATAACTTTAATTTCGGTAGTCGGTGTCTTTAATTTTGTATTTCGTTAAAAAGTTTTTTGTGTATTAAAAATGTTTCTTGGTGTTATTTTCCATTAAAGAACAGGCTGTTGCACTTCCCAAAGGCACAATGAAAGGCTGATAATCCTACACGAATATCAACCATCACTTCAAACACTACAAAAATCTTTACATTTCCTTGAGATTCCGAAGGTATATATCCAAGGAACAGAAAAGGGAAAGGGTCGAAATGTAAGTGCTCTGAAACGGAGAAATATGTTTGTATAGAGAAAACAAACTGCCATTTTGGTTTATTTATGTGTGCGGTTTTATTACTGTGATGCTTTCGTGATATCCAGGTAGTTGTGACTCAAATGGAGCCCTTTATTTTTTGACCATTACAATCTGCTGTTGAGATAACACTGTATTTACACATTCATCTTTTTAGCCTTTTCCAACTAGGTTGGAGTCTCCTTAGAACTTAAAACCATTATTTACCATGTGTATTTTTTGTATTGAGTTTCCGATATTTCGGCACTGTTGGAAGCGCCATGATGAACTGAAGTAAAAACCGAAAAAGTTCCGTAGAAAGTTCGCGAGTCGACACGGTGAGTTTTGTGTGTCGGGAACAGAATCGAGTGTTTAGTCATACATGTGACAGTGGTAGCGGTGTGGCTAACAGAAAACGAACGAGAAAGAGGGTAGACCGATTTGTCTGCTCATAAACTTCCACCCGTAATTACTTTACCAACAAATGAAAGCCGGTTTCAATGGCTTAAAGTGCTTTCAGAGAACGGTGAATTCTTGATATAGTAAGATGATCATCCTCGGAACAAACTCGCCAAGCATTATTTAACATTGTAGATCGACCCTTATGGTTAATAGTACATTGTTCACCGAGAGGAGAAAGTGACCGATTACCGTCGAGGGTGTCGTTTGAAGCCCGAGCCGTAGGCGAGGGCTTTAAAACACCCGAGATCGGGAATCGCACTTTCTCTCGAGTGATACATAGTGCTTTATACTACACCTACGAGGAAAATAAAAAACTAAATCTTTACTAATTGAAATTTATATTGAAATTGTTGCAGTTAGTGAAGCTTAATGTAACACTATATATGACTTTTATTTATTTAATACAGTATATCTCTAATTGAGTAAGGAAGTTGTTTAAGTTATTACTGTTCAAAATTGTGTATTATTTTAGAAAATTTATGTTGGTTAGCCCAAAATGCACCAAATTTAGTTATTTTTTGAGAAAGGCAAAATGGTTCAAATGCCTACCGTAAATAAAATAGCTGAAAGTAAACTAGCTCAAGTTTTAACCTAGAATAAAATAAAACGAGAGAAAATGAATTTAGTGCCAAGTCAACTGACAGTTGAATATACCCGATGAGCATAAGCAACATGATGGTGTTGCACCAGAGTGAAGTAGTTTGATGCAGATGCCCATTAGAGGGACTGCAGGATGAAACAAAATGAACCCTTACTAGATTATAGTAGATATTGATGCTTAGGCTATCATAATTCAAAACATTTTTGTGTAGAGGTATCATTCAAGATGTCGATGTAATATGTTTTGGAACAAGGTATTAGATAAGGTGGTACTCGTATATCACCCTAAGCCAATCACCAATTACGGAAGCCAGAGAGGCGGAGCTGTACAAGGAGTACAGAGTAGCGAAGACCGTCCTCAAAAAAGAAATCCGGCGGGCCAAAGATCAGGCCCGCAAGGAGATGTTGGAGACTCTTAATCGGGACCCGTGGTAACGTCCATAGAAAATGGTGCGGGACAAACTCCGCACCTGGGCTCCCCCGCTGACACAGTCTCCGGCCCCAATTAGTAGAGGACGTGGTGAGCACTCTGTTCCCCTCGCGAGGTGGGCATACTCCCCCAACCATGGCTTCGCCACTTGCGGTGCCCGACGCGGGCCACAGTGACGACAACGCTCCAGAAGTGACCGAGGTAGACCTGAGAGTGGTGGTACGCGGGCTGAATGCCAAAAATACCGCCCCGGGACCCGCCGGCTTCCCTGGCAAAGCCTGGGTCCTGGCCTTGGAGCCTCTCGAGCCTCAACGGTTAGGGTTCTTTAACGCATGTTTGGAGAGGGACCAGTTCCCGCTTCATTGGAAGACGGGAAAACTGGTCCTAATCAAGAAACCGGGGCGCCCGGGGTGCCACATCGGCCTATTGTGCTGCTCGACGAAGTGGGCAAAATCTTTGAAACAGTTATTGCAAACCGCCTCGTTGGCCGGATCTTGCGGATAGCCAAATTGGTTTCCGCAAGGGGCACTCGATGGTGGATGCAATCATGCGTGTGAGGGCTCTCTCAACAGACACCGCTAAGATGACCCCACCCCGGGACAATCCCGGGGCGGGGTCATCTTTGCGGTGTCTCTCGACATGGCCAATGCCTTTAACACCCTGCCCTGGAGTTGCTTACGGGAGGCACTCCAGTATCACCGGATGCCAACCTACCTCTGTCGTGTGATTGAGGCCTACCTGACAGACAGGGCCGTCATCTACTCTGGTCACCAAGGAGAGTGAAACCGACGAGAGATGTCATACGGTGTCCCACAAGGATCGATTCTGGGGCCATCCTTGTGGAAAATCAGTTACGACTGGGTGTTGCGCGCCAACCTTCCTACAGGCGTCAGCGTAGTCTGCTACACTGATGACACGCTGGTCCTGGCGCATAGAATGTCGCACCAGGCGGTGGCCGAAGTGGCGATGCGAGGGGTTGCGACGTTCGTAGAAAGGATCTGACAACTGTCCGAGGCCATGTGTTTTCATGGTCGTCGGAACGCGCCACCTTCGAGTTCCCAAATAACGGTGGGAGGGGTTCGCATCGGCGTCGAGACGACGAAGATGTACCTAGGACTTGTCCTCGACAGCCGGTGGAACTTCGTCGAACACCGACAGACTAGACCGGGCGGGGACTGCACTCAAGCGGCTCTTACCCTATCTAGGGACGCCAAACGCCTCCTGCCAAAGGCTATAGGCGGGGATTGTGCAGTCCATGGCCCTCTATGGGGCCCCTCTGTGTTCTCTCTGTCGAATCTGCTGCGGCGACCAGCTCACCAGCTGGTCGCGTCTCAGAGGGTCATGGCTATCCGGATGATCCGGGGATACCGCACGATCTCTGGGGAGACGACGATCTGGAGGTGGTAGCCCCCGCGCACGTGCATGATTGGCGCGTGGATGTACTAAGCCGGGGTGAAACTCCGCTACCGCGGCAAGTTGCGGCTCAGCGGATAGAGCTCCGGTGCGATCTCACGGCAGCATGAAAAGAGCGGCTGTCGCAACCGAAGGCTGGGCACGCCGCAAACGCGGCTATAAGTCCCCTTCCACCTAACGCAGGTGCTGACCGGACATGGCTGTTTCGGGAGATACTGTTTCGGATACAGCGGGAGGACACGCCCGGGTGTCGTCATTGTGAGGACCACCTGGAGGACACGGTGGAGCATACGGTCGAGGTGTGCCCTGCTTGGGCGGAGCACCGTCGTGTCCTCGTAGAGGCGGTCGGCGGCGGAGACCTCTCGCGCCCTGCTCTGGTTCAGACCATGGTGCAGAGCGAGAGGGAATGGGATGCAGTCGCCTCCTTCTGCGAAGCAGTCATGCTAGCGAAGGAGGAGGCCGAACGCGCGAGGGAGAGACAACCGTCTTCCTTCTCGCCCCAGCCATCGTGGGAGACGCCCCGGGCGGGGGGGATCGCGAGCCAATTTCCGGCCACCGTAGGCGCGGGCCTGTGGACGGCGAGCAGGGTCGCTCACCGTCCAGTAACGACCAGGCTCGGGTCGGTGGCACGTCGTGTTCAAAGAGTTGTCAACGCCAGTGACAGAGCCTCATAGGGCCATTGCCTGACGGGGTGTGCGGGAAAGTTCTATCAAGATACCGCGGCCCCGGAACTTTAGGGTAGCCGAAGGAACAGGTGGGTTTTTGGTTAGTAGAAGTCTGACACAGCCTTCCGCTTAACCCAGAGCGGAAGAAGTCATTCGATGATTTTCACACCCAGAAAAAAAGGTAGTAGTATCACCACGGAATACATTGTACTTTAGTATCACTTTCCAAATAAAACAACAAATAAATTGTTATTAGTTAGTGTTACTCAAAATAGCCGAAGTGACATTACTGATTATCCTTAATAGACGCTTAATGGATCAAAAGACATAGTTAATTAATATAACTTAATGCAAAATGGTTCAAGTAACTCGGTTTTTTAATGTAGTTGAATGCAAAATGGGCCAAACGACATAGCTTATTTTTTTGGTTTATTGCAAAATAGGCCAAACGACAAAATCACAATCATGGCGAAAAAGCCAAATGCCTTAATCGACACACGTTATAAAAGTTTGTAAAATCAAAATAGCTTAAGTCATCGAGTCCTCAAATATGTCTAATTTTGTGTCGTATAGATCAATGAGCTTAGAAATGAGGCCTGTTTTGCAGTGGGTGCTAAGCGCCAAAAAAGTTGTCAAAAAATTTTGAAACCTGACTCAAACGATGGAGAAAAATTTGCTGATTCCGAATATGTATATAACTCAATATCGCAAAAAATGTCGCTTAGATCAATTAGCCTTTCAACCGTCGATTTAGTGTCTTTATAAATTTTAAGGGTTGATGTTAAGTATGGATAGTTGAACAGTATTTTTATGAGTTTATTTTGGATTAGAACCCTTACACCTGGTATTTAGCCACGAGCGCTTAAAATGACACCAATCTGCACTGGGTCCGCGTGTTGGTTTACAGCCCATTCTGTCTAATAAAAAACTTTTTACCAAAAAATTAAACCGACTCCCAAAAAACACTGCAAAGTGAAAAATAACTTTAATTTCGGTAGTCGGTGTCTTTAGTTTTGTATTTTCGTTTTTGGCACCGACTTCCGAAATTAAAGTTATTTTTCACTTTGCAGTGTTTTTTGGGAGTCGGTTTAATTTTTTGGTAAAAAGTTTTTATTTCACTCTTTTTAGTTTACCTAGTTTTATTTTTAATTTACCTAGTTACAAGAGCCTAAATGTCAACTACTTATAACCTTTTACAAAATATTGCTTTTATCAATGCTGGGCCGTTAATTGTTGAGGAGTTCTCCTGGTACTTCAACATCAGCTCTACATCACCATATGCATTGTAACGAGCATAAAGTGCTTAACATCCATATTCAAGTAATCGAATCGCAATCCACTCAATACTTATTATTGAGTAGTTTCAGCGGCCTTCTGTGGTCTTCATCATCAGTTCCACTTCCTCAAATGGTACTTTTTGAGCTCTCAACTGCACAAGTTACTATAATAAATACCCAAAACGTCATAGGTGTGCCTATAATATTTGAAGAGTTCCCTCGATTTCTCAAGGATTCCATCATCAGATCCTGACTTTTATGAAAATGGGACCAATTTCAAAGTATACCCTTTCAATCAAAAAAAGAATTTTCCAAATCGGTTCAGCCGTCTTCGAGTAATCGGTGATCATACATTAAAAAAAAATATATATATACGCGTCGAATTGATAACCTCCTCTTTTTGTCGTCGGTTGAAAAAGAAGGCTTATGTCTTAGCAGTGGAGACGATATAGATTGATTATGTTACGTTTTGTTATGCTGGATCCATCTTAAAGCTTGCAACATTTATTCTTTCTAAACCTCTCCTTTTTAGGGTTCCGTGGCTGAATGGCAAAAAATTTAACCCTTATAGTTTAGTCATGCCTGTCTGTCTGTCCGTCCGTCCGTATGCCATAGCCATTTTATTCCGAAACTATCAAGACTATACACATGAAACTTGGTAGGTAGATGTATTCTGTGAACCGCTTTCTGATTTTAAGAAAAATATTTAAAATTAAGGTGGGACCTCATACATGGAACTGAAACTGAAAATATTTTATTTTTCATGAAACCTATGCGTGTGTGGTATCATTGTAATCAAATCTTAATGTAAACTTTCAACGATAATTGGTTTGAACGAGATCGGGTCAGCAGTTTTTGAGACAGCATATTTTCTATAACCGCAAATATAACTTTGAAATACTATGAAAAACACAGTTATTTGGCGTAGTTACTACGGAATCCTTCATGGGCGAGTCTGACTCGCCCTTGGCCAATTTTTGACAAATCTTTTGATAAATTCGTTCAAGACATCATATATCGCTTCTGCGGCCTAAAAACCCCACGCGCGATTTCAGCTAACTGGGTTCTTTGCATAAATCCTAAGTAATTTTGTTAAAATGTATAATTTAAAACCTTTTCCAAATTAAGTACATTACAAAGAAACGTTAGTTAATTTGTTCATTATAAAGGAAGCGATTTTCCTCAAATTACTTCATTAATACCTACTAAGATTGCTTAGTTATAGCTAAATTTTGTTCCTGCTACTAACTGAAACAGCTCCTAATTCTTCAAAGCAAAATTTGTCAAGAAAAAAGTATAATGCAGACAATTTTTCATTCGTTAAATTGTTATGTTGGTTGGCCTCCATTGTCGGACGGCACGATATCTTTTACCATTTCCTACCAACCGATAACACATAAGTAGGAAGTTGTTTATGTTTATTTACCTATGCGGGTTTTTCCGCATAGATCCCGATCCTTTATAAAATCCGAGATAAAAAATGATGCCTTATAAATCTCAGTAAAAATCTCATTAAAATCAGTTTAGTCGTTCCAGAAAGAAGCCCGGAAAGAGCTAGCCAAAATACTAGCAAAGTTTGTTAGTGTTTTAGAATCACGCTAGAATATCACTAAAAAAACATGGTTAATTTGAAGTCAAAGACCTTTAATTTTTTTAAACGTTTAGATTTTGCGTTCAAGATATTCAGTTGCTTATCGTTCATCTTAATACATGACGACTCATTTACTCATTTAACAGGCTTCATATAAAATATCAGTCCAGTAAGGTTTATATAGATTGGCAACACCACCATCCTCGCTGTCAATATCGGCTCCGTAATAAAATAATTATTTATCGAGATTTTATAAGTTTCTCGTACGAAATTTACGCAAATCAACGAATTCCTAATGAAAATCACCAGACAAGAATAAAGTACACGTAGAAAGACCTCAAAAAGTGCAGAAAACCGACGAAGTTAGTAGCCGGTCAAAGTGCATTATTATTGTGACAATACACGAAAATAAGTGCAAGTTTTAGTGTAGTAGTTGTGCTGAAAGTGGAAAAGTGGAATACAGAGATACCCAAAGGCTCAAAAAGGTACAGAAGCTTTGTGTCGAAATCTCATAACCTAGAAATTTGCTAAATCATTATTGTAAGCATCAAACTACAAGTCATCGAAACACGTAGCGCCATCTAGCACCGAGCAGTTATACCAAACGAAAAACGACAGCTAGCGTCCAATTACTGAACCCACTGACTTTCGACAACTAGTACCCACTATCTATCACACAAAACAAACCAATTGCTAACAATAACGTACCTTCACACTTATAACTATGGACGAGTTAATTAAAATGTTGCAAGATTTAAAGACAGAAATTGCAGAACAAAAAGAAGAAATAAAATCGAACAGTAAAAACATCGTAAACGAAATAAATGATAACATGAACCACAAATTCCAACAGCTATATCTTGAAAACGAAGAAATACAATCGAAACTTGAGAAACAAAATTCCCGGATAGACTTCTTAGACAAAGAAATGAGAAAGAAAAATATTGTCTTATTCGGAGTTGAAGAAACCGAGAAGAGCTATTTTGAACTTCAAGGAAAGGTCCTAGGAACAATAAATAACTTGCTTGAAATCAGCTGTAGCCCTAACGACATAGAGGCAGTCCAAAGAAAAGGAAAAAAAGCGGAAGACAAAGTTCGCCCCATTGTAATAACTTTCACCACATTGGGCATGAAAGTTATGGCCTTAAAAAACAAAAGAAAGCTGGAAAATTGTGATTATTACATAAAGCAAGATTACCCGAAAAATGTGCTGGAAAAAAGAGCCGAACTCATGGACCAGGCAAAGCTTGAAAAAGATAAGGGAAATAAAGTTATCCTTAAATATGACCAACTAATTGTTTTAGAAAACAACCCTAATAAGAGCAAATCCACTGGCAAATCTGGTTCTTCAGAGAAAAACTACACACGAGGGGCTAAAAGGTCACACACAAACTCACCCACAGGACACGACAAAAATTTTCAAAACTCGAAGAAAAATAAAACTCTTTCAATGTTGTCATATGTCAAACAGTCACCAGCATTAACACGAGTACAATCTAACCCAGAACATGAGAAATAGCAATCAAAAAGTGACCCCCCTCTCCCCAATCCTACCCTCCCACTACGGCTGGTCACCGCGGGAGAGACAGACCACAACCCTCCAAAGGAAAAAACTACACGAGAGAAGAAGCAAGTAAAAATATGCACCTTGAATGCCAGATCATTATCCTCGCCTGAAAAACTGCTAGAACTGAAAACAGCTCTACGTAACATAAACCACGACATAGTGGGCCTGTGTGAAGTACGACGTCTGGGAGAGAATATAATAGAGGACGAAGACTATATTATGTACCACCTAGGACAAACAAAAGGGCAATACGGAGTAGGTTTTCTGGTTAAGAAAATATATAAGGAAAACATCATTAATTTCATTGGAATATCGGAGAGAGTCTGTTTGCTAGAAATTAAACTGGAAGAATTAAGTTTTGCGATTATACAAGCCTATGCCCCAACTGAGTGCTCCACACAGGACGACTTAGAGTTGTTTTATAGGGACCTCGAATCAGCTCATGAAATGATCTCTACACCGCAAACAATATCAATGGGTGACTTTAACGCACAAATCGGAAAACCTAAGACCTACGAAAATAAAGTGTTGGGTAAATACGGTTACGGTAATAGAAGCCAAAGAGGCGACAGACTCATACAATATGCACTCGAGCACAATCTCAAAATAATAAATACCATGTTCAAGGCAAAAGAAGGGAACAGATGGACATGGATATCACCAGACAAAAAGACGAGAAATGAGATAGATTATATACTAACTACCAAGCCACACTTATTTACAAAATTCGAGGTCCTAAGTTCTCTTTATTTTGGAACAGATCACAGATTATTGAGAGCTACTCTTAACCTGGAACCCACAAAAAAATCCAGACGAAACTTCACCGGCAACACATCTATGCTTAAAAACCCAGAAGACCGAGAAACATACATAAAAAACCTAAGCGAGCACATATCAAAATTATTAGAAATACATGATAAATATCCAGCTAACGAATATTACCAGATAATTGAGTGTGCATTAAAAATAAGTTTAAAGAACAAGACAAGCTCAAAGAAAAACTCAATATTAACAAAGAAGGCTATGGATTTAATGGAAAGAAGAACCACCCTGCAAAATAAATCTCATCTCAATAAGCAAGATAGAGAAGACTTAAAAAACCTCTACAAACAGACAAATAAAGAAATAAAAAAATGTTATGAATCACACAGAATAGATACCTTAAAAAAGCACATAGAGACATCAAGATGTGCTAAAAAAGCGTTTAGAGAGCTAGATAAAACGAAGACCTGGATCCCATCTCTAAAAAGCGACTCAACAAATAGCAAATCTCGCAGCAAAATTTTAGGTATAGCTACGGACTTCTATAAAAGCTTATATAGCCAACCTAACTCGATACAACACAAAGAAAACAATCAACCGAAGAATACGTCAACTGTAAAAATGTTTGATGAACAGGAAATTCTCCAACATATACTGAAATTAAAAGGAGAGAAAAGTCCAGGGCCGGATGGAATTGTCAATGAATGCATTGTGCACGCTAAAACTCTACTATTATCACCTCTAACAATAGCTTTCAATAAGATCTTAGATGAAGAAGTGGTGCCCCAACAATGGAGTAAATCCAATATTATATTAATTTATAAAAAAGGCGACCCGGCAGACATAGGTAATTACCGCCCGATTAGCCTTATGCCCTGTCTCTACAAGTTATTCGCATCATGCCTACTCGACAGAATATCTCCTGAAATAGACTCATTTCAACCGACAGAACAAGCTGGCTTCAGAAAGGGATACAGCACTACCGACCATATCCATACCGTCGATCAAGTCATACAGAAATATCTAGAATACCGAAAACCACTCTACATAGCGTTTATAGATTACAAAAAAGCGTTTGACTCTATCTCGCACAAAAGTATATGGGAAGCTCTACACAATCAAAATATAAATTTAAAATATATAAACATAATTAAAAATATATATTCTAAAAGTACTAGTCGGGTTAAGCTGGATAGAGTCGGTCCTGAAATCAACATCAGAAGAGGAGTCCGACAAGGTGATCCTATCTCTCCAAAATTATTTATTTCTGTTTTACAGAACATAATGGCAGACCTTCCTTGGTCAAAGAAAGGCATTAATATTAATGGAAACTATCTAAGCCACCTGCGTTTTGCGGACGATATCGTCATACTGGCTGAAAATTCCAAGGAACTGAATGCTATGGTAAATGAGCTACAAGCAGTGAGCGAATCTGTGGGTTTAGAGATGAACCTTAGTAAAACAAAGGTCATGACAAACAGCAGTACAATTCCTATCTTAGTTAAAGACATGCCGCTCGAATACGTCAATGACTACATATATTTAGGTAAACAAATCTCATTTAAGAAAAACAGACATTTTGAAGAAATAAACCGCAAAATAGCTCTAACCTGGAAAAAATTCTGGGCTCATAAAGAGATATTTAAATCAAAACTTCCCATAGAAATGAAAAAGACAGTACTAGATTCTGCAATATTACCATGTCTTACCTATAGCTGCCAGACCTGGATATTTGATACAAAGGCGAGAAAGAAGATCCAAGCAACGCAAAGAGCTATGGAGAGAAGCTGCTTAAATATAAAACTGTCTGACAGAATAAGAAGCTCTGACATTTGCAGGAAGACTAAAGTCACTGATGCTCTCACTTTTTCACAAAGCCTTAAATGGAGATGGGCCGGGCACGTTGCAAGATATTCTGATGACAGATGGACTATTAGGACAACAAACTGGAATGGTCCTAACGGTTCCAGAAGCAGAGGCCGGCCATGCGCTCGTTGGCAAGATGAGATCGTGGAAAATGCCGGGCGCGACTGGGCTGTTACTGCCTTAGACAGGAAATCGTGGGATTCTTTGGAGGAGGCTTTTACCCGAAGGGGGTCCACACTAAAATGAAATATAATTATTAATATTAAGTAGGAACTAGTAGGTAACTGTAAGATTATTTATTTATATATTTTTTAAATCATTCATTGCTATGTATAGTTTAATTTAATTTAATAGTTTAATTTATAACATTTATTAACCAATTTTATATTTAATTTACTCAGCAATTGCAATTATTATTGTCATAATTTAAATCAATTTTATAATGTATTCTTGTTCTGACTTGTAATGTAATATTGTGTGGAATAAATAAAGCTTAATTATTATTATTATTATTAATTAAAGGAAGCGATTTTCCTCAAATTACTTCATTAATACCTACTAAGATTGCTTAGTTATAGCTAAATTTTGTTCCTGCTACTAACTGAAACAGCTCCTAATTCTTCAAAGCAAAATTTGTCAAGAAAAAAGTATAATGCAGACAATTTTTCATTCGTTAAATTGTTATGTTGGTTGGCCTCCATTGTCGGACGGCACGATATCTTTTACCATTTACTACCAACCGATAACACATAAGTAGGAAGTTGTTTATGTTTATTTACCTATGCGGGTTTTTCCGCATAGATCCCGATCCTTTATAAAATCCGAGATAAAAAATGATGCCTTATAAATCTCAGTAAAAATCTCATTAAAATCAGTTTAGCCGTTCCAGAAAGAAGCCCGGAAAGAGCTAGCTAAAATACTAGCAAAGTTTGTTAGTGTTTTAGAATCACGTTAGAATATCACTTAAAAAACATGGTTATTTTGAAGTCAAAGACCTTTAATTTTTTTATACGTTTAGATTTTGCGTTCAAGATATTCAGTTGCTTAGCGTTCATCTTAATACATGACGACTCATTTACTCATTTAATATACACGTTTTCTCGTATCGTCAACGAGAGTGGAGTTGCAACCAGCTCCGTGCGTTGAATTACAAACAAGTGACTGCTATTCTGCCCGTTTGTATTAAGGCCGACTTGTAAATGTCCTGGCCTACTCCACATATCCGTACAATAGGTTAGCAAATGTCATGATTATAACATAAGGAAAGGCTCACAGAAACAATTTGACAAAACATTAAACCGGTTTCTAGATATTTTCAGTTGTAATATCTACCAACCCGTGTGAGTTCGTAATGAATACTTCTTCTGACAAAATGGATGCCTGTGTTCTCCAGCAGTGGGGATGTTAAAAGTTGATTTTGATTATGCTTATCACCAAACACCGCTTACCCTGCGTAGTCTAAAAGTTGTGGTGGGCTTGACCTCTGAGTGGAGGGAACCACGTACCGCTAAATACGTAAAATGACGACGTGACCTCAGAGGGGTAAAAAGAGAAATTGAAACAAGTCTGAAGACGCATTCTCATTTACTTCGGTCATAATATACCGGCGCGGTCGTTACTCTATCGAAAGCCTGTTTGGTATGGCAAGGTTGAAGGCATCAGTGTATGGAGGCAATCGCCTATGAGATGTACAAACCAGATCAAAACAGCCACCAGCAACACAATACACGAGAGCCGCAAAAGAGCAATGTTAAGGAAGAATGACGGCAAGTGATCTTGCGCACTCAACGCAACGATACTATGTGATGACCACGAGTATTCTACACGACTATTCTAAGCTCTAGGTGAAAGATGTCCAGGATCAAGAATTGCCAAGACATTTCCTGCTAAACCATACCCAATTTATGTTCCATATTCCTTGAAAGATTATGGCGTAATGGATTAGTCAGTTAAATTATTTCTTAAGTTCCATATGAGTAATCTGTTAAGTTCGTGTGCTAGCTCATTACTTTTGGAAAGCAAACACGTCCTTGGAATCCACTTGGCTCATTCGGTTTGTCAATTCATTACCTCGTTAGCCTACATTCACTTTCTTCATGGTGTCACAGGTATTACGCATGTTCTTCAGATACAAATTTAGTTGTTACACAATCATATGTTTAATGTATACAGTCTGCCTAGCTTTTTTCCAAAATATGGCTGGGTCAATTTTCAATCCAGCCGGTTGCAGTTATACTCACCCTTACAACCCAGTAACCGATTACCCTTGTCAAGACTTATATATTTGAACTATCGATAAGGACTGTCGAGGTTCATCTGTTGCATGTTTTCTAAGGCAGGAAGGAGTAAAATTGTTTTTATATTCTTTGTTTATATATTTAATATTATATTTTGTTGGATATAATTCTGACTGGAAGTTATTGTTGTTATATTACTTAAAGACATTTGTGAAATAAACTTTACTACACAGAATGGGTCTCAATAATTATGTTCTACTCATTACTGGTAGGTATCGTTTTCTATTTTCAAAGTGATTTATTAACTATCAAAATATTTATAGTGTCCAATATTTATTAAAGTATCTGTCTAGAGACATTATTTTACATATAAATATATATTTAAATACGGGAATACACATTAACATATAATTAAGCTTTGCATGCAGCTCATAAATTCATATTTAAATTGTTATCCATTAATCACTAGGGGACGGACGTCAGAAATAAAAATGCCAATATTAAAAAATCTAAAGTTATATTTTTATCTTACATTCATATACGTAATCTTACATACTAAATTATTCTAATATTAAGGTTACATCAGTCACAATTGGTGCTTATTCGCCAATTCAAGGATTAAGACAACTACGACTAAACAGTTCTAAATGGGTAATAATCTCTTACATTATCATTTGGAAGGAATTGAATGTCACAATACATTAAAACTTCAACCACTCAATCACAGGCTAAAATATGTCAACTTCACACTTCAATAAAACGCTAACAATAGCATTATTTACATAAAAATAGCCGTAACGTCATAATTCAATTTAAAAAAACATTTTCGAGAATATTCTAATATGTTCAATTTCTCTTCATCCTCCAATTCGCGAATATCACCAATAGCATAACTTAATTCAAGCTTCTTAAAAGACACATTATCATTAAATACAAGTGATTCTATTTTTATATTTAAATGCATATCTAATCGGAATGATAATTGTGATTTATTTAAAATATTGTCTGCACTTCATTGAGCACTAGTTGCAACGATGTTTCACACTCGAACTTCTCAGCATCCTTCGCTTGCCCTAAGGCATGATGCTGTTGGAAATTGTAGAACATCCCCAGTTTATATTTCATTCGTTATTCAAGACTCTACATAGTCTTTCCTCAACAAATCTGAGTCTGATTTTCCTATATTGACATGAATTGTGATAGCTTCATCAGTCTCAGACTTCATGACCACGTCATTCCACTGCACTTCAGCTTTCTTCCCGTAAGCTTCGTTTTCTATAAGTATAGCAGATTTTGTGCAGAGCGCTTTGCTTTGGAATTCTATCAAAGCGCTGTAATCGCTTCTTTTCGTCTCTGATTTAACATCGGCGATGTATCCGAGCTTCCGCCTCATCACCTCTACCCTTACGTGGTAGTTGTATATGCACACTTTGATGATGAAAGCGCTTTTTTGGTGTAGCAAGATAATCTTGTATTTTGTTCTGCAGCACGCTGTCTTCTTCAGTTTCGTTTGGAAGTTCTCTATTAAGATCTTGATCTTTTGTGAGTAGACCGCGATGATGTTGTGATTGTTTTGAAGATGTGACGATAGTTCTTCAAAGGGTACCGAGCAGCAGTTGGCTGTAATAGGGCATATCATGGTGTCGTATTTGCACTCTTCTTCGTGTTTCACTCTGGTGACAGCTGTGAGAAGCTCTGTGCATCCGCGTCTGTGGACAAAGAAATATATTCATTAGTTTTGATTATTTATTAATTTATATTATTTTATAGTTGAACACCCCGATCCAGATGCTCAGGTGCAATTTGGTTCCTCATGTATTCTTATTCAAATCATTATGAAAATGATTTGCATAATTTGCAATTTGATTTTCGTGTGAATTATTCATATTATTGCATTGCTGATCATGATATGTAGAATAAAACAAGTTTGTAGGTATTTATGAACAAGACATTTGCACATAAATTTGCAATCATTATTATAATATTGCAGTGGTGCGTGGCACTACCAAATCGTTTCATTTTGTCTGTCGTGTATAGCAAAACTGCAATAATGAACATGTTAATTTGCACGGAATCGTAACAGCATATGTGATTAAATAGCGAACAAAAACTAAATAAATTAGTTGGAACACGATATACGTGTAGTTTTTCCTTTAATCGAATCACGCGCATGTAAGCAAATTAATGGACACTATTGTTAGTACATTTATTTGAATATTTCGTTTTTTTTTAATTTTTAACTACGGATACGTTTAATGAAAAATCTCCTTAAATATAAAGTATATGTAATATTTGAGCAAAATAAAGAAGTCCAAATGTGCGTATTTTTGTATAAATACGATAATTTCTCAAATATAATTAAAAATAATTTTCTCTACATGAACGAGTGCGTGTTTTTAACCGACTTCTAAAAAAGGAGGAGGTTCTCAATTTGGATGCTTGTTTTTTTTTTATGTTTGTCCGCGCAGAACTCCGTCGCTTGCCAACCGATTTGAAAAATTCTTATTTTGTTATAAAGGGTATACTTTCCAAATTGTCCCATGAAAATTTTATCGAAATCGGACAAGCCCTTTCTGAAAAATCAACAAAAGTCTAAAAAAATATTTACGTTGATGATCTTTTCGTTTACTCTGCATTGCGTTTTTTGTTCGCGCATAACTCCGTCATTTACGAACCGATTTGGAAAATTCACTGACCCACTAAAAAGTACGAAAATAAAAACTTTTTTGCAAAAAATAAAACCGACTTCCATATCAAAACACTACAAAGCCAAAAATAATTTTAATTTCGGAAGGCGGTGTGAAAAAAAGAATAGAAAATACAAAACCAATAACACCGACTACCGAAATTAAAATTATTTTTGGCTTTGTAGTGTTTTGATATGGAAGTCGGTTTTATTTTTACAAAAAAGTTTTTAAATCCTAGGTTTATGAATTAAATTAAAGTACTCATATGTATTGTCTGAAGTTTTGTAACATTGTATCACTAATATGTGAAATTATAAATACATATTTGTAAGGTTGATATTTTCACATTTTTATGACTGCATGAAAATGCTATGTTTATTTTGTGTTACATTTTCAATAGTATTTGAAAAAAGACTAAGAAATAAAGTAGATAGGTATTTCTTATTTGTGTAAAAGGATAAGAAATAAGGTAGTATAGCTACCTACTTTATTTCCTTTCTTTTATTCTTTTTCATTATTGTTCACTGATATTAAGTGTCCTCATAAACGTAAGTCTAATAAAATAGTTCTAAGAAGGCCAAACATAAAGGCAGAGTGACATCACAATAAAAAGAGAGGTGGTAGGTATGGGCTCTTTCTGATTTGGCGAGAAACCGCTGCGGTTATGGAAAGTTAATAGGTAAACAATTTTATTTACAATAACTCTTTGGTGTTCAATCTTTTTGACTGTAAACAATATCTGAATTTAAGTATTATTTCTAAATTACAAAATAGACCGATCCCTAACGTTGATGAATTTGACTTGACTCAATTAGAAAGAGAAGGACAATTTCGCAAGTAATTAAACTAAACTAAATAGCCAATTAAAATAAAGCATTAAAATAATTCGTCCTCAACGCTGTAGGCTGGTAACGTACCCAAGAGACTGGCCGCATTGCCACGTTGTATTGCAATGCTTAAGCTTTTGGCTGAATAAATAGCTAGCCTTTGAATCACGTGAATTATGCATCAACTTTTTTTATTTCTTTAAACTGTACTGGACTGGAGGCACTAGCTCGGTTTAATTATAATTCACAACGATTCACAATGACAATTTATTCGTTTTATCCACACGGCGGTAAAATGCCACGTCAGTGCACCCCCTAAGCAATAAAATCGTAACTTTAATCTATTAGTTACGATTTACTGTCTGAAAGTTGCGGTTTATTCGGCAAACAAGTGTTCGTATTAGTTACGGTTATTTTCTTGTTTTATGTGGCGTTTACGGTTCTCGCTGAGCAAGATTGGATTAGTTATCGATTGGCACTTAGGTATTTGATTTTTAATGGATTGAGTTAGCTTCTGCCATGGTTTGAAGGTCAAACAAACAATACAGTATACTATTGATTCTTGCTACACTAATATAAGTACTTGCAATTTACTTCCCTAAAGGTAGGTATAACAAGTTTTGGCTTGCATTAATATATTCTTTCATTAATTCTCGCGTTTGACCACCATCTCACCTGGTGGTAAGTGATGATGTAATCGAAGATGAAGCACGCTTACCTAGAAGTAACCTATTCACTCTTGACTTATAGACTCACCAGAGGTTATAGCTATCAGGAAAAAGTAGTGAATTCCACTCCCTCATAATAAAAGTATTGTGTGGTAAATTGTTATTTCAACTGTGTATAGATCTGGATATCTGAATGTAATTTATGTACTGTCGGAGCACGGGGCCCCACAGTACGTGTTGTATTAGAGATATCAAGATGCCTAATTGACATTTTATGTGACCCGAGGTCTAGTACACACAGATTATTCGATAGCTATTCACATAAGATAAAATTTATATTGCGAACAAATGAGAATAGTTTCCTACCATCTAAAGACGTGAATATCAAAATCGATTAAACCTCGTCGATATTGAAATACTTCAATCATTAAGATATCGAAGTGAATATCAGTTTCTAAGTGCTATTCAAACTAAATATAGGCACCCTTTGATATAGTTATCATCGAAACTAATGTGACATTCTCAAGATTATTGCATAGCAGGAAATGGGTACTACCAAGTCGAGAGCACATTAGCTACTTCCTAGGTAATAGGTACTGATAGTATTCCTAGAAATTGAAGCCATGTTACGTCTAAGTCTGTCATCTGTCCTTAGCCCGGGAAATTTAATATAATTTAATATAATTTATTTTCCACAAAAAAGAATTGTACACTGTTTTGCCAAATACACTAATTTCTTAAAAGTATGAGTAAGTACACGAAAATGTTACCTATTGGGGCTAAACTAGGCATAAACCTGTATTTCAGCCCTCAAATCGCCCGACCTCCAGATTTTACGGTTAAATTACAAACTTCATAAAAATACAAACTAACTAAAATAATGTACAAAAACTTAAAAAATAGTAATAATAATCAAAACATTAAAATAATTGAAAGAACGACTTACAATGACGATAATTTCTATTACAATCAATAGGAATTAAAATGATTTCAAATATATATATTAAATTAAAAATCGGAAACGGAAACAAAATTATGAAATATTATGAAAAACTAAACAAAAACAAAATGAATAATAAAATAAGTAAGTACTAAAATCGCAATCATAATTTTATATCACAATTAAAATTATAATTTTAAAATCATAATTGTGCAAGCTGTCCTCTTTTTGTGTACTTGATGGAGTTGTGCTTGTTTGAGTGTTAGAGGGTGTGTAAGTTTGCGGAGTTTAAAATTAAGTAGGGACCTGAAGCAATTCTTCTGTCTCTTCATATGTGAGTTTTTGAAGGTACTGACTTACAATAATTTTGCATGAATGCTTTGTCATGGAGTAAAATTTGAGAGTTTTATTTAATTTATTGTAGATGTAGGGACCAATGAAGGAAATCTAGTACCAAACTTTGTCTTGTAACTGGTCGTTTGCAAGCAAACCAGGTATTGCGTGCGCCTATTCATAACGATCGGGTTGTAGATGAGTTTCTTGTGTTGTAATAATATAATATTTAAAATAAAAAGCTGTCTCACTGTTAAAACTTCACAGAATTCGTATAACAGAGAGGTCGGAAATAGCTTTGTTTTAAAAGTACTGACCTTCAAAATGGCACGCTGGGCAACCTCAACTGGCTTTAAGATGGTTTTGGGAGACCCACCCCATGACGATATGCAGTATGTGATGAGGGACTGGCAGAGGGCAAAGTATATTCGCTTCAGCATAAATGGATCAGTCACGTATCGGAGGGTCTTAAAAATGTATATCAACTTCCTGATCCTACCGCTGAGGGTTTTAATGTGGTCTTTAAAGTTGAGTTTGCTGTCAATGATAACGCCCAGATATTTTATGGATTCAACACGTTCTAAGTTCGGACATGAACAGTTTGCTCTAGGATGACAAATATTATGTGATAGGATGTTATTATCATCATATTTTTTTTCTGAGTTTGACCGTATACTGAAGCAAATATACTTAGTTTTGTCCACATTAAGAGTCAAAACATCAAAACCAGCTTGGGCAACTTTAAATGCCCCTTCCCATGTGTCGGCAGAGAAAACAAGAGCAGTATAATCTGCATAGGAGATTACTTTGCCATGGAAGAGCTTGAGATTTGTGAGATCGTTTATATATACGAGAAAGAGGGTTGGACCCAGGATGCTACTTTGTGGAACCCCGTACGTTACTGAAAGATCTCCACTGCTGAAGTTGCCAATGCGAACACTCTGAAGGCGACCGGTTAAATAACTTTGAAAAAGCTTTAGTTGAGTACCTCTGATTCCAAGTATTTCCAGCTTATTAAGTTAGATTGGAATGGACAGAGTTTCAAAAGCCTTGGCTAAGTCAAGGAAAATAGTAAGACATTTTAGTTTTTTGTCAAGGTTATCACTAACAAAGCTAATGAGATCATTAACAGCTTGATCTGTCGATTTACCTTCACGAAAACCGCATTGGTTTGATGAAAGCAATCGTTTAGCTTCTAGAAATTTTACCAATCTTGTATTAATAACGCTCTCCAGAATCTTAGATAGTGCAGGGAGGATAGAAATCGGCCTATAGTTTATGATATTACCTCTGTCACCGCACTTGTGGATTGGGCACAAAACAGATTTTTTTAGACTGTCAGGGAAAACACCACTTTGAAGACATAAGTTGAAGATGAATGTTAGCGGAGGAACTAGAATTTTTTTATGTGTTTTTAAAAAGGAACTGCTTATATCATCATAACCCGTAGCACAATCTGTCTTTAGATTAATTAAGAGACGTGATGATGACAAAATGATTCATTGTGGTATATTACGTACGGCTGGACTGACACTTATATACTTACATACAGTATGTTAACTAAGAGAGGGCGTTCCCGTTAACCCGCAATAGTATAGCATCCATACATGCTAAAAAAATATTACCATTCGAAAACAAAATGTTTTTTTTTTATTTTTTTTTATTGATAATAGGCTCGCGTTTGACCACCATCTCACCTGATGGTAAGTGATGATGTGGTCGAAGATGGAGCACGCTTGCCTAGATCACTCTTGACAAACTCTGTACACGCATACTTGAAGGACGTCGCAATTTATTTATGAATTGCGCGTGTACAGAGTGTTTCTTTTACGTATCAATTTAACATTTTTAGTGAATATTTTAATATTAAAAAAAGCATTTTGTTTTCGAATGTTAATATTTTTTTTAAGCATGTATGGATGCTATACTATTGCGGGTTAACGGGAACGCCCTTTGTTAGTTAACATACTGTATATCGTACCTATAGTGAACTTCCCCATACGATGCTATATAGATATATATTTAGGTAAGAATATCTAACAACATATTATGATACTATCTAGAGATGCTATCGTTTTCAATTAGAAAAACTACACAAAACCAGACGGTAGCCACTTGTCTTCGTCTTATTGGCCGTTGATGCGTTGGTTTTTTACAAGCTTCAGGAAGTTTTGAAAAAAGAATGTTTTTTGCTGCTTTGATTTGTATGTGTGTGAGAAGATTAGCAATCTCATTCGTTTGTGATATTTAAACATGCATCTTACGTGGTAGGTACGAGTTGCAAGGTCGTGGCTTCGAACAGCAAGGAAATCGGTATTTCAGCCAATTGTCTCGCATTGAGAGGAGTAGGTACTGCGTCCCAACAGTGGGAAAGTTATAGACCATACAAACATTTGTTCCCTTCAGTGCAGGAATCGGTCCTCGTAGCGTGGCAGTCAATCGCTGAATCACTGCGCACTACATTCAGTCATTGCACTATTACTAAGCAGTATTCCAAAAAACTAGACTACAAAAGACATGAATATAGTGATATCCTGCCTATCGTATCATTAGAAGAAAAATGAGTTATTTATGTGTAATGTCTCGAGTTTCCAACATTTCTACACTGTTGCAAGCGTCATGATCCTGTGATCTTGACGTGCAAACTGACGTTTTTGTAGATTTATGAGCAGACCAATTGGTCTACCTGCTTCCTCCTTCGTTTCATAGTAGATATCGCGTTATAAGTTCTAATGTGAGTGATCATGTCCAGTTAAAACCTACCTATAATTCCGACACGGTAGCATTAGGTCGTTGATAAGCCGCTGTAACGCAAGGCAGGGAGCCGCTGGCGCTCTTAGGGCGCCTCTGCACCAGGCACAACGGGACATACGCCGCGAACACCTCCCACACCAAACACCTCCACACCACGGACACACGCAGGGGCCGCAACACTGGAATAGAGAAACAAAAGATATAAGAAACTGAGAGGAATGATTTAACGAGTAGCTTTGTTACATCAATGACGTCGGTGAAAGTTTGAATATCTTGAAGAACGGGGCTTCCCTCCTGTGGATTTTATTACAATAAAACACAACCTTCTTCTGTTGCAGTCGAGTAAAAAGTCAATTCACCCAGTATTACATCACCAGCACAAAATTATATAACAGTTTAAACAAAATATTAAAATTATCCACAAAATCAAAATATCAATGCAGACACACGTTACACAATTATCTATTAACACTCACTCATCAACACACAGAGGATCTTCTTTTAGGCAACCTTCCAAGTTTAATATAAAACTAATTTCAATTTTCCACTGTATACTACCCTCACTCACATTTATTATACTCACACAGTTACATAAAACACACACATACACACCTCAATCACACATTAATGGCATATGTTCACTTATTTTGATTTGTAAAAGTATAACCATCATTTTTATTTTATTTTGCGATGTTTAGTAATTGTTCTAGAGCTGTAAAAAATTCTGGCTTGTAAAATTATTGCGGAGGGACACTGATCTTCTAAGATACAGGTTCTAACCTAGTTCAGAGGTCAGGGTTTCAATATATTGCTACCTAGTATAAGCCTCTCAATGTATCTACTTCTACTATACCAATGTAATAGTTTTTAAGGCTTTAGTTCAATAAAGATTTATTATTATATCATTTATTACATCTTATAAACCTATTATTTACATTTTTAAATATTCATATAAAATCAAAAAACATTTAAAAATATAAAAAACAGTAGCCCACCGGTATCGGGAACAGGGTCCAAGCTACCACTTAATAATTACCAACTCAACATGCCAAGCCTAGATTAGAAGCATACCATAAAGAAAATCCACATATTTGAAAAGTTTCACCAACAATATTACGTTAGCATTTCCTTATTAATTTACATAAAGGAATTTTGAAACATGAAAAACCTTCAAACAGTGTATAATCCTTTGAACGCACGAACATTCCAAACGCCAAAGGAATAGCATAGCCAAGAAATTGTTAGAAAATCAAGTCGTATGCATGAAACATGGCGGCAACGTGCTTACTTTACTTAACTTAGACATAATGAACTATTAGAACACCTAAGTTGCACGGTAGTACTAGCGGTACTAACTTGCATACAGTTGAGTAAGCGGTACGGTCTGTGAGAGACGAACCCAAAAATTCCCAATTTCCAAGAATAATCTACATTATCATTAGAATTTAAAACGTGATTGTTACCATGTGTGCCGAAATATCTGAAACTTGAAACAATAACTACACATGGGAAATATACCGTTTTAGGTTCTAATGGTTCTGTTAGTGATCATGTTAGTTTAAAAACTTATATAAACTAAATTGCCTAATTTTTCCAAAATGTCACGTTGTTAATGACGAACATTTTAGCATTAAAAAAATATTATACTTAATAGAATTTCAGTTTTTTTGACGGGTTGAAAACGTCTTTAAACTACTGAATGCTGCTGGCAATTCGTTAATAACATCCATATTATTACTTGTCTAAGATGTCATATAGGTCAATAGCTGTCTGGTAATGACTTCACTTGTTATGTTTAAAGTTATAAGTATGTCTTAATAGATGAATAAAGATAGAACGTAGTTTTATAACAATAAAGATTATTTAAAAAATATCTTTGTCTTATCTTACACGTGTCTCTATATTATAACAACCAGTTCCCTTTCATTGAATATAATGAAATTAATTCACAGCAGTATAAATGCATAAAGAACATGTTATCCTCGAATCACTATAGTAAACTTGTTAAAAAAATCTGCACTTTATATTGTTCAACAGTCACTAAATTATGGAGAAAACGTATTTTAATGTATACGGCTAGAGACATTGTATATATCACGGAACTGGATAAGATAATATTTTATGAAAATATTATTTTCAATCAAGACTTGCAAACCTGATTTACATACCTAAACGTAATTTATTTCAATTCATGTGCTTCTGTTTGGAATGCTGATTAAGGTTCAATATTATAAAATCGTTTTGTAACAAAAGAAAACAAAATAAAATGTAAGCCGGTGTAATGTAGTAAGTATAGCAAGAGTCTCAGTTTCCTGATCGCAATAACTTGAGGGTCTTTAAGTCAAGAGTGAATAGGTTACTTATAGGTAAGCATTCTTCATCTCCGACTACATCATTGCTTATTATCAGGTGTTATGGTGGTCAAATGCGAGCGTAACATCATTAAAGTATAATTTTTACAATTCGTCGTAGTAAGGCGGCACCAGAGAAGCTTTATACACGTGGTCTTATATTAACGGTAATTATGATTCGCTCCCTGGCTCCCTTGTTGTGATATTTACATCACGTTCCTTATGAGGCAACAGTCAAGCTAAATTACATATCGATCCCCCCAACCGAGAACTCGGTAATGTGCTATTCTGGACTTTATGCTGTTATGTCAAATTTGGCATCTGTAGACCGGAATACACCTTAGCAATTTTTTTTAGATTTTTCCTAATGATATTTACAAAGATATCATGACAAACATGATATCTTATCTTAGTATAGAATTTTATGTGTTTTTTTCTTAAATAACTAGGTTTTGAATCATATAAATGACACAGTGAACATTTCGCAATAAAATTGCTTCCATTTAATACATCAATGACTTCAATAATCCCACTAGTTAAAACTTATTTGATAAAATCACTAAATCTTTTCTCCTGTAAAATTTCGATTACCGAGTTATTGCTTGGGAGGATTGATACGAAAACTATAGGGCTTGTTCTCGCCGAGTTGGTAGGCAGAATCTTACTAATATTCTAAATACAAAGTTTGAGGGGATAGATTTATGGAAGTATGTTACTCTTTTACGCAAAAATTTTCTAAGTATATACAACGTGTAACGGAAACCCCATATCTATCCAAAAGGGCTGAAGACAGCATCCGGTATGGAGTCTCTATGCACAGTTTCAGCACAAAATAACTGGCTCAAAGAATTGATACCAAATTATTGGTTTCATATATTTCTTGAATACCAATCATAACAAACGTGTCTCAGCACTACGAGGGTCAATAACTTTCCACGTCACTTGCCAATAACACGATAATTCTTTTCGTTCTTCTTAATTTGAAAAATTCGATATAGATTATATATAGATAATAAGTTCTACACACATAGACTTAGGATTACAAAACCCTTGCCATATCGTTTGTTATCATCCAAAGAAGCCATGCACTTGGTATGTATATACCCTTTAAATTACACGTTGTATATATAATATCTGAATAAAATTTGGTAAATAGATAGTTGACATCCTGGAATAACTCATAAGCTGTTTTTTTATCCCAGAATTCCCATGGCATTGGAAATTACGTGGGAAAAGCGTTTCACGCGAACGAATTCGCAGGCAGAAGCTATTGTGATATTTGTTGTGTATTATGTTATGTATTTACCATGTATTTATTGTTTCGAGTCACCGACATATCGGCATTGTTGCAAAGTACATATTCATGGATTAACATAATTGAATAATTATGAAATATCGGAACCTTGAAACAATAAAATATACATAGTGAATATCCTGTTTTAAGTTCTAATGATACGGTAGGACATGAGTTTAAGGTCCCAAAGGCAGTCTCATTTATTTGCTATGTATAACATTGTAAAGGCCTCAATTTTGGACTTGGGCTGTAGTTGAATTTCCTAACAACGAAACTTAGTTTGTGACTGGCCAAACTAAACCTCAGTCTTAACTGAGTAATTAAACCATTTATTCGTAAGTATGCCAAAGTAAAGTACAATGTATAAAGCAGTTTTTATTAGAACATGCTTAAATTAATGGTGTTCAAGGGCATATTAATATGACTAACTGTGTTCGCAATTCCGTTCGCAGGGAAGGTTTTTCCCGCGTAAATCTCGATCCTGTGTTAATCTCGGTATCAAAATAAATGTTGTCCTATAAACTTATTTATTCATTAAAACTTTATGCCACACAAGATGTAAAAAGGCGGACTTAATGCCAAAGGCATTCTCTACCAGAAAACATGGCAGGTACATACAAAGTAAACTAAGTAGATAATATATTCAAAGTAAAAAGTCTTATTAATTTCCTACTACTTTATTTATCTACTTTCCAGTGAAAGTCCCATTAAAATCTGTCCAGCAGTTCCAAAGATTAGACGTATAAATAAAAAGACAGACAGCCACTTCAATTTTATATTTAGAGCCCTTGTCGTATAAGTTTGTACCAATAAGCAAGAAGGTTTCAATTAAAGAGCCTTTTGCTCATTTCCATAAAGGGTACGGTTAGTCCTATAATCTCTTTGATGAATATTAAATGAACGCGCTTTTACTAAGATACAAGACTTGGAAATCTGCAACATTTTTTAGTGTTCTTAGCTCAGTGAAAAAAAAAATATCCGTTAATTTCATTTTCAAAGATGGGATGACACGTTATAAATTTGGATTCCGTTCAGATGATAGAGTATCCTCCTATCTTACCAAAGGGTTTTCTAACGGCGGAACGAGATCTTAAATATACTATTAATTATTATGTTTTGATAAATTGAAAACGATTGACGTCAAAGAAGGCGTTGACCTTGAACTTAGCATTGACTTTATTAATCAAATTCTGACATCAATTTATTAATCAAATTTCAGAAGCGCTTCTCCTTCATTTATTGTGCACACAGCCAAGCTGTGGACCTCTCTGCCGGCTTCTGTGTTCTCTGCCACTTATGACCTTTCAGTTTTTAAAGCAAGAGTAAATAGGCATCTTCTGGGTTCGCTCGTCCCATCGCTTACTATCAGGCGAGGTTGTGTTCATCCGTAAAAAAAAAAGAATAATGTCTCACTTGTAATGGCTCCAAGCATATGCTGCATTCTGAGAATCGTGATAACAGTTCATCACAGTTGGGACAGGTACACTGAGCTGCATGTCCTTCCACTGGAGCTACCAGTGACGTTGGCTGGACTAGTGGCAATGATTTATCTGGAAACAAGAGGAAATTATTTGTTAATACATTTTATTCGTTCATAGGTAGTTTAGGTAAAAATATCGTAATGTTGAAAGAGATTTCAATATAATTACAAAAGGTACGCTTCAGTATCTTATCTTTCTAATAATGCGGAAGTTCGTAATCTGATGATGGATGTTTCTTAATCTTTCACGCAAAAAGTTCTACACGGATTTGAATGAATTTTTGTATGTAGATAGTTGAAATTTTAGAATAATACATAGGTTATTTCCACCTCGAAATGCTTACAGGGTAAAGATTTATCTGGGGAAACTTTCCCATACGAACGAAATTGCTGGCAAAAGCTAGATATTTATAATTAAAAAAAAATGGTCTCAATGGTGTCTGCTGGAAATAAGATACTGGCGGAATTGCCACGTTATATGGAAATACTTAGGCATTGATCAAAAGTAATAGTTTGGAAAACTAAGACGTTTTTTACCCAATTTAACCAATAGGGGTTCTGAACTTAAGTAATATTTATTTTGCAAATTGTAACACTTTTACACGTCATTTCATTTCGTTTATTGAAACTAGATGAGACTGGTGTTTTGCAGATGACTACTCTGAGAAGAAACACCGAATTAAACTCAGTAGTCAGTCTTTTTAGAAGTCCATTAATATTCGTACTTATTGGTCAAATAATATTCACTGAACATGAAAATTTGTAAATTATATGTAAGTCAATATTTGCGTAGGTACGTCTTGTTGTTTACCTAATTAGAATACTTCACTTTGTTTATCATTGCTGTGAGAGTATCAATCATAATAGAGTATAAAAATAATTGTAATTATTTTAAAAATAATGATTTGATTTGATGATTTCACGGCATATCTGAGATCTTTATACAGTCATAGTCAAGGTGGTTGTGGGTCTGACTATCTCGTCTCTGACGTGTCAATTCTTAGAAGATTTCTCATTTAATATTTTGTCATCAATGACCTCATTATTCGTAATTAAATTATAAAGAACAGATATAACGTCACTGCTTCAATCTATTTATAGTTTTAGCTTAGTTGCGGTGGTTATTTTAGAGTGTTCTACCGGCCCGCCAAAGGCACACTGAGTTATAGCAAATAGTACCCCTCAATGGGTCTAGGGACGACGAACATGGGGATGTTCGTCGCCACCTATACGACGAGACCGAGGTGGCTGTGCGCATCGTTACATGCGCGCCCTTACCCCTTTTAATTTGGGGGAGAGGGGGGTCAAATACTAAGGTGTTTGGCAGCTTGACCGGCACCAAACGGGAGCTTCGTTGAAAAATATTTTAGTGTTCCTGCACCTCTTGACGCAATTATGTGAGAGAACATGGGCTGGTTTATGTCAGTTAGATTCTCACAGAGTCCATCATGAGTGTTGATTTTTTTTAAATAATGGATACTATCCTTGTGTAAGCGTACCCTACCCTAGGGCGCAAAACATCAATCATTAAAAAAAAAACCGTTTAGGTAGTCATTATTGTATCAATTTTATCTTATCTATGACCATTATATATTGCAATAATTATGTAGTAATCAGACTACAATAGCTATGTCTACGTGCACGCACATCGCTGGAATATTTCCTAACATGAACTTGGCCATTTATTGACCGTACAAACGAACAGACCGTATTACTATTTATATAACGATTGACATGCAGAACAATCTTCCATTTGTCTCAACTGCTATCTTTATTATTCCAAGTCTATGGTACATGATTACACGGTACTTATATGATTATATAATAATGTTACTGCTTTGTGTTGTACACGTGTGAGCAAATACTGCAATGTTGAGTGGTGCAACGTTTTGGCTTGGCAACTTTATGCGATTGAACGAGGCATGGAATATAGTTTTGTAATGATAGAGATCTTGCCCAACGATGGGGCTTGAACGAACACTACACTGTCATTAGATATATTTAACTATAATAAGATTATATGACTTCAATCGTATTCCATACGCATACACTATGAAATTAAACATAACACAATCAGCCTATATAAAGCCTGCAATACATGTTGGCGGACCGTTGTCGAGTGAAGGCTAATACCAAAATGTAGACAGTACATTTGCCTTGTCTTGCTATCGCTCGGTGTCACTTGCCTAGTTGGCCGAGTGTAGGCCAGCGCCAACGTGTATAGAGCTCATTTGGTGCAACTTGTCTTCGCTCGCCGTTGCTCGTGATCACTTGCCTCACTTCGGATCGGACTCTTCTACATTGGTCGTCTGCATTGGCGTTCGACTAACTTGTCGAACGTGTGGACATTATTTTTTGCCTTGTACCTATTTGCCAACACTCGCGTTGGCCTACGCTCGGCTAACATGTATTGCAGGCTTAACACAGGCGTTCTGTGTGTGAGGGAATGAGCTGTAACACAGGCCCTGTGCGGTTTAATGATACGGCACTTCAAAATATAAATAGTTAATAATATACTCATACTTTTATTTGTTTTTTGTTTACTTTAATTGTCTCTTTTATTGCTCAAAACGTGGTTGGCGCAGTGGTTGAGCGATTGGCTGCTGTGTCCGGCATCGACTCACGCAACGGAACAAATATTTGTAAGTTTATACCCCAGAGATATTTGCTACGGATTTGGATGCTTCAGCAAGTGAATTTAAATGTTTATACAGGCATTATCGATACCAAGTGTGGAGCAACAGATTTAATCCTTGTTTTAACAGTTCTTTAATAAGTGTAACAAAATTTAAAACCATCAACTTTATTTTCGTCCAGAATTTGCAATTTCCCGACATCCTGATAATATTCGAGTGCAATTTATAAGCAAGCGTTTGTAAAGTGCTTTTGTGTACATATTAATAGATCTATTAATTACATATATCTCAAGTGGTCGTTCTTACTTGTTATATTCAGACAATGATTCATTTTATACACTTACAGATAATTTGAAGTATCTATATAAATACGTAATTGAATAAAGATTGGTATCGATAATAGTTTTATCGATACATTATTCAATTCGATTCGATGACGCAAATTAAATAGTGCTGTTGCATTGTTATCATTACGTGTGTCATCACAATTCAAAGATAAATTTGAGAAGTATTGACTTTGTCAGATGTTTTGTTTTATATATGTATATTAAATAGCTTATACTTGTAGGTTTTGCTCATGTGAAAAGATTTAAAAGCACCATTGGAAAAATCATTGAATGAATTTGAATTTTTGAATTGAATCCTATATTACTCTCCAGGCCATTAAATATTTCCACACGAGAAATCATATCGATCCGTTGCTCCGTTTCGACGTGAAAAAGACAAATAAATGTAATGTTATAAATCATTACATTAAAATATTAATTCTATGTATTTATTCCCACTTGGATTTCAGTAAAACTCATATTATATAAATTATACAATACTGTTATTTGAGCAGCATTTTGCAGTATGCCTGCATATTATTACAGTAAAATTCTTAGACAGTATTTTTATTTTGAGTAACTCAATCCTACTAATCCTACTAATATTATAAATGCGAAAGTTTGTGAGGATGGATGGATGTTTGTTACTCTTTCACGCAAAAACTACTGAACGGATCTGAATGAAATTTGGTAAGTAGATAGTTGACATTCTGGAATAACATATAGGTTACTTTTTATTCCGAAATTCCCACGGGATCAGGATTTACGCGGGAAAACCTTCCCACGCGTACGAAGTCGCGGGCAAAAGCCAGTATTATATAAATTATACAATACTGTTATTTGAGCAGCATTTTGCAGTATGCCTGCATATTATTACAGTAAAATTCTTAGACAGTATTTTTGTTTTGAGTAACTCAATACTGTTTAATTGCTTAGACAATAAATAAGCGTGACCTCTCCATTACCCAAACCTTTTACTAATGAGTTGTAGCTAGTTTATCTAAGTGTTCTATTAACGAAATTGCTTTCTTAGCTAATGAGACATCCACCACGGTACAAAACATGTTACAAATTAGTAATGAAATTAATAAATTATGTAATTACAAAACTATAAGTGAAATATTTAATATAAAACTTGGGAGTTATGTGCATTAGTGCTCACAGTTTTTTCAAAGAAATTTTTAAAAGGCTGATTGACATTTCCCGTGGTTCAAGGGTGGCTATAAAATTGACTAAAGGTTAAGTATTGCCATACAACGTAGGCCGACAGTCTCTTGGGTACATCAACATACGAATTTTCCTAAACTTTGTGTTAGTTCGTCGTTAAATTTAGATTATGTATATTTAAGATGAAGTACAATTTTTCTTATGTTACTGTAAATTTTTTGACTTAACAATCAAGTAGACTCGTTATAAGATCTAAATAAATTAAAACAAGTTTATTATTTTTTTCGTGTCGGCAAAGAGAGATTTCAATAGTGTTTTGATGACAATGCTAATGACCATTGTATTGAAGGTAATAAAGACAAACCTCTTCAATTACTGTTCTTGTATTGTGTTCCCAAGAATCTTGTTAAAGAATGAGTTACATACACTTGAAGTCAATGAGCGCATAATCTGCGTTGTGTTGATTACATACCGATGATATCAACGGCGTAAGGTCACGCTGTGTTATATAATACGGAATTCACTCTTCTTTGCAGAAATAAACGGTGTTTAGCTGGTAATGTTGTAGGAATCTGACCTTTTTTTTTTTAACGTGGTAAAATTATCAAATAAGTCCTCCCACTCCGGGCAGGGTGGGAGGGACTGTCAGACTTTTACAGACTAAAATCCACGGTGTTCCTTCAATAACCCTTTACATACCGGGGCCACGGTAACGGGATGAGTCCCACGACCCCGGCGGGCTTCGGCCCTCTGCAGAGGGGGCCTCGTCATATTGCTGACGCTCTTTGAGGCGCGCGTGGAACACAACGCGCCGTCGACCCGGGCATGGTCCATGGTCGGACAGCGAGTTGCCCTTTACTCGCTGTCCGCATGCCCGCGCCTACGGTGGCCGGAGATCGTCGGCCGACGTCCGACGCCGTGGGCGTCTACCACTGCGGCTGGGCTGGAGGGAGGACGCCATCCTCTCCCTCGCGCGGCCCGCCTCCTCCTTCGGAAGCATGACTGCTTCGCAGAAGGAGGCGACCGCTTTCCACTCCCTCTCGCCCCGCAGCATGGCCTCGACCAAGGCCGGGCGCGAGAGGTCTCCGCCTATTGTCGCCGTGAGGACACGTCGGTGCTCTGCCCAAGCTGGGCAGTCCTGCACCGTGTGCTCGACTGTGTCCTCAGGGCGACCCTCGCAGTGGTGACATCCAGGCGTCTCTTCCTTACCCATCAGACACAGGTACCTCCCGAAACTTCCGTGTCCGGTGAGGACCTGCGTCATGCGGTTGGTCAGGACGCCGTGACGCCGATCTAGCCACTCCTCAAAGAGGGGTCTTACCGCCGCAATTGCGGCGTGCCCGAGGAATCTGACCTTGGGACAGAAGTATGTATTGACTTAGAATGATCTGCTAATCAATTCGTTGAGCAACATCCTTCACCATCTGATGAGATGTTGGTCAAATGCGAGCCTATTAATGATAGAAATTGAAAGCGAAATTTAAGAACATAACGTGACCTATTGAAAGATGAATAATTGATTAACAGGTGGCTATATTTTGCAAAGATAAGAGTAGGTTGTTTTACCAATAATTTTACCCTTTAATAATACCGCTTATTCCCAGCACTATTGGTTAAGTTCAACATTAATGAAGCAACAAGTAGCTATGCCAGTCAAAAGAGAAAGGACGCTAAGACAGACGCGATGAAAATCTAGGCGATTAGGAAACCGACTCAAGGTCAGTTTGAGATATTTTGGTATTGAAATAAAGCTTAGATTGATAACTTTGAAATACGGATTTAGTATTAAATATATGCCGTAAGACTGTATCGAAAATCTGCAATGCCGTGCAGTTACTTGTGTGTACTTTTTTCCGTTCTGGGAATTTCTCCTGTACCGAAAGTGCATTTTTACAAACACCCAACCTAGAACGATTGTTTGCAAGCCAAACAAATATTTGTTTCAATGCAAGCAGCCTATCGCCGTACCATTATGCCAGACGAGTCGTCAGACTTTGATTTATTTTTCCAGATTGAAAGCAAAAAATTGACAGAAACAGTTCTATTACAGGTGAACCTAAAGCTACAATTCAACACGTTATAACCAATTCAGATATAACCAGATTTCATGTTAAACACAAGTCTCTTGATAACATAAATTACGACCAGCTCAACTAAGTAACTACAATCAGTAACAATATTGACATAACAAAACCGAACACAGAATTGTATAACTTAAACATAACGGATGACGTAAAGGAAAATACAAACAAATTAACATGAGGTAGTATTTAAGACATAATGTAATAAGAAAGAATCGACAATGATGTATAAAAGATTATAAACTAATTGAAAATACTTTTCCAGATGAATATGAAACAGGGTGCAATGAAACAATGTATGTTTTAATCAAACAAGATCACTGTCATAATGCTGATAATTGTTTTTTGATGGCTTTTGATCTCATGCAAAGGCAGCTTTATGATTATAAGGTATTTCTGAGGGATACGATTACGGTTATTAATGGTATTTGAAATGCGCGAGGTCTTATTTGAGGCATGTTTTTTCTAATTAATTAATCTATTGTGGCATCAATTTTAAAAATGATTAATTAGAACTGTAATGTAAATAATTTTTAAAGTTCTAAATATATTTCGAATTTACAGAAAAAAATGCTTGTGATAATATATTTGACATTTCCAAACAGGATAATGGTAGCGATGTTCAATTTCTAAAATTATTATTTCAGTTAAGACTTGGTAATATTCTGAGTCTCATCCGAAAAAGTAAAAGACATGTATTATTGAATTAAAAATTCCAAACTTGTTTTATATCGGATGTAAAATAGACAGACAAAAACTATTAACTTTTATTGGCGTGTGTATAGACATATAATTATGAAATAAAGTATTCATTTCACACAAACGAAGGCTATAAACATTATAATCGTGGTCATAATGCATAATATAGTGAACGTGAATTAAGTTGGAACCCTTTGACCAAGAAGTCAGGTAATATACAAGGCTAAATATTAAAATAAGCGCCTTGGCAGTTGGCGTTTAAGTATTAATTAATTATTCATCTCGAGACTCAGATATAAGTTTTTAACGTTTGACGATTTCAGAAGAAAAGTGTCATTAAAATGTGTTGGATTGCGTTAGATTTAATTTAGTAAATTTGTATGCATTGCGTTACTTTTATGTAAGTGAGCAAGAATGTGCAACTGATTTGCATGTATAATGTTATGGATTGGCGCTGCAGGAAGATATATTAATCTGACTATCAGCAAATAAATAACTTAATTTAAAGTTAAAGATTAGCAAATTAGAGCCCAAACTTGTTCTAGTAAAATTCTAGTCTGTAGGGTTTCCACAAGGAACATCGTCAAGACCAATGCCATTAAACATCTTCAAATTGATTCACAGACCAGTAACGTAGCTATCGGATACGAAAAAGGCCAAACAAATTAGTAATAAAAGCCATATTCATTACATCATTTAATACCACAGCAGTCAAGGCTAACTATCAGTTACATCATAATGCATGAACACTACTGGGTCAGACGCTTATTCGCAATTTTTGCGCCACTGCAACGGAATTTGACCGGCTTACAAAAAAATTAACAGCTATCTTAGAAATATATTTGAGGTAACAAAAAATATTGGAAACTGTTGCGAATCGTACGATAACTGTGGTTTAATATGGTGCAACATAACGTGGTTAAATTGTACCATGAGAAATTGTTGAGGTTGAAAGAATTTGAAGGATGGTATTGCTTCCGATAGTTTAGTAGAATTGAAATAACTTGATTTAACAAAGGTCACGAGTATTATCGATAAAATATTTACAACTATGAAATAATCTACAAACGTGATGCAAATTATTATTTATGATAAAAATTAAAGTTTGGGGCCTCGCGTAACTATATAAATATTATAACAACGATATTATAATGAAGGTACTCAATAGTCTAATTTCTATCAATTGAATTATTTCAATATTAGTTCCTGCACGTGTCTTCGCTTGCGTGAAAAGGATTCTTTTCAGCGAACTTAAGCCATGTTATTTGCTGATAATGTAGCTTTATATTGGTGAAAAAATTTGCGAAATCGGTTCAGAAGTTTCCGAGTTAATCCGTTACAAACAAACAAAGATTTTTCTTTATAATAATAGTGTAGATTTAGCAATTGTAACAATTATTTGATAATTTCTGTAGCAATTACTATTGATTGTATTATTGTGACATATCTTTTTTATGATCAATTTGTTCTTAATAAATGGCAAGGACAGCTCAAGTATTGATTTCAAAAGTATTTTCTGTAGATGCAGTTTACAAATATGGCTATGCTACACACTGTGAATCAGCTTAGCATTACGTGAACGGGATTCACCAACGTCATTTATATTAGGTATTTATGTCAAGGGTAAATTTGTCATGAAAGAGACTTTTATAAAAGGCCAAAAAGAATTCTGATAGTCAAATTATATTAGATATAGATATATGACCAAAATGATTACTATTATAAACGGTAATGATTTTCATATGATTTGACTAGTACAGACTACAACCTATGAGTTTTTTCAATTTAGTTAGGAAACACTTTGTTAAATTTAAGTAAAAAATTTAGCGTAAAAGTGTCATTACATGGTTATTAAATGATACTTTTACATTTATTTTTTTTCTTCGAATTGTTAATTTGCAAAATAAATATCATTTAACGAAATAAATGATTGAGAAGTGGAAAAATAGGTTTGTTAAAACAACATTTCGATTTATAAAAACAACTATATAGGTACCAAATGATAAAATTTTCAACGATACTAATTTAGCAATACCCATGATTTAACACATTTAAAAAAATTCAAATAATATGCAAGGCAGTTGCATTAAGAATACTTTCAGACGTATTGTATTTGTGCTAGACTCTAACATTACCTTGAGAGTTTCTGATATTAACTTATTGAAATCAGAGGTCAAAGCTCCAATTAATAGAATTACAATTCATAACAAAGAATCATTACTATCGATCAACATGCATGTTGTTACAAGCAATTATTATTCAGTTGAAGATAATAATTCATGCGATTGTTTGTTCGATACAGAAATCTCTTAGTTATAAGTCTCAATTATTACAATAAGTACATTAGGATTTTCTAAAATAGCTTTAAACTTCGTGTCTATTTTTTGTTTATAGGCTCGCGTTGGAACACCATCTCACGTCATGGTAAGCGATGATGTGGTCGAAGATGAAGCACACTTGCCTAGAAGTAACCTATTCACTCTGGACTTAAAGAATTCCAGACTTGGAGTCTGAATGAATATTGAATGGATTACATTGCTAGCCAATGGTGGAATTGATTGCAATACATTCATATATGGCGTACGTTATTCATCAGAATCACCTATTTTTTGTGGGTAAACGTCATATAATGCGGTTATATGAGTAAGGAAGAGTCACTTGGGAAAAAGCGTCAGTTACTTTGACTTGCATAATGGCAACAGGAAAAAGGTTTTAAACCACATTGTTTATTACATTACTTTAGGCAATTAAGTAATGTATAATTGTGTACAAATTGAAAAATTACGAGTTTTAATTAAAAAAAGCAATGTTAATTAATTTTCAAACGGAAAATGTCCTGAAATTTGTTGCAGTTGGTTGCGTGGAAATAAGATTTTAGTGTAATTCAGGACATTCACATTCACAGACGCCAGCACATCAAGCTACACCAATCTGTCAAATTTCTTTAAATGATTTTCAACTTTATTTTTTAAAGTAATTAGGTTCAAGGTTGATTGGGAAAATTTGACAGATTCGGGTAGCTTCATGTGCTGGCGTCTGTTCATAGAATAAGACCTACGTCGAACGTCCAAGTTAAACATCGTTTACCGAGGTCGGTATTTAGATTGGTAACTCCATAACATATCGATATTCCTTCCTGCCTCAGATAATACGTTAAGCCGTTGGTCCGCGCTGTAAATCTTTAACAGTCGTTTCAGGTAATCAGAAGCCAGAAAATCTGACTCCAGTCTTACCAAGGGGTATTTATTGTGTTACCCAGCTACTGGGTATCCGGTACACTATATCACCTGATGGTAAGTGATGATGTGGTCGAAGATGGAGCACGCTTACCCAGAAGTAACCTATTCACTCTTGACTTAAAGACTCCCAGGTTATAGCGGTCAGGAAACACAGACTCCGGCAGGGAATTCCACTCCTTAGCTGTACGCACGATGAAAGTATTCCCAAAATGTTTAGTGCGTATGGGTGGCATGTCCACCGTGTAACGATTGCGCATCGCCGTTTGTCTTGTAGTCCGATGATGGAAGTCGTATCTCCTTGTAAACATTAGCACTAACCTGTATCTGTAGAGACTAAAAGGCGACCCGGAGTTATAAATAAAGTTGGAAAAAGACTGAGCAGATGATACTCGTACATAGGGTTACCATATGACAGGCGTTTGCCGCATTTGACAGGCATTTTAAGGTTTAGACAGGCGTGCGGCCGGCATGGTCTGAGACCGACATTTTTAAATTTCGCGCCCGCGCGCGATTTACGCTTGCATTTGAATGACACCGGCGCGGCGGGCGGCGGTGGTGAGCGTATCTTGTGAAGATTTTTACGTTTATGTATTAGAAAAACTTTTTACCAAAAAATTAAACCGACTCCCAAAAAACACTGCAAAGTGAAAAATAACTTTAATTTCGGTAGTCGGTGTCTTTAGTTTTGTTTTTTCGTTTTTGGCACCGACTTCCGAAATTAAAGTTATTTTTCACTTTGCAGTGTTTTTTGGGAGTCGGTTTAATTTTTTGGTAAAAAGTTTTTATTTCACTCTTTTTAGTTGGATGATTTTTAATTTACCTAGTTACAAGAGCCTAAATGTCAACTACTTATAACCTTTTACAAAATATTGCTTTTCCCAATGCTGGGCCGTTAATTGTTGAGGAGTTCTCCTGGTACTTCACCATCAGCACTACATCACCATATGCATTGTGACGAGCATAAAGTGCTTAACATCCATATTCAAGTAATCGAATCGCAATCCACTCAATACTTATTATTGAGTAGTTTCGGCGGCCATCTGTGGTCTTCATCATCAGTTCCACTTCCCCAAATGGTACTTTTTGAGAACAACTGCACAAGTTACTATAAGAAATACCCAAAACGCCATAGGTGTGCCTATAATATTTGAAGAGTTCCCTCGATTTCTCCAAGATCCCATCATCAGATCCTGACTTTGGTGATAATGGTACCAATTTCGAAGTATACCCATTCGAACAAAAAAAGAATTTTCCAAATCGGTTCAGCCGTCTTCGAGTACTCGATGATCATACATAAAAAAAAAAAAAAAAAAAAAAAAAAATATACGCGTCGAATTGATAACCTCCTCTTTTGGTCGTCGGTTGAAAAGAAAGAACTATTAAAAAAAATAATGTCCTCTGACAAATATCAGTAATAAATATCCTTCTTCATTATTATCTGTTGCCTTTTACCTACAGCGTTTTGCTTTAGACAGGCATTTTTCTGATAATTCAGGCATTTTAGGTACCATAGACAGGCAGCACTCCATTTACATATGGTAACCCTACTCGTACATATAATAATAATACATAATACCGTTTGTATTTAACGCATGCTGTCAGCAATGAGACATCAAAGAACTTATATACAGAGTTGATACGACTGAGGGGCATTTAATTACACTACGAATAGTATACTTAGTGTTAATTTGATACATTTAAAAAATAAAAAGAGCCAAAAAAATTTTTTTTTTTCAAACAAACTAAATAGCTTACAAATCAGAGTAAAACGCAACCAGCCTTTGTAAATAAATGTGACTGACCTTAAATACATAGGTAACAAAGTGGCAACGTAGCGCGGCGTGTGTTATCTCTTGTCTTGGTCAGATTTATCGCTTTAAGGTGCATCTCATCAAAATCATTTGCGACTAAACTGCTTCTCCTATTTAATTGATTTTTGGTACCAAGCTTGAAAATGATACCTAGTATACGCAGTTTAAAGGAAAGCCTCTCGGTCGAATCAACTCTGTATCACTCTATCTCTTAATTTTTTATACATAGTTACTGATGACGTCACTGATAGTCATCTAAACGTTGAATCACGTACCAGTGTCAGATGACGTGCATCTGATTTTTAATCTTTTTAGAAAAGGCTAAGGTTCAAGGTGGCTATTTAGAAAAGCGAATTCAGGTATAATTACTGTAGTCTGCAGCAAGTGTGATTGGCCTTTTAAGATATTGTTTATTAAAATTGTATTCTGAAAGTTTTCCTGATAAAAATGTATGAGTACTTTGCTTTATCGTACTGACATTGTGTTATAATAATACTGAAGTTAGTTGACTCCAGGTATAAATAACCCTTATTATTATTTTCAGTGTTTAATAGAGGTTAAGGTAACAGTTTAATAACTTTATTCGATTAAACCCTACTGGTATTATAAATGCGAAAGTAACTGTTTGTCCATCTGTCTGTTATTCTTTCACTTCTAAACCGCTGAACTAATTGTAAAAATTTAGTACAAAGATATGGTAGACCTTGGAAAAGGACATAGCCTCAATTTCTTTTCGGTATTTGGGTTGCAAGTTGATTCACTGCACCTTCTGCGTATTTTTGCGGGCGGGTATTTTTTGAGGAAATTTTCTCGGGTTTTCTGACCATTCATTTTAGTTCAGATTTTTTTAAAGATAGTATAGGCTAGGCTCCGTATACATATTTGTTTGGCCTTTACTTATTGGATTTTGCTGCCAAATTGGATTCTAGAGGTTAGATGACAGTTTCATTGTTGGGCATACTGCGATTTATCCGCATTCATTTATTTGACCTTACGAACGGATTGGAGATACCCTCAAAAGGAAATACTAGAAATATGATTATGTGACAAGCTAACCCAGCGATATTCGTTTCACATACCTGTTTATATACCTGTTTACATGTTCCCTGGACTTCCACAAATATTTTAAAACCAGAATTAGCTAAATCGATCCAACCATTCTTGAGTTTACGACTGAGTGACTGTGAGTTTAGACTAATGAACAACAATTGATTCATTGATATATAGACAATAATGTGAGTTATGTTTACATAATTAATTATATAAATATTGGTTTTTCCACGAAATCAATGTTATTCGAATGCTCGTTGAAATAGATAATAAGTTCATTGAACTACCAGCGTAACTGCAATAGGTCATTGAACATTTTTCAGTAATTTATGGATAGGCGTGTCAATACAATATTACACACCAATATTACTTCCTTTTAATTGTCTTGTAACACGGTAAGCCTAGAACATACGGTTGTTTAATGGAACGTTGTAACTGTTCTGTTAAATATGTTCGTGTTTTTATACAATTTGGTTACGTACCTACTTCTACGTAATGATACGCCATTTGCAGGTCTTTGTCCGCAAATGTGGGGAAGAGAATCTATAACAGTTAGCGTATATTTTATACAGAGTGTTTTTTATAAAAAAGATTACCGCAATGTGGGTAGAATTCACATTACTAGCTTAAAAAATTTTGTTAAGGGCCTATAGCACAGATTACTAAATAGTTACTTCCCTCAGCGCTTCTCACTCTTTATCTTGCTCGCACACTCCGGGCCGCGGTCACGCGAGCAAGCGAGACAGGGTGGCAGGGAAAAGACTCCAAGACACCGATAATTGAGTTTATTTCTTTTTACGGTGAAAATAATGGTTATTTAAAAAAAGTAAATAACATAAGACCTGCTTTATAGTTAGTTCAATTAATATGCAAAGTTTTATTATATAATTTGAAGTAAATTTTGAATACCAGCGGTTTATTGTTCGGTTTGGATACCTCCGACTTTGGATTTTTTTTTCTATCAAGAAAATGTTATGGAATCGTGTTTTCGTCAAACATAGTACGGTGGCCGGCACACCAATCTACTCCAATCTGTCAAAATAATTTAATAGATTTACAACTTTATTACAACATGATAAGGTTCAAACTCAATTGGGTAAATTTGACTGATTCGGATAGTTTGATGTGCTGGAGACTGTACCTAACATTAATCCTCAACTTTACCATATATTTATTTCAAAATTATTGCTGCAGTATTTTCGACATAACGGAGGACCATACTAAGCCATTTGAGGTAGTATAGGCCCTTAACGACAATAATGTAATAGGTGGGATTCGAACCCGCGACCTTTCGATCTCAAGACATCTTAGCCATTAGACTATTGCTGTTTTTATAATTAATAAGTGTGAACAGTAGTGGCCCAGTGTATACAGGGTACAGACACGACTTATTGATTGTAAATCGTGGGTTCAAACCCAATTAGGCACATTACTTTGTGTAATTTCCACTATCAACAATGCAGCAAACGATGAACGAAAGTCATAAGTCATTTATTTCAGAACAATATACATTGTGTAGAAATTGTGTAAAACAAAACAGTACCATTAAATAAAATATATCAAACGAAGAGAGACCAAAAAAAAATCATATCAAAAATAATAAAATAACAAATTCAAAACGATAATAATCCTCATTCAATTTAAAATAATGAATATAACAATAAAAAAATAAGTAGTCAAATAAAAGGAAAAAACGAAAATAAAATTAACAACGATTATAAATATAGAAAATAAAATTGCAATACAATAAAATAAAAAATTGTGTAAGAAAGATTAATAATGTCTTCTCGTTTTCTGTGAATAATCAATAATAAAAATAGAATGTCAACAAATACAAAAAAAAGTTACAAAAATGGTCCGTAATATTATGTCAGTTAATTGTAAATTATTAAGTCAATGAAAATATTACGAGGAAACCACTTTGCGTTAGAACCCGATGATCCGCCATAGCATTTTGACACAACTCAGAATGTTTATTTATTTTTCCTTGCACTGGAACCTTGCAGATGGAAAACGTGAGAATCTACTGTTATTCAACAGCCTATGCACGGTTGAGTGATGGATCTTACTACAGAAGCACTCCAACAGCCTAACAGCTTTTCCGTGGATAGTATAAGTCAAAAACGATTATTTTAGCTGTGATGAAAATACTATAGAACCATATTTCAATCCATACATATAAATGAAACGTATGTGTCTGTCTGTCCTGATTAAAAGTTCATTGTTATTGACACGAAAAAAAATTGAAATGGTATCTAGTTTTCTGTTTGTCCGGGCTTATCTCTGGAACGGTTGTACGGATGTCAATGAAACTTTCACGGTAACATAGTACAGGTTAGTTACTACCTACTTTTTATCCCGGAAGACCATTTTCGAGAGCGGGATTCACACGGGAAAAACCTCCCATGCGAGCGAAGCCGCAGGCTGAAGCTAATCTAACATAATTATATCTAGTTATTATACAACGTGTAACGGAAACCCCATATCTATCCAAAAGAACTGAAGACAACATCTGGTATGGAGTCTTTATGCAAAGTTTCAGCTCAAAATAAGTGACTCACAGAATTGACTCCAAATGATTGGTTTCATATTTTTCTTGAATACCAGTAATAACAAACGTGTCACAGCACTATGAGGGTCATCACTTTCCACGTCACTAGCCAATAAAACGATAATTCTCTTCATTCTTCTTAATTTGAAAAATTCAGTTTCAGTCTCTGGTATCAATGTATTGAAATTTCTAATACGCTCCACACATGTACACATAGGATTAGAAAACCCTTGCCATATCGTTTATTATCATCCAAAGAAGCCGTGCACTTGGTATGTATATACCCTTTAAATTACACGTTGTATAGACACACCTCATAGTTTATAGCTGATATAAGTTTCAGAACTGCATTCGCCATTTAAAATCAAGACACGTGCTTTGGTATTATCTTCCAAGATCGTTATACCAATCTTTAGGGAAGGCGAGTCAGAACGTGATATGTTTTCCGATTACAAAATCTGTTCGCACATGAGACCTAACCGGTTACCTACTATTTGTAATACTCGTACGACCGTTGATGTGGAAATATCAAAAAGTTATACAACTTTTACTGTTGTATTAGAAACTAGCGACCCGGCCCGGCTTCGCTCGGGTAATAAAGGTTATATTTGCTTATAATGATTTTGCTTAATCAATTTCTCGTCCGGTAATTTGCCACACTCATATATCGGCGATAACTCATAATATATTCATTTTATTGATATACTGTAAAAAGCAATATTGATCTACATTAAATCCTCAACATATCTGACGTATTTAATTGGATAAGAAGTAATACTGTACTGTTAAAAAAAGATTCATTATGGTCCATCATTTTAATGTAATTTGTAAAAGATAAAAAAAATTACTGTCGGTTATTCTTGTGAGATAGACATATGCCATCGCGTATTTTTGTAGATCTATAAAAGAGAAACAATCCTGCCATACATTGTATTTTTATAACTCAAAAGGTTTTGGCAGCGTTTTCGATTAAAGCTCCCGATAGGCTTAATTCTATCCGACATGTTGAAGTAATATCGTCGTATTTCATTCAGTCTACACAAAACCTTAACTTATTATACCTACACTAAAACCTTCCTCAAGAATCACTCTATCTATTAAAAACAACCCGCATAAAAATCCGTTGCGGAGTTTTTAAGATCTAAGCATACATAGGGACAGACAGACAGGGAAGCGACTTTGTTTTATACTATGTAGTGATCCGTCTCACGATTGGTATGGAACTTAAAAATGAAAAACTGTGAAGCGTCGATAGCTTAATGGTTAAGGTGACGGACTTGTGATCGAAAGGTCGCGGTTTCGAACCCTACCCAATACACTATTGCCGTGAACCCACTCCAGACATAGAAATCAACACAAAAAGCAAGCATATTTAGCTTAGTTGAAGGGGTTAACAAAATTGCTAACTAGTAATGTGAATTCTACCCACATTGCTAGATCTCTTAAAAAAATATCTTCGAGTTGTTTTTTTTTTCACACATCGTTTTTATTAAGTTATTTTTTTTTGTAACCAGAAACATCATAAATTAGACTTAATAAATAAAAACATCTTTGAGTTGTTTTTTTTTCACACATCGTTTTTTTTTAAGATAAATATTTTTGTCGCAACCAGGAACATCATAAATTAGACATAATAAATCACTAAATTACATACTATTAAAGCATCCACATTTATCATATTGTGACAGTTGTGTTAAAAAAACATTTAACATTAAAATAGTTTTTATATATCGATCTTTTCAAGGTTTCGGACAAAAAATATAGTAAAAACCAATGTCTAGAAACCCACGTTTTCATGTAGATATAGTTTGTTTAATATAAGTAGGTACATTATTGTTATATATAAGGAATGCGAAATACATCAATAGTTTTGAGAGTTTTCATTCTGCGCATCGTGTCGCTGGTTCCATTCCCGCACTTGAACAAATGTTTTTATGACCTGGATATAGTGTGTAATGGTGAGTTAAAATGTTTTATAAAGTAACTTATGTGTTATTCTAAGATTTCAGCTGTCTATATACAAAATATCATTACGATCCGTTCAACAGTTTTAGGATAAATGCCGAATAATCATACAGATTTTGATCTAAGATTTCGCAATTATAATATTTTACTTTTAAACAAAGTTCTACTGACCGATTTCCCTAAAAATCACAAGCCAAAAAAATGATTTATAATAATTATATACACACAAATATAACGATAAAAAAATCATAAGGAAACGGTATTCATTTAATAAAAAGGGCTATAAAAGTATGACGCACGAATATGAGTGATCAATCAATGCGCACACGCAACTTTTTACCGCTACTTTTTAGGGTTCCGTAGCCGAATGGTAAAAAAAGGAACCCTTATAGTTTCGTCATGTCATGTCTGTCCGTCGGTCCGTCCGTCTTCTGTCACAGCCATTTTATTCCAAAACTATTAGGACTATACATATGAAACTTGGTTGGTAGATGTATTCTGTGAACCGCTTTCCGAATTTAAGAAAAAAATTAAATAAATAAAAACAGTTTTAGTTCCATATATGGGGGGACATACATGGAACTAACCCTGATTTTTTTTTCATTAAACCTGTTCGTGTGTGGTATTTATAGACAAGGCTTTAAAAATGTCATTGAGGTTTCTAAAACCACTTTTTCATAAATTTAATCGTTTAAAAGATATACGCTTCCAAAGTGGTTAAATGTGTGTCCCCCCTCTAACTTCTATAAAATGGAGTGAAAAAAAAAAAAAAATTGTCTTAATGTAAACATTCAACGAAAATTGGTTTGAACGAGATCTGGTTAGCAGTTTTTGAGATAAAGCATATTTTCTAAAACCGCAAACATAACTTTGTAATTCATAAAAACACTATGAAAAACAAAGATATTTGGCGTAGTTACTTCGAAACCCTTCATGGGCGAATCTGACTCGCACTTGGCCATTTTTTTTATTGTTGATAAGCTTTCGTTTGACCACCATCTCACCTGGTAAGTGATGATGTGGTCGAAGATGAAGCACGCTTGCCTAGAAGTAACCTATTCACTCTTGACTTAAAGACTCCCAGGTTATAGCTATCAGAAAACACACACTACTCAAGCTTTTGGAACTGTATTTATTAACTATATTTTTTTAATGTGTGTTTGATGTCAAGATCCTCTCTAAAGGTTTATTTAAGGCCCTCTATTGGTTTACGATGACATGGTTTTCACATTGGTCTTACGATTGGTTGCTGTGCTTCGTGTTGTGGATTTGATTCCCGCACCAGAACAAATGTTTGTATGGCCTACAAATAGTTGTCCCTGGTGTTTGTAAAAATACACCTATGATACAGGAGAAATTTCTAGAACGACACTTAACGCTTTTTAATTAAAAATGTATAGTAAAAAGTCCTTTGCTCTCCAGTAATTACCAGATCTGAGTTTGAATTTAAGTTATTTATTATTTATATCATCGTTAACGTAGCTTTTAGCTTAAATCTTAAAGCTTTTAATCTGATGATACTAAAAACCAGTATGTTATATGGAGTGATTTATTTATCTAATCTTCACTTTGATACGAATAATCTAATCTATGCCGTCTATCTAACCTATGCCGTCCTTTCACAGGAAAATACCTGCCATATCCCTTCACTTCACTTTCATTAAATTTTATTCATAATTATAACGTTCCCACTGCAACAACACAGCCCTCCTTTCTATGAGAGGTAATGGGTCGTAGTCCAATATAGCATGTCTTCGGATTTTCTCACGTTATTTTCCGTCACAGTTTTCTGATTAGTGGTGATGATGAATATTATACAAATTACTTTGTGCCTGCCTGGTTCTGGACCCAAGTCCTACAACTCGTCAGTCTTGTCTGTATTGGCATCTTGCAGGTTATCCTTCGGAGATTGACCTGCGAGATGCCACACACAAAAAAGTTCTGACAACCCTAAGGTTGTCGGCTGCTTAACCGGGCCATACCATGACGTGTTTAAACGTGAGTCGTTCGAGCGAGAAAGAGGGATGAAGCTATGTACGGTATATAGCTCCATTCCTCTTTCTCGCTCGAACGACTCACGTTTAAACACGTCATGGTATGGCCCCCTCTCAAGGACCGCCATTATTACGTCAACCATCCGTCAAGCACCGCGGGCGGGCTCTTATCGTAAGCGTAATCTGACCCCGGTCACAAACGATTTTAAGACTTATCTTTACTACAAATACAGTTTTAAATCGGTCGGGGTTTGGTGGCACAAATTTGTGCCAGCGGGGCTCAACTAATACTTGTTTACTGGCACGTTTTTGTGCCGCTGGGGCTCTAGAGCAGCTCTTATATTATAGATTCCGAAATATAAATTTAAAACTTAAAAAAAAGCATGTTTACAGTGTCTCTGTTTAGAAATTTAAAGCTCCCCATTCTCATACGTCAACTAATAAAAACTCAATCTATCAACTACCTAAACTCAAAAACTCACGCACTAAACTTGCAAGTAATAGAAAAGGTATCATTCATTGCAGTAAGTTCTAATGCTGTTAGTGACACCAACATGTACCTTATGAGGTAATGCAGTACAGCCATATTAGATTGGAATTCATATTGCTGACTTAAAAGGGAAAAGAGGTCGGCGATTTGATGGGAAACGTAATAGTGGACTGACCAATACATATTTGTGTTATACTTTCACAAATTTATTAAACCCATATTAGTTATTGTTATTCTTAAAGACTCATTGCAAGCAAATGCTTATATATTATATTTAAATATGTAGGTAGCTTTTATTAACAGTTGTGGTCTGCTGTCTGTACGCGAACATCGTAAGTTTTAAGTCTAAACGTGAGGACTTGTAATTAGCTTTCTGGCGACATGTTTTTTATTCTGTTTATTATCAGTTGCTACTACTTAATAAATAAACGTGAAAGAGGTTTTGTTTGGTTGTGCTGCTATCACAGTTATTTGGAGTAAAAAATTGATATGATTTTTGGAATAAAGATAGTTGAAGGTCTGGAAAATGAAACAGATTACAGCTTTCACTGAAAAAAAATCTTTTGACATACCTTCAATCTCTACATTCTCTCCACTCGAAGAATCTGAGGAGTCATCTTCTATCTTCTTCTCAGAGACGATAGTAAGGCTGTTCTCTCCACACTCATTATTGTGCGACCTCTTGTCCGTCACGGAGTGGAACTGTTGACAAATGAAATATAACATTAAAACACATACTAATAACAATTTTATGATTAAAATATACATAATACAGAGTCTTAAAGGTAGGTCGTAGATTAGTGCCAAGGCAGGCATTTTGCCTTGCCGGGGTTACGGGAATGTTCTAACGAAATACCGCGGCCACGAAATGCAAGGGCAACTGAAGGAGCAGGGTGGGTTTTGAGTCAGTAGAAGTCTGACACTCCCGCTCCAACCACAGCGGGTGGAGTCATTTGATGATTTTCCCACACAGAAAAAAAGGCGGGCACTTTTTTTTTGACTAATACCCATCCGTGTTCCATCATATGCCCTTCGTGTTCCGAGGCCGCGGTAACTCTTTCGAACAATTCCGCAACAGGCGGGCAGTTTGTGTAATTATCATCATTACTTGTGCTCTCAAAACGCTTTAGAATCGTGAGGAAATCAGCAAATTCTAGGACTGAAAAACCCGGAAACTGTACAGATTAACTAAGCTTCAATAGTCTAATGGATAACGTGTCGGACTTGGGATAGAGAGGTGGCGTGTTCGAACCCCATCCATTATACTTTTGCCTCATAATTCACTCCAGACACAAGCATATTTTGCTTTCTTGGAGGGGTTAACAAGATTGTAAGTAATGTTAATTCTATCCACATTTCTAGTTGCATGCAAAGATATTGGTGGATGCGGTATCCACCAGCCAGTACTGGGTCCGCGTGATGCATTCCTTCTCATGGAAAAGAGGCCCATTCTATCAGAGGGACTCCACCATTGTAACTAAGAAACACAATGTAAAAAGCAGTTCAATTTTTCTAAGAATTATTTAAATGCACCTAACTCAAAAGGTTTAAATACTTCGTAAACGATCGTAAAATGACGATGCAAAATCTTATTGCCCCAGTCATACATCGTTGCATAATGCAACAAGATTTAACACTTGATTTTTTGATGAAATCACTTTGACTTGCAGATAACTTATATCAACACGCCCTTTACGATAGTTAATTTCCTTATTGCAGTGACTTATCATTACGTTGTCTGGTAAATGAATGTCATTGTAAATATTAATTGTCTTTAAGTCAACAGTGAATAGGTTACTTTTAGGTAAGCGTGCTCCATCTTCGACCACATCATCACTTACCATCAGGTGAGATGGTGGTCAAACGCGAACCTATTCTAAATAAAAAAAAATAATAATAATAAAAAAAAAAACCTACTATGCACTGAGAAGATATTGTAGCGATGTTATCTGTTTGTTGCATGATTTTTGTTCCTATTTTCATATCATTGTGCGTACGGCTAAGGAGTGGAATTCCCTGCCGGAGTCTGTGTTTCCCGATAGCTATAACCTGGGGGTCTTTAAGTCAAGAGTGAATAGGTTTCTTCTAGGTAAGCGTGCTTCATTTTCGACCACATCATCACTTACCATCATACTAATCATACTAATCATACTTTAATAAAAATCATAAATATAATAATCATACTTTTTTTATTATTCTGGATAAGCTCACTCTTGACTTCGATCTCGCCTGATGGTAAGCGATAGATGAGGTCTACGATGGAGCGAGCCCAGAAGATGCCTGTTTTCAAATCGTATTGTGTTACCCAGTTACTGGGTCGCTCTATATAAAACATTTGTGCTCAGCCACATCCAGTTAGACTGGTAGCCGAGCACAAAATAATTGGAAACTGGCTAAGCCGATAATGATTGTTTTCAGACTAAATCTGCCTGATCGTAAATCTTATGATATTAGCCTATTAAACGCATGAATTACAAAATTACATCGATAACCTATTCGTTACGACTTATTGGTCTACTTAGAACAATCGATGTGAAACATGTTTTGAAAATAATGGTTGGAATATTCCGTAGAACTAGCTTTAGTTTAATCGTAGGACGTTTTGCACCTACATTGTGAGTAGTTACTGGATTATATGTATGTCCAATTTTTTAATTGGACATACATATAATCTTTCTTGTAAAGACTCTTTCTTGTACTTGTAACCCCTCAATTGCCATTTCATCAAACTGCAGACTTTCGGCAGTTCGGTTTTGATGCTCAATTGCTGTCTGTTTTAGCTATTTTTTTTATTAGTTTGATATCTCCAAAGAAAAAAAGGGATTCCTTTTTCTTAGGAACGGGAAGAGATAAAATACTATTTTTTTTATTAGATCTGCGTACGGCTTTTTTCAGATGTAAAAAAAAATAAACACGGTCAAAACATATGACCATTTATGTCACATGTTTTGCAATTCCACAAAATAATCGAAACCTATTAGGTAACCTTTAACTAAAATGATGAAATTTGGCAAAAATCACTGTCTTACAAAAATAAAGGTGAATATCTGAACCGTTAAATGTAGTTAGTTAGCTTGGAACTATTGCACAAACTTATCTATATAACTTTAGATAAGTTTGTGCGGAACCATTGGTGAGCGAGTCCTACTCGCACTTGACCGGTTTTAGCAAGCATGTAAGGAAAGGTCCTGTAATCACATCGTCTTATAAAGGTTTTACATAAGAGGTCACGCCTCAGACCTAAAAATAACCGAGTTCATACCAATGATAAATGGCTCACTTAACTCTATAAGCCCATGTTATGTCACGACCATTTTTACAATATGCCAAGTCTCTCACAATATGTTGTCACTTACTAAAACGGCAACTTAACTTGAAACCAGTCGGCCATGACACACATTACAAAAAGTTGTAACCACTTTGGTTTAACACGGATAAAAGTGTAAATCAATACGGTTTCCTTACTGCTCGAATCGGGAATTGAACCTCGATCAGTTGCCATTTACGGCAGTCATTGAACTGTTGCGTATAGAGGTTAAAGATCGCTGCCTAGTTTGAGAGATGCTATAGATATTTATAGCCGCAATATTAAAGCATATCAAACAAACAAATGTTCCTCTTGAACTTAATTTGGATATGCCATCGAAATGTTATCTTAACTTCATGTAATTTTACCGAGAAATTTTAAATTATAAGTGCTGCCACCGACACTATCCAATGAGGAAGAAGTTTGTAATTTTTATAACACATTAAAACGGATAGGCGTGCTCTGATTGGTAACCAGTTTCTGTAGAAAGACCATTTCTAGGCACGACATGGATAAATTATAAAGTATCATAATTTTTATTCGTATTATTGTAGAAGAAATTTTGACGATTTATAAGCAGCAGGTGTACAGGCCGCATTAAGCTTTATTGGTTAATTTTCCTTCGCAAATATAATATATAACAATATAGTTTATATGTCTACTTATTTAGGTACCGTTTCTCTTTTATTCATATAAGTAAAAGCGTAAATATGATACCTAAAAATGCACTCCTGTTTCTACACGAGTATTGAAATAATTGAAAATCGTGCAGTACAATATAGCGGTTCATTATCTATACATAGTAAACATGACATAACATCTGTTATCTTCAGTAAACAAGTTGAACGTGCATAGTAATTGCATTACAATAAAGTACATGCAATAAACGACCATCGTCTTTTACGAACTTAATTATGTTCATCTCATTTGCAATTAAAATGGCAAATGAGCTATAAAGTTTCATTTTTTTATGATTACTATAGGAAAATTTTAATATATATTGCTACCGTGTCATTTTAATTGGATTCTGTAATAATGCGTCAGTGTTTTTCTCCCACAAAGTTTTAAGTAAAAGTATAATATATTTTCTTACGCATAATTTTTTCAACGTTATGATAAAATAAATTAATAGTTAAAAAAAAATCTCTTATAAGACGATCTAATGAGCCCAAACTCGATATGTTTACAAGTAGGCAGTCCAAGGTTCAATCAGCCACCTTCCAATTCCATCATCAGACCAGCTCGATGGTACCATAATATTGTATTGTCATCTAATCTACATATGATTGCCAAGTTTCGTGATGATACAACAATTAGAAGTGCGTGTAATTCAGATTCCTACATTTTATTACATAGTTTGTTACAGCTCGACCTAATAAAAGCGTGTCAAAAAGATTTTTTGCAATCTATCAACATTTCTAAATAGATACTCTGCTAAATTACCATCCGTATTAATTCCAGTCAAAAGTCAAAAAATATATCTCTAAAAGCGGTATTTTCTTCACGGCAATCTTTCTCTGGATGCGAACCTTGTAGTATGTTTTGAAACGTCTCCCACTACGAAATGAGAACGGTTGAATAGCACCTCATGGAGTAATTTATGACTTACTAAAGTTCTGCAGGAAACCTACGGTGTTTGGATCCGTATTTATTATGGTGGCATTATGTTCAGTTACGGTATTGTATTGGTATTTGTGACTGACATAATTATTGAAGATAGTGTTTGATGGTTTGTTGTGTGGTTGCGTGCGATTCCTTTTGTTTAACACATTTGTTTATCAATTGCTGTTCATTAGTCTCACTAAAACTCCAGAAAGACTGGACAGATTACATTAATTCTTTTAGAATTAAGTTCCGTCTCATACAGAGAAGGTTTAAAGACAACATCAGTCGAGTCAGCTGGTATAACGTTGGTTGTTGAAAGTAAAAGAAAGGTTTGTATGTTTGTTCGGTATTTGTTCTAAACATCGATTAGATTGTAATGGAACTTTGGTAAGATATTTTATAGTCAGGACAGGATATCTACACAAAAAAGCCGCTGCCATATGTCCAAAAGTTCTACGTGAACGTAGTCACGAGCAACAGCAAGTAAATATATGAAACAAAATGTTTACTAAAATTAGGCAACAAAAAAAATGGAGGCAATTCATGTGACCCAATAACAACAAAACCAGTTTGCTTTTTATTAACTTAATTTTTTTTCTTATGCAAAAAAGGTATTTAAATATGTTAATTGTATTAAACTTATTCAGATTTAAGCCGCTTGTGTCATTATCAGATTGGCCTTGCTCACTGAAAAGTTTTTTTTTTAATTCCGGATGAGCTGCTCTTGACCTAAATTAAGCGTGATAGTAAACGTTAGATAATGTCTACGATGATACGAGCGAGTTAAGAAGATGCCTGTTCACTCTTACTTTAAAGGCTGACGGATCATATGTAGAAGGGAATACAGACTCCCGTCAAGAGCTCCACTGTTCCACACCTTCGCTGTGCGCACAATAAACGTGTGAAGTAACCTCCCAACCAGTTACTGTCAGATTTTGTTGAACATAATTAGGACTATTATAGTATTTAAATAGGTGATAATGTTATACAGATTACTTTGATCTTGTAAGTCACGAATACACATAGATTTTTTGTATACATAAAACTTTTGGAAAATTCTTAAACACTATGTTTGAGCGTGATTTTTAGGGATCGCGGTTCAAATACTGAGTATTGATGGTAATTAGTAATAATTTAATTTATCTATGAATATGTTGAACTGTTGCTACTTATTCTAGGACTAGTTTGGTTCGCTCTGCCTGGGTTAAGAAGCGGGAGGACCCATTACATGATTTTTCCAAAAAAAGCTGTTTTGCTCTGAAGTAGTTTTCATGGGTTTGGTTTTTGAAAGGATATAAAGGAGACGGAAACGCTTTCATACATTCTTGGGCCAAGGTGTAAAAAGAAGTAAAAAGATGAAATTAGTGTCGATTAACAGCTTATATATTAACAAAGCATCACTGAAAATTCGGCGAATTTTGGCAATCTGGAAGCAGAGTTATAGGAGGTTTTGTAAAAGTGAGGTTATACAATGAATTGGCGACAACCTATTCTACATAGCTGATTTTTTAAATATGATTGCCATTTTGTTAAAATAGACAGTTGTTTGCTATATTAATTGTGTTGTATTGAGTGGGAGGACATTAGAATGAGTTTTCTAATGTCCGAATAATTTGGAGAAACCCCAGGGAGATGATGTTTCGAACACTTCCGATGCTTTTTTCCAAGACTGGACTAGGCGGGGGCTGCACTCAAGCGGCTCCTACCCAATCTAGGGGGGCCAAACGCCTCCTCCCGGAGGCTATATGCGGGGATTGTGCGGTCCATGGCCCTCTATGGGGCCCCTGTCTGGGAACTGAATCTGCAGTGTTCATCATCATCATCATCAGTCATCTGCCTAGCTATTTAATTAAGTTAGGATCGGTTTCCAATCTGACCAAATGCTGCTTCTAATTAGATAACGCGGCCCTGGAGTGGAAGAGTAACTGAAGTATCAGGGTGGATTTTTAGTCAGTAGAAGTCACTTTCTTGACCCAGAGTTGGAGAAGTCAATTTGACGATATTGCCTCCGATAAATAAAGTGCCAAAGTGACATACGGAACCAAGTACCAAGCCTTGAATAAATCTCAACCCATTCAATTATTGCAGGTGCAAATTGCGTGATAGTTCGTCTAGTTATTACACTTATCTTACATTCTTATTAGATGTAATATACTGGTTTACATTATTTACTTTGTCCACGCGATTCCAGCATGATAGGAATCTTTGATACATGTAGTGTTACTTAGAGTTACTTAAGCTTTATGTAACGTATCAGTTACCTGTGGTTATGTGTAGAGTTACTTAATTATAATGTGTTTATGCTAACTGTTGTTAATTTTAAGGGAATAGAAGAAACTTGATTAACTGGAGTAATTGTTGTCTTTAAGCTTTCGGCTAGTGAAATATCTGTTAACTAATCGAGATGAGATTGTTGTATATATTAATATAAAACATATTCAGCCTATGTATCCTCCGTAACCCCCACGCGAGCTCAGTGGTTGCAGGCACAACTTGTAGGTTGTGGGTTCAAAACCAGGCAGGTAATTTTCATTATCTACACTGCTCTCAAAGGTAGAGCGAAAGGGAGTGTCACACTTTGAAGGATTTGCCCTTGGGATCCAGGGCCGCTGTAACTTTTTTAGAAAACTCCCGCAGCCCCGAGAAATTAGTTTAAAACGTTCGCTGACAGTGAGCACTTACCCTGAAACCACATTACGACAGTAGAATTTTCCACGACGTACTCTTAAAGTGGCCCGTCCCTCGACGTACTGTCATAACGCACTATTTTAATTTCCCGCCTAATGACGTACTGTCAGCGAACGTGTTATCTATCTAATTTATATTTACTGTCACGTTTCTATGAAAGCGGAGGAGGCTTAGTAGTTAAGGGCACCGCAGCAAGACCTCGGCAAAATATTAGTGGCTAATTGTTATTTCTCTCATTGCCCAAACGTCCTATGTCACGCTCATGCCGTCTTTATCCTCTTCAATTTTAATACGTAAAGTTTCGCATCATGTGCAGCGATGTTACAAAAGAAGGCAGTATCGTAACCGGCCGGCGTCGGCAGTTGTAATATTTGCAAGGTCACCCGTGTACGTTCACTTACAAGCAAGTTGTTGCTGACCGGCTAAGGTTTGCTGTCGCACATGGAGCTTAAGTTATGTCTCGCTTTGGGATTTGTTAAAGATTTGATTTATAAAATTGACAGCTAATGTGGACTGTAGAGTATTGTCAACGTCAAAAATCAGTGAAGTTTTTGGGTAATTATTCTCTTACATACACACTGTTATGTACTTAATTTTTGTTTTCAAATAATTATTATTATTAAGAGTCTGTGCTGTCTTATGGCAGGGCTAAGACCTTCCGTGCTTCCACATTGTGCGATCTAATGTGATATCTAGTTAGCCAATTCTCTATGAGTCCAGCTTATTCCACCATCAGCTTCAGGGCCACTGCACTGTCGTGTCTTGTAAGTTGGGACCTGACAGGAAATGTCCACTCAGTGGCATTGCTCTATCGAAATGAGGCACATATTCGGCCAACCTAGTTTTTAAATAATTACTACATAATTATTTTAAAAATGTTACAGTGAATACAAAAGTCTCAGTTAAAACAGGTTAGTTAAAAGGAGAACAAAAACATGGCTCACAATGACACAAAGGAAATAAATATGCTTAAATGTTTCCGTTTATTAAGTTACGAACGAGTTTACCTAACATTGTGCTACAAAAAAAATGTTTGCTAAACGGTATGCCAAAAAAATGTTGGCCCAACATTATTGTACAAAAATGTTGGCCCAACAATTTTACTCGAATACTTTTTCATTGCAAATTTTTGTCAAGATTTAGTACAGTGACATCTTAAATTTCAATTTTAGCACTAACTCACATCGATTTGTTTCTCAGTTTATATGTGAAAGAAGGACAAAGAAACACCATAATTATAATATTACTAGAAGTCTCGCAAGGCTTTGCTCCCGCTGACTTTATCACGATAATAAAAAAATATCTCTCCTTTTATGCAAAAATAACCTATACCTTTCCTCAAGCTTCAAGCTACTGCTATACGAAATTTCATCCAACTCCACCCAGTACTTTCAAGAGTAGCAAACAGTTTTTTTTCATCTCGCAGGTCAACCTCTGAAGTTGTCGGCTGCCTAACCGGGCTTGCCTGTAGTTGCCTTAATTAATAAATTTATTAAAGCCTCCAGCCAGGGTTTATTATAAAACTTACAAACTAGGCGAATAAACGCAGGGGGAGGGTAGCTAGGGACAGGCTGTATCATATCATTATTATTATAACGTTCAAAAATCAAACTTTGGCACGAAGTCGTAATTGTTTTTTTTTTTTAATATGATCTCATCAATATTTTTTGTATAAGGTTAGTCTTGTTTACCCAATATCTCTCATTCATAGCTTTTAGATGTCAATGGTTGATCAATAACAATATTATTAGGTACCTGTATGATTTTGTACTTTTTGATTTTTCTTAACATTATTTGCATAATTGTTATTTATGCTTGGTTGCATTGATAGATTGGTTTATGAATCAACTAGATACTCTGTCATCGGTAATTTACCGGAATATCACTATTTATCGAGATAAATAGTATCTTATGTTTAATTCCATGTTGTATTGTAAACTACAGAGTACCAAGTTTCGTGTAAATTCTTTGAGCGATTTGTACGTGATTGAAGCATAGTTCGTATGATGATCATATAAATGAGAAAGTTTGTGTTTCTTATTCACGCAAGAACCTCAGAACGCATCTGAATGAAATTTGTCTACGTAGCTAGTTGAAATACTGGAATTCCCACGGGATCCAGATCTGCGCGTTTAAAACCAGCCGGGAATATAGTCGCGGGCAAATGTTAGTAAATTATAATAAACATAGGATATTTATAATGTAGGTCTCGAAAAACGAAGTAGGTATATTCAAAAATAGGTATATTTAAATGTCGTTTTTGTATTTATTCTTAATCTGACTAAAATCACATTTTATAGCTCATTTGTATAAATAGTGAAGAAACTGATTTTTTAAATTCAGTTATCATTAATGTATCAGATAAAAGACATAAAATCATAATAAAATCACTATGGAAAACTGCCTATGCACAAAAGAAATAAGTATATAATCCATATTCCTACAACGTAATGTTCACTCGTGAAGTCTTAAAGGTTTAAAAATAAAATAATTGTTAAAACTTACCGAACGGCTAAGAACAATAATTTTTGATTCCCGTCTAAGACGCCTATAGTTTGTGACTTCGTTCACACAATCGTCCTCTTCATCTGAACACGTTACGTGGTATACGTGTCTGCGCATTTTAATAACAATCTTGACTTACGCCACTTCACCTTCAAAAAAAAAAAAACTAAGGTTGCGACTCGTACAACAGGCCGTAACCGAAAAAAATCGTTTTATTTTGTTTTATGCCACAGATTTTAATTTTTGATTTTATTTTAGTTTAGAATTTTATTTTAGTACACTAAATTTAATTCAGTTTTATTTAAGTTTTCTAATGTGAATCTAATTCGCGTCTAACCAATTGTAACAATCACAATGAACTGACGAGCGATTGTAAATTGTAAAAGTATCTTAACCGACATTGTTAACGTTTTTTGCTTCCGTTTTAGCGTAGTTTATTTTGGTTGTTTACACCACGAGGTTACCTCAGGAAACTCGAAACAATTGTGCGATATTTCCTGAGATTTTTATTCAACAATTTTGATTTGAATTTGTCAATACGGTATGATGTGCACAACTGCACAACCTTTTTGCGTTAAATGATTAATGACCTTTATTTTGCAAATTGGTTATTAAATAACACTTTTAATAACCAATAATTTTAACTAAATGAGGCCGGTGTTTGTTGACTACCATGAGAAGAAACACAGAAACAAACTCAGTGGTTTTTTTTTTATCTGGCAACTTCTACCAATGTTTTAAATACTGTACTGAATGAACTGTTACAATTTTCCAGATTAGTGCTATCAGCTTATTTCTGTTCAAATATTAAGCTAAGCTAATTATAGTTTTAATTATCAACTAAAGCATGCCTTATTAACACACAGCAATGCAGTACAATTATCTCTATTTGTTCTATTTAAGACTTTGATCCGTGGTTCTTTAATTAATCCGCTCAGTAATGGAAACTGCCGGAGTTTTTAAATATTAAATTACTAAAAAAATGTCAGCGCAACACAAGTTGCTCGACCAAAAAAGCTTTGGAAGGAAAAATAATAAATAAAAAACCCGTTATTACATTATTGACGTCAATAGAGTGCATTGGCACAAATTTTCGGAAGATCATTTTGATATAAATAGTCTTTCAATAGCCTCTTTTTATTTATCAATTTAGTTGGGAAACCTCTGAGAATATAAATAATTGATATTGCACAGTTGACGTTACAAGATCCAAGAGATTAAATTATTTGTAGCAACATTTTATACAGGTTGTTCATAAACAATAAATATCCGTCATATTCCACTTTTGAGGCATACAAATATTTATGTACAAATGTTACGTGTTGATAGAAATAATCATTATAATTCAAACCAAGCTCTGTCCAATTAATAAGCCTTCTAATTGGAGAGATCTTGGTTTGTATTTTATTTAAGTTGATCTTTTACTGTATTTAAATAGATTAAAAAACGAAGTTATGATTACCTACATTTCCAATTAAACAAAATCGATTTGATACGATTATGAAACAAATTCACAATTTGTAATATTAAACTTTAAGTGTGTCTGTAGTTTTTATTGTGTATGTATGAATCAAGGTGTTTATTTTACTCACTCTTGCATGTTTAATATCTAGCTATGTAATATAGATATATAGATATTATTTCTGTTTGGTTTGAGTAATTAAATATTTGTGTAGGTACATCACTAGTGAAATAAATCCGTCGTACTGGCTCAGTCTAAATAGATTCGAAATTCAAATTATGTACAGAAATGTTGAATAAAGAATCCGCTTATCAGTATTTGAACTAAGCAATTATAATAAAAATGTATGCCAAAAGATTTGTTATAAGAGACAATATTTTATTAATTTAAATACAAAAGTCGATTGTCTTACACCGAGTACATTTTGATGTCTGAGCCTTTCATTGCACACGTCGTAAATATTTTGTAAACACGAAATCAGCGCGTAACTTGAACAAACTAGAGCAATAGACAGTGAGTTGAATGACCAGCATTTAAAAATAAATGGAGTAAACAACTGATTTCAATTTGTCCATAATTTATACAGTACGACGTACGTCCATCAATTAAATAAAAGTTACAACACAATAGGTATTAAATGTAATCCATACTAATATTATGAATATGAAATGTCTTTTTGTCTGTCTTTTACGCTTTCAAGGCGGCTAAACCACAGCACCGATTGGAATGAAAATATTTTAAGACTCCGGGTCAAAGGCTATTTTTTTCTAAAATCGATCTCTAAAGTGTTGAAATATGGGATGAAAGTTTGTACTAGAAATCTAAACAACTTAACCTTCTCAAATTAACGCGGGTAGCTAGTTAGTTAAGACATAAATCCGTTTTTTTTATTAGACCGCCTCTCGTTTTAAACGTGTACATTAGTACTGCCATAATTAGCTCCTCACTCTTAAAGGGAATGGGCTGTATTCTAAGTCTACGTAGGCGCTGTCCAATCTGATGCCCAGACCTCATTAAAGTCGTGACGCACTCAAATATCAACGATTGACCACGACCACATTCTTCTGCCTTTTTTCTAATTGAATTCCAACCCAGTAATTGGGTAGCACAATACCTTGAGGAGATTGGTGTCACATTTTCTCGCTTCTAGCTAGTGATGTACAAATGATGGGCAGGACCAACAGCTTCACGTGCTTTCCAAGCCAAATTCATCCGCAGTAGTGAGTTTAGAAATGAAGCATATTCCTTTCTTCTCAGTCGTGCATTCTTTAGAATGGTTGTGGTTGACGATGATGTCTTGTAGAGAAAAGGCAGCCTTTGCGTCTTCAGCGTCTCGGGAGCTTTGCACTAAGGTCGTCTCTATTGCCGCTTCAATCAAGTCTGTCCTACGCGTAGAGGACCGACCGCGTGATTGTTTGCCTTCCTCATGTCCATGAACAACAAGTTGTTCCATGGAGTGTTCGTCACGCACAACGTTTCCGAAGCACATTCACAACAATCCATGTACCTTCGCACAAGGATCTCTAAGTGCAAGTACATGATAATACGTCCGCACTTATCGATAAAAGTCGTTGACCCTTATATCCATACCGTTATCACTAAGATGTGTGTCAATACGAGCATGCAACTAGTATATTATTCTAAGTTTACACTCCGATATTTTGGGTTATCAGAAATAATGCATATGATAAGATTAGCTCTATTAGCTATGCTATATTATGTATTGATAATCTATATATTAATCTAGAAGCAAAAACTCAGTACCTACCAGTTTTACGAAAATGACCCTAGTTAAAGGAGCGTCAGCAATATGACGAGGCCCCCCCGTAGAGGGCCGAAGCCTGCCGGGGTCGTGGGACTCATCCCGTTACCGTGACCCCGGTACGTAAAGGGTTATTGAAGGAACACCGTGGATTTTAGTCAGTAAAAGTCTGACAGTCCCTCCCACCCTGCCCGGGGTGGGAGGACTTATTTGATAATTTTACCACGCTAAAAAAAAAAAAGTTGAAATTTATATGGAGAAGGAATGCAAAATGCTAAACCTTACTTATTATAAAACAAAGACTCTCGCCGCGTCTGTCTGTCTGTTTGTTTGCGATTTATTCATAAACTACAGAACAGATTTTCATGCGGTTCCCATCGGTTTGTGTTATGTAATTTATTAAGGGTTTATGTATTAAATATCGCCCAGTGGTCGAAAATATTATAGGTACCTACTAGTAGTACTTACAATATTATTACTTACGAAAACTATATCAATTTAAATATGTTTTTTATAACTTCTGCTACTTTAAATGCAACTTGATTTTACCTACACACATCAGCGACTGTCTGTCAAAAATTGTTTCAAATTTTGACGTTATCTTTTCAGTTATCAGCTGCAAACCTTGTTATTGAGATATTCATGAAAATGATAAGTATCAGTACTTTTTGTATTTCAAGCCTATCAGTACTTTAATCTAAATGACAGCCTAATTAATTAAATAGCGTATTACGACGGTTGTTAAGAGGACACCTGTTTTAATATTTCACAAAAATGAAAGGAGAGTTTCAATAGGTACGGTCAAATTTTACTTTGACTTATTTATTTCCTCTCCTATTATGAAGCAGTTTGTGCGGAGGGTAATGGGTAATAACACTAGATAATAAGTTATTAGGTATAAGTTACTAACATTTTATGGATTTTTGTGGTCCGAAATAAAAAGATTCTATTCTATTGTGTACGTACCTAATATTGGTACTAGGGATTTACGCTATTCATAACAATATATTTGCTAGTGCTATTAGAAAAATAAACGCGTTTCACAGTTAATACTGCCAAACTGAAAATTCAATCAGTCTGATTTTTTTTTCGAGAGTAAACCTTTAGGCCTTATTTGAATTATCATCTCTATATACTACCCAACTAGCACAAATGGGCTGCATTAGAGCTTTGGAGCGTATCCGATTATTACTTATGGTAATAGACGTAAGCGCTAGAGCGTCTACTGCAGACTTAAAGCAGCCGCTTCAGCGCTATTTGGGCGCCATTTTATGCAACCTAAAGTTCCATTTAACCTGCACAACGGTTGCATAAAGGTTCCTTAATAGCTATAACGATTTATTAACGCTATACTAAAGCTCTCGTAGCGCTACTTTTGAATGATTTTGAACTACTTTGAACGAATGAATTGATTATAGTTCTTTATTGTATATCTTCAGTTGACATTGTTTGTAATATTTTGGTAAAGTGTTTTCGTCGCCATCATGAAAATAAAACAAAAAGAAGTAAATGTTTGTATTCTGTATTAGCAAGATATATAAAGATACTTAAAACGCTGTGCAGTTTACTGTAGATATATAAGATAATTTTCGAGTAATTTTAACGCGCTTTTATGATATTTAAAAAATTAACAAAAGATATGTGATATTTTTTATTTTTTATACAGAATAAATTTTATTTCCGTATTTTTACGTGTCGATAACTTACTATTTGCAAGTGGCCGATTGTTTACCGGTACATTTAATGCACATTTAACTGAAAAACCAATGTAATTCAACTCAATTTTGCAAGTGAATTATAAGTTTTCTTAAAAAATCATGGCGTCATTGTACTGTGGTCATAACCTGCAGTTTGAGCTCTAATAACTCCCTTTTGAGAATCATAGCGCTAATTTTCACCCTTCTAACGCTTCCAGTGATTTTTGTTCCCCTAGTGCAACTCACAGCCACAAAAAGCTCCTATTTTCCTGTTTTTGAGGTTATAAGATTAATTATTTGTATCCTTAAGTGTATTGTAAGGTGTACAATAAAGTATATAATAAATAAATAAATAAATAAGATCTAGTTACGTACTTATTCGTTTAGCATCCATTTTATTAAATGTTTTATAATAGTTACAAAAGCGGCTGTAAAATGGCGAATGGATTGAGCCTGCAAGGAATGACTATTGCTACTAAAGGCCTTAGTTACACTGATGAGTTTTTTGTAACTATAGTATGCATAAGAGTTTCTATTATTTCTATAATGAAACTTATAGTAGTATAATAGTGGTTACTATAACTATAACCTATACAAGTTACAATGGAAACTACTATGCAACTGTGAGTGGCAGAATGACCTTCGTAACTCTCATATAAAGGTGTAAGTGGTAAATGAGTTGTACCGTGGACTACTGTGAAGGCTAGGGTAGTATTTGATTCAGCTTATAGCACCTTAAGTAACTTTTATAACTATAGACGTTTACGGATGCAGATATGCAACTCTGAACTGCTTTTTGAACCCTTAAAGCGCTATTTTGCAGCCCAAAGTAACAAAATAGGCTGCTATTTCCACTAATGTGCTCGTTGGGTAATATGACAAAGAGGTATAATTAATTTGTAACTATGTACGTAGGGGTTAACGCTAGAATGAATGATCGAATTTTAAAACATTGTTCTATGGTAGTAAGATGCATTATACTATATTTATTATATTTGTTAGTGCTATAAGCTATGAATTATATCAAAATCCACGACGAAATGCTAATCGTACCTAACTAAACGGTTGATAAAGACATTAACGAACTAAGGGCAACACCCATTTAAAAAAGGCAGGGAAATAAGAAACACATATAAAAATAATTCATATATCAGCATAATCAAGTCGCGATTACAATCATCACATGTTATCCGTCCTCTTTTTTTATCATACATATAATCCGTCTTTCTGAAGTAGGTTAATAAGATAAGAGCATGTCTGACAGTTGTAGCAGACAATATAGAATATCTCAAACGATAACAAGTACAAATATTTAATACCGCCGGAGATAAAGTTAGTTACATTCTTAGTTCTTTATCGTGGGAACTGTACTGCGCATTAATTGCTGTAAGCCTTTCGCGCTTCTTTTAATTCGCGAGTTAACGAAAGTATTTATAGCCTATATGTTGTTCAGACTTAATAGTTATATAACAACATGATTTTCATTCATATCCGTCTAGTAGTTCCGGAGATTAGCGTGTACAAACAGACAGAAAGTTAATTTAAATTCTTACTCTATTACAGTTTTTAAAATCCACTCAATATTTTTTTTTTTTAATATTTCCAATGTACAGACACACTTTTTTTACTAATTTACGATACATATTAACTAGCTGTAGCCGCGACTTTTATTGCCGCGTATATCCAGATCGTGCAGAAGTGGAAGGCTGAAATACCCTGATGTTTATATAACTACATACAGGGTGGCAGGGACATTGACGCACAAACGCTTACCGTGGATTCAGTACATGATTCTGGACCCTGCGTTGAAATTTTTCGTCGGCTATTTCTAAAATTTTCAGGTTTTTTCTGCAATTTTTTTTACTGAAACCTATATAAAATCATTGTTTCAAACTAACCCAATGAGATTTTAATTAAAAAATAAAATTCACTTGTTTCACTTAAAACAGCAATGTAAATAAAACTCGAAAGGGTTACCTGATCAGCTGATTTGATAGAGTTCATTTGCGAGGTTAACACAGCTGATCAGGTAGCCCTTTGGAGTTTTATTTACATTGCTGTTTTAAGTGAAACAAGTGAATTTACTGTTTATTTTTTGCATCGGTTTTTTTTATTTTATTAAATTAAGAAAAGGCCGACGAAAAATTTCATGTACTGAATCCATGGTAAGCGACTGTGCGTCGATAACCCTGCCACCCTGTATAACTATCTACCTATCTTATAACTTCTTCGACCTTCCATTGAAAGTCCCAATAAAATCGAGACATGTTGGTGTATAGTTATACAATGCATGATCAACCACAGACCGTCCTTAGTAGGTTACTGATCAAAAGGATTTTTTAACCACTACCTCCTGTGTTGAACAGATGCTTATTTAGGTAAGGTGATTACCTTGAATATTGCCTCAAAGTTTATAACAAAATGTAGGCTGTATTGTCATTGAATGTGAAAAAAAAAACATAACAAAGGTAAAATCCTCCTTTGCAGTGAAAGTGGTTGATGGGAATGTCCTATAAGAAGGACATATTGGTACACGAATCAAGAACACTACAACTTATGTCCTTTAAGAAGGACATTTACGTACAACATCGCAATTGTCTACGTATTGTTAACGATGATTGTTACGAAAGCAAAGCATTATAGGCGATAAGGTAAAAGAAAATTGTAGATATTTAGATGATATTAGCTTGAATGTAATGCGCGTCTAAAACGCTCAATACATTGGTATTGCACTCAACTTTCCTCTTGCACGTTATGCAATGTTTATGAGTATTGATGTGCATTTGCGTCGGTATTTTAAACCTTATCTGTCTATGATAATGCAGGGGAATAATTGATAGTAATTTTGTTGTATTTATGTTACCAACATCAATACCGGAGCACTGGTAGCCCAATGGCACTACTCACAGACCCAGAGTAGCTCACCGTCCGGTTAGAACCAGGCCTGAGTCGACGGCGCGTCATGTTCCACGCGCGCCTCAAGGAGCGGTCAGCACCATTGAAGGGGCTCAATAAGGCGATTGCCTAGGGATTGCGGGAATGTTCTAACGAGATACTGCTGCCCCGGACCACAAGGGCAACTGAAAAAACAGGGTAGATTTTTAGTCGGTAGAAGTATAACAAACCCTTCCGCTTTATCCAGAGTGGGACAGTCATTTGAAGATTTTCACACCGCAAACTGCATAAAATAAAAATTAACCTAAGAGTCTTTAAGTCAAGAGTGAATAGGTTACTTTTAGGTAAGCGTGCTCCATCTTCGACCACATCATCACTTACCATCAGGTGAGATGGTGGTCAAACACGAACCTACTTTCAACAAAAAAAAATAAAAAATAAAAATTTAAAAATACCCCCACACAAAAAAATACTTAGCAGTAGTTAAATAAACATCCCTTAAAAGTAAAATAATAATAGTCGATATCGGTGTCGCGCGTTTGAATCGATACAAACGACAAAAAACTGCTCTGTAGGATAAAAGTGTTTAAAAAACGTAGTGTGCACAGGCCCTAAGACGGAAAATGCTAAGATTTGCGACATCAACCAAACCTGTAGGTATTAGGCCTGCGAGGTAGACTGCGTCCCACTCCCTTTCGTAGAGAGGAATCCCCTGTCCCAGCAGTAGAAACATTCTAGACTTGTTATAAGTACTATTATCAGTAGTTAAGTCCTTTTAAAAGAAATGGTGGTAACAAAATGTAAGCGCAAAAAATGTGTTTATAAATTTTGTCTGCCTATGTCCCAAATTGATCAGCCTTATAATCACGCTTTATTAATTTTTTATCTGCACGTGTGGTTTAGAGGGTATCAGTATTAAGTTCAAGTATGTCAATAAGATTGTGCTAGTGAAATATTTAGGTACCTATATCCGTCTGTAAAGTTCCACTAACTTGAACCGGAACAGAGTCAAGTTGGACAACTTGATTGGACAGAAGAAATTCAATGTATTTTTTTGTTTTATAGCGATGGCTGAAGATGTAGCACACTTACCTAGAACCTATTCACTATTGCTTTAAAGACGCCCAAGTTATAGCTAATAGTAAACACAGACTCCGGCAGGGAATTCCAATCCTTAGCTGCGCGCACAATTTATTAAATTATATATTCGCAAAACGTTTATAATTTCATAGTTTGTTTTCGTTAAAAGATCCAAAGACTATTCAGATCTTCTCAAAATCTTCCAAATGCAAAAAGTATAGAAGGCCTTTTATGCATATATAATTATGTATTTTATAAAATACCTACTTAACACGTTCGCTGACAGTACGTCGTTAGGCGGGAAATTAAAATAGTGCGTTATGTATGACAGTACGTCGAGGGATGGGCCACTTATTTTTAAGAGTACGTCGTGGAAAATTCTACTGTCGTAATGTGGTGGCAGGGTAAGTGCTCACTGTCAGCAAACGTGTTAAAACGCCTTTATTAATTCCAATAAATGGAGCACGACAATTTTGCAAAACTTAATTGCATTGAATTAACAAAGCATTCAGTATAAATTACTTATAAAGTGTACTGCGACCATAGTCGCTACGTTCTTTTATAATTTTCTGTAATTCCCTCAGTGACACGGAAGCCATTATTTATCAGATCCGTTTTACGTAGTTTGGAAAATTTATTTGTACCAAACGGGATTGTTATGAAGCCGGGATTTTCAACCTTGAGATGAAACAACGGAATTAACTCAGAGGTGAAAGTATCTTTTAAAATCCAATATAGTTACTATTTACATACTTTGACACGTTTTATTTTCCGGGGTGAATATAATAAAAAGACTCCTCTCGCTTTGGGTGTAGCTAAAGGGAGTGTCAGACTTCTACTGTCTAAAAACCGAATCTGTTCCTTCCATTGCGTCTCAGGGCCGCGGTATCACGTTACTACTTTCCCGCAACCCCGGACATACAAGTATACTGGGTAACTTACAGACTACATCATAAACTCTATATCCCATACATACATCACTCCAAAACACAAATAGTCAATGCTTACTTAATCACTCACTGGCAGGAAACGACAGCGCGGCAAGCCGAAAGATGGCAGAATGAGCTGGACCCATTTATAGTGAATATACGTATCAGGGCATCGTATTAGATCGCAAAATATGGAAGGAGGGAAGGCCTTCAAACTGCAGTAGGATAGGCGATATAGCACAGGCTCATAATAATAGTTTCAATAGCAAGCACTACTTTAAAATTCACGCTAAAATCTAATTTCTGTCCAAGTTTTTGGTACATCTATTTATTGTTGAATTAATGTCTTAAATAGGACAATTTTACCTTCGCTAGAAAATTGTTTAGCTAATTCATTTCAAAATAATTATTAATGTATTATGAATCTTGCAGTGGAATGACCTAGCACAGCAAATAACATGTGTAAATAAGTTGAACTTGTAATGTCATGTTATTTTCTCACAAAAGGTTTTACAAAAATAAATAAAAATCTTAGTTGTTTTAGTAGTACCACAGGTAGATTATTTTTGCCCGTAGTACTACTAGACTGCTTGGTAGTACCACAGGGAAAAAAAATTGCCCGTGGTACTACTGGTAGTACCACCGGTAGTACCACGGGCAACAAACGAATCTGATCATTAAGGGCAAAACTATTTTGAGCATGTCTTACGTAATTTGTTTTTTACCATTTGTTTATTCTTTAAACATTACAGGAAACTGACGTGGTTGGTAAAACAAAAAGTAGCTAATTAGTCATAATATCGTAATAAACCCCCGTTTCTGTATATAGCGACCCACAGACAGACGGACTATTTCTGGAACAAACGCCCGACGCGTGAGTCACTTCGGATGACTGTGCCATCACGCGTGTTTACCTATAATAACGTATTTTAAATGTTACGTATTTCCTGCACTAACTATTGGGTTAATGTTGCACATTTTTGGTTAATAAATTCGTCGAGTTATTTAAGTGGTTCTTAAATGTTTCATTATACCATCAATACGAGATAGTTGAGGCCAATTGCAGCATGGCAAGCTGTTAAAAAGTTTATGGCATAATACATACATAGAACTTCTACCTTTTACTTCTTATGGCATCACAGACTATAAATCTAATTTAGAAGATATTATGTTCAAGTATCACATTAACAAGAAATTATTGGAAAAAATGGGTTTCTGTACTCTTGCGTGAATGAAACTTGATTTACGATACAAGCTTACAATTAAGAATAGAGTAACTATTTTTTCAAAAAATATTGAGTTAGAAGAAAGGTCACTTAAGCGTGGGAAATTGGAGATACAAGCGAAAGAATACCTATATAACAAAGAGTTCCCTACTGAGGTGGACTTGTACCAAAGCCATACAAAAGATGCACGTTACCAGGACAGGTGATCTATAACAAATACAATGTACTTTTGCAGTGCATACAGCAGGTAGCAGAGAATACATCCCACCCATGCTCACAAAACGTTTTGGGAATACCTTCATTGTGCGTACGGCTAAGGAGTGGAATTCCCTGCCGGAGTCTGTGTTTCCCGATAGCTATAACCTAGGGGTCTTTAAGTGAATAGGTTACTTTTAGGTAAGCGTGTTCCATCTTCGACCACATCATCACTTACCATAAGGTGAGATGGCGGTAAAACGCGAGCCTCATCAATAAAAAAAAAAATACGAATAAGATCTCCATTCATAACAAGTTTCTGCCCACGCTGGAACAAAACCTTCTCATGCAGACGAAACTGCATGAGAAGGTTTTGTTCCAGCGAAAAAAAAAGTAACTTATATCCTTCTCAAAAGTGTATTCTATCTCTGTACCACATTTCATAAATATTGGTTTAATGGTTTAGACGTGAAAGTTTAACAGACAGACAGGCAGAGTTACTTTTGCATTTACAATTGGGATTTGTGAAACTTAAGAACACAGGACAATCATAATTAATCCTTGGAGACTTGAGTTGACTGCGCATGATTGCAACAAAGTTTCTACTCGTAGAATATCTTCATGAGTCAGATGTGAGGAATTTCTCTCCATTTCATTGTCATTATATTGTGTGGCATGTTAATTTTCTGTCAGCTTATTACTTTACTCACGTCACATTAATATTTTTTATATCCTTTTGGGACCATTTTGTGGTTAATAATAGCCACCCTTATAGCTTTGAAGGACATGCCGATCGAGTCACGAGTTTGTTTTGGTCTAGACGGGCCAATTACGAGCCAATTTAGGGCGTTCCAAAATCTGAGATTCCTGTGTCTTGGTTAAGTAAATGCTTAGTACAAAAAAATCGAGCTGTTATTTTTTATCGTGTCACTTTAATTTATTCTAAGAGTGAACAGTATTGACTGACTAGAACACAACACCCAATCATGAATGTAACATGTATTTCAAGAGTTGTGACTTTCTATTATAAAAGAAAACTTACAGGAAATATGATACGTCAGCTTTATTTTGAATCCTTTCTAAAAAACGTTAATTATAAGTTTTCTACCTACCTGAGCTGTCTATGACGCAAATCTACAATAAGCTAGTTAAGCGGGAACCCGTTTAAACTATACACGTGCGAAGTGACGCAAATCCACTAAGAAATCGTGACACAAATGTTCATCTTAGAAACCTGTCTACCCCTGCTTAGCAGTGTCGCATTTACACCCATTACACCATTGCTGTGAACCCACTCTAGACACAAGCATATCTAGTTTGGTTGGAGGGGTTGACAAGATTGCCAGTAATGTAAATTCTACCCACATTTCCAGTTATTCAAAAAAAAAATTTTTTGCAAAAAATAGAACCGACTTCCATATCAAAACACTACAAAGCCAAAAATAACTTTAATTTCAGAAGTCGGTGTTATTGGTTTTGGATTTTCCTTTTTTTTTCACACCGCCTTCCGAAATTAAAGTTATTTTTGGCTTTGTGGTGTTTTGATATGGAAGTCGGATCAATTTTTTGCAAAAAAAAATTTTTCACGCTTTTTATTGGGTTGGTTTGTAATTTATCTAGTTACAAAAGCCATAATCTCAACAACTTATCACCTTTTACAAAATATTGCTTCTCCCTGTGCATAGCCGTTAATTTTTGAGGAGTTCTCCTGGTATTTGACCATCAGCTCTACATCACCATATGTATTGTGACGAGCATAAAGTGTTTAACATCCGTACTCAAGTAATCGAATCGCAATCCACGAAATACTTATTATTGAGGAGTTTCAGTGGCCATCTGTGGTCTTCATCATCAGTTCAACTTCCCCAAACGGTACTTTTCGAAAGCAACTGCTCAAGGTACTATAAGAAATACCCAAAACGCTATAGGTGTGCCTATAATATTTGAAGAGTTCCCTCGATTTCTCCAGGATCCCATCATCAGATCCTGATTTTGTAACAAAGGGACCAACTAGAAAGTATACCCATTAAAAGGCAAAATTTTTTAAATCGGTCCAGCCGTCTCCGAGTTATGAGGTAACATACATTTAGATGAATTGTAAACCTCCTTTTTTTTTAAGTCGGTTAAAAAAGAAAACGGAGTCTTGAAATTCGAACATAACTTTCGAACCTCCTGACAGCAAGCAGGGGTAGCTCACGGTCTGGTAGGGTTCCGGTTAATGACGTGCAGTGTGCAACTTTTGTGGTTTTGGATTCATCAACTGCTTAACTTTTTCTCAGCTACGACGCGGTCGGTTTTCAGTCCAACCGGATGCAGTTAGAGTATTTGTGTTTTGAATGGATGTTCGACTGCCTGTCTGACCTCACACACTATTAGGATCAGTTGAAAACCAGCGTCGGGCACTAGTTGTCCGGCATTTTGCTGAACTGGGCCAATTTGGCGCTGCTGTGAGTCACACAGTAATATTAATCATCCTGGATCTATTCAATTTTACTATTTTATATATTTTATTTTCATAATAATATGATTTTGTTTGTTTGTTCTCTAACATTTTATATGAAGTCTTTTTGATTTTTTGCATGTTTGTACATAATAAATATGTTTTTAATGGGGCAAAAGGTGTGTAAGGATAAGGTTAAGTGGCGATCTATTCTCTCTGCTATTTGATTGATAACTTTTGTGTAGCAAGAAAAATACTTTATTATTATGGTGAAACACTTTTCTTCTTTACTGTACTGAGTGAAAACGCACAAAAAGGAAAGATATTAAATTAATCAAATCGGGGGCGTCGGCCACAGGTGCCTCGACCACTGGGGGCCTAAGCCACGGACCCATTCGTTTTTACTGTGTTAGACACACAGTAAATTCTGGGTAAGGGTCTGAGGAAATTCGATATGTTGAGATAGTCACCCATCCATAAACCACGCCAACCATTGCTTAGCCTCGAAGATTAACCCGTGTGGCTGTTATTATTTAGTCACTATCTTCTTTTCTCTTCTAACTTTCTTTCTCAAGAGGTTTTTGTTTGTTTTATAAAAATCGAAACGTCACCGCCCATGTTTAGACCCGGAGTAAAAAAATTCAATTCTTATGATGAGTTTAAAATACTGATGAGCAAAGTCTTAATTTAAACTTTTATAAACAAAACTAATGAACTGTCTATTATTAAGTATTTGTATATATTTTAAATACATAAATCATTCTGTTGATAGAAGTAATAATGATGAACGATATCGTTCCTATAGAAAATTAAAATTAAAGCTCGTAAAGTCCTTCCAAAGGTAGTTTGGGGAGATATCGCTCTCAGCGATAAGATCGCCATTGTAACCAAATTTTTTAGCAATATTGTTATTTAATTGTGTTTCAATTGTTGGTGTACAATAAAGTATATTCTATCTATCTATCTATGCGACGGAAGTGATAATGTTACTCATGTGTAACATGTAACATTTTTATTAAATTTTATGAAATTGTTCTGTTATCGGGTTCTATTTAAGCGTCTGTCTCATTTCCGTGATGTTCCACAAATGTGGTTTGAACGATGTGACAGTCGTTATAAAATTGTGTTTTTGGGTGAAGAAAGATAATGTGTTTTTCTAATCTCTTGAGTTAATTTGTGTTATTTAAATGAAATATTTTAACCGTTTAGTCAACAAACCGTTTGAAATAATATTTGGAACGTCAATCTTTTCAGTTTTTATGTAGCACTGAGAGTCTCAAATGATTTAATAAACTTGCCATAAGTCATACTGGTAATTACGGTAAAAGTTAATATAATCAATAACTGATTCAAATTTCAGAATCAGACATGCAGAATTTTAGTAGATAACTACTCCTAAATACCGAGAATCTTTATTTTAATACTAGCTTTGGTTGCGACTTCGTTTGCGTGGGGGAATACCGCATAAATCATTGATCCCGTGGGAATTCCGGAATAAAAAGTAGCCCATTTGTTGGCCGTATAATCTCTCTTTGACAGAGAGTCTCATTAAAGACGGCTCAGCCGTTCCAGAGATAAATTCAAATTCAAGATAAGCCCAGAAAAAAAGGAACAAAAAATAGACCAAAATTTTAAAAAATCTGTTAGTTTTTTAGTAAATCAGTACAAACATAAAATAAATATCTTTTTCACTATGGACAGTGAACAGAAACTACAAAACATAAAAACCTCTAGCTAATATTATCCTTACCATTCATCTATATCGACTATTTAATTTCAAGGTAACGCCTACTGACTATCACTTTTGACTTGACTTACCTTCAACCCGATTTTGTAGCCGAGATTTAATTTAGTTTGTTTTATTTAAGGGAATAACCTATCGAAATGTCAGATGCATTTATTGTAGTATCAGAAAGCCTGTTTTTGTACTTCAAATGTGTTAAAATTCATGTTAGCAATATTATCTGTGTGATAATCAACATAAAAAGAATTTAGTAGTTTTGTTGCATTTGAAATGGTGTCACATTGAGGTGAGATAATATCTATCGGAAAATTTATTATAAACTAAGTTAGGACCTGAGGAGTTAGTTGACCTGTGAGATGGCACACAAAAAAGAAAGATGATGTTCTCCCCAAAAAAGGCAATTTGGACACTTATTTATTTTTCTAAAGATCACATAAGAAGAAGGAGTAAACGCAATAGCACTACAGTTATATCTAAACGAAGAGATGATTCAGAATGTAAACGGTTATCGTCACAAAATATTAAATTTTTTCCACATACATTTTGAAGATGCAAATACATTGAAGGTTCCTTTGTTTGATTGTTATTTATGTACACTGTTATAACTTGTGAGGCCCAATGCCACTGACAAGGTCTTGTCTGTTAGATTCAAGACGCGAAGAAGGAAGTGTGTTACGAAATAGAGCTGTGTACGTGCAATTGTAGCTTATCGAATAACAATTAATTGTATTTATAATGTATAATATCAATCAATAACAGATTAGGTACCTATATCTGTTTATTATTTTTTTAAGGATGAGAAATCATCCAATTACTGTTTCTCGAGGTCCCCCCTGTTTCGGGAGGGTGTAACAGACTGACTAAAACCCATACGCTTTCCATCTTTTGCTCTTCGAGGTACCTATATCTGAAATTGTTATGAAGGCTGAAAATTTGTCAAAATTCGGCTGAAATACAAAATATAAGTCTACATCAAAACAAACAATAACTAAGTTAAACTAATCAGAAGTATGGCGTCAAAAAATTATTCACAACTACTAACTACTATGTATACGTATAGCAGTGCTAATCCTTTTAATATTTTGTTTAATACCACTTGAATGAAAGTTGTGTTGACTGAATTAAATAGTTGATTGAGTTTTTAATGAAAGTTTAGCCAATGGAATGGTTTTATATGAATGAATAATAGCCTCGCTAATCTTGTTGATGTTTGATTTTTTCATGATGATTGATTCAAGTATGTACTTTAAAACCGACTTTGAAAATGGAGAATGTAGTAGTGAATGCGTCTGAATTTCTCAATTCATCCGTATTGTTTTTATTTTCAATTTAATAATTTGCCGATCCGATTAAATACTTTGATTTGATTTCACTTGTGCTCTGCAGATATTACGAATATATTGTAACTAATGTAGGTACGAAATGAGATTTATTACCAAGCAATAAAATAAATAAGAGGCCAAATTAATTTAATAAAAACCTTACTTCGTGAGTAAGATATTAGAATAATTTGATCACTAAATGGATACGGAATAAAGTGCTCAGGAAAGTAAAAAAAAGGAAATTATTTTATAAAAACTTGTGTCTCGTCTAAGGTGTTTTACGCTTTCTTTTTATACTTACATATTTTTTATTCCGCTCGTGGAGTTATCAAAGGCGGATTTTTCTCATGTATCTATCTTATTCCTTACTAATATTATAAATGCGAAAGATTGTGGGGATGGATGTTTGTTATTATTTCACGCAAAAATATTGAACGGTATGAAATTTGGTAAGTATTCCCACGAGATCAGGATTTATGTAGGAAAACCACAGAATAGATAAAAGAGATTAAAAAGGAAATAGTTCCTGATTTGTATGAGAACGAGTGTCGCCGCTTGTCTCCCACTATTTAGCTCCACTACAAGCAAGAGGCCCGTTACGTATGCGAATTACGCACACAAATAAATTACACACACTTAAATCGAGAGCTTGCTACTGATTGTAACTTACTATCGATAAACATGCGCCGTGAATCACGGCCAATTAGGACAAAGGACGACACGTTAATGGTTGAAGTGTGGAGGACGCAACGCATGCAGTACATTGTAAGCGGACTTGGTCATTGCGTTGATTAAGCGAGTACACATCGGGCAATGTATAATTTTTGTAACTTGTTGCAATAATGTTGTTAATGTTCGGAATTTTATAGTGATCAGAATATTTACAATGTTTTTTTTTACAAACAGAATTGTAATTATGGTTTAGGTGGTATGTTTATATTTGTAAAAAATGTACACGCATGTTTTAAATAATAAACGATAAAAAAAAAATGTTATTTTCGACTTACCGATGGAAAGATATACCTCCTCGCTCTATACTTGCGGTCTAAATTTTTGTTTTACAGATTATAATTGCACAACACGGCATTTTAAAGCAGAGCTCTGTGTTTCGAAGTAATCCGAAGTGCACTAAACGCGGTGAATGAATCAATCGGTCGAGCTATGATTTTCGTATCATAAATGTGGCGCGCTCGCCACGCCCACATTACCATTCTAACCCTATTCATCTATTCCGTGAGGAAAACCCTCCCACACGAACGAAGTCGCGGGCAGAAGCTGGAAATAATATAATATAACATTTTCGTTACACAGTCGCCATCTCCAAACAGTAAGCCAAGGCCACTGGTCTCCATTTCGAAATGATCCTGTCAAATTACATAATTGCTTACCTTTTGAGTTCTTGAGCAAACATAATTATTTATTATGTAAAATAAATTAATTATTTGTTTCGAATTTTATAACTTGACGTAGGTATCATTTTTGACATATATTAATTACTAGCTTCCTGCCCGCGACTTCGTCCGCAAACCTTAATAAATTATACACCTAAACCTTCCTCTTGAATCATTCTATCTATTAAAAAAACCGCATCAAAATCTGTCACGTAGTTTTAAAGATCTAAGCATACATAGGGACAGACAGCGGGAAGCGAGTTGTTTTATACTATTGTAGTGATATGGATTTGTATAATTAGTTATGTAACTATGACAGTCAATTAATTTTTTTTTCCTTGTGTCTGAATAATTAATTGTTAACATTAAGCGTTTTGGTTTTACTATGAGCTTGTATTGTGTTTTTTTTTTAATAAATTAAGTGTTTTCGACTGTTTTGAGATTTTTGAGTAGTAGCCCGGACTTTGGAAAATTCGTTAAGCCGTTGTTCTCGGCTCTCATTTGGATATCTAACAGTCAATACGGGTAGTCAGAAACAACAAAATCTGACACTGATCTGGCAAAAGGGTATCGTGTTACCCAGTTACTGGGTTGTGGAGGTCAGATAGCCAGTTGGTCCATGTAAAATACAAATATTCAACTGTATCCGGTTGAGTATTTTTGTTAGTGCGCTATGACAGTACGTCGAGGGACGGGCCACTTATTTTTAAGAGTACGTCGTCTCACGATAATTTTTCATATAAGTATTATGGAGAGCAGTATCCACTGTCATATTATGAGCAATTTCATATTTCTGACTGCCGTAATACGAGTATTTTGTAGGTAGTTTCATATTGCTTGCATGTGCATGACTACTACGTTGATTTAGTATGGAAAATTCTACTGTCGTAATGTGGTGTCAGGATAAGTGCTCACTGTCAGCGAACGTTTTAAGAAATAATTATATTTTGAGCCTAAGCTAAGATTTCAAAAGCAATTACAACTCCTTAACAAGAAATTACATAACATATAAAAGATTATACTGACGGTTTTCTCGTTAACAGCAGAATTTTGATTTAACGGCCACAAACCAGAGCATATTGTAATGCAAAAAATATATAAAAACTAACATTTTGTTATAAAAACAAACAAATCTGTGACTATAAGCCACCTGCCCAGGTAACCCCACCGCTTTAAAAAATAAATTATTCATTCCACATTCACTTCACATTTGTAGTGCTATATTAAAAAAAAAAACTAGAAAAATAACTAATATTATGAGTAGAATACGGCACTGTCTGGCAGTTTGAGCTCTATACGGCTTACCCAAATATCCTTGCTTTGGTATTGTTTGTCAAATCGTTCAAGCTCCTTAAACTTCTAAATTAAGCTACGTGATACCTGACAAACACTCGTACTGTTTGGACAGGTCCACTCAAATATGTGTGTTTATTTCCTCAAAAGAACACCACAGAGTAAACCTACGAGTACATGGTTCTCATCATATGATTTCACAATAGTGATTTATCAAATTTTTAAGTAACCTCGTATTATCTTAATTTGCAAGTTGTAACATGAAATTTCTTGAAAACTCAACAAAAACACTTTATGGTAGCATGAAAAGATTTTCATTGGCTTTTTACAACTCTCACATATTGTATCTATACCCGTAAGTAATTGTATGTAAAACCAAGAGGGGAAATAGGTACCTATTAGTGATAATTTTTTTTTTATTGTTAATAGGCTCGCGTTTGACCACCATCTCACCTGATGGTAAGTGATGATGTGGTCGAAGATGGAGCACGTTTGCCTAGAAGTAACCTATTCACTCTTGACTTAAAGACTCCCAGGTTATAGATAACGGGAAACACAGACTCCGGCAGAGAATTCCACTCCTTAGTCGTACGCACAATGAAAGTATTCCCAGACCGTTTTGTGCGTATGATATTAGTTGTTTTTAGCGATAAGACCATCTATTGTAACACGTTTTGTAGTTGTCAAGTTCTTATTTAATTATGTTATGGTGTACAATAAAGACTATATCTATGTATCTATTTTTAGTATCTTTATCTTGTAAATGCGCGTGGGTCAATATTTTAAAATAATGGGTTGTTATAAAATTAGATTTAACAAGTTCTTAAACCTAATTCTAATTCCTCAATCCAGAAACTGGATCTCTTTCAAGCTTATCAAAACTGTTTCGTGTCCGTTTTTGATAGCACTAGTAGCTTCATTTAAACGATTCAATACTGTAGGCATATTCATTAGGGTATCCCGTTCATGTATGGGGGAAAAAAATGAGCTACGGCTACGCAAGAGGTATCAAAAGTTGCGTTTTGACACATATATTACGATTATTATAAAATTTAATTAGATATCCGGCATCTTGAGGCCTCTACCAGTCCTTGAAGTTTTTCAAATATGCTATTTTTAGGGGTTCCTAATATAAACTATAAATCATACAAAAATAACATTTAAATGGTTTTATTAAATTTAAGGATACAACAATGAGTTAAAGCAAGGTTTAAAATAGTTGAAAGACAAAATAATCATTGGCAACTTTAAAAACGGAACTGGTTTTTGTGACCAAAATTAGGCATTTCTGAGCGAGATTTTAATCTATTCCTAATAAAACCATCCCGAGCTGTAGCGTCCGTGACGCTTTGAGAAGCCTCCGTCACTAGTTTTACACATCTTTCCACTGACTGTGTGTGGCAGGGAAAGTCAATAATGTCGAGGATGTGTTCTTTAGCCTTAATTCTAAGTTCATCGTTGGAGACGTGTCGCAAAATTGGTGGAGCTGATATTTCACACTCTTGCCAAAATATTATATCGGTGTAGTCTCGCGCACAGAAGTTAAGCTTTGGTGCTTTAAATACCCTCCGAGAGTTGCTCTTTTCTGCTTCTCTGGCCTTTAATATTTTGCGAGATACAAGCTCTCGAATATGCTCTCTATCGTCGAATAACATGGCAATAAGCAAGATTTCTGGGTGCGCAAAAAAGCGTTTCTTTCGATCACCGAATTTACAATAGATCTCTGACTATCAGGCAAAAATCGAGAGTATATAACCATTTGAAAAATATGCTTGGCTCCATCTTTAAATGATGAGTTTTGCTTGATTAGGAACCAAACAGGAGCGTAAACTTTGACCACGTAGTTCACAAGCAGCTGCAAATTATTTGACGGCGAAACAGTTTACTTACGTAAAGTCTGAGTATGCGATTGGCAGTAGTGAGCCATCTCGAATGCGCCATTTTTCCAGGTTGGCGGTTCGCTAGCTCAAGGGAACAGGAACCAGCCATCACAGCATGACACATTTCGTACAGTTTTTATTATTTTTACGGTAATCTAAAACTAATAATGCAACTTTTGAGGGGGCTTGAGTAACGAAAAGCGAAAAAAAAAATTTTTCGGGACACCCTAATATTCATACCTACATCCATACGCTTCAATGTGGTCTTTTAACCCAAATGTTGACTGGTAGAGGATACCTTATTGCATTCAGTCTGGATGTCCCACTATTGCACATAAAGTTTTAATAAATGAATAAGTACCTATATTACTTTGTCAAAATCTCAACAAATAAAAATGTTTGATAGAGGTCACACCAAGAATTTACTTGTTTATTTATTTTTGTTCGTTACTTAACAACAATCCTTCTGTTTTGTCTCAGATTTTATGATGAGTCAATTTGATATCTGTCTAATTACTTTAATTACTGCAAGATTCAATTAGAATGGATAATTACTTAAGTGTAGTTTATCTGTTATTCACTTTTCAGCCTCTAGGTTTTAAGTAATCTGTATTAAAGATAAAACCCAAGATTAAACAATAAAGCAATCGTTGCACGCATTTAAAACATACCATTTTATTAAAAATGCTCCAAAATCAAGCCTTGTTAAGTATTTTACGACAACCCCTATATACAAATATATTATATTATATCTTATATATGATATCAACTTTCCAATCAATTTTCTGAATACAATCCAGACCAGATACACGCAGCAAAAAAAATAAATGAACGCATACAGTAAACGATCAGTTCAATTAAAACACGTCCATTCACAATAAATTTGATTTGTCCAATTTATTTACACGAGGTTGTTTTACTAGTGTACTTTACTGAACATCGGCTGTTATTGCAATTTGTGTTGTAGAATTTAAGTTCAGTAATGTTGGCAACTGGTAGTAGGTAATAGTTTTGTGGTTATATTAGTAATGAAGCCAGAATGTCTGACTCTGGTCTAGCTGGGTATAGGGATACCAGATGACTGGAATTTTCCTGACATGTCCGGAATTTCAGGTCTCTGTCAGGGAAACAGGGAAAGTTGGAAATTTTCAGGAATTAAAAAAAAAAGAGAAAAGTAATCCTTTTCGTTATAAAATAAATGCTTGCCACACAGATACGCACAACACTAGTAAACTTAGCACCGTTTGCAAGAGTACTGAACTACTAATTGACTCGCTCAGTCGCGCCGCGCCCCGCATCCCGCCACAAGGCATCTAATACTCATACTCAGACACACACGCGCCGCGCGCGAGTTTTTAAAATAATATAAGTTTCTGCTAAAATGTCAGGAAAATTATTGCCGAAACAAGGGTTTTTTCAGGAAAACTTATTTTTCGGATCTGATAACCCTAGCTGGGTATCGTGTTACTGGGTTGTGGAGGCCAGAAACGCAGTCGCTCCATGTAAAACATTAATACTCAGCTGCGTCCAATTTGACTGGAAGCTGATCCCAATAGTTGTGAATAGACTAAGCAGATGTTAATAATGCTGTGTGTGTTATGATGCTGAATATGAAATGATTTAGCAATATTCTCAATGACAGATCTAGACACGCCGCAGCGTGTTAAGAGGAGGCTCCCTATATCGTATGTAACCTCGCATTAATATTCTGAAACAATCACGCATACAATCAAAATGGAACTTTAGTATATGATTTATTGGATCTTTTTCTTTACATGTCTAGACCAGTTTCGTAAATAAACGGAACATTTTCGCTTGATTCATTTTTTAATGCAAACACATGTCTTTTTTAAAGATTATTCAAAATTGAATCAAGATTACTCAGCTTTTATGTCTAAAATTAGTAGTGACAGTAAGAAAATATAGTTTATTATCCAAATATAGGACATATTTTCTCTAGATCAATTATTACTTTAGTTATAAACGAAATAAGAATTGAGACTTACGACATTTAGTCTCGAACCCGAATATGGTAAAAGAGCGCACGCCATATTCAACTTTATTACTGCTGCGTTAGCGTTTAGTATACAACGGCCTAACCGGGCTACAAAGGGGCGGAGCTTGTGTGAAAATTATTTTGGACTGCCTGGTCTTAGGCCAAGTTCAAGCAAAGAGAACTGGCGAGCAGCGGCCGTGTGTAATATTACACGAACCATTTGGAGCCACTTTTGACCCTTTCATAACTCAAACTATTCAATTTAAACATACCAAATTTGGTTTATATAATGAGACCTCCTAGATAAACTAGTACGCCAAATTTTATAAATACAGATATTAACATCCAAAAATCGACGTTTTTATGACTGATTGACTGACTTGGCACACTTTTAGATCTCAAGTCTTTTGTCGGCGAAGTCGATAATTGAACTTGGCTCCCATTTTCACATTTATGTTTTTGGTGGGATTTATGTTTGCCGTACCAAAGACGTTGATTACTTGGCATGCGCTGATGGACATATAAGGTTTGATATACCAGTAAAACGCGCGAAATGCCCCAAGGATTAACTTGCGGGCAATAGCTATTATGTAAATAAGTAAAAGGCAGTGATAGGTAAAGATATTGAAGCCCCAATGGTCAGGATGCGGTTACGTACTTCCTTTAAACAATATATTATCACCGGCAAAGGTAGAGTTACACTGTGGGATCCGAATTATATAGTAAAAAAAACTAATAGAGAACGTGCAATGGCAGGTAATTTAATCATTTCCTTCCATACAAAGTGTGAGGCTAGTTTCAAAAAGATACGATGTATTTAAATAAAAAATTATACTGGTAGCAGCAAAAATGTTTAGTGCCAATTTGCTAATGACCATAATTTAATAATTAAGAAATAAACTAATTCATGTATTCGCGTTTTCTAATTGAGGTCAATGTATTTATAATTTGATACACTTAATAAAAATTAACTAACTACAATGTTCAAGGAAACTAATTTGTATTCCAAGATTATCGGAAGTAAAAATATAGGTGAATGGTGTTTCAGAAGTGTTTTGTTAAGGATAATTTTTTTTTTCTATTACAAAGTGATTCTGCATTTCATCTGTGATTGAACTGAAGTAAAGTTTTTTCTGTTAGTTGCGTTCAAATAAAAAAAAAAATGCTATAGTTAATGTCCCGTAAAAAATACCAATCGCTTCTTAAAAGAATAATGCTTTTAACACATAGAGCTATAGAAGCCCATTGGTTTTCGCAATGACATAGGAGTTGTAACTGCAACTTTGTACTTTTGTATAATTTTCATCATCACCACTTTACTGTTTGGATTTTACTGTTTGATACCAAAATAAAAGTTAAATAAATAAATTACCACTGCTCTCAAAATGGTAACGGAAAACATCGTGAAGAATTGGCTTATCCTAGAACCGAAATATCTGAAAACATGCAAAAATCTGTACTCCCGCTTGGTGCACTAAAGCCATTGGCTGATAATGACGTCTAAAACAAACTGTATAGTTCAAAAAACAATATTAACAACACATTATCATCATTTTTGAAATTCAACGAGCAATTTAATATAATACGAACCTAATTTAAATATAAAATTATCACAAAACATAGTATTTTTTAGTTCAGCGGCAACTTTATATATTAAGACATCGGTAACATCAAAATTCAAGAAAAGGCGTGTACGAGATGAAAATAGTAATGAATTTTTTTTTTGCTCTTGGTAGGTACAATGTTTTAAAACTTAAACTATTAATTTGCATCTACGTGAATTGGGAAGATTTTTTGAAGAATTCATGACAAGAATGATAAAAAATAATTTGTTGTCAGATGTGTCAGTAGTATTTATTTACAATAAAGTTACGTTAACAATAAGTTGTTACAGCTGAGGAGTAGAGTTTCGTGCCGGAGTCTATGTCTTCAGATAGCTATAATCTGGGAGTATTTAAGTCAAGAGTGAATAGGTTACTTCTTGGTAAGCGTGCTTCATCTTCGACCACATGGTGGCAAAACACGAGACTATCAACAAACAATATAAACATAATAATAATATAATAATAATAATAGTCTGTGCAATTATGGACGAGTCTGTGCAATTATGGACGAAGTTATCTTGACGAATAATTACCGGAGACATATTATGAAGGACGGGACGATTGACGTGTGTCGGGCATGCCATCATCCTGGTGAGTCCATCAGACATATTGTCTCCGGTTGTTCTCGTCTTGCTAACGGCGAGTACTTGCATAGACACAACCAAGTAGCCAGAATTATCCATCAGCAACTTGCTTTGAAATACAAACTTGTCGATTCTGAGGTACCGTATTACAAGTATGTGCCCGACCCAGTTCTCGAAAATGACCATGTCACGTTGTACTGGGATCGGTCTATCATCACTGACAGGACTATTGTTGCCAATAAGCCTGATATAGTGGTGATAGACCGATTAGTGCGCCGCGCAATGATAATCGATGTTACCATCCCACATGACGAGAATCTCGTGAAAGCTGAGAAAGAGAAACACATAAAGTATCTCGACTTAGCTCATGAGGTTGTTGACATGTGGAATGTGGACTCGGCTGTCATTGTGCCGATTGTCATGTCAGTCAATGGGCTGATAGCTAAAAGCTTCGACGACCATCTGTCGAAGCTGGCGTTGCACAGCTGGATAAAGGGCCTGATACAGAAGGCAGTTCTCCTCGATACAGCTCGCATTGTGAGGAGGTTCCTTTCTCTGGAGACCTAACCACCGGTAGCTTGGACCCTGCTCCCGACACCGATGGACTGCCATTTTTTATATTTTTAAATGTTTTTTTATTGTAAGTTTTTATAGAAAAATATTTAAAAATGTAATTTTTGAGATATTTGTTGAATAAAGGAAATAATAATATTCCACAACTTTTTTCACACAACGCCATCTAGTCCCAAACTAAGCAGAGCTTGTGGTATGGGTACTAGACAACTGATAAACATACATACATATTTCTAAATACATACATACTCGTATTATAGATAAATTACACCCAGACAAAGAACAAATGACCGTGCTCATCACACAAACATTTGTCCTAGGTGGGAATCGAACCCACGACCTTGCGCATCTACTTACTGATTTCCATTTCAATATTTTCTAGTTAGTTGTATTTTTTTATCAGCTTCGTTCAACTATATTTTCTCACTAAAACAATAATATGCTAAGTTGCCTACTAGTAACCCTATTACCATTACAAGGACAGAAATGACGCACGAATGCATTCACACAACCAGTTTCTTTTTATATTTACTCGTCCGTTGCTTAAATTGGTGTTTATACATTTTTTTATGCGTCTAGTTGTAATAAATTTCTAATGATGTTTTGTGTTGTATGAACTTATAATGGCATAGGTTTGATCTTTAGAAACATTCTGTCCGTTCTATTTTTAGTGAAAATATTAATACCTAGAAACCGTTACAGTTTTTTTACTAACTCGTAATATAATCGGATTTTGCCTGTCATGCAATGCGTTCTATTAATGCACGGAATGTATGTGTTTTTTTTTGTTATTTTGATTTACTTAAAAAGACGTTTGCTTTCAACGTAATTATTGTAAATACTTTTTTTATATTTAATAACCAATTGTAGACGCTAATACTGTGAATGCGATAAAAAATAAACCTTTCAGAATACTAAATATTCTTGTTTATCGCAGTCAATTTGACCATAAATACCACAAAGTATGAAATTATAAATTAAGATTCACATCTTGCCCGTAATATTGATATTATCATTAAAATCGTAAACAATTAATATTTAAATCTTCCATTCCCTGCTTACGAACTGATTGTATTAACTTCATAGTCCTTATTGCGATAAAGTTTAATTAAAACAACATTAATATTCTACTTCTTGTTATACTCTATGGAAATTACATGAAACGTGGTATCGGAGATCTCCGCTTATCACTCTTACCCAGTTACTGGGTTATGGTTGTCAGATAGGCTAAGAAAATAATGATAAGAAATACTCTCTACTTATAATCAGTAAGTACATCATGAAAAATTTTAGCTTACTTAGAGCAACACAAATCTTCATTGCTAATTCCATATTATTTATTCTAATTACTGTGTCTGAAATATTTAACTAGTTTATATAATGCACAGCTGATTTTGTTATTGCATGCAATGTGCTCACACGGTTTATGTAACCTTATCTTAGTTGCGTATGGTTTAAGTAGGTCGATGTATGGCTGGATTATTGCACTGATTGGATGTGCACATCTGCGCTATGAAATTTGATATTTGTGTTTTGATCTTCTTTACAAAGCTTCCTCTTTATTACTAGATAGACTCCAACGAAGTTGTCAAGGCTAAGCACGGTTATTTAGTCTTAAGAGTATTGTTTTTGTATAATATTTGTTTTATTTTGTTTATAGGTTCTCGTTTGAACATCATCTCACCTGATAGCAAAGATGTGGTCGAAAATGAAACACGTTTACCAAAAAGTCACCTATTTACTAACAAGAACATGAATAACATTATTTATAGCCACATAAATATCTATGTTTATTTATTACTTTGCATTTAATACATAGCAGTTCTTTAGTAAAATATTTAAAAAGTTATAGGTATAAGAATAACAAAGTCTCGAAGGAAATACAAGTAAAAATAAAATGCAACAAGGTTGGACAGCCTGCAACTGTTGTTCATGACATTGTCAGCAATAAAAACTGTATTGACAATCATAATATTATTTTCTTTTGTACTTCGCAGACACTGCAAAACAAAATGCGTTGCATTCAGTTTTGTAATATGCACTTAACAGATAAAAATGAAACGTATAGATTCTTGTTTTGAATTCGTCTTATATTCTGACTAGCTGTTGCCCGTGACTTCGTTCACGTCGGAGGTTTTTCCCATGTAAATTCCGTTCTCGTGGGAAATTCCAAAAATCCTTTTTTAGTTCTCCCCTACACACCCCAAGGTACATACATGCCAAATTTCAACTTCTTGCGCCCGGTAGTTTCGGCTGTGCGTTGTCAGTTAGTCAGTCAGTAACGGAAGCGTTTTATATATACTGATGATGAATGATGATTGAACGTATTTTTTTTTTTAATTAAATTTTAATATTAAATCGAAGCTCTAAAAAATAAATAGAAAAAAAATCGTAAAAAATCTCTACCTACGACTCAATATATTAACTGCGTTACAATAGATGATCAAACGAACTTACCTGTGTGAAGTTCGATCATTATTATACGAAGTGCTTCGTTCGAAGATATATTTACCATGCAGCTTTCTCGAGTCACTCGGCAACTGTACGCAATTTTCAGAGCTAAAACTAAACAGAAGTGTTAGTGTGCGTTATCTGTGTCCTTACGCGAACTGTCATTCTTTTTAGATTCTTGCAAGGTTATCTCAATTTTACCTGGGGTGAGGTGGGTAGGGAACATATATCTTCGAACGAAGCACTTCGTATAATAATGATCGAACTTCACACAGGTAAGTTCGTTTGATCATCTATTATACTGCGTGCTTCGTTCTCGATATATTTACCATGCAGATGTTTAGAGATATGGTAAAGTTGAGAATTGAGATGACCCTGACTCCTTGTCCTTTAAAATAAATATATTTAAGTTTTCAAATCAAAATTGTTTTATTCATAAACATCTTAAATTTAATTAACAATCAGTCATCGTGTTATTAATCAATTAATCAGCCTTATCTGGTATATAATCATCTGCTTTTTTTTTTTTTTTTTTTTACAAATTAATAATGGCATGCTTAAGATCACAATGTCCATAGAGACAATGGTGTAAGCTAAAATATATATATATTATTATTATGCATTAAGCACAGCATGGGCAAATTCTCCTGAATTCAGAATTGGCCGGTTATAAAATTTCGCAAATGTTAATGAGTTATTTGTCCAACTGGCAGTCTGTCTAATTACATATAATGAAATTCCTTTTGACCTAGCCTTGGATATAGAGGCGTGTCGTGTACTATGGCCTGAGAAGACATACGTATCAATACCGCAGTCTGAGAGCGTATTCTTAATCCATCTACCAATAGTAGAAGCCGAAACCAGTTTATGGGGTTTTTTAACAGACTCCAAAAAAAAAGGAGGAGGTTCTCAATTCGTCTTGAACTTTTTTTTTTTTTTTTTTTAAGTGATAAAAACATGTAATCATTATGACCTCCTATCTCTCTAGTAAATCTCATGTAATCACACAGTGTTTTGGCTGGACAAATCTCAGTTTTTTTTTTTTTTCAAAAAAGGGTAGGAAAAGATTAGGCTGGGTTCTTCCCGCAGCCGAAGTTTTAGTTTTATCAGTAATGGCAATATTGACACAACTTTCACTCTGTGTTATATTGGATATTTTTATTAAAGCTAAGGTTAATGCCTGTTGAGCTGTGCTTAGTGCAAGCAAAACCACCAGTTTCTTTGATATACATTCAAAACTTAATGTCATTTTTGGGGGTCCAGTTGCATAATACGCTTAGAACATTATTTGGGTCCCATGTACTTTGGTATTTTGCTAATGGCGGTTTCGACTTATAGAATCCTTTGAAGAGCCTCTTAATACGATCATCCTCCCCAATTTTAGAGCCTATTATCAAAGATAGAGCTGACTTATGAGGGTTTAGGGTCCCATAGGCAGCTCCAGAGTCAAATAATTTTGTTAGGAAATACATAACAAATGGTATAGATGGAGTGAATGTGTTTATACCATGTTCCTGACAGAAGGTCCACCAAACAGTATATGTAACATTATATTGTTTTAATGTATTATGTGAAAGGGATACAAACATGACATCTATTATTGATGTTGGGGGAATAGCTCCTTTCAGCCAAGCTTGCCTGATAACATTCCTGCAATCAAGGTAAGTTGATGGTGAAGAGGGTGATGGTCTCTAAAAGGAGAATATAAAAGATATTTTTGAGGTTTGTAATATATAAGCTTTGAGACAAAAATAGTCTGCATTAAGGGATACCAAGGTTGTGATGGCCAGTGGGGCATGATCATAATACCTGTTGCCTTCTCATTTTTTATTTTTTGTAAACATTTTTATATTAAACTGAATGGAGGAAAGGCATAAAGGAGATATTCCGTCCAACACAAGGTAAAAGAATCAATGTTCCTTGCTTCTGGATCTGGTTTCCAGGAAACATAAGAAATACATTTAGAATTAGTGCGGGATGCAAATAAATCTATTTCAGGTTCACCCAGCACAGATACAATTTGTTGAAATGCCAGTGTTTAACTCCCATTCTCTATCTGGATTGATTTTATGCGACTCTTCATCAGCCTCTTTATTTTCACTAAACTTAATGTAGGAGGCAACTAGCCAAATATGTCTCTTTTCACACCACTGCCATATAGACCTGGCCAAGTTACTTACATGAGGGAACTGAATACCACCCATTCTGTTTACATAAGCTATGGCAGTCTTATTATCTACATGCAATAGAATGTTAAGGTATTGCTTGTCCTTTACAAAAACTTTTAATGCCATAAATAGTGCCAGTAATTCCAAATAGTTTATATGGTATGTTTTCTCATATTCACTCCAAAAGCCATGTGCTCTTTTGTTTTTATAAACAGCTCCCCATCCAGACAGGGACGCATCAGTGAACAGTTCAATATCATGTTTATGATGAGCATGTAAAACAGTATGTAAAAGTATTCTACTAATGCTATTACATACTGAATATACTGGTGGAATGTTAATATTAGTACTATTCGTACTAATATTAACATTCCACCATTGCAGATCTAATTTTATATCTGAATGTAAGTATATTTTCACATCATAATAATTGTCATTGTTTTTAACTAAATATTTGTACTTGTGATGTTCAAAAAATGTTGTGTAAAGCCAACCATATGTGGTAGCTGGGCAGGCTGCAATTAGTATTCCAATTAATTTTGCCAGATCTCTTATAAGACAGCTATCCAGGTCTAAGTACTTCTGAACTAATTTTTTACTTTGTTTATGGGCAATTGTAATGACATATTTTTTGTATCAAATACAAAACCTAGAAATTTGCAAGACTGTGATGGTATTATTATACTTTTATTAAAATTTATAACAAATCCCAAGCGCTTCAAGAGAGCTATTGTTTCTTGAACATTTTGTAAACATGATTGATAACTAGATCCTATACAAAGTAGATAATCTAGGTATTGAACTGACCTGTAACCCTTTTATTTTAGATGTGTCACTACAACCTTCATAATCTTTGTGAAAATATTAGGTGCAGAACACACGCCATAAGGGAGGGCCTTAATTCATATAATAATCTATCTTATTGAAAACGTAGGTATTTTCTACACTGTGGATTTATATTTACTAATAAATATGACTCTTTTAAATCTATTTTCGCCATGGGCGATTGCCTGGAGAAAGTAAAGCTATTGCTGTCCTATGGTCCTCCATTTTAAAATGGGATGTTTCTACATATTTATTCAATGACTTTAAGTTTAGTATGAATCCTTTTGTACCAATATGCTTTGGAATCAAAAATATAGGGGAGATAAACTGGTCTTTACATGGCATGCAAGGGAATATAGCTCCCTATTTTAATAAATTGCTGATAGCAGTATGCATATCAGTATATTCTTCAGCAGGTATTACTGAACGGGGGAGTGTCATTGAATTCTGTTAAAGTTTCTTTACAAAGGTAACTGAATATCCTTTGATATAATTAAGTACAGATTCATCTTTGCAAATTTTGTTCCAGCAAAATAAAAAATGAGTCAGTCTTCCAGCATGACTTACCTCTATGTACAAGCAGGAGGTTTCTCCTGTGAGGCTTTAGTTTTCTTGGTAGTGGACTGATAATAGTGGCCGTGATGTTTCCAGGCCTGTACAGAAAACTGGTTCCTTTTGGGTCCATAACTGATGTCCTCTGATTGTAGCGAGGAGGACCTTGCAAGTTTCTCTTATGATTTGCTGTATTCTTGTATTAGATGAATGTAGGTTTCTTGATAGACTGACCACTTTGTTGGCATATTTTCAAAACTTTGATCTTGTCACTAAGATTAACTACATATATATACTCGTCTCTATCAACATCTTTGATAGTACTATAAAAAAAAATTGTCTACAACAGGGAAAATTAAGTTTCTTCTTGACTTAGTCTGTACAAAATGTAGATCCGTCAAGATCCTTCCAGCATCACTAAGTAGTGACATCAGTTTCAATCTGTCCACTGTATCATTATTTATCAATAATGATATTGCATTACTGACTATAGACAGTCCAATGCCTAGCTGGTTTTGTTCCAACTCTATCTTTATGTCTCTTCCGACAGTTTTTCAAAATATTGCTCCAAATACGAGCCAAAAGGCAGGACCATATGCAGGTTTATCTGGCATGAGATCACCCAGTGCTAAAAGTACCTCCAAAATCATTGTAGGTATTGCTGAGGTAGGCTCAGGATTCACCACAGGAGTTGAGTTGGAATTTTCTACAATCAGAAGTCCAGGTTCTTCTGGGACCAGATCTGTCATAGGTCCTGGTGACATATCTCGTGGTAATGTTTCAATGATTTTGACCTCGTTCGAAGTGTTATCAGTATTATAATCTGAAAAACGAAAACCATAGGTACCACTGGAAATTTGTACTAGCGATTGCTAAAAAACTGCTTATTGAAGCCTCACGGACTTCACATAAGTCTAAAGATCTCGTCCGTATATCTCGTATACGACCCGCATCTAGGGATCTCGTCCGTATATCTCGTATACGACCCGAGTCCAGTGGGAACGTCGATGTATCTCGTACACCACCCGTCCCTTCCGGTACTAAGGTTATGAAAAGACCTTGTGGCTTTTACTGCTATGCAAGCCAGTAGCCGTACCGGTATAATAGCAATCACAAGACAACCTTTTGTTACCTGGAATATTAGAACTTGAAGTATCACTTCCACTTTTATAGTCATCTCGACGACGACAACGACGCTTCAGTTTTTGTTCAATTTTTCTTATTTTCTTTTTGTAGTATTGTATATCTTTTTCTTCGTGGCGCCTTATAGGCATAGTTGTGGTCTAATGTACACAATTTTAACTTCTTAACACTCAAATTTACACCAATAATTCGTAGAACACAGTATCAGTTGCCGCGCAAACGAAAAGAATGACAGTTCGCGTAAGGACACAGATAACGCACACTAACACTTCTGTTTAGTTTTAGCTCTGAAAATTGCGTACAGTTGCCGAGTGACTCGAGAAAGCTGCATGGTAAATATATCGAGAACGAAGCACGCAGTATAATAGGTAGTTATCCACTTTCAACAGGTAATAAACATAAATAAGAAACGGATCAAAGTAGAAGTACTTCTACAGCAAATAAAGTATAATGTTTCAAGAACATTTCCTGAAGATCAACATAACTCAGCGTGTCTTTATTGAAACATAAACGATACGACTTATTAACTTTTTCTAACAAAGAACTGTAATGCCAATTACACAGTTAATTTATTCTAAAATGTAATTGTTAACTTGAATGGATTTCCTTGAAGAAAATAGCTCCTTTTGGATACGTGATATGAAGTACATGGAGACGTAGAATTAGAGGGAGGTGCCGTTGATGTAATTTCCTAAAGATAACTTGTACAACTGACCTTCAAAACCTGGTGATACATACGCATTAAGTATCGAAAACAAACGCAAACTGGTCTCCACTCAAGCTTTGTATCACCAAAACATCCTTCCGCGGTCCAAACTTCACGTCTTTTTTAATAAAATATAAACATCTGCATTTTGTTGTTCTACAAATAATTGCTCTGCAATCCCAACTGAATCTTGTTTCAATGCAAATATTTAATAAAAAAGCTGACTTAACAACAAATACTTCAAAAAGAGGCGTAGGTTTGAAAATAATTCTATAATCCCTTATTTAAAGATTTTTTAATATCTGAAACCGCAAATCCAATGTCAAAAGCTACACTACTTTACATTCTATTTGCATTGTTAAATGTAGTTTCTATAAACACATCATCATCACTTTATTTTCAAAGGCAACTAAAGTAGTTTCAACATTTTCTTTATCATTTTTATCAGTTAGAAATGATAAAAAAAGAATTTCCTCTTTTATCATAAACACAAAGAAAAATCTCTTTGTTGTGTCTTCCCCGACTAGTGACCCAGATACTGTATTGAAATGTATCTAGATTTCAGTGTGACGAGACATGAGAAATTAGTGTTAGACTTTACAAAGATGATCCGCACTCAAAGAGAATGACTTAACACAATATAACAATAAAAACAATGAACCACATTTCTTAAATGACTAAGTTGATCGTAATAAAAATGTTGAACGTAAACATCTTTAGTTAAAAAAAAGATTCCACATCGTTAAGAAGAAATCGGTTTCCTCTTTTTGTTGGTTTAGCAATTAAATTACAAGGTTAAACATAAAGACTGATCACACCATAAAACTAAGGTACATTAAGTTATTTACAACAACATCCGATTAATAACGTTTTCTCATAAAAAATTTAGAAGATATTTGAGTCACACAAGTAATGAGTCAGTGCTTTGTGACTAAGTAGCGAGCTATATATCTAAATTGTCAGGACTTTTATTAAAGATTCCTTTGAACTACATAAGGGGATGGATTCATATGCACACATGATTGGACTACTGGTATGTTTTAATTCAGTTTTCTACGCAACATGTTCAAGGTATCTTTATTCAAATCAAATAAGACCTTTTTGATTTTGCAAAAGGTTGAAAAAATTGACATTACCCTAAAGGCTAAAATTAAACATCTTTATTTCAGAAATCAATTTTACATCAGTGTCACAAAATTTTCTTAAACCTTTTTTTGAGTTTTCAGTGTTGGACATTTTATTCTCATCATCTTTGGATTTATATGCTTGCTAAATCAGATCAGAACTTAACAGATTATCGCACGAATAGCTTTATAACAAGAGGAAAACTGCTGTCAATGATACAAAGGATTATAACTACTAATTCATTGCTTTGATTTTTTGCTATTCTATCTTGTTTTATTATTTGATTAACGTTAGGATTTTCTGTTTATGTCCATAATAAGACAAAGGAATCTTATGTGTTGGATTGGATTGTTATAATTTATCATTATACTAGCTATGTCCACGACTTAGTTCACGTAGGTGTTGATACTATCAACACGGTTTTGTGTCATGTAAATACCAATCCCGTGGGTATTCCGTTATAAAGAGCTTACATTATGTTACCCAGTAACTTCTCTGTCTTCTTTGAGAGTCTCATTAAAATAAGGACAAAAAATTTAATCAAGTTTGTATTTTTTCATTATTGTGTAAAATAACTATAAACACTAGCGAAATAAAATTATTTTAAATTCACAAGCAGTACCTTCAATTTTATTTATATGTATGTATGTATAGATTGTCTTGTATGTAACCATCACTGGATTAAAATCGGAAGTCTTATTAAGGTTGCTTCATAATGTCAATGTCGAGTTCGACGGTTTCTCAAAAATTGCCTTGGCGAGTCTTATTCTAGGCCATCTCATGTCGGAACTTAAAATTACTTAAATGTAATTTGGTATGGACATTAAGCAATGCCATTGTTTTATTTACTTTGTAATTGATCCTTAGCTGAAAAGATGTTATTTGTTCTAAATTTCAACCACTATCGTATTCTTTTAGATCATTATTTTTTTATGCTATATTTCCTCATACGTAAAGCAGCACAAAACTTGACTTTACTCATTGCGTTTACATTTAAACTATTGCGGGTTACGGTTCCGACCCACGGAGGAATCTTGATCTGGTAAGATGTTCACCCATCCAAATACTGTCCTCAACAATCGTTGCTTAACCTTGAAAATCGGCCCGTGCTACTATTATTATTTACCATGAGCTCCACAAAATCTAGACTAAGAGTGGTATTATTGTAAATATACAACGTGCGATTCGCACGTGTTATTTTCTTTAATCTTTCACTACGGTGAAATCGATGGAACGTGATCAACATTCCAAGACATTCATTTGCAAGATCGATATATTAAATAGGTCAGACTCATTCAATAATCTATATTTATGATTCACTTTGGTTTTAACTTTCTAGTTTACTTATTTGGTGCATCCTTTCTTTTTAATGAGGTTGACTATGACAATGGACAGGGAAATGGTTTCAACGAAGACATTACTGCGCTTTGTGTCATTATTTTTTCAGTGAAATTTGGAACAAAGGCTTTTTTAACTACTTAGTGGAGCTTCAGTAACCTGCTTGTTAATATTATTTCCAAGAAAAATTATATTTCGATGAATTAATTTATGATTAACATTTTAAACAACAGCATATAACCGGTAAAAGAGTTTTTAAGCCATCACTGTTTCTAAGTATGACTTTAGAAGTATAATTCTGCCTTACACTGGTATAAAATAAAAACATCTTCTTTTCCATTACCATAAAAAGTACAATGTGCAGTCTGGCCACTTCAGCCCGGTTTAATTGACCATATGGATTGCATGTGCATCCCGTTTGCCATATGTTACTGCCCTGACATGCATCTTTCGTCTGGGAAGTTGTTTAAAACTAGTTTATTTTTATCATTATTTTTAATACAATCGAAAGAGTTGTCAATTAAACTCAAACCCGTTCCAAGAAAGGTGAAGTTGTCTGGACTTGTTTAGGGCCGAACGCGTCACTCGTGGTATTAAAAACAAAAACATACGTTTTGGTAATTAACACTAGTGTGAATGAACTTTCAAAGTTAGTTTTTTCTGATCGATATAAGAGTATATTTTTAATTTAAGGGAAGATATAGAAGATAAGTTCTCGTTGCAAGAAAAAATATTGTATAGTAAAAGAAAAAAAAATATTGATATAGCTCTAATAATAAAAGAATTCATTAGGCAGCAAAAAAGTTACAAGAACTTTGTATCAATATCGATTTATGTGAATGAATACAGAAAAACCAACTCTTTCAATGATTAATTTAAACGTACAAAAAACTATTTTATACACAAAAGCAATACAAGTTTACATCTAGTTTTAACTGAAAATAGTAAAAAAAAACTTACGATATTACTCACCAAGCCTTGAATCCTAGGAAACATTATTGTAACTTAAAAACCACAGCACTTCAACACAAAGCACTATCAATAACACACACAATCAGAAACCGAATGATTTCAAAAACATCATACAGAAAAAGTTGGAAAAAAAATCGGAGTGTTTCACCCTGTATAGAAATATGCTGCGCGCGAGTGGATTCTACGAGCGTTCACGAGTTTGTGCCGCTTGCCCAGTGCAACGTAGATGTGATGATTCACATGTGTGTGTATCGGAGTGGGGCGTAGTTATCTTTGTTTACCTGTTCACGCTAATTGGTATATTTTAAATAAATTTTCATTTCCACTTAGAGTTTACGGTTTTTCTTTGTTTCTGAAAATTTATTGATGTTTACATTTTCGCTTAGGAAGCTATTAGTTAAATGGGTTTGATCGGCTTATCGGCTTCCTTTTAACTAGTTAATAGGGGTTCAACTTTGAGATATAAAAGGCAAATCAATGTGGTTTCTCATTCAAATCTGTGTTTAACTAGGGCTGACAGTATATTAATGTCTAGAGTGAGGGTCCAAGTAAATCTGCCATAAATCTGTAATGCTTTATATTCTAACCAGTTGAAAATTTCGTAAAGTATTACGAACAGTCAGGGACGTTAATATGTGTAATTTATATCATCAACACTACGCTTAAATCGGCATAGAAACATCGTGAGTAAACCGCCATCTTAGCACCAAAAATCCAAAGATTCATCAACCCCTAACGTCCAATTCCAACCTTTTCCCTCTCATAGGAGGACTATGTTCCGGCACTGGAAACAAAGCAGTCTGAATTATTTATTAAACAAATTGAACTAAATTTGTACATAAAATTTATAAACACAAAAGTAAAAGCGGCCATGGTAGGGCCTTAAACCGGATTTGGGTTTTTTGTAATCCATATAGAGCAAACTAGTTTGTAATATATTTCCTTATGCTAAACGAATTGAATTTATCAGAAAAAATATCCTTCCTTCCTTTTGTTTTAATTATAACAATATCTACTTATCGCGTTACATAAATAGATATCGCTATCAGCGATAAGACCGCCATTGTAACCATATTTTGCATTATTGTAAATAAAGCGTTTGTTTAAATTATTGGTGTACAATAAAGAGAATTCTATGTATCTAAATAGCCTGTACCGCTCCCAGTATTAGGTCTCAGATCTCTTCTCAGTGAGAGGGAATGTATGCCGTAATCTATCACGTGGGTTCAATGCCGGGTGGTGCATTTTGCCTGTTTTCAGATTTTTCAGACCAAGGATAAGCCAGTTTCCTCATGATGTTTTCGATCACCGTTTTGAGAGTAGTAGTGATGATTTTAATTGGATCTTTGCATCCATTTTAGCCACCATCCTTACTAATATTATAAATAGGAAAGTAGCTCTGTCTGTCTGTGTGTTACACGATCACGCCTAAACTACTGAACCGATTTAAATGAAATTTGGTTCGAACATAGTCTAGAGCCTGAGAAGGCTGCTTTTTAATGCGAAAAAAGGGCTGTAAAGGGTTGAAATAGGAGATGAAAGTTTGTATAGAAATTACGTAATTTTTAAAGCTAAAAGCTTGAAACTTATTTTTTAAACTTTTGATTATAATAATGTACTTAAATAAGCTATTAGCAGTAAAATATTGGAAATAGCTTATTTATGTATGAGTTTTATTTTCAAAATAATTAGTCTAAAAAATTAAAAATGTTGCCGAAAGTCACTATTCCGCACGGACGAAGTGGGCATAACTAGCTATAAAATAAATACATAAAATGCCTTTATTAACTCACCACAATATCTTTAAATTACATGTATAGATAGTACTACAATAATGGGTATCATACGTATATTGTGGGAGCCTGGTGCCTGAGCTAGGCCAAAAGCCTGTATTTCAGGTCACCAGGTCTCCTCCCCGATTTACAAAGTCCTCACGAATATAATATGTACTACAATAATCAGCAACTATAATGCGGATATGTGTGGTGCGATTTGCTGAAAGAGTGTATGATATATGACGTGTATGAAGGTGGGTGTATATGAAGGTGTGTGTACGTGAACGTGTGTACGTGAAGGTAGTGTGTGTGGGGTTGAGTTTGATTGACGTGGTGGATAGTTGAGTTTAAGCAAGTGTGATTAAGCGTGTCATTTCTGGAGGGAAGAATAGACGAAGCAATAGGCAGAACGTGAGTTATGGCTGACAAATAAATTCACGAGATATTCTCTAGGACCTGCTCAGTGCTATCATAGGATAACTGTTGCAGCCAACCAGCAAGCTTGGTTTTCAGATGTTTAGTGGGTAGGGTATAATTATATAATATACCATTGCCTTGCTGATTGAGTTTTGAACCTCAAAATCAATATATTATCTACAACTAAATCCATAAGTATTATGTGTAATATAATGTAAGTTGATTATGTGTAATTTTTAAGTACCTATGTAATTTTTATTTATGTAAAATATTATAAGTTAATTATGCGTCTTATTTCCTACATTGCGAAATTATTACTAATTAATTTTACACCGCAATTAAAGAGAACGTTGTCGAGTTCGCAACTTATGTATCTTTATCTGATAAATACAATCGTACGTCGAAACATCGAAGGTCTTTACAATAACAATTAAGATTATAATAACGATTTGATATTTTTTTTTATTAAACAACAAAACGTGAGGTGCTACGTCTTGTTGTTTAATAATACTAACTAGGAATTTATTTTGTATTTTGGGTGCGTTTACAAACATTAAAACTCACATCAAACACCCAGACCTAGAATAAATATCTAAAAGACGTACACACATTTTTTTAGGTGCGGGAATCTGAGGTATTCCTCGAAGCGCTCCTTTTAGTAGCATAACCGATAACATGGTATCGGGAGCGCTACTAAAAGGAGCGCTTCGAGGAATAAAACAGGAGCGCTTCATTAGGTGCGCTTCAAAATGGTGGCGCTTCGAGGAATATCTCGGGAATCTAACCCACAACTTGCAATTCAGCAGTCAATGGCTCAATAACTATGCCAACTGTATCGTCAGTATAATATTGTACATAGGGACTTACATACCTAATCAGCTTATAAGATTCCTACTGCTCAGATACAGGCCCATGCCCAGAGCCGGATTAACCCTGTCAGAGGCCCTAAGGCAATGGTATTATCGGGGCCCCTTTTCTTACTTTGACTGACCAAATCGTGTGTGAACTGAGAAAACGCACATTAAGGGTTGTCGTTTTTAATATATTAGTTTACTTATTCCCAGATTTGTTCTAAAATTGTTTTAATTCTACTACTAAATCTAACGATTTGTATTTTATGAGATAACAGCGAGGTCTAAGTTCATACGCACATCAAATTCTCGTTCGAAGAAACATGTTTTCTTAGTGCGTGCACTTGGCCTGGGCCCCTAGTTAATGCGGGGCCCCTAGGCAGTTGCTTACTCCGCCTAATGGTTAATCCGGCCTTGCATGCCCTCTCATAGAGAGGACCCATAAGAGAAAATGGACCGTAATCAAGTCTTCGCATTTTCATATTAGGTATAGTTAATGAGGTAATATAGGGCCATAAACTGGATTTGGGTTTTTTGTAATTCATAAAGAGCTGAAAACCAGTTTGTACTACATCTGTTTTAATTTACTTATAACAAACGAATTGGATTTACCAGAAAGAAATATGTATTTCCTTATGTTTTTATTACAACAAGACCTACCTATAGCGTTACACGGCACCAGGGCTGGATTAACCATTAGGCACAGTAGGCAACTACCTAGGGGCCCCGCATCCACTAGGGGCCCAGTGCAAGTGACAAGATTTATTTTTTATCGAACGAAATTTTTTTACGTGGGTGCGAATCTAAATATTTGTATTTACAAATTCTGGGAATTTGTAAACAAATACATATATGTATGTATGTGTAAGTCGGTTAAAATCATACAGTCAGTTTATGGGGGATTTTAATACTTGTTTATTGAAAAATGATTCTCGTTCTTTGTCACTCCAGTCAATACTACAGTCGTCGAACTTGGCTGTTCTTCCGTCAAGTGCCACACATCATTTCCCGAACTGTAATCCCTCGCTTTTGGATCTTGTAATTGTCTCCTCTAACCATCATGTCAGTAAGCATGGTCAATGCACGGCTGACATGTTTTCTTACCATGATTTAATATTCCTTTCATACAAGATTCGCCCTCCTAAGGCCAAACCTAAAACTCTTCTGCTACGCAATTTTAGTGGTATGAATGTTGATAATCTCCAGAGGGATGCTAACGACATTGATTGGGCGTCCCTTGTAACTGCTGAATCAGTCGATGACAAAGTTAACTTGCTCACGGATAATCTCGTACAGCTGTACGACATTCATGCCCCCATTCGTGCAGTCAAATTAAAACATCTTCCTGCGCCGTGGCTAACAGATGATGTAAGAGCTGTCATGCACAGGAAGGCAGTATGCAAGTCTAAGTTCAGATGTCACCCCTCACCATTGAACCGGGAGATGTTTGTGAATGCTCGCAATCGCAGCAATAGGGTGTGTAGGGATGCAATGCGCCGCCATATTCATGATTCAGTTGAAAACGGTGATCCAGCTAAAGTCTGGAAATTTCTCAAATCGATGGGAGTTGGAAAATCACGCCAAGAATCGATTCCTAAAAACCTAAATATTGATCTGTTGAATCAACACTTCTCATCCTCGTCCTCCTCTAATGGGACAATGAAGGCAAATACAATAAATTATCTTTCTAACCTTCCAACTCCGGATCACTCCGCATTTAATTTTAGTCAATTTTCTGATTGTGATGTTAAGAAAAGCATAGTTTCAATCACATCCAATGCCGTTGGTAGTGATTGTGTCAGTCGGAAGATGATACTCCCTGTCCTCGATGAAATCCTTCCTATCCTTACCTATATCCTTAACTATTCTATTTCCAATGGTGTCTTTCCATCGGTATGGAAAGAGGCCAAAATTATTCCTCTACCCAAAAAATTGAATCCTACATCTTTTTCAGAATATCGACCTATTTCCATCCTGCCTTTTTTATCTAAAGTCCTTGAACGCCTTGTCCACAATCAGCTTAGCTCTTTTCTTTGCAAGAATAGTCTGCTGAATCCTTTCCAATCCGGCTTTCGTCCTGGTCATAGTACCACTTCCGCCTTAGTAAGCGTTACGGATGAGATAAGGTTGGGCATGGATAAAGGAAATATGACGATTATTTGCTTGCTAGATTTTAGCAACGCTTTTAATACCGTTGATTTCGAAATCATGCTCAACATACTTCGCTCTATTAACATATCTCCAACAGCGATTGACTGGTTTCGTAGTTACCTGTTTGGCCGCCGGCAACGTATTTGCATAGATGAGTCCTGCTCTTCTTGGTGTAGTACTTCAGCCGGTGTTCCTCAGGGTGGCGTTTTATCTCCTTTACTCTTCGCAATATTCATAAATTCTATTTCTAAAACACTTCAGTCCTCCTACCATCTTTATGCTGATGATTTGCAAATTTACAGACAAACTCCCTATACAGATTTGCATACTGCTATTGATATCATGAACCAGGACTTGGCTTCTGTTTGCGAATGGAGTGAAGCACATGGTTTGCAGGTTAACCCGTCAAAGACCCAGGTCATTGTGGTTGGTAGTTCCAGGTTGGCGCCTAAGGTAAAATGGACGCAGCTTCCTCAGGTTATTTTCAACGGCACAGCTATTCCATTAAGCGAGAAAGTTAAGAACCTTGGGGTTTGGGTTGACAAACATCTTTCTTGGGGTCCTCAATTACAAGAAGTCAGTCGCAAATTATTTGCTTCTGTCCATTCCCTAAGACGATTGCGTAACTTTCTGCCAACTGCTACTAAAATTGCGCTAGCACAGTCTCTTTTACTTCCCATCCTAGACTACGCTGATGTCAGTTATCTTGATCTTACTGAGGCACAATTTGATAAACTTGAGCGACTCCAAAATGTTTGCATTAGATTTATATTTGGCTTGCGCAAATATGATCACGTATCCGAATTTCGTACGAAACTCAAGTGGCTTCCAATACGTCTTCGCCGGAACTTACACATTTTGTCTCTGCTTTACAGTGTGCTGTTTAATCCTAAAACCCCCACTTATCTTAAAGAACGATTTAAGTTCCTTCATGACACACATGCAAAATCTCTGAGGTCATCAGAAAACTTAAGGCTTGCGGTACCGAGTCACGCCACCAATTTCTATGGTAAGTCGTTCGCAGCTCAAGCAGTACGGCTGTGGAATGCTCTACCCGTGTCAGTAAGACAAGCACAAACCCTATCTTCTTTCAAAAACTTAGTAAAAGATCTTTATCACTCTTCTTAAATTGGTGTTATTATGTATGTCTTTGTTTCTTTCTTTTTTTTTTTTAAATATTTATATCTATATATATGTTTTGAGAACGTTATTTATTGTTTTGTATTTTATATAGATAAAAAGTACACCGTGGACTACCCGCGTATTTATTTTCTCCTTATAAGTCAAATCCATCCAAAGGTTGTCTGTAAAAGATCGCTTTTAGCGATAAGACCGCCCCTTGTATCACCCTTTTTAATTGTTAAGTCCATAATTTTATTTTACTGTTATGGTGTACAATAAAGAATATATCTATCTATATATCTATCTATCTGCATGGCACACAACATATCCCAAATGAAACAACACTCTTACCTACACATTTCTCTCTGTCACACATACACTCTTTAACACACATGTACGTATACACAAACACTCACAAAACTCTACACCTATGTATGTATAATTTTATTAATAACTTTTTTACTTAATAAGAACAAATGTGACGAAGGAGGCTGGGCCCCACAACATAGGGTATCCTAGTGTGAGGTTCAGCGCAAATTTTATTGTGAATGTAAATCTTTTTAAAGCAAATAAAAGTCTGCACTTTCCATAGCTGAGACACCGGTCTCTTTTCTATTAGATATAATGGGCTGCAATCAGTACTTACCCTTATCTATGGCTGCAATCCACCATGCGGTCCCAGTTCGGATTGGTGCATTTTACCTGTCTTCAGATTTTTCAGACCAAGGACTTGTCAGTTTCCTCATGATATTTTCCTAAAGCGTTGAGCGCACGCAAGTGATGATGAGGGTCTTTAAATCAAGAGTGAATAGGTTTCGATCACATTACCACTTACCATCAGGTGAGATGATAAACAGACGCGAGCCTTTATTCATAAAAAATTGGATGATGATAATTACACTAAATAATATGCTATTAGGCTCGAACTCACGACATACAAACGTAAGTCCTATCTGTAATGTAACCACCATTGCTCGTCAATCTATATAATATGTATATAAAAGCGATACCGATACGAATACCACTCACTGATTAATCACGAAATCTCAGAAACTGCAAGTAGTAGGGCTCTCAAATTTTGCACGGGGTTTCCTTTTAGTAAGTAGATGCTCGCTAAGACGGGATTTTGCGAAATTCTCACGGGATCGGGATTTGCACGGGAAAACTTCCCACACGAACGAAGTCGCGAGCAACTGCTTGTATAATATATCTACAAATAAATGTGATTCACCGCTCAGGTCATCTGATACTGAGATAATATTCAATAGTCTGTAAATGGAAAGAAGCATCTCGAACTTGTTAACGATGTTTGTGCAAAATATTAATGGATTCACTACGACGTAGACAATATACATACATGTTTGGTGTCAATACTTAACGAGATACCGAGAGCAGCTGTGAAACTGGTCGACGTACGAAAAAACCGGCTAAGTGCAACTTGGAGTGGCACACCGAGGGTTTTGGACCAAAGTACTAAGAATATTAGTGCAATAGTACCGAAATAATTACTAATTGTGGCTCTCGAGGCTATATAATAAATGTAGATTGGAGTAGGTAGATTGATTTTACGTACTTGCATCACGAATAGTCATAGAAATCATAACATGGATAAGCTTTTTTCCGGGATTTCATTTTGGTACTTACGGGATTGAATCAAATATTGTGAATGTAAAGATTTTAAACTACTACGTTTGAAATTTATAGAATGCGAAAGTTAAACGTTTAAAATTGTTTTTTTTTTTCTTATATATCAAGTAATAAAGTGGATCTTACTTTTGTGCATCCATTCGAAACTTACATACGTCTAATTTAGTAGTTATTTCTTGCAAGTTTATTATCTGCTGCTTGTAATTTTTATATATTATATTCTTGAATAAACAAATAAAAATAACATTTTATACTTCTTAATATTTTTTTCGCATTCAGAGCAATAACTTTTTATGAATATGAAAACAGGTAAAAATGAAATAAAAAGCAGTTTATATCAAAATCAACATCTATATTGATAAAAATTATTGATAAATTATTACAAAATCCCGGAATCCCGGAGGCATATCCATATTAACCCCTCAAGTGTTAACGATACAGTCAGTATGATTTGCTTATTGAATGGAAAATAGTTAGATAACTCATAACGAAGCCAGGAAGGTATAATATATACCATGATAATGGCTATAAATTGCCAATTTATCTTTTTTTCTCACTTGCGACGTTGCGACAGGCGGGCAGTCAGACGTGCGAGGGGTTAATATATACGTGCCAGTTCATTGACCCCAAATCAATCTACCTACTCCGATCACTGTTTGATCTTCAAGGAGGTTGATCTGTGGATGGGTGATTATCTTATCTTATTATGTCCTGATTCTTCCGTGTTTCGGAAAACAAGTGAAGCCGTTGGTTTGGCTGTTATTTTTACATCTTTAACAGTTGTAACCAGTTGTTAGGAGCCAGAAAATGACACTAGACTTGCCAGGGGGTATCGTGTTACCCAGCTACTGGGTAGTGTAGATCAGATAGGCAGTCGCATCATGTAAAACTCTTATACTCGTATGATTTCGGTAAAACTGTAAGCCGTTCCAAAATAGTTGGGAAAAAGTTAAGTAGGAGAAGATTGAGCAGTCATTAATAATATAAAGGTTTCTCCATATAAAAATTAAATTTGCCACTTCAAACTCTTTTTATGATTTATTTATGTGTTATATGCAGAGGTCGGAATTAGGTAGAGTTATTTATGTACTTACACCGATTTCATACAACGAAAGAAGGAAAGAAAGTGGATATGCCCCAAATCCCGAGAATAATTTTGAAGAGCAGAAAAATCCCGTGATTTATTAAATAAAAAGTTATTTACTTTTACACAATTTAAACCACTGCACGCGCGACGTTGCCAAATTTACATAATATTTTCGGTCACACGGGATTGTCTATTAGAAATTCCGGGAAGATCCATATTAATATCAACATTTCGATGCAAGTACATAAATAACTCTACCTGATTCCGACCTCTGGTTATATGTTAATGTTCTTTTGTGTGTTGTGTCTTCTGATGACCAATAAAAGTTTTATCTATCTATCTATCTTATGAAAATTACGCTGAAGAACTGCTGCAATTTTCATAAAAAGCGGGACCAAAGTTCTTGTATAATGCTTCACGTACCAATTAATATAAGCATACAACCTTATCATGTACTACCCTGACAAGACGTGGCTCACAATAAAATTACAGTCACATTTTTATCTTGTATATTCAAAAAAATATCTTCTAAAATCACACCTTGACTGGTCTATAGGTCAAACGCTTTGCATACGTGACTACGAACAGCTACAACGGTGAATGTTCGAATTCTGTTCAAGTTTTGAAACCTATATTGAATGAAAATGCACATGAATAAACAATAGCTGATGCAGTGTTAACCTATGTTACGTAGAAGGAACAATTTATTATGGTGTCCCATTGCTATACAACGTGTAATTTAAAGGGTATATACATACCAAGTGCACGGCTTCTTTGGATGATAACAAACGACATGGCAAGGGTTTTGTAATCCTATGTCAGTACGTGTGGAACTTATTAGAAATTTCAATACATTGATACCAGAGACCGAAATTTTCAAATTAAGAAGAACGAAGAGAATTATCGTGTTATTGGCAAGTGACGTGGAAAGTTATTGACCCTCGTAGTGCTGTGACACGTTTGTTATGATTGGTATTCAAGGAACATATGAAACCGATAATTTGGTATCAATTATTTGAGTCACTTATTTTGAGCTGAAAAGTGCATAGAAACTCCATGCCAGATGTTGTCTGCAGTCCTTTTGGATAGATATGGGGTTTCCATTACACGTTGTATAAGGTGTCAGATATATCTTTTTGGGGTTGAGTGAATGTTCTAACGAGACCGTGAAATGCAGGAGTTCCGCAGGCTCCGGAACTCAAGAGCAGCTGATGGAACAGCGTGAGTTCTTTTTTCAGTAGCAGTCTGTCACTCCTTTCCGCTCTATCTAGAGTGGATAGAGTCATTTGATGTGTTTACGCTGGTATACGTTATCAGATATATATCTTTCCGGGGTTTTCGAATTGTTCTAACGAGACCACGGTCTCGGAATGCAGGAGTTATGATGGAACAGCGTGGGTATTTTTTTTCAGTAGCGGTCTGTCACTCTGTCGTTCCGCTCCACCTATAGTGCATAGTCATTTGATGATATTACGCCCGAAAAATAGCTATCTTTAAAAATTCTGCGTAGCGTCTAAGTGTAACTATCTGACCATTATAAAATTACACTTAATGAGTTTATGCATTACAGCGATAAGCAGAAAAATCTGGAAGAAGAATACCTGGCAATATAGTAATAATGAAGCTAGAAAGATTAGAAACAAATTGGTTTCACTTTTCTTCATAATAATTAAATATTTTGAATATGTCCGAGATGAGAACGGGTTCCTGACGCTCAGCTCGTTATAACCAATATTTATAGCAAGCTGGGTTCATGCATCAATGGGTTAAATGGCTCCTGCAAGCTCAAGAATAAGTGTCTGACAAACTTGTTTTGTACTCACTCAAACAGTCATCAGTATTCTTGTCGGCACAACTTCCGTTCTTTTAAGTATCTTTGACCTCATACTTCTTTAAAAGTAGCCTTAAAAACTTCTAATTATTTGTTTAATATTCCATGCAAGACGTCTTGGTGGGAACAAATTATCTACTAGTTATTCAAAGACTAATATTCTTCCAGTTAATAAGTGTCGAAGAGGCAATAGTTGTTGTAATGAAAAGCAACTTTGAAAGCCGTTAAATTAATGTTTTTGTTGGCACTAGCATTGTTAATATTGACATGGAACGAATATTGAATAGTGGTAAAAAAAGCAATCCAAGCAAAAAGTTAACCCCTAAGCTAAAATGCTTGTGTCTGGAGTGGGTTCACGGCAATTTTGTAATGTTTGGGTTTCGAAACCATGACCTCTCGATCACAAAGCCAACCCCTTAGCCATTAGGACATTGATGCTTAAGTTGCACATTGCTTGTTAACTGAAACTTTAGACCAGTTGAATTAGACCAAAACTCTAACGTGTGATTCATAAATTGAAATATCCTTTTGCTATAAAAAAGAAGTACAAATCTATTGAATCATATATCTATACTAATATTATAAAATGAAAAAGTTTGTTAAAACACGTTAAAACTTCGAAAGTACTGGAATGTGTTTTTGAAGATAAGTAATGATCAAAAGATTGGATGAAAAATTTACCCACTGTAAAAGAAGGCGGGCTATGTTTTATTACCAACGAATAAGATGTTGTTGATGTGTTATGGGTAAAATAACCACATAGGCATTCGATTCATATAAAATACATGTATACAGTATGTTAACTAACAGAGGGCGTTCCCGTTAACCCGCAATAGTATAGCATCCATAATTCCATACATGGTAAAAAAATTGGCCAAGTGCGAGTCAGACTCGCCCATGAAGGGTTCCGTAGTAAATATAATAAATATAATTTAATATATTTATTTGAAAAAAAAAAAACTTAAAAATTTCTTAAAACTAGCTTATTTACAATTTTTACAACTACGCCAAATAACTTTGTTTTTCATAGTGTTTGTATGAATTACAAAGTTATATTTGCGGTTTTAGAAAATATACTGTATCTCAAAAACTGCTGACCCGATCTCGTTCAAACCAATTTTGGTTGAAAGATTACATTGAGATCTACAGCATATATTTTTTTAGATTTTTCACTCCATAATTATAGAAGTTAGAGGGGGGGACACACACATTTTACCACTTTTGTAGCGTATATCTTTTAAACGATTAATTTTATGAAAAAGTGGTTTTAAAAACATCAATATCATTTTTAAAGACCTATCTATAGATACCACACACGCATAGGTTTCATGAAACAAAAAATATTTTCAGTTTCAGTTCCATGTATGGGGAGCCCCCTTTATTTTAAATATTTTTTATTTTTTTTTCATAAAATCGGAAAGCGGTTCACAGAATACATCTACCTACCAAGTTTCACATGTTTTTTTTTTTTTTTTTTTTATGAAGGGCCACTCGTAGATCAGCACACTAAGGTCCGTATTACAGAACGTTCCTCAAGTCCAGTTTGAGCTTAATTCGCCCGATCTCAGTTTAAATATAGAATCTGCACTTGAGCATTGGTCTTATTCCAGAATGGTAATAAAACTACACTCAGATTCAAATCGAGCCTCAAGCAGAGAATATATAATTGTCTATGCATCAGTCTGTTTTCGTTTACGTTTTATTTTCTTCGTCACCGCTGTTCCGATCTACGAATGATCGTAAATAATTCAATTTACTTTAATACCAAATTTTTAAGAATAAAAAATATGTATTGCACGGTTTCACTACAGAAATTAATTTTTCAGAATTTGTAAAAGCAAATTCTTGAAGGTAAAAGGTGTTAAGGCAATATTTTCTAACATAAAAATATAGCAAGAGTAACTTGTTCGTGGAACGGAGTGGATCCTAAATAATGTCTGTGTTGTTTTGAATTGCTCATTAATCATATAATAAGTAATATTCAAATAAATAATGATTTGGGAACAACGATCAATAAAAATATTAAAAGGAAACAAAGTTATAGTTAAAACAAAACAGAAATGTATATGTTTTACCAAATCTTGGTCAATAGATGGCAGTATTACGAATTGTCAAAAATCTTCATCTTGTGAAAATCTATACCATTTCTTAAAATAATTATTAGCAAAATTGTATGGGCCCTTCACATTGAACGCTGAAGTTCTGTTTTTCTGTTCAAATCGTCGGTGAAAAAATCATTGCTATAATCTGTTTAAGTTACAAAACACGGGATTCATCTAGTAACTTAAAATGGCAAAAAATTACGTGTAAAAGTGTTATTTGTAACCAATTAGCAAAATAAAATGTGATTTCATCATCATTCGCCAAAAATTACCATTTTTATATCAAATAATAAACTGACAAGGAAATCTCTGCTCAAGCGTGGTGTCGACCATACTTGGGTGATAAATCTACAACTGAGTAACGATCTAGAATAAAGCCGTACCCGGCTGAACTATGATCGATGAATCTATACTTGAGGAACATTCTAAAATTAAATCTCGACTCAAAACTAGTTTTAAACAGAGATCAGTGCTCGAGTTTCGTTCTGTAATACGGACCTAAGGCTGTGACTCTACTTAACCGGACTTTAGTTTCACATGTATAGTCTTAATAGTTTCGGAATAAAATGGCTGTGACATACGGACGGACGGACAGACAGACAGACGGACAGACATGTTGAAACTATAAGGGTTCCGTTTTTTTGCCATTCGGCTACGGAACCCTAAAATGTTACCATCCGAAAAAAAAAATGTTTTTATTTTTTTAATATTAAAATATTCACTAAATTTTTTAAATTGATACGTAAAAGATACGTAGTGAATATTTTAATAAGTATATTAAAAAAAAACCATTTTGTTTTCGAATGGTAATATTTTTTTTGCATGTATGGATGCTATAGTATTGCAGCTTAACGGGAATGCCCTCTGTTAGTTAACATACTGTATAAGTTTGATTGGAAGCAGACACCTCTATACTCGTAGTTGTTAAAGAGTAGATAGATTTTTCTTAGGTCAGTGTCTAATTTATATAACCTATAATCTTTGATAAGTCTGGGCTTACTACGTATCTTGTATTGATATAATCAGTATTACGATTTCCATTACTGCAAAATAAACGTTCCTTTACCAATCGTAAGACTGAATTACACCATCGTTCTCATGACGTCATTCCCTATCAGCTGTTTACAATACTAATAACAACTTCCTCAATGCGATGCCAGTGCATTTCTTACCGCAGAATTTCGCTAGAGTCAATTCTGCGAACAGCGTTAGTCATAACAAAATAATGCCTTTATAGCATCAATCTCGTCATTAAGTCAACATCTATTTTATCTTTCGCGTAACCTAAATTCATCATTGTTAGAAGAATTTCAAAATTTGGTAATAGTAGGTACTTAATGTAATTTGGCTGTTCGTACAACGGATAACCTACAGAGAATTTTTTTTTATTGAACATTGGTTCGCGTTTGACCACTATCTCACCTGATGGTAAGTGATGATGTGATCGAAGATGGAGCACGCTTACCTAAAAGTAACCTATTCACTCTGGACTTAAACCCCAATTTAATTTGTTCCCACCGAGACGTCTTGCATGGAATATTAAACAAATAAGACCCCTAGGTTATAGCTATCGGGAAACACAGATTCCGGCAGGGAATTCCACTCCTTAGCCGTACGCACAATGAAGGTATTCCCAAAACGTTTTGTGCGTATGGCTGGGATGTCCACCATGTAACGATGGAGCTTCGCGGTTTGTCTCGTAGTCCGATGATGGAACGGGCTTGTCGGAATTAGATTGTGTAATTCCATCGCACACTCCCCGAAATGTAACCGATAGAAAACCGATAGACTTGCAACTCGTCGTCGCTGTTCAAGGCTCTGGAGCTTTGACTCGACCAGTGCATCGTTGCCATTGAGTCTCTTGGCCCGATTCTCGATAGACTCAAGTGAGTCCAGTTGGTATTTCGCAGATCCATCCCAAAGATGAGAGCAGTATTCCATACACGACCGAACCGAATTGAGAAGCTGTTAGATAATAATTTATTTATTTATTTTAATTAAGAATACAGGTTTTGGACTGACAAAAAGTGATAGACTGATAGCTATAACCTGAGGGTCACGTCAAGAGCGAATAGGTCACTTCTAGGACAACTGGACAAGCGAGCTAACGAGCGTGGTCTAACGCGGACCTATAATCATTATGTAAATACTAATTATTATATAGAGGTAAAATCTGTTTGTAAATTTGTACGTAGGGGGAAATCTCCTATCGGGAGTCGCAGGGTGACTCCCAGCCACAGTAGGCGCGGGCCTGCGGGCTGCGAACAATGGGTAGCTCGCCGCCCGACTGAAACCAGGCCCGTGTAGACGGCGCGTAGTGTTCCACGCGCGCCTCAAAGAGTGTCAGCAAAATTGTCGGCGCCCACAAGGGGACCCGTTGCCTGCCGGGGTTGTGGAATTGTTCAAAAGAGTTACCGCGGCCTCGGAACACGAAGGGCATATGATGGACCACGGATGGGTTTTAGTCAGTAAAAGTCTGACACACCCTCCCGCTTCGCCCAGATCGGGAGGCAGTCATTGGATGATTTCCCATCAATTCAATTCAATTCAATTCAATTCATTTATTCAATAACGATTTTCCTTAAAAATCCTTAAAAAAGGGGAAAATCTCCGGAATTAATGATTCAAATCCTAAAAAATATTCATAGGTAGTAAGGTGCATTTATGATGGCTACACAGACTATAGTCATTTCGAAATCCACACAGACGAAGACGCGGGCTTAGTGCTAGTCATTAAGAAAAATATGTTCCATAACCATCTTGCGAAGATGACAAGAGACGAGAAGCGAGGAAATTAACGTCATTCCCCTGATGACGAAATGATGATGACGATGATGACGTCACTTTCATTAGAATTCGTGAAACTAGATAAAGTTAGTGGAAATCTGGAAATCTCGGGCCTTTGTCATTGTTTAACTATCGAGATAAAATATTAGTAAATGAGATATTTCCTTTGGAATCTGTGACACGTTCCGTATGCAAATATTATATTAATTAGGTAACATGGTTTTTATTAAAAGTGCTTTAATCGTCAATAGATGACGAAGGTCGGCAATTTAAAAATAAAGCCCATTGTTTATACCCACGCTTGTGTATGGAGAAAAAATACTCGGTTCATAAATACCTCTTAATGTTGTTTTTCATTTGTAAAAACGCGAAAAATTTATTGATATTATGCTAAAACAACGAAGTTATTTAATATTGTTGCAAGAAATTGTACAATAAAGTATTTAGTCATAATATGGTTTAATTTTGCAGAATTTTTAACGGTGATTAGTGCTTGTGTGTACTTTGATTCTTCAATATTTTAACAGGTACCAATCGATTGTGGTACCACTATCTACGTATAAGAGAAACTTAGTCAAGCTGATAGACTTGACTATATCTATACTAATATTATAAAGCGGAAAAGTTTGTTTGTTTGTTTGCTTGAACGCGCTAATCTTCGAAAGTACTGGGTGGATTTGGATGCAATTTGGTATGGAAGTAGCTTGAAGCTTGAGGAAGGTTATAGGCTACTTTTTACGCGACTGAAAAAAGGAGAGTTATGTTTTTACCGTGATAGAATCCACGGGAGCGAAGCCCCGCGTGAGTACTAGTTTATGATATAAGTGTTACTTAAGTTTAAGTATTTTAGTTTTGCATAATGTTTTTCTGTAGATTTTGCTGAGTAATTTATGATATAGACATAAATTGTTCCTTTCAATGGTCAAATGGACTATGCTCTAGTATTGTGTAATTATTTAAAAAATTGCCAAACCTTTACCAAATACGCAAATTGTTAGTATTGCCTAATTTAATTCAGTGATTGAGAGTATTTTCTCTTCATACGTCAAACTTATTGTAAGACTACCTGTATCCGCGACTTTGTTCGCAAGAGAGGATAGAAAGAAGCATAGATATATGCTGCCCCATATCTTCTCTATCGTCTAGTGAAACTCAGTGAAAGGCCTATTCAAATTTGTTCAGTCGTTCCAGAGATTAGCTCAAACATACAAACAGACCGATTGACATAAATAAAATAAAAAATTGTTTGTGTTTAAGTATCGTGTAAATAAATAAAGGCACTAGAAAAAACAGTTACTTTTAAATCACAAACAGATAGGTACTACAATTTTATTTATTTGTATACGTATTTATGTATACAAGATATAATCTTAAAATACTGAGTGGAATATTATCACAAGCATTGCCCGAAGGTGGTTTTTTCTTTGGGTCTTAAATAAATCTCTGGTAATACCAACGCAATGACAGTTCTTTTAGCAAAACTCGTGTTTACCTGCTTTGTGATCCTAAACCCCATAGGTGATATCATTTTGAAATCGGGCCCTGTTGTAATGACAATGAAAACATAACGAACGAGGAGTCGATAGTTAAACATTATCTACCTAGGTACATTGTACAGGAAATGTTTTTATTTTTTATATTATTAAATATAAAAAGTAAAAACATTCAACATATTTCCATTTCTATCCATACTTATCTATATATCTTTCTATAAATCTATTATTCATATTATTCATCTTAATAAAATTACGTCTGTAAAAGTGTGTGTGGTTACAAAATACACACATCAAAAGTGTCTAGGGATCAAGCATTTTTATGCGGATTTTTTGAGATTGAGATGTGGCTTTGTAATAAATTTATGATTTTATAAATTTATATGGATCCTTTTTGGTGCATTTCATAATTTGAAACAGGAACTGTTAATCAAATTCGAGTAAAAGATGAAAATCAGCTGTCAATATTTTCCCTATAAAAACATACAACGCATTGAAGACATTATTAGTGCTACTGTTTCCCTACTACTGATTAAAACCAACGTTATTCCATAATAACGACGACGTCATTTAAGCAGGGAAGAAATGCTCAGAGCCGTGGGAATGATAGAAGCTGGTTCCCGGCAACGTACTGTGGCTTTAGCTCTGAATACAAGTCAGAGTGTTATCAGTCGACTTTGGACACGTTACCGAAGCACTGGTACCGTGGCTGAGCGCCATGGAGGACGGTATCGCTGCACCACACGGAGACAAGACCGATACATTCAAATCTTAACTCGAAGAGCTCCAACAATAACCGCCATGATGTTAGCCGTGAGGCTTCATCACTCTTCAGGGAACTTAATTAGCGACCAAACAGTCAGAAACCGCTTGCATGAAGTGAACCTTCATTCCCGAAGACCGCTACGGGTACCACCTATAGCAATGCACAATCGTAGGATTCGATATCAATGGGCTCTTGAACACAGAAATTGGGCAGAAGAACAATGGCGTTTCGTGTGCTTTTCTGATGAGTCTCGTTTTGGTATGAGACCGGATACAAGACGTATACGACACTGGAGAACCCCTGGACGCCAACAGCGATTAAAATCCTGCCAGAAAGTCCATCCTTATAGTGATGGAACCATCATGGTATGGGCGGGTATTTGGATCGGCGGAAGAACTGAGTTGATTTGGATCAGAGGCAACCTCAACGCTCAAATTTATGCTGAGACGATTGTATCTGACGTCATCGTTCTTCTACAAGTGCAAATCGGTCCCTTATTTCAGTTAATGCATGATAATGCACGACCGCACACCGCAAGAGTTGTAAGACAGACTCTCGCCGCAGCTAACATCAATGTCCTGCTCTGGCCTGCTCAGTCGCCAGACTTGAACCCGATTGAGCATGCATGGGATATGCTACAGAGAAGAGCTCTGCCGAATATGGAGGCTATCCAGTCGCAAGAAGACCTTTTTTTGTTGTTGCAACGAACATGGGCGGCCATTCCACAGTGTGATTTGGATGAACTCATTTTGAGTATGCCAAACCGATGTTCTTGTGTTGTTAGTGTTCGCGGTAGAAACACGGATTATTAATTGTTTAAGTTACCCAATAAAATTTTAAAGAAAACTGTTATTTCAGTCTTTTTTTCGAACTTTAATGTTAGTGGTTCAAATGTCAAAAATCCCTTTATTAGGAAAATGGCAAATTTCTTTATTAATGTAAAGGTGACTTGGTTTATCGTTACTGTGACAAACGAAAACACTTTATTTGATGAATCCTTAAAGAAAATTTTAATTAATATCAATCAGGAGAAAAGTTATTGCAAAAATATATGTTGATTCCTAGACACTTTTGATGTGTGTATGTTTTCTCAAGTGTTATACTACTTGTATCTACAACTGTTACTTGAAGGGTGAGGGGTCTGCGGACCTTTAGCTACGCCACTGATTATTATTAACACACAGGTGGCAGGCGCAGTTGCAATCACGGCATAATATAAACAAATATAATATAAAGCTTAGTGGCTTTACCTGGCTGTAAATATCACTCGCTAGATACTTTTTGACCTAGAAGATAAGTCTGTCAACGCAGTTTCAAAAACATCCTATCTATCACCCCCAGCTTACTTGGGTAACAGTTTATACCTAAAACAACTAGTATAACACGGTTAGAGCACTATCTCTTAGATAACGTAAAAATCGGCCTAATGTGATTTAGATAATCATAACGTTGTAGACATCACGCGTAATCTAATGTTTATGAAACTGTCTTGTTTTTTATTTTATATTTTTTATTCTGGTTGAACCCGCTCTTGTTCAATCACACCTAATGGTAAGTGATACTCGTAGAAAGAGATAGAAGACGCCTGATCCCTCTTTAAAGGCTGATAAGTCATATGTGTTAGGGAATACAGAAGCCGGCAGACAGCTCCACAACTTGGCTGTGTACCTACCGGTGGCGAAGGGTGAATTATCATAAAAGGGAAGCCGGACCAAAAAATGCTTACCTTGCTCAAGTGTGATGCGTGAATTCCAGTAACAGTGGCCCTGTGGCTGACTTCGAAATCTTGTAACTTCGTAAATAATTATTTATTTAATTGAAAATAATAGATTACTATTTATATATTCATATACAACGTGTAATTTAAAGGGTATATACATACCAAGTGCATGGCTTCTTTGGTACCAACGATATGGCAAGGGTTTTGTAATCCTAAGCTTGTCCACTAGTGCTTCTCCTAAATGGCGCCATAGTTAATCAATCATATTACCCTGTTGACTATATCAAGGTTTTTTTTTATTGACAATAGGTTCGCGTTTGACCACTATATAGTTAATATTAATGGCATTAATTTATAATTACGGAAAATTAATTTAATAATAAAGCAAATGACATTTGATTATCTAGTCAATTAGATGGACATTTATGATTCAATTAAGATAAATGGTGTGTAGGGAACTAGTTCAGGTAATTGATTAATATTCAATTAGGATAGTAAATAATTAAGAAATATTTGTGATAGAGACAGTAAATACACATTTATTCTGTTTGTTTATGTTGCTATTTATTTTTTACTGATAAGCAAACTTTGGAACAATCTATGGTGTGTATCCACTAACTCGATAGGTACATTTATATGTTTCTGAGAAAAGTGTCATGATAGACTGACAAACTGACATTCGAGTGATCTGACATATGAGCAATCCGTTCTTAAAAATAGTTTTTTAGAACCCAAAATGAAAATAATATTAGCTGTTCAAGACTGTTGGCATAAAGGCGAGTTCTTTCCGTTTTAAAAGTTCTTTTTTGCATATTTCATTCCGTTGATAGAAACTCAATGGCTGAAATATATTAAGATTATGATAAATAATAATTTTATGCATATTATTTTACTCAACTGATACAAAGTGGTTTCTCTGCCAGTTTAAATATTAATAAGATGAGATTCAAAATGTCGGATGCCACAAAGTAAGTGCAACATACATTCTGATACACGTGCATCGGTTTGTCCTGGTTATCATTATCTCTCTTTATTATCTCTCTATTTTGTATTGTTGACGACGTTTATACAAACAATCGAATTCTTCGCACTTTTGATGACTAGAATAAACAAATAATTTAATGAGTAAAAATTATAAGAAAGGAAAAAATGCCATGTTTTCCTGGTAGATTAAAAATTATATAAATATTCAGCGGATGTGCTTTTAGTCATCATTGTCTTAACTGATAATAAGAAAAAACATTTTCAACATACTTCATTGATGATTTAATTGTAATTTGGCAAGGGTGTTAACGTTTTTCTAAGCGATCCTTTTTAGGGTTCCGTAGCCGAATGGAAAAAAAAACGGAACCCTTGTAGTTTCGACATGTCTATATGTCTGTCTGTCTGTCCGTCTGTCCGTGTGTCACAGCCATTTTATTCCAAAACGATTAGGACTATACACATGAAACTTGGTAGGTAGATGTATTCTGTAAACCACTTTCTGAATTTAAGAAAAAAAAATATTTAAAATTAAGGGGAACATACATGCAACTGAAACTGAAAATATATTTTTTCATGATTCCTATGCATGTGTGGTATCTATAGACAGGTCTTTAAAAATGACATTGAGGTTCCTAAAACCAATTTTTCAAAAAGCCTTCCAAAGTGGTAAAATGTGTGTCCCCCCTCTAACTTCTATAATAATGGAGGGAAAAATGTAAAAAATATATGCTGTAGATCTTAATTTAAACTTTTAACGAAAATTGGTTTAAACGAGATCGGGTCAGCGGTTTTTGAGAATATAGTATATTTTCTAAAACCACAAATATAACTTTGTAATTCATACAAATACTATGAAAAACAAAGTTATTTGGTGTAGTTACTACGAAACTCTTCATGGACGAGTCAGACTCGCCCTTGGCCAATTTTTAGGTTTAAAATCATTAAATGATCGATTCCTCTCTCTCTCTGTGTAGTTAGTAAGTAGAAGTCTAACACCATGACTCCGCTTCATGGTGTTAAACTTCTACTTACTAAAAACACACCCTATTACTTCAGTTACCTATAAGTTCCGGGGCCACGCTACCTCTTAGAATATTCCCGCAACCCGTTAGACAATGGAAGTGTCAGACCCCATCACACAAAAGTACTTACAGTAATGTTTGCTTACCTCTTTGATATTCATTCAAAGGTTGTCTTTAAAAAATTGCTGTCAGCGATAAGGCTGGTGATTGTGTCAGCCTGGCATTAAGTTCAAATCTGGTTCAAACCCAGGGAGACATATTTTTTGTATGATTTCCATCATCACCACTGCTATTAAAACGCTATAACCTGGGAGTATTTAAGTCAAGAGTGAATAGGTTACTTCTAGGCAAGCGTGCTCTATATTCGACCATATCGTCACTTACGATCAGGTGAGATGGTGGTCAAACGCGAGCCTATTATTAATAAAAAAAAATTGGCCAATTGCGAGTCGGACTCGCCCATGAAGGGTTCCGTGGTAACTATAATAAATATAATATACTTAATATATTTAATTGAAAAAAAAAACAAAAAACCTTAAAAATTTCTTAAAACTAGCTTATTCACAATTTTTACAACTACGCCAAATAACTTTGTTTTTCATAGTATTTGTATGAATTACAAAGTTATATTTGCTATTTGATGTTTGTTTTAGAAAATATACTGTATCTCAAAAACTGCCAACTCGATCTCGTTCAAACCAATTTTGGTTGAAAGTTTACATTAAGATCTACAACATATGTTTTTTTTAGATTTTTCACTTCATTATTATAGAAGTTAGAGGGGGGACACACACATTCTACCACTTTGGAAGTGTATATCTTTTAAACGATTGGCTTTATGAAAAAGTGGTTTTAAAAACCCTAATATCATTTTTAAGGACCTGTCTATAGATACCACACACGTATAGGTTTCATAAAAAAAAATATTTTCAGTTTCGGTTCCATGTATGGGGAGCCCCCTTTATTTTGAATGTTTTTTAAATTTTCTCTTAAAATCGGAAAGCGGTTCACAGAATACATCTATCTACCAAGTTTTACATGTATAGTCTTAATAGTTTCGGAATAAAATGGCTGTGACATACGGACGGACGGACAGACAGGCAGACGGACAGACATATCGAAACTATAAGGGTTCCGTTTTTTGCTATTCGGCTACGGAAACCTAAAAACAAATTATGACGTGTGGCACTCGGGTACTGCCGCGGTAAAGCTATTGCATAGCATTTTTTATTAACTTATGCAATTATAATTATTTATTTTTATTTATGCAGTATTTTTTTCTTTCTTATTTTATTCAACAAAATATTTACAAAAATATCTAAATATTATATAAAAATACTTTCAATAAAGAAAGAAATCACAAAAATATAGTATGATACCCTGGGTTTGATCCAGAATGCTGACGACGGTTACCAATCCGATTCGTTACTAAACACGCTAATAGAACATTAGTAACCTAAATTGAAATATCTGACAGTATTCGACCGTATTAGGTTTTATTTTCGTTACGGAATTTCTTGATTCGGTCGCCGCGCTCAAAGCCCGCGATAAAAGCTATGCAATAACTTAAAATAAATTAATAGTTTAAAAATCACTAGAAAAACACGCTTCTATAAATGCACGTAAAAACAAAAAAATTGTTCACGCTTTTCCTTTTTTTGTAGTCTCCGTTTTCTTTGTGTTGCTGTTTCTTTTTTTGTAGTTTTTGCCATATTATTCCCACGAGTAGTGAACAATTAAACGGTAGATCCCCCCAGAGGATTTGAAAGTGACATTATAAAAAAATAAATCTATGGATTACGCGGTAATTCAAAAAGGTTAAGAAAACCGATAACAGATTTTCTTTAGGTTTGTTATAACCTTGAAACCTGATCGTGTTCAAAGTCCATTACGTGGCCTTTCTCACAAGTGCAAACACGACTATGATACGAAATCCTATCTTCCGACTTCATCATCAGACCTTGAAACCTAATCGTGGTCAAAGTTCATTACAAGATTTTTCTAAGAAATCCAAAACAGTTATGATACGATTTTCCATCATGAAGTTCCAGTTCATATCTTCCGGCTCCATCATCAGATCAGTTAGACAGTACCATATTATTGTATTGTCATCAGAACTACATACAGCTGCCAATTTTCATTACGCTACGACCCTTGGAAGAGGGTTAAATTAGTTACCTTAGATTTCATTACATAGTTAGTTACATACAGGTCGACCTAATAAAAGCGTGTTAAAAACAGTGAGAATGTAATAGGTTGATTACGTCATTGTGTCAGCCTATGTACTGTATTAAGCGATATTTGTGAACAGTAAAGAGAAGTCTATGTATTTTATTCGACTAGAGGACTGATGTTTACATACAGTACAAACATTAAAAAAATATTAGCTACTTATAACCTTATAGCATACTCATAAATATTATGACATAATATTAAACCAGTTTTTTCTTAAACGTCTTGTTTATATGGCTGGCATCACGATTTGCACTTGTATGAAGTCACGTATACCCTTATTGCGTCTTCGCACGATTTATGGCGGACTTGTGTCTTTAATTTGCAAGTGGCTTAGTCTCTGTTGGATGGGTTTAATGCACTGCTTTTTTCATGGTTCTTTCCGTCTTTAATCTATACTAACTAACCTTGTCCGCGATTGTGTTGGCGTGTGGAGTTTTTCCCGCTTAACTACCGATCCTGTAGGAATTCCGAGATAAAGATGAAAGCTTATTATGGTGCCTTATCAACTCCTACATCTGTCTGTGGAAGTTGCATTAAATTTGGTTGAGTTATTCAGAGATTAGCCCGGACAAACAGAAGGACAGATGGACTGACAAAAAATTAAATATAAAATGTTTTAATAATATCTCTCTTTTTCTTTTATTTATGGCAGGCTAGCGTTTGACCACTAATTGGCTAGTTGAGTGCAGAAGTAATCCAAGTGACCTTTTGTGACTTTTGAAATATTAATCAAAACGCGTTTTTATTGATTTTAAGAGTATTTAATAAATTAGTTGCAAATTGTTTATGTTTTATGATAAATAATAACCTAAGTTATGAAATAAAGTGGTAAAGTTATCCAAGTAGCATACAAGTCACTTGGATCACAACTCCACTAACAAATTGTCAAAATAGCTATTCAGAAATGTAAAACATAGGAATTTGTTCGGAAAAATGGCTCATACCACTTGGATTACTTCTGCACTAAGTTTAGTCCAACGGAGAGCAAAAAGTGACTTACCTCTGTTTTGACAAAAAGGCCACTTGGATTACTTCTGCTCTAAACTAGCCAATTCGCCTGATGGTAAGCGATGGTGCGATCACAGAAGATCTAGTTAGTATCGTGTAAATAGCTATAAAATAAGTTTTCAATGTACAAAATGGAATCAGGCGTTACTTTGCGGAAATTCATAGCAAACTAATACTACACAACTATATCTAGTGTCAGTTCTGCTAATAATTAGATGATCAATCTTGCATGCAGTAAGCACTGCTCTTTCGCCCGAAAATTTATGCAAATCAGGAGATGTTGACTCGTCGATTGCTGCGCCGTGAATGAAATCATATTTTCAACGTTTGTCTACTCCGTGTCATCAGTTATTTTGGTAAAATTTCACGAATAGAGGCCAAAAGGTTAGAAAAACTGGTAGTGACGGGAGAGGTCGAAGGAAAACGTAAAAGTATTTAGTTAGCTACATAGCTATCTTGGATCAGAGCCACACTATCGCTCACTACTGTCAAAGAATATCCGCAATCGGTCCAGAAACTAATGGACAAACATTTTACCTTTGTCAGTATTTTATAGTAAACTAGCTTTTGCCCGCAACTTCGTTCGCGTGGGAGGTTTTTCCCGCATAAATCCCGATCCCGTTAGAATTTCGGGATAAAAAGTACCCTATGTCCGTCTCTTGGTTCTAAGCTACCTCCCTACCAATTTTCAGCCAAATCTGTTCAGCCGTTCTTGAGTTATAGATAGTGTAACTAACACCACTTTCTTTTATATATGTAGACTACCGACCCGCCCCGGCTTCGCACGGGTGCAATCGCGAGAATCGTTAACGTACGGCAGTTTTTTCGACGCCTTACTCCACAATTTTCACTACCACGAAAAATCCTATCTATTTTCCGGGATAAAATATAGCCTATACGGATTCGGAAGAATCCCTCTGGTAAAAGAAATTTTGAAATCGGTCCAGTATTTTTTGAGCCTATTCAATACAAATATACAAAAATACAAAGGTTTCCTCTTTATAATATTATAAGTATAGATAATAGATTATGTTTGTAAACAAACACAGATATTTATCAGTCCTGGAAATGACTGCGGGGTGTAACATCGTTGGGTGTAACAATAGCAATTTTAAGGCAACTTGTAGCATTAGCCACTCTTAGATTGGGTCCTAACTGATCTATATTTCCATTCTAATAGTATATTTGTTGACTTTTTCACGGTCACACAAAGCACTCCTTTCGCTTTGGGTGGAGCGGAAAAAAGTGTCGAACTTCTACTGGCTAAAAGTCTACACTGTATCGACAGTTGCCTTTGCATTCCAAGGCTAGTATGTCATTAGAATATTACCCATACCCCGCAGGCAATGGCCATATTCTGGAGTCAGGCTAAAGATACGTTAACTTGGGAGCCTGTTTCCTAGCAACAATTAGACAAATTTATACAAGCAAAGCTACTAAACACACGGCACCAACGTGCGCTGGGCCAGCATGGTTATTGCCAGAGAAGAGGCCACTATCCCTGAAGTGAGAACGTTATAACCTTGTTATGATATAACGTTCCCACTGGTTAAAGTTTTGACCTAAATATCACTAGGTAAAAAACTTAAGTAAGGTTTTTAGGTAAGAAGTTTTTTTTTTCACGCGTTTTAGTGGGTCGGTTTGTAATTTATCTAGTTACAAAAGCGAAAATGTGAACTACTTATCACCTTTTACAAAATATTGCTTCTCCCGATGCAGAGCCGTTAATTTTTGAGGACTTCTCCTGGTACTTTACTATCAGCTCTACATCACCATATGCATTATGACAAGCATAAAGTGCTTAACATGCATATTCAAGTAATCGAATCGCAATCCACGAAATACTTATTATTGAGTAGTTTCGGTGGCCATCTGTGGTATTCATCATCAGTTCCACTTCCTCAAATGGTGCTTTTCGAGAGCAACTGCACAAGGTACTATTAGAAATACCCAAAACGCTATAGGTGTGCCTATAATATTTGAAGAGTTCCCTCGATTACTCCAGGATCCTATCATCAGATCATGATTTCATAACAATGGGACCAACTAGAAAGTGTACCCTTTCAAACGAAAAAAAATTCCAAATCGGTCCAGCCGTCATCGAGTTATGAGGTAACATACATTAAAAAGAAAAGGTTGAAGACGAACTGAGAACTTCCTCCTTTTTTTGAAGTAGGTTAAAAATTATTCATAGACTCACAAGTTTAAAAACGGAATATAACAAAAGTATCTTCAAGTTACTTGTTATTCAATACCAATGGTTAACGATGATCCCTAGGGGTTAACACAAGGCCTAACCAATGTCATATCTATCTTATTGTTTTCTTCTAAAGATGGGATAAACTGTCCCAGCAGACTTGAAGATTGAGCGTTATGTTCCAAGTTTAGCTCAGGAAAGACTACATGCATTATAATTATGTAAAACTAGTTTCTGACGACGGCTTCGCTCGTGTTTGCGGTTATTCCCACGTAAATTCCGATCCCATGGAAATGTCATATCGAAAGTTGCAATAATATATTTTTATTGCGTAAACAGTGAGACAGTCATACATTATCCCATTTTTAGGATTCCGTAGCCCAATACCAAAAAACGGAACCCTTATAGTTTCGTCATGTCTGTCTGTCTGTTCACATGTCACATGTCACAGCCATTTTATTTCGAAACTAGGACTATACATGTGAAACTTGGTAGGTACATGTATTCCGTAAACCGCTTTCCGATTTTAAGAAAAAAATAGAAAAGTATATAAAATTAAGGGGGCTCTCCATATATGAAACTGAAACTGAATTTTTTTTTCATGAAACTTTTACGTGTGTGATATCTATAGACAGATCTTTAAGAATGACATTCAGGTTTCTAAAACAACTTTTTCATAATTCAATAGTTTTAAAGATATACGCTTCCAAAGTGATAAAATGTGTGTAAATTCTATAATAATGGAGTGAAAAATCTAAAATAAATATATGCTGTAGATCTTAATGTAAACTTTCAACTAAAATTGTCTATGAGATATAGCATATTTTCTAAACCGCAAATATAACTTTGTAATTCATACAAATACTATGAAAATCAAAGTTATTTGGCGTAGTTACTACGGAACCCTTCATGGGCGAGTCTTATTCGCATTTGGCCAATTATTGTTTAAGAGAACTGGCTTTCTGGCTGGAGTTTATTTTACTAGCAACTTAACTAAATATGCTTGTGTCTGAAGTGAATTCATTCACGGGAAAAGTGTAATGGGTGAGGTTCAAACCCGTGACTTCTTGATCACAAGGCAGACATTTTATACATTAGGCTATTGTCGCTTCAATTTAGACAATCCAACACTACACAGTGCTATACTATTACAAGCTTAAAACAAACAAATACCAAAAAAAAACATAACAAAAGCCTTGATATAAAAATTAAAAAGGAAGGAAAGGAATGTCCTAATACAAAGTTTGTATATACTAAATCAAATTTATGTAACTAAACAAAAGAAAAACAATAAAAATCTAACTACCATGAGTGTGACTATCGCTAAAATAAGGTTATCTTTACATTCAAACAAAAATAAAAATACAAACTCAGTAATCTATGAGTTAACATAATCTTACAAAAATTCAAATAACATACTTGACACATAATCTTATCAGTATACTGTACTGTATGAAAATAAACGGGTTTATCAACAAATAAGAGCAAATAATACCAGAAAATCATTTTTGCAAAAAATAAAACCGACTTCCGTATCAAAACACTTCCACAAACGTAACACGTAACAAAACAAAATAGTTTTACTTTCGGTAGTCAGTGTTGTTAGTTTTGTATTTTCGTTTCTTCACACCACCTTTCGAAATTAAGTTATTTTTGGCTTTGTAGTGTTTTGATATGGAAGTCGGTTTTATTTTTTGCAAAAAAAAATTGTTTTCACGCTTTTTAGTGGGTTGGTTTGTAATTTATCTAGTTACAAAAGCCAAAATGTCAACTACTTATCACCTTTTACAAAATATTGCTTTTCCCGTTGCAGAGCCGTTAATTTTTTAGGAGTTCTTCAACATTAGATCTACTTCACCATATGTATTGTGACGAGCATAAAGTTAACATCCATATTCAAGTAATCGAATCGCAATCCACGAAATACTTATTATTAGTAGTTTCAGTGGCCATCTGTGGTCTTCATCATCAGTTCCACTTCCCAAAATGGTGCTTTTCGAGAGCAACTGCACAAGTTACTATAAGAAATATCCAAAACGCTATAGGTGTGCCTATAATATTTTAAGAGTTCCTTCGATTTCTCCATGATTCCATCACCAGATCCTAACGTGATTACAATGGGACCAACTAGAAAGTATACCCTTAACTAAAAAAGATTTTTTTTTAAAAGAAAAAAAAATAAGTTCAAGACGAACTGAGAATCTCCTGCTTTTTGAAGTCGGTTTAAAATAAAAATCAATCCATCAAGAGCAAGTTCTATCAAACGATTTATTTATGCCCCAGTACGTCTCTTCCCAACTGTATCGGACTCGGCTTCCAGTCTCTGACTATCCGGATGCAGATAGGTACTAGTGTTTTGCATAGAGCGACTTCCTATCTGACCTCCACAACCCAGTAACTGGGTAACACGATACCCCTAAGCAAGACTGGTGTCAGACTTTCTGACTTCTGACAGTCAAAAATGTACAGACTGGCGCACATGACGCTACCCGAAACTGTCAAATTTTCCCAATCAACCTTGAACCTAATTTCATTAACGATAAAGTTGAAAATCTATTAAAGAAATTTGACAGATTGTTGTAGCTTGATGTGCCGGTGATCTGTACAAATGATAGCCAATACCAGCAAGCTAACGTGCTTTCCCAGACACGGAAAATCTTGATATGTTAAAATGGTCTCTTTTCCATGGACGTACCACGGCAAGATTTGTTGTTGTGTGACACGAGCCATAAGCTAAGCATAGCAAAAGGAGCCAATTTGAATGGTCTCCTCCTTTCAGAGGTGCATCTGTACCTATTACCGACTGCCTGGAGCACTTGGGCATGGAGTTGACGTCTGACCTCAACTTCGGCTCAACCATTGACTTGATCGAACGCAGAGCTAAAAGGCTCATAGGTGACGAGGTTCTGGCAGGCAAGCTTCACAGCCTGGCTCACCGGCGAAACTTTGCTTGCCTGTCTATCTTCTACAGATTGTACTTCGGAGAGTGTGCGCAGGAGCTTCACGACCTGATCCCTTCATCCCCCTTTTACTACCGGTCTACCAGACGTACCGCAAGATACCATCCACACTTGGTCGATATACCGTCTTGTCGTACTAAGCGCTTTTCTTCAACATTCATTGTGTGCACAGCCAAGGTGTGGAACTCTCTGCCTGCTTCTGTGTTCACTGCCACATATGACCCGTCAGCCTTTAAAGCAAGAGTGAATAGGCATTTTCTGGGCTCGCTCGTTCGATCGTAGACCTCATCTTACACTTACCATCAGGTGTGATCGAGATCAAGAGCGGGCTCATTCGTATTAAAAAAAAAGCTCCTCTATCTCATTACTGTTTTATTTGTTTTAAAAAATATATAACATAGCCATTCTGTAACATTCCCACAGCTGGTCTCAGGCTTCTTTTTTTAGAGTTCCGTACCCAAAGGATAAAAACGGGACCCTATTACTAAGACTTCGCTGTCTGTTCGTCCGTCTGTTTGTCACCAGACTGTATCTCAAGAACCGCGATAGCTAGACAGTTGAAATTTTCACAAATTATGTATTTCTGTTGCCGCTCAAACAACAAATACTATAAACTAAATAAAATAAATATTTAAGGGGGGCTCCCATACAACATGAGATATGATTTTTCGCCGTTTTAATAGAAAATGGTACGGAACCCTTCGTCTGCGAGTACGACTCGCACTTGGCCGGTTTTTATTGTTGATAGGCTTGCGTTAGACCACCATCTCACCTGATGTTAGGCAATGATGTGATCAATGATGAAGCAAACTTGCCTAGAAGTAACCTATTCACTCTTGACTGTAACTTGATTGAATGGGAGCCGTAAGCCGTTGGTAGATGTCGCATACCCCCGGATTTTTTTTATCTTTGCACATGCTGCTTTCCTTACGATTACTTCCTTCACCGATTTTGAAAAATATGTTATGAAAAGTATCTATCTTTTTTTCCGGTTGGGAATATCATCAAATGATTCCTCCCACTGTAATAGTAATAGTATTTATTTCATAATGGGATTGCAATGTTCACAACTGTTGGAATTCTGTAATTTTAGGCTCTATTATACAATGCAATACAAAACAGGTGAGATACTGTTCTCCTAGCTAGGCTGAAAGTCGGCCTGTATTAAGGAGAGCCAGTGCCGATCCCCTGATTTGTCGATTTATATGTACTAATATAATGCAATAGTTTAATACAATAGTTTTTATTACTATTTATTAATAAAGATAGATAGATAGATAGAATATACTTTATTGTACACCAAAAATTGGAACACACTTACATAATCTTATTTCTATAACTTAGGTTACAATGGCGGTCTTATCGCTGAGAGCGATACACATTTTTTACACATAATATACAATAAATATAATATACATTTTTTTATATTTTAATTGTTTAATATTTTTATTCATAGCATATCAATATGTGCGTAAGTGCGTCTGGGTGTGTTTGTGTGTGTGTGTGTGTGTGAGTGTTGTGTGGGCGTGCGATTGTGGGTGGAGCGGAAGGAAGTGTCAGACTTCTACTGACTAAAAACTCACCCTGCTCCTTCAGTTGCCATTGCGTTCCGGGGCCGCGATATCTCGTTAGAATATTCCCGCAACCCCGGGAGGAATGGCCCTAATAATCTATCTGGCATACATCGAGACAAAATGAAGTCAAACAATAATTTCGTTTTCCTTTTCAGACTACAATAATAAAAAAGAAAAACATAGTATCAATATAAATAGTGCTAGCTTACTTTCAAAAGCGTTCAAAAACATCTTCAAAAATGGAAGAACAAACATAATGATTAACGTATTGTTATCAGTTGACCTTAAATTCTCCAATTTCACTTACACAAACATAATACTCTCACAAATGCTCCGATACTGTTACTGGATGTGGGTCGGCGACGTGACCAGCCTACATTTGAGGATTTATCAAGAAGCTGCAATATTTTTACAACGCTTTTTAGAATTTTAGCTCTCTCATTAAGTGGCATTTCTTATAAAAATTTGAGTTTTTTTTTTCTTTTCGGATAAAATCATCAAATCTCTCAAATTCCTACCGCTCTGAGTATAGCGGACGGGAGTGTCAGACATTTACTGACTAAAAACTCACTCAGATCCTTCAGTTGCTCTTGCGGGTTGCGGGATGTATGATGTATGGACTCTACTCGATGACTGAAAGAATCTGGATGAAATTCGGCACGCATACATGGCCCTAGCCGACTCGGTTATTAACTACGGACTAAGTAGACATGGCATAACTTACCATACATACTTAGCGAAAATTTACAGCCTAAATATGTTAAAAAGAAATGTCAAAATAATGAACACGAACTCTTTAAATACTGTGGTGTGATGAGTGTGTATAACAAGGTCTAATTTTCCATCATAGGCCCGAGTTGCTAACGGAAAAAACAAGACCGAATTTCCTAAGAAACATAGTGATTAAAAATAAATATATCATACCAAAACACAAAAATGTATATGGGACAAGGGTTTCGGAGTATGTAGTACCTTACTATATTAACAAACTCCCAGAGGAATTGTAAACGCTCTACATATCAAATTCGAAAAGTTGTAAGTACAGATACAAACGTTTTTACATAAAAAAATAGTTAATTGTATTTAGTATTCCTTTTTACTGTATAGCAAATTAACTAACTAATTACGACTCGCCAGCACACAGATAAGCCCTAAGAGGCTTTCGTGTATGGCAAAACATTTTTTTTTAATTTATTGTGTATTGGATAAAATGAATAAATAAATATGTGTAGCTACAATCTGGAATAACACATAGGTGAAATTTCAACGCGGACAAAGTCACGGGCAACAGCTAGGAATTTATTCTTTTGTAATAATTAATTCAGACATACTATTTTATATTATAAATATGAAAGTTTGTGAGGATCGATGGATGTTTCTCTTTCACGCAAAAATTATTGATCGGATTTAGATAACATCTTATATTAATATAACTTATATATCAGAATAACACATAGGCTAATATTTTCCCGAAATTTTGACGGGATTGAAATTTACGCGGGAAAAACCATCCAAACGTAATGCGGGCAGAGTTAGCTGTTATAGTCCGAAAATAATTTTGTGAATAAAATTATAATAAATAACTGAACATCCCAGAAATTTCGTTCACTCCCGGAATCGAAGCCACGTCGCCAAGCTAGTCTTCAAAAACAAGAAACAATGACATTCGAATATAACTTCCTATAAATGTGACACGTAACAAGGATCGAAACAGGTAGCTTTTTCATATTATTTGACCACCCCTATGGAAGAAGGCTGTTTATATCAGTACGTACTTACGTCAGATCTGACATGAGATGAGATTAAACAGGCGGGAAAACGAAGGTGAGTGTCACGATCTCCGAAGCAATTTTCGTCTACGAGACCGTTTCGAATTATTGACCTATTTCGATGAATGTAAGTTTTATGTGACACCAGAGTCCGATATAGCAGGCTCTAATCTATGTATTAAGACGCTAGGGAAAAACGTTGTACACCTTTTTACAAAAATTACGAAAAAAGCGTAGTTTTAAATTTAGCACAGTTAAAGTTTATGTGGAGAAGGAGTGCAAAACATAATATTTTTGTAATAGGTATCATACAAATAAATAAAAATATGGTCGAATTTCTACAACTGGTCGACCTCTGGTCTATCCTACTTCCTACTAATATTACAAATGCGAAAGTTTGTGAGAATGTATGTATGTTTGTTGCACTGTCACGCAAAAACTACTGAACGGATAGTTGACATCCTGGAATAACACATAGGCTACTTTTTATCCCGGAATTCCCGCGGGATCGGGATTTACGCGGAAAAGCTTCCCACGCGAATGACGTCGCTGGCAAAAGCTAGTGAAGAAAAACCTCTATAAAACTTTTTCAAAAATTGCGCAGACATTATGAAATTTGGCAAAGTGTATGCACTTTTCCATATAAACTTTAATTGTTCGGCTAACCCATAGCAAATTTGATCTGGTTAGACCATCACATGAGCGATCTGCCACGTGGCCTGTTGCCTTCGACTTAGCCTCGTACAATAAGGTCGTCTGATGACGAAAAGCTAGTGACCTATATTTTAATAGCTTAAGTACCTAACGACTAAGTGATGCAGTACGTCAAAAATAATCCCCAGCTAAATATCCACAATTTACAAGAAATCTGACGACGGTTCGTGTAAATCCCTGAAATATTGCCTTGTCACTTAATTCCACACTACCCATGACGTTTTACACTACAACAAAACCGTAGTACACAATATGACAGCTGTTCATTGTGAATTCTTGGCACTGATTCCACGTTTCGACGTCACCACACCGAATTTGAGTGTCAACTGTTTTGGGAACGTAACTCACTATACTTGCTCACATGCCTGATAGCACGTACCTAGGTCATTGGTGACATTTTTACGAAAAAAGAAAAAAACTTGACCGTTTATTTTTGATCGAGCACGCTCACCGAGATTATTAATAACTAGTACTCACGCGGGGCTTCGCTCCCGTGGATTCTATTACGGTAAAAACATAACTCTCCTTTTTTGCAGTCGCGTAAAAAGTAGCCTATAACCTTCCTCAAGCTTCAAGCTACTTCCATACCAAATTTCATCCAAATCCACTCAGTACTTTCGAAGATTAGCGCGTTCAAGCAAACAAACAAACAAACAAACTTTTCCGCTTTATAATATTAGTAAGTATAGATATGTAAAATTACTACAAATGAATTACACCGTTTCACACCAATGAGATACACCGTAAATCTTCGAGGATATTTAATTTAAAGATACTCTTATGTCATAATTTGAGTGTGAAGGTCACGCTATTTTCCGGTTTATGCGTCTTATCTCGGTTTATCGTGACCTTATTTGGTAATTTTAAAATACATATCTACGTCACAGTTTATGACCGTTTTAATAGTCTTGTTCCATTTAATGCTCCTAAGAGCTTGTGGGTAAATAATAACAGCAACACGGGTAGATTTTCAAGGTCAAGCAATGCTTCTGAGGTTGATCCTTGGATGGGCGTATCACGATTCCTCTGTGCTTCAAAAAGCAAGCAAAGGCGTTGGTTCTTGCTGTCATTTATTCTTTCATCTGTGACAGTCGTTATAGGTAGGCAGAAAAGGCAAAGAGTAGAAATTCTGACTCTGATCTCACCAAGGGATATCATATAAGTTTTTAGCTAACATGGTCACTAACAGTATCATTAGAACTTTAAACGGGTTATTTACCATGTGTATTTTGGATTGAGTTACATAACTCTCAAGTCATCTCGATTGAACGCCACTATACAACGTGTAACGGAAACCCCATATCTATCCAAAAGGACTGAAGACAACATCTGGTATGGAGTCTCTATGCAAAGTTTCAGCTCAAAATAAGTGACTCACAGAATTGAACCCAAATTGTTGGTTTCGTATGTTTCTTGAATACCAATAATAACAAACATGTCACAGCACTATGAGGGTCATCACTTTCCACGTCACTTGCCAATAAAACGATAATTCTCTTCGTTCTTCTTAATTTGAAAAATTCGGTCTCTGGTATCAATGTATTGAAATTTCTAATAAGTTCCGCACGTGTAGACACAGGATTTCAAAACCCTTGTTATCATCCAAAGAAGCCGTGCACTTGGTATGTATATACCCTTTAAATTACACGTTGTATATCAAGACCGGTAAGGGAAGCGATTGAGATTACCAAATACGACAATTTCAACCGGGAGGATGGGTTTCAACTGTCGAGGGCCTGGAATCCAGTGGTTGAAATGTGTAAAAACCGAAAAAGTTCCGTAGAAAGTTCGCGAGTCGAAACGGTGAGTTTTGTGTGTCGGGAAAAGAATCGAGTGTTTAGTGATACATGTGACAGTGGTAGCGGTGTCGCTAACAGACAACGAACGAGAAAGAGGGTAGACCGATTTGTCTGCTCATAAACTTCCACCCGCAATTACTTCAGTTCATCCGTGATCATGGCGCTTGCAAACAGTGCCGAAATATCGGAAACTCAAAACAATAAATACACATGGTAAATATCCCGTTTTAAGTTCTAATGAAGGGGTATCATGTTACCCAGTTACTGGGTAGTGGAGGTCAGATAGGCAGTCGCTCCATGTAAAACACTATTAGTCAGCTGCATCTGGTCAGACTTCAAGCCGACTCTGACAAAGCTGAGTTAAGGCAAAGGAAAAACCTTCTAAAACTCGGCGGCGACTTCTCGCGCCCTGCTCTGGTTCAGACCATGGTGCGGAGCGAGAGAGAATGGGATGCGGTCGCCTCCTTCTGTGAAGCAGTCATGCTAGCGAAGGAGGAGACCGAACGCGCGAGGGAGAGGCAACTTTCTTCCTCGCACCACAGCTGCCGCGGGAGACACCCCGGGCTTCGGGGATCGCGAGCCGATTTCCTTACCGGACGGCGAGCTGGGGTCGCTCACCGTCCGGTAAGGACCAGGCCCGGGTCGGCGACGCGTCGTGTTCCACGCGCGTTTCAAAGAGCTGTCAACACTAGTGACGGGGCCTCGTAGGGCCATTGCCTGCCGACTTTTACGGGAAATTTCTATCGAAATACCGCGGACCCGGAACTTTAGGGCAGCCGAAGGAACAGGGTGGGTGTTTAGTCATTAGAAGTCTGACACTCCCTTTCTCTCCACCCAGAGCGGGAGAAGTCATTCGATGATTTTCCTACCCCGAAAAAAATAAAAATATCAGTTATATCTCAATTAGAGATGGGCCGAATGTGGTTTGAACCGAATCCGAACTTCGGCCGAACATTCGGTTAAAATGAAAAGTTCGGCCGAAGTTCGGCCGAATTTCGGTTCAATTTCGCGCGCTTTCTCGAGAGCGACACGTCGTGACTTGTTTACACATTTACTTCAATCTCGAATATATTTATCGTCTCTTGGAAGCTCTGTATGTCCTGAGCAACTTTTATCGGAGGCAGGAAACATATACAAAAAAAAAAAACGTAACAAACTTCTGCCAGATAAGGCAGAGTTTTTGGTGTTTTTGCACCATAGCCTGCCTATAGTAAATTTTAAATATGAGTGAGTAGATAGATGAGAAAAGTTTGTTAATTTGAAAAATAAGTACCCTTTAGTTAATGAATGTTTAGTTTGTGAATCAAAAACGAGATTTTTTAATTCAATTTACGAATTCTAATCCAGATGTTTGTTAGAAGAATAATAAGTTTATTTAATTTTTGTAATAGTATGTCAAGACTAATAAGAAGAACCGATTTAATTTAAGATTTACATTTACCATGTTCGTACCTAAAATAAATGACCACGAGTGAGTAAAAGACGTAATTTTATAACAGTAATGCTATTCTAATTCTATAAAATTTTTGTCAAAATAGTGCAAGTAAGTATTATTTTTCTTGTGCCGAATGTTCGGCATCTGAACCGAATTTCGGCCGAATGCCGAAGTTCGGTTCAAGCTGCCGAAATTCGGTTGAACCGAATATGAACCGAATTTCGGCCCATCCCTAATCTCAATGTTTTTTAATGCGATATAAATTAGACAAACTAATATATTGTCTGACTGGGCTCAAACCCACGAGCTTCTACTCGCAAATCTACTGTGAAAACTACTGGACCACCGCTGCTCTGACGCTCTCGATTTCACTACTAAACAATTATCACTCAAATGACACATACATACATTTCCAAAGTCGAGTAAAAGCATGTCCTTGAGACTTAAATCGGAATATTCCAATTAACACTCGAAACCCATAAGGATGTGAAAGTGGTACGTGTCGCGAGTTGCGATGACCTATGACGTCATGACGATATCGATAAATAGTGCGGCATGATAAGTGGGTGCCGGAAACACATTCAAATATTCAATGATTCATTTATCCTTAATTGTGTATTATAGTCGGTATTGTTACTGATTTTTAATAACTTCATACCCTGACAAAATTATCCCTAATGAAATGTTGTTCTATACATACTTAATTATTTGCTTAGACTGCTTTCCAACTATGGAGTCTGCTCGAGTCTAACTGAATGTAGCTGAGTACAAAATACAAGGGTTATTTTGTACTTAGTTACCAGTTACTCAGTTTAGGCCAGACCATTGTTGGATTTTTTAGGCTTCTGACTACGCTTAACGACTGTCAAAGATATTCAAATGAGAGCCAGGACCTACGGCTTAACAGGCAAGCGGGTAGCCTATAACCTTCCTTAAGTTACCTACTTCCATACCAAATTTCATCCAAATCCACCCAGTACTTTCTAAGATTAGCGCGTTCAAACAAACTAACAAACTTTTCCGCTTACAGTATTAGTATGCATAGGTTAAAACAAAATAACATATAAAAAAAGTACAGCGTGGTTTAACCACGCAGAATATTTGAATAGTGTTTGTGAATATTATATTTTTTTACAACTCAAGATCTTTTGTATATGATAACCGCAAATGCAAAAAATGTACAGTTAACTTCCATGACTGTTTCCTTTATTACATACGTCATGATGACGTTTATCTTATGTCTTCAGCGTCATTGGCTTCAATAAGTCATTTATGGTCGTCACTTTATCCATAAACTTCCACTGTTCGCATTTTTCCTTCCAATTACTGGCTCAGTGGTGTTAGAAAGATTTCCGTAATTAAAATCTATACAAAATAATGTCAATAATTTTATAATAATTCTGTTTTTACTAAATACGCATATCATTGCTTACAATCGGCCAAACGCGAGCCTGTAAGTAATAAAAAAAAATACCTCGTAGAAGATGGCAGGATGAGCTGGACCATACTAACGGCCAGAGACTTACTTTAGCCTTGAACAGAACCATCTAGAAATCATGGTGAGAGGTTTTTGCCCAAAAGTGGGTGATGCAGGCTAACAGTAACAGTACAGGTGTTTCTAAAGGACGGGATTATATTTAAGTGTGATTTTTGGTTTCTCATATATTGTAAAAAACATAAGCAAAAAAAGTTAAATTAAATGGATTCATATCCGTTTATTTATTTTTTAGTTTTATTCACTTCAACTGTTAGAATGGTGATTTATATTGAATCTTTTTTGTGGTTAAGAAATAACATTTAACAACATCATTCAACATTTATTTTGCATAATTTATTTCCAATCGCTTCATTATTAACCGACTTCAAAAAAAGGAGGTTTACAATTCGTCTTGAACTTTTTTTTTTTTTATGTATGTTACCTCATAACTCGGTGATGGCTGGACCGATTTGGAAAATCATTTTTTTGTTTGAAAGGGTATACTTTCTAGTTGGTCCCATTGTCGTCACGTTTGGATCTGATGATGGGATCATGGAGAAATCGAGGGAACTTTTCAAATATTATAGGCACACCTATAGCGTTTTGGGTATTTCTTATAGTACTTTGTGCAGTTGCTCTCGAAAAGCACCATTTGAGGAAGTGGAACTGATGATGAAGACCCCAGATGGCCACCGAAACTACTCAATAATAAGTATTTCGTTGATTGCGATTAGATTACATGAATATGGATGTTAAGCACTCTATGCTCGTCACAATGCATATGGTGAAGTAGAGCTGATGGTGATGTACCAGGAGAACTCCTCAAAAATTAACGGCTCTGCACCGGGAAAAGCAATATTTTGTTAAAGGTGATAAGTAGTTGACATTTTGGTTTTTGTAACTAGATAAATTACAAACCGACCCACTAAAAAGCGTGCCAAAACCTTTTTAGAAAAAAATAGAACCGACTTCCATATAAAGACACTACAAAGGCAAAAATAACTTTAATTTCGGAAGGCGGTGTCTTTAGTTTTGTACATATTTTCGTTTTTGACACCGCCTTCCGAAATTAAAGTTATTTTTGCCTTTGTAGTGTCTTTATATGGAAGTCGGTTCTATTTTTTTCTAAAAAGTTTTTTTTTATTTATTTAAAGAATTATTAATTTTTCATTAAGTACACACATCAAAAGTGTCTAGGGATCAACATATATTTTTGCAATAACTTTTCTCCTGATTGATATTAATTAAAATTTTCTTTAAGGATTCATCAAATAAAGTGTTTTCGTTTGTCACAGTAACGATAAACCAAGTCACCTTTGCATTAATAAAGAAATTTGCCATTTTCCTAATAAAGGGATTTTTGACATTTGAACCACTAACATTAAAGTTCGTAAAAAAGACTGAAATAACAGTTTTCTTTAAAATTTTATTGGGTAACTTAAACAATTAATAATCCGTGTTTCTACCGCGAACACTAACAACACAAGAACATCGGTTTGGCATACTCAAAATGAGTTCATCCAAATCACGCTGTGGAATGGCCGCCCATGTTCGTTGCAACAACAAAAAAAGGTCTTCTTGCGACTGGATACCCTCCATATTCGGCAGAGCTCTTCTCTGTAGCATATCCCATGCATGCTCAATCGGGTTCAAGTCTGGCGACTGAGCAGGCCAGAGCAGGACATTGATGTTAGCTGCGGCGAGAGTCTGTCTTACAACTCTTGCGGTGTGCGGTCGTGCATTATCATGCATTAACTGAAATAAGGGACCGATTTGCACTTGTAGAGGAACGATGACGTCAGATACAATCGTCTCAGCATAAATTTGAGCGTTGAGGTTGCCTCTGATCCAAATCAACTCAGTTCTTCCGCCGATCCAAATACCCGCCCATACCATGATGGTTCCACCACTATAAGGATGGACTTCCTGGCAGGATTTTAATCGCTGTTGGCGTCCAGGGGTTCTCCAGTGTCGTATACGTCTTGTATCCGGTCTCATACCAAAACGAGACTCATCAGAAAAGCACACGAAACGCCATTGTTCTTCTGCCCAATTTCTGTGTTCAAGAGCCCATTGATATCGAATCCTACGATTGTGCATTGCTATAGGTGGTACCCGTAGCGGTCTTCGGGAATGAAGGTTCACTTCATGCAAGCAGTTTCTGACTGTTTGGTCGCTAATTAAGTTCCCTGAAGAGTGATGAAGCCTCACGGCTAACATCATGGCGGTTATTGTTGGAGCTCTTCGAGTTAAGATTTGAATGTATCGGTCTTGTCTCCGTGTGGTGCAGCGATACCGTCCTCCATGGCGCTCAGCCACGGTACCAGTGCTTCGGTAACGTGTCCAAAGTCGACTGATAACACTCTGACTTGTATTCAGAGCTAAAGCCACAGTACGTTGCCGGGAACCAGCTTCTATCATTCCCACGGCTCTGAGCATTTCTTCCCTGCTTAAATGACGTCGCCGCTCCATAATAACGTTGGTTTTAATCAGTAGTAGGGAAACAGTAGCACTAATAATGTCTTCAATGCGTTGTATGTTTTTATAGGGAAAATATTGACAGCTGATTTTCATCTTTTACTCGAATTTGATTAACAGTTCCTGTTTCAAATTATGAAATGCACCAAAAAGGATCCATATAAATTTATAAAATCATAAATTTATTACAAAGCCACATCTCAATCTCAAGAAATCCGCATAAAAATGCTTGATCCCTAGACACTTTTGATGTGTGTAATATCTATCAAAGCCTGCACATATCTTTTAATGTTTGCTAATCAATATTTACTCAGCGATTGAACGAAATGGAATTTAGAATACAGGGCCAATTATGACTAGAAATTAGATATTGCAAGCTGTTATCCGTTACAATAGTATCATTGCTGATCCACATAATATGACAATATTGTTATTGTACCTATTTATAACATAAATTAATTGACTACAACATAAGTAATTTGTTATAATACCGTTTTCCTGAAAATACGATCCCAGACATAATTTTCATGGTTGTCATTAGCTCTATTTTGAATATTAAAGCAATGTGGAAAAAAAACGAATAGTATGAGTAGATTACCGTTCTGTCTGGCAGTTTGAATACTTTATACGGCTTACCCAAATATTCTTACTTTGGGATTGTTCGTCAAATCGTTCGAGCTCCTTAATGTTCTGAATTGAGCTGTTGAGCTACGCGATAACTGTCAAATGCGTGCACCATTTGGACCGGCCAGCTCAAGTCTATGTGCTTCTGCCCTCAAAAGAGGACTACAGAAATAAATCTATATGGCTCTTATAATTATGATTTGATCAGTACGGATTGTATGGCTTCAAAAGAGACGTCGACCCCTGAGTTTTTTTTTTGTGTTTCTTCTCAGGGTAGTCAGTTAGGAAAATCGGGCCTCATCTATTTTACATTTACGAATAAAATGACGTGTCATTTATAACATACAAATTTGCAAAATTAGCATCATTATTTAATTTATTTTTCTTGAATAAAGAATAGGTACCTCAATACATTCATTTGATTGTCCCATTCACACAAACACACACCTATGACGTCATCTCTACGTCATGAGCTCGGTAATGAATGACAGAACACGCCCACAATACGGTGATTCCCTGCATACTCATAACACTTCTTAGAAAAAATGAAGTCTGGCGTGTGCCAGTGAATCATTGGCCGATTTTATTTAAACGTAAGCTTTGGCCGCTATTTCGTTCACGTGGGAGGTTTTTCCGTGTATATCCCTTTCCCGTGGAAATGATGTGATATAAATATGTACAGCCTACATATTATGCTGCGCTACAATGTCTTTTAACTTCCAATGAAAATCCCATTCAAATTGGTTCAGCCATTCCAGAGTTGATTATTATTATTATTATCTTTATTTCAGACCCAAAGGCCCGTAAAATGATTACATAGAATGTTAGCAGCAATGTAGCAGGCTCGGAGAAAAATAAAGACATTCAGATAAAAAAAAAAAACAAGTTTGATTGTATTTTAGTATCGTCTAAAAATAACTACATGGACTTGACAGAAATTTCCATTTTATTTATAGGTATGCATAAATTCCTTCTTTATTGACTTTTCCATTTTCAACATGTCTAGCGTGTGTCTTTTCCTGTCTCGTTAAGTAGGTATATGAGGAAAAATGCCTGTAAAACTCTACTTCTGTTATTGTTTTTTTTTTTATCTAGTCATGGCGATTTCGTAGTAAAACAGTAAGTTTTTCTGCCTTTTTGTTGTGGATATTCCAGTACTTTTTAGGGTTCCGTAGCCAAATGGCAAAAATGGAACCCATATAGTTTCGTCATGTCTATCTGTTCGTCCGTATGTCACAGCCATTTTATTCAGAAACTATTAGGACTACAATTGGTAGGTAGATTTATTCTGTGAACCACTTTCCGATTTTTAGACGAAAATTAAAAAGAATATATATATAAAATTAAGGGGGGCTGCAAAAGAACTGTCAGTTGTTGTTTCCGTTCCATGTATGGGATACATGGAACTGAAACTAATTTTTTTTTTCATAAAACCTGTCTTGTCTGTCACTATGTCTTGTGTCTTTTAAAATAACATTGAGGTTTCTGAAACCACTTTTTCTTAAAGTCAATTGTTTAAAAGATACACGCTTCTAAAGTAGTAAAATGTCCGCCCCCCGCCTCTAACTTTTATAATAATAGAGTGAAAAATAAAAAAAAATATATGCTGTAGATTTTAATGAAAACTTTCAAGAAAAATTACTTTGAACGAGATAAGGTCAGCAGTCTTTGAGATATAGCACATTTTCTAAAACCGCAAATATAACTTTGTATTTTATACAAATACCTTGAAAAACAAAGTTATTTTACGTAGTTACTACGGAACCCTTCATGGGCGAGTCTGACGCGAACTTGGCCAATTTTTTTAATTTAGCTGTGAGTCATGCGCTGCGACATCGCGTGATGTTTAGTTTCGAGAAAAATACACAAAATCATTTAGTTTTTTAGTTTGGATACACTATTTCCGACCACTGAAACTAACCTCTAATGGAATTAGTCAGAAAAGTGGAGTGGCTACTTATCAAGCCTGAAATAGAATTTTTTCTATTTTGTCCCTTCGTACTGGGAGAGCGGTCTTGGTCCAGTGACCAAGACCGCTCTCCCAGTCTCTTGTGACACATTCCTATTGTGAAAACCTTATTTGTGGTTTTTAATTAAAACTTTTTTGCAAAAAAATAAAACCGACTTCCATATCAAAACACTACAAAGCCAAAAATAATTTTAATTTCGGTAGGCGGTGTTATTGGTTTTGTATTTTCTTTTTTTTCACACCGCCTCCCGAAATTAAAATTATTTTTGGCTTTGTAGTGTTTTGATATGGAAGTCGGTTTTATTTTTTTGCAAAAAAGTTTTTATTTTCGGGCTTTTTAGTGGGTCAATTTGTAATTAATCTAGTTATAAAAGCCAAAATGACAACTACAAAAAAACTAAAAACGCGCGAACAAAAAACACAATATAGAGTAACCGAAAAGATCATCAATGTAAATATTTTTTTAGACTTTTGTTAATTTTTCAGAAACGGCTTGTTCGATGTCGATAAAATTTTCATGGGACCATTTGGGAAGTATACCCTTTCCAACAAAAAAAGAATTTTTCAAATCGGTTGGCGAGCGACGGAGCTATGCCCGAACAAACATAAAAAAAAAAAAAAAAAAAAAACAAACAAACATCCTAATTGAGAACCTCCTCCTTTTTCAGAAGTCGGTTAAAAATAAAATCTAAAAGCTTTTAAGTTATCTACATGTCTACCTATGTCTATTCCGAATAATTATCTTACTATATAGTAATATCTTCTAAATAAGTATGTATTAATGAACAATATTAGATCCGACCACTGATTCATATGACCTGTCAGCCTTTAAAGTAAGAGAGGCATCTTCTGGACTCGCTCATTCCATCGTATATCTCATCAATCACTTACCATGAGCCGTGATAGCAGTAAAGACCGGGTTCATCTTAAAGAAACTCAAATACCCTATAGAAATAAATCCAATACACTTAAATATGGTCACGTCTTAATTGTTTTTCCTTTAATTCGTTACTTTCTTCGTCATAGCAAAACCCTGTGGAATTCCCGCCTGCAGTGTGACCGGGTCAAGGCAATGTCATTCATGACATGACGAGGTATGAACTATAGTCTGTGGGTTTGTGACCCCGCCTGCGTTATGAAGATTTTCATGATTTTTATATTACAGATGACCCCCTCTTGAACTCGATCACGCCACATGATAAGCGATTGAAGAGGTCTATGATAAAATAAGCGAGCCTCTGAAGATGCCTGCCGTTTTAACATGAGTGATGTTATATTGACATGGTTCGAGCAGTGGTTGATCATTTAGCTGCTGCACTGCTTACCATGGCTTCGATTCCCGCATACAGCCAAAAGTATGGCTTACAAATAGTTGTCCCTAGTTTAGCTGTAGAAATTCACGAGAAATTCTTAGTGTGGCAATGTTTTTTTTTTAATATAAAACATAAGTCGTCCTTATAAGTTTCTGCAAATTTTATTTTCGGTTGAAATTAATGATAGTGACTCTTCAGCCTTTCAATTAATTATATCCACACCAAAATTCACATCGATCTGTTGCTCCATTTTGACGCGATAAAGATTCATGGATGTTTGTTACACAATCGCACTAAAATGGCTGATTGTATCTAGGATATAATTATAATCTGGAATAGAACAAAAGCCAATTTATATCTCGGGAAAATTTACGGTTCCCGTGGGTAAAACTGATCAACATTTTCAAGTATCAATACTTAAATATATCAAAAGTTACAGTCGAAATTACGCAAAGGGAACATTTTTCTCGTATTAAAAAGTAGGTACATTTCTTGAGTCTTATTTCAAGGTGAAGCGTATCCCATTCTTTAGTTGTTTCTAAATTCCATCAGCCTTTAAAGCTTTGTTTCCCTAGGAAAGCGGTGCCGTCATATAGCGGCCGTAATATTACGGACGCAAAAAGGCGGCCGTCTTTACGGTGACGACATGTGGAAAGTTCCACGGCCGTTTTAACACACTGTCTGCTTCATCGCTATCTAGTGTATTACATTCTCTTTGGAAACGTTCACGAAACCATGTGACACCGACAAGACGGCCGTCATGCAAATGGCGGCACCGCTTTTTGACGTTGCGGTGTCAGTTACCGCTCTCTAGGAAACCGCGCCATTTTGTTTACATAAACAACGTTCTAGTGACGTCATTCACCGCTGTATTACGGCCGCTATATGACGGCACCGCTATCCTAGGAAAACAAAGCTTAAGACGTGATGAAGCATAAACAGACAGATTTTATACTTTAGGTTTTTTATCCTTTTCTTACAATAATATATAAGTACATCTTTTTTTTTAATATTCACACCATAACAAATTATGTTACATTATCAGTTACACTCTATGTAAGTAGAAAGAGCAAGCCGAGATTTTGTTAAATTTGTGTCTTTTTATGATGAACCATTATCTGATGTACCATTTTAAATATCTAAACGTATCACTGCGGAAACTCGTTCATTTTTAATTAAGTATCTACTGAAACGCCTACTAAAATTAAGTGTTATGCATATTAAGAGCATTGCTATAACAATTTTAGCAGGCGTTAACAAAGAATAACAACTCAGCGTGGGTAAAACCCAGAATCGAGAGAAATAGGCATGTCTGTATGAAGCGTGTTACAGCAGAATTATTCATTGAAAATTCGCTTAGTTTGAACACTGATTACTAAATTCTGTACTCAAATTTTCCATTTGTATTTAGAATAGGCTAATTTGTCGGTATTATTATCTTACGACGGCCGGGCACGCCGCAATTGCGGCGGTAAGACCCCTCTTTGAGGAGTGGCTAGAACGGCGTCACGGCGTCCTGACCTACCGCATGACGCAGGTCCTCACCGGACACGGAAGTTTCGGGAGGTACCTGTGTCTGATGGGAAAGGAGGTAACGCCTGGGTGTCACCACTGCGAGGGTCGCCCTGAGGACACCGTAGAGCACACGGTGCAAGACTGCCCCGCCTGGGCAGAGCACCGACGTGTCTTCACGGCGGCGATAGGTGGAGACCTCTCGCGCCCGGCATTGGTAGACGCCCACGGCGTCGGACGTCGGCCGACGATCTCCGGCCACCGTAGGCGCGGGCATGCGGACAGCGAGTAAAGGGAAACTCGCTGTCCGACCATGGACCACGCCCGGGTCGACGGCGCGTTGTGTTCCACGCGCGCCATAAAGAGCGTCAGCAACATGACGAGGCCCCCTCTGCAGAGGGCCGAAGCCTGCCGGGGTCGTGGGACTTATCCCATTACCGTGACCCCGGTACGTAAAGGGTTATTGAAGGAACACCGTGGATTTTAGTCAGTAAAAGTCTGACAGTCCCTCCCACCCTGCCCGGGATGGGAGGACTTATTTGATAATTTTACCACGTTAAACAAAAAAAAAAAAGCGGTTAAGTGATTGGCTGTTAAACTGCGTCTTGCTTCATACTAATATTATACATGCGAAAGGATATTTGGATGTTTGTAATTATTTCAATCAAAAACTACTAAACGGATCTGAATGAAATTTGATATGTATATGTGATAGCTAAAATCTTGGATTAACATAAAGGTAATTTTTATTCCGGAATTTCCACGGATTCGGGTTTTCCGGGGGAAAAACCTCCCTCGCGTCGACAGCAAAAATTTGTTTATTAATAAGCCAACAATTTACTACTTAGTACTTTGGTATGGGTATTTCTTTTATTAAAATCCGAGGCAATGAGTAAATGACTCACTTATCTGAAAGCAAGGTGACAATCGGGTACAATAATTACGTGCAATTATTTGTTAAGAAATTAATCACCTAGCGAGCTCAATAAGAATCAGCGGTCGGAATTAGGTAGAATTATTTATGTACTTGCATCGAAATATTGATATTAATGTGGATCTTCCCGTGTTTGGTAAAATGTGTCCCCCCCTCTAATTTCTATAATAATGGAGTGAAGAATCTAAAATAATATATGCTGTAGATCTTAATAAAAACTTTCAACGAAAATTAGTTTCAACGAGATCGGGTCAGTAGTTTTTGAGATATAGCACATTATTTTATTTTTTTCTCTTTATTTTTTATAGAGGGTTTGATAACAATAACAATGCCACCCTCGTAGGGTCTTTCTTTACAGTTACCTACGCTTAATACCTACATTAACAATGTAACTACGGAACCCTTCATGGGCGAGTCTACTCGCACTTGGCCAATTTTTACCTAAGAATTTTGTTAAAACAACTAATAAAATGTTCTCTTCACTTCACTCAGGTAGACAAAATACGAATGTATAATGTGGGCGTAATAAATTAAAATATGGATGCCAAATCGTATTCTGAATCGAATGGTTTGCATACGTACGACGCAGATAAGATCTTCGCACGGAATCTAATAAGTATTCTTGTATTGCGTACCCTTGTTAAACTTAATGGATATTTAAATGTGTACGTGTGAGATTTGTGTCTGAGAAAGTGTTCCTACAAATAATACACAAGTTGAGACGATTTTTGTGCTTTTGCTAAAAAAGTTGTGAAGTTTGTTGGGTCACTTCTTTTCTTCAGCCCGTAACTTCGTTCGCTTAGGAAAGTTTTCCCGTACAAATCTCGAACCCGTGGGAATTCCGAGATAAAACGTAGTCTGTGTTATTTCAGGATGCCAACTGTCTACTTACCAAATGTCATTCAGGTCCGTTCAGGAGTTTTTGCGTGAAAGAGTAACAAACATACTTAAATCTACACTCACAAACTCCTCGGGATCTGGTTTTATTTTTTGTTAAAAAGGTTTTTTTCACGCTTTTTAGTCAGTCGGTTTGTAATTTATCTAGCTACAAAAGCCAAAATGTCAACTACTTATCACCTTTTACAAAATACTGCTTTTTTCCGATGCAAATGCTGTTAATTTTTGAGTTCTCCTGGTGGTTTGCGGGAAAGTTGCCGGGGTTTGCGGGAAAGTTCTATCGAGATACCGCGGCCCCGGAACTTTAGGGCAGACGAAGGAATAGGGTAGGTTTTTAGTCAGTAGAAGTCTGACACACCCTTCCGCTTAACCCAGAAAGGACGAAGTCATTCGATGATTTTCCCACCCAGAAAAAAAATATGGTACTTCACCATCAGCTCTACTTCACCATATTATTATGCATTGTGACGAGCATAGAGTGCTTAGTAACCATATTCAAGTAATCGAATCACAACCAATGAAATACTATTATTGAATAGTTCCGGTGGCCATCTGTGGTCTTCGTCATCAGTTTCATTTCACCAAATGGTGCTTTGCGAGAGCAGCTGCACAAGGTCCTATAAAAAATGTCCAAATCGCTATTAGTGTGTCTATAATATTTGAAGAGTTCCCTCGATTTCTCAATGATTCCATTAGGTATCAAATCCTGACGTGATGACATTAGGACTAACTTGATACCCTTTCAAACAAAAAAATAATTTTCTAAATCGGTCCAGCCGTCTTCGAGTTATGAGGTAACATACAAAGATTCCGACGAACTGAGAACCTCCTCTTTTTTTTAAGTCGGTTAAAAACATATTATTGAATTCTTATTTCAAATTGCTTTACTGGTGTAAACTACTCTATTTAACTGCAGTATGACACATTTCCATGCTGGAAAATGCTGTTCATTCAAATTAGGCCAACGAAAAGAAGCCTCAGGCTAAAACTAGTTTATCATAATCATCATATAATTCCTATCATACATAGAGAGGTTCCTGTGTCCCAGCCTCAGGTCGCAGCATTGGGAACATTGTAGGCAGATAATGTTATTTTTTGTGAGAATCAACATTATTTTATCGTGCACGTTGAATAGTAAATTCGTGTTGGCAAGTCATGTAACATTTGCGTGATTTAGTATTTAGAAAAGTTTCTATATTAGTCTGGTAACCGTTAGCTGTTAAGACCTATCTAGCACGTAAGTCTAAAATTAGTGCAGGCACTCGTTACTATGTGCCGTTTGGTGATAGTAGTCAATAGTTTCACAGTCATATTATTATGTATTTTTCCAAACACCCGCAACAAATTTTTGTAGGTCATACAAGTATTTGCTCCGATATGGGAATTGAATCTGTGATACTCTGTGGAGCAACTAATTGATCAATCACTGCGTCACCGTGTCGTCATAATTACGTTGACCCTTACTGATATTCAAAGTTATACAGGATGTTTTAAAAGTGGGTGGTCATATTTCAGGATGATGTTATGCATTTGTTATTGTATATACAGTAAAGAAAGAAACTCAACAACTTTGTAGTCGTTTTTAAGGTCTTTAAAAGTTAAACCATTACTTTCGAAAGTTTCCACCTGTTTGCTTATTGTGAAACAGATACAGAAAATTAGCTTAGTATGAGTTCGCATTTTTAAATACTCTGTATAATATACATCGCAAGGTATAACAATAAATAAATGAAAAGTAGATTACAAATTTACGAATCGGATACACACACATAATGAATATTTTTGAATAATAAATGAATGAATTTAAATATTTTTATTTTTGTATGAAAATCTGGTGAACAAAATATGACGAATTCTTAAAAGTCATAGAACAAAAGTTGTTGATTATGATGTTAGTAACATAGTCCTGAGAGGTTTTCAGTGTTTTACATTTAACCCTGTATATGTATAAGCCACGCCGCTAACTTTGTGTATATCCATACCATACTAATATTATAAATGCGAAAATAACTCTGTCTGTTACCTTTTCACGCCTAAGCCGCTGAACCGATTTAGATGAAATTTGGCATGGGAATAGTTTAGGATTCTGGGAAGGACATAAGGTAGTTTTTATCCCGGAATTTCCACGGGATCGGGAATTACGTGGGCAAAACCGCCCACGCGAATGAAGTCGCGGGCAAAAGCTAGTTGTGCAATATATAAATAAATCACCCATTCAAGGACCGACTTTAGCAAATATTGCTTTTTTAAGATCAAACCTGATGGCTGTTATTATTTCAACAGCACGAGTTCCTCTTCTCATCTCTACTTCTCGAGAACTAAACACCAAAATTACTTGCATGTTCCTTAAACGTGTCTAATTAATAGCAGTTAGATCAGTCTCTAATTACCACACCTCTTAGAAGTGAATTTTCTCAAAGTTAATCCGTCATTTTCTTTTAAGCGTAAAATTAAAAACCACTACTTAAGAGGCTGTTATTCTTAGTTTGGTCTTCGTCATAATTATTATGAGCTCTCTTAATCAGAAAGAATATTATAAAGCACCGTATCTATTAGTTTGTCATTTTAGCATATACATATGTGTATTTTATTAGTATTATTATATATTAGTATTATATTTTTATTAGAATTAAATATATCATTTCATTCCATTTTCTCGTACACCTACCACCATGTGTTGTTTTTAACCCAAAGGTTGACTGGTAGACAATGTCTTGCTGCATTAAGTCCACCCATGAAACACAATTGTACATAAAGTTTAAATAAATAAATAATTTACCTAATAATATTCTTAAAGTAAACGGTGCAAAATAACGATCAATTAATTATTTATTGGGACAGTGTTCAGTCTTAATCTCGAAATAATTGTCTTGTGTTCTATTTGTAGAAAATCTAGTCCACCGTGAAGTGCGTAGGATTTTAATTAAATGAATAGTCGTGACGGATCTCTTAAGTTAAGGTTGGGACTTTTTAAAGTCACAAATAGTTACCCTTAATTATTATTTTACTCTCAATAAAAAAAATCTGATCTTAATTGTAACTCCTCATTTGAGTTACAATTAAGAGCATATAGATCTTATATATTAGAATAATTTAATGTAATTAAAATCGAATTTCTCTTTTAAGTTCATTATTTATCAAGTTGAAGAAAATTGTGTGTAATAGAAAAAGCATGTACTGGGTTGTTTTTGTAATCTAATGGCGGTTGCGAGATGTTGCCCACGCCTTCACCCATACATAATACAACGTGTAACTTAAAGGGTATATACATATGAAGTGCACAGCTTCTTTGGATGATAACAAATGATATGGCAAGGGTTTTGTAATACTATGTCTGCATGTGTGGAACTTATTAGAAATTTCAATACATTGATACCAGAGACCGAATTGTTCAAATTAAGAAGAACGAAGAGAATTATCGTTTTATTGGCAAGTGACGTGGAAAGTGATGACCCTCATAGTGCTGTGACACGTTTGTTATTACTGGTATTCAAGAAACATATATGAAACCAATAATTTAGGGTCAATTCTGTGAATCACTTAATTTGAGCTGAAACTTTGCATAGAGACTCCATACCAGATGTTGTCTTCAGTCCTTTTGGATAGATATGGGGTTTCCGTTACACGTTGTATATGTTTGAAAAATCAACAATGTTTTGGGGTTTTTTTTATTACACTCTATGTGGAGCGGAAAAGAGAGTCAGATTTGTACTGACTCACAAACCTACCAAGTTCCTTCAATTACCCTGTTCCAGGGCCACAGAATCTCATTAAAACATTCCTGAAAACCCGGCAGGAGTCCAACATATCCTGCATTATCTTTGTGTTAGTTCACATGCAGCAACTCCATACTTCACAATTTCATATTATATTTTCTTGTTTCAGGTAAAACGCTCAATAATGCTCAAAATGGCGGACGCGTGCGCCGACGCATCGAAACAGACCCGGTTCCACGAGATGCACGTGCAGAGACACAACAACGTGAGCATCTTGTACGCAGACATTGTCAACTTCACGCCGCTGTCGGAGCGACTCAGCGCATCTGACCTCGTGAAGACGCTGAACGAACTCTTTGGCCGATTCGATCAGATTGCTCAGGTAAGTCGTTTTGACAGCCGTTGAATTTACAAAACAGGCTGCTAGGCTGAAATGAGATTAGGCGGGTCACGTTAGCCGTATGCACGAAGATCGCTGGGTGAAGTCCAAACAATGGGTGCCGGAGTATGGACGGCGCCAACGAAGCCGGCCCATGAAGAGGTGGCGAGACGATCTTGACGTATTTTACGAGGGATGATTTGAAGCGGTGCGGGAAAAGAGTGTATGGAAGGAATTAGGATAGCTTTTGCCCAGAAGTGGAATAGTGTAGGCTAATAAAAACAATCAAGCAACACAATGAGATAGATAGAATATTCTTTATTGTACACCAATCATTTAAACACACCTGTTATATTGCTTAACCTATGGATCTATGAACCTGTTACAAAACTGACGGAGCCGCTCTAACGAAACCGCCCGGCGGCGGCGTCGCGCCATTTGTTTCAACAAGAAATACACACTGCACAAACTGACACGTCGAAAATTTACCAAGTTTCATGAATAACAAAATAATGCAGGAGTTATCCTGCTGGCTACTTTGTAACCGACTTTGTACCTTGTAACCGTTTTGTTTTTTTCTGAATCTACAGAATTGATGCAAGTCTTATTTAAAAAAGAAATAAAATATTAAGTAACCTGATTAGCACGGATTGTATTCGTGCAGTTAAGATTGTATGGACTTTAAATGAGTCTTAGACCTCTTTGATTCAGTGTTTCTTCTCAGGTTAGCTAGTCAAACACTGGCCTCATCTAGTTTAAATTCTGTGTTTCCTGCCACTTATGACCTTTCAGCCTTTAAAGCACGAGTGAATAGGCATCTTCTGGGCTCGCTCGTCCCATCTTAGACCTCATCTATCGCTTACCATCAGGCGAGATCGAGGTCAAGAGTGGGCCCATCAGTAATAAAAAAAAATACCTTAATTTAGGTTTTTTTTTTCTTTTTTTTATTGATAATAGGTTTGCGTTCTCACCTCATCTCAGGTTTTTTTATTTGTTGCCTACTGCCTGTGACTTCGTTCGCATTGGAGGGTTTTCTTGCTTAAATATCGGTTCCGTGGGAATTCCGGGATAAAAAATAGCCTATCTGTGGGCACGGCAGTGCCCCCGCCAAGTCGAGCAAAAACCTGTCACGGCCGTACCATCCTTTTCTCGAAGCAGTTCAGGCCATTTTCAACCCCTCTATAACTTCGTTGTGGATAAAACTAAAAGCCTGAATTTTCAGTTTATGTTATTCTCATGTATAACCTATATTACTGTAAAGTTTCATCCAAATCCGTTCAGTAATTTTTGCGTGAAAGAGCAAAAAACATACATACATACTCACAAACTTTCGCATTTATAATATTACAGTACGAAGTAGGATACTTTATAAACATAGTACTTATTGATTGAAACTTTTGATTGTGATTATGATTTAGTTTTGAGAGGAAGGCGGCTGCACAGCTGTAGAGGACAAATAAGATCATATATTTTTCACAACAGAGTCAAAATACCATTAATACGTAATTTGGGCTTGACATGTAATTTTTTTTGTTTTTTTGAAAGAAATCACCGCACACTAGAAATTTCTCCTGTATCGTGAGTACATGTTTACGAACACCTAGAATACGAACAACTATTTGTCGACCGTACAAACATTTGTTCCACTCCGGGAATCGAAACCATGATAGATAGATAGATAGATATATTCTTTATTGTACACCATAACAGTAAAAACAATAAGGACTTTACAACTAAAAAGGGTGATACAATGGGCGGTCTTATAAAATAAATACGCGGGTAGTCCACGGTTTACTATTTATCTTTATAAAATATAAAAACAATAAATAACATTCTCAAAAAATATACATATAAATATAAAAAAGAAACAAAGACATACATAATAACAACAATTTAAGAAGAGATATAAAGATCCTTTACCAAGTTTTTGAAAGACGATAGGGTTTGTGCTTGTAATATTATTATTATTACTGGTAGATCATTCCACAGCCGTACTGCTTGAGCTGCGAACGACTTACCATAGTAATTGGTGTTGTGACTCGGTACCGCAAGCCTTAAGTTTTCTGATGATCTCAGAGATTTTGCATGTGTGTCATGAAGGAACTTGAATCGTTCTTTAAGATAAGTGGGGGTTTTGGGATTAAACAGAACACTGTAAAGCAGAGACAAGACGTGTAAGTTCCGGCGAAGACGTATTGGAAGCCACATGAGTTTCGTATGAAATTCGGATACGTGATCATATTTGCGCAAGCCAAATATAAATCTAATGCAAAAATTTTGGAGTCGCTCAAGTTTATCAGATTGTGACTCAGTAAGATCAAGATAACTAACATCAGCGTAGTCGTAGTAGTAGTGGATGGGAAGTAAAAGAGACTGTGCTAGCTCAATTTTAGTAGCAGTTGGCAGAAAGTTACGCAACCGTCTTAGGGAATAGGCAGAAGCAAATAATTTGCGACTGACTTCTTGTAATTGGGGACCCCAACAAAGATATTTGTCAACCCAAACCCCTAGGTTCTTAACCTTCTCGCTTAATGGAATAGCAGTGCCGTTGACCTGAGGAAGCTGCGACCATTTTACCTTAGGTGCCAACCTGGAACTACCAACTACAAAGTTTAGGCGTTAGTAAATTATTAGTAATCTGTGGTTTAGGGTCTTTGACGGGTTAACCTGCAAACCATGTGCCTCACTCCATTCGCAAACAGAGGCCAAGTCCTGGTTTATGATATCAATAGTAGCATGCAAATCTGTATAGGAAGCTTGTCTGTAAATCTGCAAATCATCAGCATAAAGGTGATAGGAGGACTGAAGTTTTTTTTTATATAGATTTTATGAATATTGCGAAGAGTAAAGGAGATAAGATGCCACCCTGAGGAACACCAGCTAATGTACTACACCAAGAAGAGCAGGACTAATCTATGCAAATACGTTGCCGGCGGCCAAACAGGTAACTACGAAACCAGTCAATCGCTGTTGGAGATATGTTAATAGAGCAAAGTATCATGAGCATGACTTCGAAATAAACGGTATTAAAAGCATTGCTAAAATCTAGCAAGCAAAGAATCGTCATGTTTCCTTTATCCATGCCGAACCGTATCTCCATGATACGTAGCGTAGCTGCAAATCGCTCAAACACTACGAAAACTACATCGTCAAGATTGCGAATACAGTCCTCGTCTCAACACGCGAGCCCGACGCGGGTTGCGGGATGTCCCTCGGATTTTTCAGTCCTGGGACATGACAATTTCCTCACGATGTTTCGTTTCACCGTTTTGAGAGCAGTAGTGATATTAGAAATTACACAAAGTAATGTGCCTGCCCTGGTTCGATCTCATGACCATCATCTCGTTATTCGTGCCAGTTTGTGTTAGTCTTACTTTCTTTTATCTTTCTACTGTCTCTTGGTCTATTTGCTGTCTGTAAAACATGTAATTGGCCTTCTTTCAATATGTTTCAAATATTACCTTACCTGTAAGTTTTCAAAAAATAATAAAATAAATAAATAAATGACCTGCCATCACTGCTCTCCCTGTGTGTTACACGTCGTCTTAATTTTAGTTAGAAGTTCTCCTTTTGCCGCCAAACATTTTTGAAGTCGGGAAAGTTGGTGTTAGTCATGTCTGTGTTTGAGTAGAGAAGTTGGTGTGGACTTTAGTATATACTTTAGATATATTATATGATAACTTGAAACTTAGAACGCCAATCTCTTGCACAAATTTTGTTAATAATTTTTTGCTGTCTGAGCTATCATCAGTCATCTATGGAATGCATTGCCAGAGTCAATAAAACGCGTGCAATCGGTACCTTCATTACTATACTTGCGGAGACACACATGAATCTCGATATGTGAAGATGATCACCCATCTACGAAGTGACCTCGGCAAGCGTTGCTCAACCTTAAAGATTATTTCATGCGGCTGTTTTTTACAGTACCTTACCAAAAATTGTCGGATCACTAATTAACTCATTACTTTCATGCAAGTATGGTATGCAAATTTCGCGTTGACCTAAAATAATTATAGAAGCGTGTTATAATATGTTAAAATCTATCAACGAACGTAGAACTAACATACTAACATGGTCGCCTAAAATATCGTCCATTTTGTTAACAACTCAGTTTGTGAGTTACCAACTACATAGTTCGTTAGTCGTATTTTGTTTAACTTTTGTAATTAGATTTTTAAAACTGTTTACTGTATTTTCGGAAAAGGACAGTTTACATTTTAATTTGTCAATATTATTGTCGCTATTTGAAATAGAAGGTATGATAAAGCAAAAAACCGAAATAATACGATTTTCTCAACCTTACGACTCTTCACGCAGCCACTGGGTGGCTTTGGGCTTTTTTTGCTCAAAGAATCCCAGTCCTGGGCAAATTGAATGATCACTTTTATTGTGCTTACGGCCTAGAAGTGGAATTTTCTGCCGGAGTCTGTGTTTCCTGTTAGCTATAACCGGAGGAATCTGTAAGTCAAGAGTGATTACTTCTAGGTACACCATTACCATCAAGTGAGATGGTGGTCAAATGCGAGCTTATTATCAATAATAAAAGTATTCGTCTCAAAATATAGTTAGTGACAGCTGCTCTTAAGACTTAATTCCTCAATCACGTAGAAAAATAAATCTCAACCTACATGTAGACAAACCAAAATATTTTATAGTATATGATAGTGACAATTTCGCTTTCCCTTATTGTGAAAATTTTGTCAAATTTTCCTTTGTCAGGTAAGGTGAATAGGAATACGGATGAACCCCGCAGGGTATTGTCTTTTGCATGAAGGCGTGATTTTTGTTTTATTGAATTCGAAATGTTTGAGAATACATTCCCCGTGACTTTATTTGATTTTCCGACCCTTTTTCAGAAATTGTTCCATTTCCATGGATTAAATTTGATGGCAACTACAATATTTATTGGTCAATCTATATTGGTTTATTTATTTAAACTTTATGCAACACAAAAGGTACAAATGCGGACTTAATGCCTTAGGCATTCTCTACCAGTCAATCATCTCATCTGTAGTATTTCACTCTTCCCTGACTGTTGCAGCTAAACGCAACCTAACCTAAAACCTCCATATCGTCATGCCAGGATTTCAACCTTCCAAAATGTTGATTGTTTTTACTATAATATCAAAACATATGTACTAAAGAAATCATCTTCCTATCCATATTCCATTTACTTGGGATTAGCGCAACACGTTTTCTTCCTCCATTCTGCCCTGTCAGAAATCAAAGTATAATTAACTCCTTTCTCTTTCATATAATTCCTCACGTAATGCATCCATATATTTTTGACCTTTCTCTACCTGTTCATCTACTAATTACCAACCCAACCAACTGGACGCGCTTGAGTCTATCGAGAAACGGGCCAGGAGACTCATTGGCAACGATGCACTGGTCGAGTCAAAGCTCCAGAGCCTTGAACATCGACGAGTTGCAAGTCTATCGGTTTTCTATCGCTTGCATTTCGGGGAGTGTGCGATGAAATTATACAATCTAATTCCGCCAAGCCCGTTCCATCATAGGATTTCAAGACAAACGGCGATGCGCCATTGTTTCATGGTGGACATCCCACCCATACGCACAAAACGTTTTGAAAACGTTTTTAACTTTCATTGTGCGTACGGCTAAGAAGGGGAATTCCCTGCCGGAGTCTGTGTTTCCTGATCGCTATAGCCTGGGGGTCTTTAAGTCAAGAGTGAATAGGTTACTTCTACGCAACTTCTAAGTAAGCGTGCTCCATCTTCGACCACATCATCACTTACCATCTGGTGAGATGGTGGTCAAACGCGAACCTATTATCAATAAAAAAAAACCTCATCACATTTTATATTAAATGCATGTCCATACCAAGATAGGCAACTCCTTTGAAATTCTTCCATAATATGCACCATTTGTAGTCATTCTACACATCCATCTCCACAGTCTCATTTTCAATTTTAATCGTGTCATTTCAAATAGGTACCTGCATATTCTCAAGTGCTAAATACTGAAACTTTATTTCAAAATGGGAGTTTTATTGGAAGAGCTTATAATGTCAACCTATTTGCTACTTTTATCCCGCAATTCTATGAGGTCGACATTAGTGTGGAATAAACTCCCTCGTGGACGAAGTCACGGGTATAATAACTACTTTAGATACTAAAGTTTTTCCATATCTTTAAATCGTGGATTGTTTTTGTCAAAGAAGCTACTCATATACTGTATACCTTTCCAGTACGAAAACACCTGTCCCTAACTGTTCCCCAAAAGTGTCCCATATTACAAATCATCTTTGCGATCGACTGAATTGGTCCAGTTGATTCGGAGCAAATTGGCCCGCGATATATAGAAACAGTTGATTAGGTGATCCTACTAATATTTGATAAACGTAGGACATCTAGAATCCCAAAAATCCGTGAAAGGAGAGATGAAACGCAAATTTATTCAGAAACCACCGGGTGCTAAGTAAAGTACAGATTTTCTCGTCTTGTCGTCGAGTTGTCTTGTGACTTGTAAAAGCTCTTTCAGTAGTCTTATTTGAGACATTTAAACAACTAGGTAGAAGGGTACCAATTATTTTAATTTAACAGCTGTGGTCACAATTTACCGAAGTCTCTTTTGCCGAGGAAATCAACGTAGTGTATCAAACCAAAGTCAAATAACAAGGCAGTTCTAAGTTTCACCACAATCATTAACTTCCGAACGTTAAATAAACTTCAGAAATTTTAAAACAATCTCTTTGCAGTTCACTGGAGCGTAAACAATTTGTAATGTATCGAGATAAAGGTGTGTGGAGACTATTGGAGCCCCAAAAGTGAGAACTAAGGAAAAGTGGAAATAATGGTTGAGAAAATTAATGAACCATGAAGGAGTTTGGAAACTTTATCTTTGATTTATTAATTGTTTAGGTAAAAGGTAGTTACTAAATGCAAAATACAGTTAAAAAAAAAACACTTTATATCACGATTCAAATTTTATCATTTTTAAGGTTCCATAGCCGAATGCCAAAAAATGGAACTCTTATAGATTTGTCATGTCTGTCTGTCCATCCGTATGTCACAGCCACTTTATTTCGAAACTATTAATACTACACAGTTGAAACTTAGTAGGTAGATGTATATATACATTAAAAAAAGTGGTGCTCCCCATTCATGGAACTGAAACTAAAGAAAATATTTACATCAAATCAATACGTGTGGGTTGTCTATAAAAAGGTTTTTAAAAATTACATTGAGGTTTCTGAAACCATTTTTTCTCAACTTCTAAAACACGAAAGTTCAGATTCTCCAATCTTTTCTACATGATTTGCTGATCTGGTTTAACAAATTCAACTGCAGGGTCTACATAGTCACAAATAGTTGAAGCGTTTCCCTGAGACTTTGAATTTTACTCGGCATTGTTCTGATAGTCTCTATCAGATATCTTGGCTTTATAATTTATAAGAATTGCAGTTGGTGAAAAGGAGTGCCAGGCTTGTTCCAAGTAAAACAGTAAGATGTTCTGACATTTTGCCCGTTTGTTTCACTCGACATTCAGAAGATGTACACCCATAGATAAAATATTTTTTATTTCTGTGTGTACACCCATATATTTTAATTATTTGAAAAATTTTGGCGCTGATTAAATATGAGTTTATTTACGCCAAAAGTCCGCCCGTTACCGATTCCAAATGTACATAAGAACGTTCAGCCAGTCGGGGTAGGGAGCTGGCTGCTACTCCAGTTTTTACAGACGATTATGTGACGCATAAAGATGCCAGCCAAAGAGTTTGTGACAGAACAGTTCGAAAGTTAGAAGCATTTATTTATGGCCGAACGACCTGATATCAGAACCTTCGGCCAACCTGAATCTCCATAACTGAGAACCTCAGAGAAACTATTACTGAATAAAGATTTAGCGACGATTTGATGACAAACAACCACTGCTTTACTTTTACTCGTAATGTCACCGGTTAAAAGTAAAATGAATTTTAGTTCGGAAGCGGATGTAGCTGTGTGGAAGAAGTGGCGCAATAAAAAACAATAATTAATTTCAGACAGTACAAGATCTATATGTACATGTAGGTACCTAATTACATAATGGATACGTATATTAAAAACTAATTCAATACATTTATTTCACTAGTTAGTTAAATATAAAGAAGTCACTTATCTACTTGACTGTCCAGCCAATTTGCAAACATCGCTAGAATGCTGTTTGTTGTGCTTGCGCAGAATACAAACATTCGTGAAATATAATTATTAGCAATTAAGGCATAAAAGAAAATATAAAAGAAACACTTGAGAAATAACCTCAAATTTAATTAACAACAAAGTAAACTGAACTGCAATTGCAATTTCATACATAGCAAGATTAACAATAAAAATACAAAGAAATGGAACGAACTAACAGCAACGTAACTGTCAACGTTACCAAAAAACCCAATATCACTTTTTGCCTGACCCGGGAATAAAACCACATAGAGATGTTCAGCAGTCACGCTTATGACCACTGAACCAATGCGGCAGTTATTTTATTTGTTTGTAATCTTTGTATCAATAACCATAACTCAGTTTGATGACCTTCATGCGCCACACGCGACTGTCCCAATAACACCACAAATAACACCAATAACACCATAAACTCATAGCAAAAAATCCTAGCAAAGGTGAGACGGTACTTCATACCGGAACAGCTGCTCAACCTGTATCAAGCCCCGGTTTGGTCGTGTATGGAGTACTGCTCTCATCTTTTGGATGGATCTGCCAAGTACCAACTGGACGCGCTTGAGTCTGTCGAGAAATGGGCCAAAAGACTCATTGGCAACGATACACTGGTCGAATCAAAGCTCCAGCCTTGAAGCCTTGAGTTGCTAGTCTATCGGTATTCTGTCGGTTACATTTTGGGGAGTGTGCGATGGAATTACACAATCTAATTCCTCCAAGCCCGTTCCATCATCGGACTACAAGACAAACGGCGATGCGCCATCGTTACATGGCGGACATTCCACCCATACGCACAAAACATTTGGGAATACCTTCATTCTGCGTACGGCTAAGGAGTGGAATTCCCTGCCGGAGTCTGTGTTTCCCGATAGCTATAACCTAAGTGTCTTTAAGTCAAGAGTGAATATGTTACTTTTAGGGAAGCGTACTCCATCTTCGATCACATTATCTCTTATCATCAGGTGAGATGGTGGTCAAACGCAAGCCAATTATCAATACAAAAAATATATAAAAAACTCATTAATGACGCGTGAAGCGCTAAACAAATAATCCCCAGATACACACAACATACCAAAGTCACTAAATACAGAATATCCAGCCAAAAACTAATTCAATACATTTATTTCACTAGTTAGTTAAATATAAAGAAGTCACTTATCTACTTGACTGTCCAGCCAATTTGCAAACATCGCTAGAATGCTGTTTGTTGTGCTTGCGCAGAATACAAACATTCGTGAAATATAATTATTAGCAATTAAGGCATAAAAGAAAATATAAAAGAAACACTTGAGAAATAACCTCAAATTTAATTAACAACAAAGTAAACTGAACTGCAATTGCAATTTCATACATAGCAAGATTAACAATAAAAATACAAAGAAATGGAACGAACTAACAGCAACGTAACTGTCAACGTTACCAAAAAACCCAATATCACTTTTTGCCTGACCCGGGAATAAAACCCCATAGAGATGTTCAGCAGTCACGCTTATGACCACTGAACCAATGCGGCAGTTATTTTATTTGTTTGTAATCTTTGTATCAATAACCATAACTCAGTTTGATGACCTTCATGCGCCACACGCGACTGTCCCAATAACACCACAAATAACACCAATAACACCATAAACTCATAGCAAAAAATCCTAGCAAAGGTGAGACGGTACTTCATACCGGAACAGCTGCTCAACCTGTATCAAGCCCCGGTTTGGTCGTGTATGGAGTACTGCTCTCATCTTTTGGATGGATCTGCCAAGTACCAACTGGACGCGCTTGAGTCTGTCGAGAAATGGGCCAAAAGACTCATTGGCAACGATACACTGGTCGAATCAAAGCTCCAGCCTTGAAGCCTTGAGTTGCTAGTCTATCGGTATTCTGTCGGTTACATTTTGGGGAGTGTGCGATGGAATTACACAATCTAATTCCTCCAAGCCCGTTCCATCATCGGACTACAAGACAAACGGCGATGCGCCATCGTTACATGGCGGACATTCCACCCATACGCACAAAACATTTGGGAATACCTTCATTCTGCGTACGGCTAAGGAGTGGAATTCCCTGCCGGAGTCTGTGTTTCCCGATAGCTATAACCTAAGTGTCTTTAAGTCAAGAGTGAATATGTTACTTTTAGGGAAGCGTACTCCATCTTCGATCACATTATCTCTTATCATCAGGTGAGATGGTGGTCAAACGCAAGCCAATTATCAATACAAAAAATATATAAAAAAACTCATTAATGACGCGTGAAGCGCTAAACAAATAATCCCCAGATACACACAACATACCAAAGTCACTAAATACAGAATATCCAGCCAATACAGAGAGTTTTCTGCCTTTGCCTGCTACATGGCTGAGACTGTGAATTCAATTTATTGCCGCATAGTGGCAGGTTGTGCCAGCGAAATACAATCGCTGTCGAACCTCGGCAGGCGCCCTTTCTTGTTTCGTTCACAAATATTTAAACGCGCTTTCATTTAGACTTGAGGATGCAATCTGAGGGTGAAGTTTGTCTGATTGTGTGCTATTGGATGTTTGTTTGTATGCGCTAACAACAGTGGCTTCACGTAGTAGGGTGAACTACAAATCGTATTTGTTTGTCGTGCAATTCATCGATATTTCTTAGGGCTCAGTCTTGCAGCAAAAAGGCTGTTGATTAGGGTCAGTTTTTGTGGAAGAATGAATTATCAACAGTCAACATCTGCCAACCCGTTTCCTAACTAGGCTAATTAGATTGAAAGCTGACCCCAAGGTCAGCTTTCTTGTCTAACCGTTTCATCAACATCTACTAAGCCTTGTTTCAACTAGATTTGGGTCGGTTTTCAGTCTTACCGGGTCCAGCTGAGTATTAGAGTTTAACATGACTGTATGACATGAGTGACTGCCTATGTAACCTCCACATCCCAGTGTCTAAGTAGCACGATACCTTCGGGCTTGCGGACGGCGAGCAGGGGTAGCTCACCGTCCGGTAAGGACCAGGCCCGGGTCGGCGGCGCGTTGTGTTCCACGCGCGCCTCAGTGAGCTGTCAGCGATGGGGCCCCATAAACCGAAAACTGGAAACAGAAAGGAGGTATAAAAAAAAAAATATAATACAGGTCCGTTCCTGTGTGGAGTATTGCAGCCACTTGTGGGATGGCTCTGCAAAGTACCAACTTGCTGCACTGGACTCGATCGAGCGCAGAGCTAAAAGGCTTATAGGCGACGAGGTGATGGTGGACAAGCTTCATAGCCTGGCTTATCGGTGAACCGTTGCTTGCCTCTCAGTTTTCTACAAAAATGCAATGAATAGCACATACTTAATTAACATTATCTCGAACGTCTATGACGTTCTCAGAGCTGGGACTCAAGCCTCTTCTCTATGAAGAGAAATGGGTCGTAATCCACCAGTGTGGATTGGTGGATGTCGCACGTCTACCGATTTTTCTGGCATAGGATATACCGGTTTCCTTACTATGATTTTCTTTCACCGTTTTGAGAATATAATTAACTACTTACTTAACTAATATTACAAAGCGGGAAAGTTAGTTTATTTGTTTAAACGAGCTACTCTTTGAAAGTAGTTGGTAGATTTGAATGGAAAGGAAGTAGCTTAAGGCCAATTTACACGACTGCAAATAAGAAGGGTTATGTTTTAATCGTAATAAAGTCCATGGGAGCGAAGCCTCGCGGTAATGCTAGTGAATTAATGTGTACAGTAAGCCGTAGATGTTAGGACATTTTTTTATAAATAAACAATATTATAATTATTCATATTATCCCTCCATCTCCCTTTCACTACCGGTCTTTTTTTTTTCATCGAATGACTTCTCTCGCTCTGGGTTAAGCGGAAGGGAGTGTCAGACTTCTACTGACTGAAAACCCACCCTGTTCCTTCAGCTGCCCTTAAGTTCCGGAGCCGAGGCATCTTGTTAGAACATTTCCGCATCCCCGGCGGGCAATGGCCTTATGAGGCCCCGTCACTGTTGCTAACAGCTCTTGGTGCGCGTGGAACTCGACGCGCCGCTGACCCGAGCCTGGTCCTTACCGGACCGGGTGACCGTCCGAAAGCCCGCGCCTACGGTGGCCGGAGATCGGCTCGCGATCCCTGACGCTCGGGGCGTCTCCCGCTGCGGCTGGAGTGTGAGGAAGAAAGTTGCCTCTCCCTCACGCGTTCGGCCTCCTCCTTAGCTAGCCTGACTGCTTCGCAGAAGGAGGTGACTGCACTCCATATCCTCTCGCTCCGCACCATGGTCCGAACCAATGCCGGGTGCGAGAGGTCGCCGTTCACCACCGGTGTAGCAGACGCACTGCTGGGTACCTTCCACACTTAGTTGATATACTGTCTTGTCGTACCAAGCGCTTTTCTTCTACATTTATTGTGCGCACAGCCCAGTTATGGGTCTCTCTGTCGGCTTCTGTGTTCCCTGCCACTTATGACCTTTCAGCCTTTAAAGTAAGAGCAAACAGGCATCTTCTGGGCTTACTCGTTCCATCGGAGACCTCATCCAGCGCTTACTATCAGGCGAGATCGAGGTTAAGAGTGGACTCATCGTGAATTAAAAAAGAGTATTAATGATTTTCTATTATAAATAAGTTTTGCATGAAATTCAGGTTCAATGGCCTCTCCCACCTCTAACTGTGAAAACCTGCATATATTTCGCAATATTGCATAAAATAACACGATATATGCGCATATCAATTCTGCCAATCAGTGATTGCACTCTTTCTAATCAGCTAATGCTACTTTGTTTCTATATGTTCGTATCTCAATTGTTTTTATCATTTATTGTTCAAGTGAGAGAGTTGACAGCATTTTCGGATAAGGCAATAGGCAACACTATTAGTGATTGCTCTGTGTTTGGATTTGAACTATATATGAAAGAGTAGTGGCGGTCCAGTCAAAACAGGCCTGTTGGTCTAGTGGTCAGTGGCCCTGACTGCTATACTCAAGGTCGTGGGTTCGATTCCCACCCAGGACAAATGTTTGTGTGATGACTACGATCATTTGTTCTTTGTCTGGGTGTAATTTATCTATGTTATGTATGTATTTAGAAATATATGTATATTTATCAGTTGTCTAGTACTCATAGCACAAGCTTTGCTTAGTTTGGGACTAGATGGCGTTGTGTGAAAGTTGTGGAATATTATTATTATTAACTAAGTAGTTGTACGTCGTGGCTTCGAACCCAGCAGGCTCATTAATTAGTGTAAATCATCATCACCACTGGTCTCAAAACTGCTGTTGGTTGGGAAGATTACGAAACTGAAAAAATAGTTTTTTTTTTATTATAAAGCGACAATAGCCACGGGTGTCAAACTCGAAACTTAAATTATTTTATTTCACATAGGCTTACATGGGTTCTTATAAAACGTCAAAAGCTAGTGCACGGTTCGAAATTGGTCGTTTTCTATGGAAAAGAACAGGCAAGAAACTCCACAGTTACTCTTTTCAAAATATGATTCATTTCCACAAATTATCCACAATACAGGTTTACCCCACCCATTAAACCAGTGTCGTTAACCCACTCTATACACAAGCATATTTAGCTTAGTTGGAGGGGTTACCAAGATTGCTAGTAATGTGGATTCTACCCACATTTCTAGTTCTCCTTTAAAAAAAGGAAAAAGTTAATCATTTTAAAAAAGGCTCTTGTTTTTGAGTGGTACAATTTACCTTGTTAGGTTAGTATTTTTTGACGAGTGAGTGCATTCTGAAAAAGATCACGCGAGTGACTTTCCTTTTCCTCCCACAGTGAGTTTGAGTGAACCTGTAAAACTGCTTTTACTATCTACCTGCAAAAATACCCTTAATGTTATTTATATAAATCTCACGTTGCAAATATTCACTACAACCCGTGAAAGGTGACTGTACTCGTAAAAACAAACAAGTTAAAGTTTTATAATAAAATTCATAATGCAGACTGTATAGGAAAAACATTTTCATTTTTCTCGTTCAATATAAGCTACGGAGAAAATATTCTAAAAACAGAAATAAGAGATTATTTTGTTTTTGTTCATTTGTTACATGCTTCGGTGGGTAGAAAGATTAAGTTTTTTAAGTGGGTAGTTGGAAATATTTATAGTTTTTAAAAGATGAAATTGTGTTTCTTGAGAATGCTCCCATTCATTGATTCATGAAAGAGAAATCTGGTTTTTTCAAGTAAGGGATTAATCTCCTCACGGGCCTTTCTTCGAGGTTGAACAATGCTTGTGGAGATCAGTCCGTGGATGATTGGTTATGTCAACATAGGTATAGAGATTCTTCCATGCCTTAAAAAGTCGCTCTAACACTAGTACTCAAAAGATAAAAAAGACTAAGCTGATAATGAGTTTGATATAGTTTTAAAGACTTGAAAGAACCAGTCTCGTCAACCTACTAAAAACAAAAGAGAATCACTGTTCCTAATTTATTAAATCATACTATAACTTCTTGTACTTGTTTAAGGGCCTAATTATTCGTGTGGTTATTTGTTTGAAGTTTTAGGCCTTGTGTCTACTTCTGCAAGTTTCTTGTGTAGTTTACATGCGGGTTAGACCCGTGTTTGTTTCTAGATAAGAAAATAGGCCTCAATGTTTACGTAGGCACCTACTTTTAATAGGTTAAGAGTAGTTTAAATGGGTTTGTTAACTAAGTCATTATTAATGTTGGAGTTTATAAACCCATAGAAAACAAATCTTCTATAGGAACTGGTGAAATGAAATATTTATTTTGTAAATTGGTTATAAATAACACTTTTGCACGTCATTTTATTTGTGTTTTAAGTTAAGCTAGATGAGGCCGGTGTTTCCTGACTACTCTGAGAAGAAACACCGAAACAAACTCAGAGGTCAACGTCTCTTTTAAAGTCCATACAATTCGTATTTATCAAACCATACGAGAAGCATGAAGGTTCATTGAGGAAAGGAGCACGCAGATTTGAGCGGACCTGTCCAGACTGTGCAAGCATTTGTCGGTTATCGTGTAGCTCAACTTCGAACTTAAGGAGCTCAACGATCTGACGAACAATACCAAAGTAAGGACGTAGGTGGCTAAATAATATCAGCCACAGGGATCTTCGAGGTAAAGTACCGCTTGCCATCAAGATTCCTCCATACCTCCGTATACTACGAAAGCACGTTTAGCCCTCGGTTCCGCCTGTCATTTGTACATCTTAGAGCGCTTTCACACTAGAGTTTGTCCAGCGTAGGCGTTCAATCAACGTACGCGACTACGCAGCGCAAGCGTCACGTTGTCGCGGCGTCAGTGCAAAGGTAAACGAATACGCTGTGTTGGCGCCGCAGGAGCGCGACGCGTGCTTCGTTACTTCTTAAAAGCAAAGCCAAGAATAGAGTTTCTTCGTCAGAAACCATTTTGTTAATGATATTTGGGAATACTTTCATTGTGCGTACGGCTAAGGAGTGGAATTCCCTGCCGGAGTCTGTGTTTCCTGATCGCTATAGCCTGGGAGTTTTTAAGTCAAGAGTGAATAGGTTACTTCTAGGCAAGCGTGCTCCATCTTCGACCACATCATCACTTACCATTAGGTGAGATGGTGGTCAAACTCGAACCTATTATCAATTTAAAAAAAACGACAACGCAATCGTGTGACGTCTGCGCCGCGTTAGCGCAGCGTTTAATTGACTCCAGAGGGAAAGCCGCGGCGTCTGCGCTGCGCATACGTTTATCGAACGCCTACGCTTGACAAACGCTAGTGTGAAGGCGCTCTTAGTAGCCAGAAAATCTGACAACCGTCTTGCGAAAGGATATCGTGATACCCAGCCCAGTAGCTGGGTAACTAATCTTCACCACCCAGTGGCTGCTGATTGAATGACTGCCTATGCCTTCCTAACCCAGTGGTTTTGAAAGTTAGATAGGCACTCCATGTGAAACCTTCACCAGCTTGTTTCAACATACTCAAACTCAGTGGTTTGTAGCTACTCAGCTGCAGTTGGTTAGACTATATTTTTAAGACCATCAATATTTTTAAATTTTCTTAGACTGGAAGCCGAAAACTAAGCTAAGCGGATGATGAATACGTAAAACGTTTCCCCACACTAGGAATTTCCCTTGCACCGTGAGTGCGTTTACAAACATTTACTTACACCCAGACCCGGAACAGCTATTTGTAGGCTATACAAACATTTGTTCCAGTGCGAGAACTGAACGTGCGATACGCAGCGTTGCAGCTAATCGCTGAACCACTGCACTAAACATGTCGTCAATTATAATCGTACAATATACGTCATCAATTCTCCTATAACTTCAGAACTTAACTAGCAAAAATTTACCACCCATTCATAATGTTGTTTACGAATGATACTACAGTTTTCAGTGCCGCCAAATATACATATATTTCAGCCATGTACTCCCTTGAACTTAGTTATATTTGTACTTCAGCCCATAAAACTAAGCCGTTTGCATATGTAATCAGAGTGTTAACTGCATGCATATGCATGATCTATAATAAAAGCATGCATAGTTGCTGATATATGTAAGGTTTAAGAGTTATGGTCTATGTATAATGGTCTGAAAATAGATATTGTTTATGGGTCGCAAATAACGTGTTGTTCTAGCTTCAGTTACTGGCTCTGGCCGCGTTGAAGTTGAAATTTAACGCCGGGAAAAAGATTGATGAATGAATTAACAATTCGTAAAAAGTACACCCTTATGCGTCTGATATAAAGCATTTTGAAGACACTGTTGGCGTGGTTTAGCGATAGTCAATCGCTAAACCACGCCAACAGTGTCTTCTGCGCCATGTGTCGCGTGTTCGATTCCAGTGCTGAAAAATAATTCATGACACGGGGGTTCGGTGGGTCTACTGAGTAGAAGCATGTATCATTTGTGTTGTATATGTTATTTAATTTTATGTGTATAATGTTTAATTTATATCAATCGATCAATACAATTCTAATAATAATTATAATCTATAGACTGTCTGATAAGAATTTTTTTTTTTATTAAGTCTGCATTAGCTTGAAGAAAAATGCAGGAAAAAATCCTAGACTAGGACAAAATTTTATTTGAAAAAAAAAACAACAAACAAATAAATGACAGCGATACCTTCCAGCCGACTTCTAGATGGAACCGACTTGAAGATGAAAAACACATACTCATAGTTACAATATAACATAAAACGAGACACAAATGAAATCTTAAGTTATTTGATTTATGTCCCTGTTTTATTAAAATAATAATATTGTCTTTACACAAGCAATAGTGGATGGGTTTTGTTCAAAAGAATATTAAAAGAACAAAGTGCCGTTTACTAGAAAAGTAAGATCATAATCTAAGAACGTATAAGTCGTACAGTAATCATTACTGTCACTCACATCCTTTGTGCTAGAGACTACAATATGACTATGTGAATATTATGATACACACGCAATATTGTCAAAGGATTATTCTGTTTTTAATATTTAGGTATTTACATGAAAAGTTTCTTTTCCACGGCTGCAGCTGGTTGTTAGGGAGATAGGGCTTAAAGCGGGCACTTTAAGGTTTGAAATAAAAGTGATCTATTTAGCTACAGTATTGATTTTTCCCATTTCCCAGAAGCTTATTTTTTATTGATAATAGGTTCGCGTTTGACCACCATCTCACCTGATGGTAAGGGATGATGTGGACAAAGATGAAGCACGCCTAGAATTAACTTATTCTCTCTTGACCTCAAACTCCCAGGTTAAAGCTACCAGGAAACAGACTCTGGAAGGGAATAAAATGGTTAATAATTAAATGCTTTTGAAGGTAACCTATAAGATGCCCTATAATATCCTCTGAATTCCTGCGGAAGACCCATTAATATTAGATAAGCCAATCCCGCATTAAGGCCAGACAGACAGAAAGATACACAATATTTTTATTTAAGTTAATGTTTTAGTATCGTGTTAATAACTAATAAGAAAACACAGTTATTTTAAAATCACATTATTTGTATGTATGTAGCTTGTGTGTATGCTACAAATTTACTTATTTATATGATTATTAGATTTTATATGATTTTGCGTAAGAGTGCGCTTCTCTTTTACAAGGATTTTTTTCGGCGACATATCGACTTTTTTCGTGATTAAACGCTGGCTTATAATTTGTCCAAAGTCATTCATTGTGATTACACCAAGGCTGCTAGTTTCCTGGCCACGTTTCCTAATGACAGTGATGTAGAAGACTTTGATATCTTATAAATATATTCGTAGTAAGGCTTACTATAAATATGTGAATAGCTATTTATTTATTTCTCTCCAATGACTTACATAAAAAACCGGCCAAGTGCGACTCGAACTCACGCACGAAGGGTTCCGTATCATTTTCTATATAAATGGCAAACAAATCATGTCTGTTGTATAGGAGCCCCCCTTAAATATTTGTTTTATTTGAATTTAATTATTTATTTTTAAAGTGAATATATAAGTAAATATTCTGTGAATATTTCAAATGTCTACCTGTTGCCTTTATCAATATCGAGCAAAAAAGAGCAAAAAAAAAATCACGTTTGTATGGGAGCCCCCGGAAATGTTTATTTTATTCTATTTTTTAGTATTTGTTGTTATAGCGGCAATAGAAATACATCATTTGTAAAAATTTCAACTGTCTAACTATTACGGTTCATGAGATACAGCCTGGTGACAGGCGGACAGACGGACGGACAACGGCCCTTTGGGTACGGAACCCAAAAAATGTTTATGGCATGGTGATTTTGTGACTTACAAGAGTGCACAGTACTTAAAAGAATATTATAGCTAATGAAAAAACTTAATGAACACTAACCTACTTATCTACCAATTTATTACTTTGTAAGTTTTTTTACAAACTTAAAAAGCAAAACAATCCATGTTCATAAAACAATACGAAATATTGAAAAAGAATCTAATAGTAACACGCTTTGGCAGGATTCATGTGATAATGCGTCTTTAAGCTGAAATTGTTTGCACACAATTTTACACTTCAATAGCAGGAATATTATCTTTCATGTAAGGCAATAGCCGCCGTTCAAAAAGATTGATGTCAAGCTGTTGTGGCTCTCAAGCTTTTAGCGGATAACTAGAGAAAAATAGCGATGAATAAACCGTTCAATATTCGCTTAATCTTTATTTAAAGTTCAGACATTGGAATATTAGCTTAAAGTATTACAATTCTATTAAATCGTAAAGAAACAAATATGTAAGCTATTTTAAAAATGGAATTACATGCCTAAAGGTGCGCTTACACAGGCAATATTGTGAGCAATAATTGCTTGGCAATACTAATGGAGCAATCTGGATCAATTTGGTCAAACTCAAACTCAATCTCAAAATGTTTTATTTCATATGGGCAATTTGCAATTTCGACCAATTTGAACCGTGCCCTAACTGCTGACGTTTTGTAAGTGCCCATGTAGGACGCTACAAATAAAAAAAAGAAAAGCTCCGCACTTCACTTTGAGAAACGCCTTAAATAATAATTGATAGATAGTTTTAAACTTAGTAAGGAGTGGTTTAGTGATTGATGGAGTGCCTTCTGTCGGAGTCCTTATCGATTACTGTCGATATGGTAAAGTCTACCTACTAGCTTGACAAGCGGTTTCAGCAGCGTGAATATAGCTGGCTTCCGCCAGCGGTTTTCCTCGAGTGATAAGATTTTGAAGGAAAAATTCTAGAGCCTCTGTCCTTCCTTAAGATTTGATCTATCTCTGTAACAAATTTCATCAAAATCAGTTAAATGATTTAGACGTAACGTGTAACAAACAGACAGAGTTACTTTTGCATTTATAGTGATAAGTAGGGATATAAAGAGCACTTCTTTTCAGGATACAACGTCATTCTATGTTATAATCCTGGACGCGGTCTAGCCGAGAGCCGAGTTTCAAATTTTTATTTTATTTTATTTTATTTGGGAAATAAAACGTCATTACATTAAACATAATAATAATGAGTTATATAAAACTAAATCAATGTAATAACAACAACATTTTCCGCATATTATTTAAAAGGTATGCTATGATGAAGAGTCAAGTTAAGTATTATCCATATTCAAGTAAGCTATTATACTATTATACAGCAAACAATTTAGACTGGGTATAAATGAAAAGGTTGAAGGTTTTTTATCGAGATGTTGTTGGCATGCCCTTTTATTGGATACTTACTAACATTTGTCTGCGGTTTTGCTCGCGTGTAAAAGTTATATTTCAGTGAAAAATATGTATGCTTATGACACTTTATGATAATGTAACACTACTTTACCAGTGAAAGCATTTATCTAATAGAATGAGTAGTTATATTGATAATCTCCTACATACAAACTCACAAACATTACCTCTTTATTAGTATAGATTTATTTGTTTTAGTATTTTCATGTTGAAACATCACACCGGTAAGTGAAGTAATTTCCATTTAATATCTTTTCGTAATGTTTGTTTTTCTACTAGAGTAATTTACGAAGAATACTTAGAAGTTCGTTAGCTTAAATGTTTTGTGTGAAGCACAGTACTTTGTGCTATCAACGTTAACGCTTGATGAGAAAGAATAAAGTAAGATAATTTCTTTGAAGGGAAAGGTTTGGGAATTAAAATTCTACGCTATGCCCCTAAAGAAATGAAAATTCCTTTAGAGTCGTAATTGGCTATTCTGTTAATTTTTTCGTGTTCAAATTGGGAATGTACGTTCTTAATTAGTCACCTAGAAACTTCATAGAACTTTTTTGTATCATTAGAACTTAAAAAGTATCCGATATCTCGGCAGTGTTACAAGCGTCATGATTACGGATGAACTAAAGTCATTGCGGGTGGACGTTTATGAGCAAACGAATCTACCCTCTTTCTCGTTCGTATTTTCGAAACAATAAATACACACGGCAAATATCCTGTTTTAAGTTTTAATGATACTATTAGTGACCATGATAGATTAAAAACTTGAACAGTTGATTTGTTTGAAGACGAAAGCCACCCAACTAGCACAAATGGGCTGCATTAGGGCTTTGGAGCGTATCCGATTATTACTTATGGTAATAGACGTAAGCGCTAGAGCGTCTACTACAGACTTAAAGCAGCCGCTTTAGCGCTATTTGGGCGCCATTTTATGCAACCTAAAGTTCCATTTAACCTGCACAACGGTTGCATAAAGGTTCCTTAATAGCTATAACGATTTATTAACGCTATACTAAAGCTCTCGTAGCGCTACTTTTGAATGATTTTGAACTACTTTGAACGAATGAATTGATTATAGTTCTTTATTGTTTATCTTCAGTTGACATTATTTGTAATATTTTGGTGAAGTGTTTTCGTCGCCATCATGAAAATAAAACAAAAAGAAGTAAAAGTTTGTATTCTGTATTAGCAAGATATATAAAGATACTTAAAACGCTGTCCAGTTTACTGTAGATATATAAGATAATTTTCGAGTAATTTTAACGCGCTTTTATGATATTTAAAAAATTAACAAAAGATATGTGATATTTTTTATTTGTTATACAGAATAAATTTTATTTCCGTATTTTTACGTGTCGCTAACTTACTATTCGCAAGTGGCCGATTGTTTACCGGTACATTTAATGCACATTTAACTGAAAAACCAATGTATATCAACTCAATTTTGCAAGTGAATTATAAGTTTTCTTAAAAAATCATGGCGTCATTGTAATGTAGTCATAACCTGCAGTTTTAGCTCTAATCCCTTTTGAGAATCATAGCGCTAATTTTCACCCTTCTAACGCTTCCAGTGATTTTTGTTCCCCTAGTGCAACTCACAGCCACAAAAAGCTCCTATTTTCCTGTTGTTGAGGTTATAAGATCTAGTTACGTACTTATTCGTTTAGCATCCATTTTTATTAAATCTATACTAATATTATAAAGCGGAAAAGTTTGTTTGTTTGTTTGCTTGAACGCGCTAATCTTCGAAAGTACAGGGTGGATTTGGATGAAATTTAGTATGGAAGTAGCTTGAGTAGTATGCATAAGAGTTTCTATTATTTCTATAATGAAACTTATAGTAGTATAGTAGTGGTTACTATAACTATAACCTATAAAAGTTACAATGGAAACCACTGTGCAGCTGTGAGTGGCAGAATGACCTTCGTAACTCTCATATAAAGGTGTAAGTGGTAAATGAGTTCTACCGTGGACTACTGTGAAGGCTAGGGTAGTATTTGATTCAGCTTATAACACCTTAAGTAACTTTTGTAGATATAGACGTTTACGGATGCAGATATGCAACTTTGAACTGCTTTTTGAACCCTTAAACCACAATTTTACAGCCCAAAGTAACAAAATAGGCTGCTATTTCCACTAATGTGCTCGTTGGGCATGATATCAAGACATGAGGATTCAGGTCTATAGATACTATTACTTCAATGATAGGATTGTATGAAAATAGTCAAGACACTTAGGTGAAAGGAGCTTGTGGCTAAATAAAACCAGCCGCGCGGGAAGATATTCAAAATTAAGCAAAAACGTGTCAAGGTCTATCCGTGGAAGGGATCATTTTTTGGTATTTTTTTCGGAGTTCTGGGTGGAGCACAGGGGTGTGTCAGACTTCTACTGAGTATTTAACAGCTCCCACCCTGTTCCTTTAATTGGCTTTACGTTCCAGGGTCGTGTTATCTCGTTGGAATATTTCTGAAACCCCGGCAAGAGGGTATTAAGCATATTAAAGCTGTTGGTCGCAACTTTCAATAATACATCTTTGACAATCGTCATGATTAGTCAGAGGCTAGAAAACTTAAAACAAATCTTGCCCCTTATCCTTAGCCTTAGTATCGAGGTTCGAGGTCGAGTTGTGGAGGTGAGATAGGTAGCTGATCATATTAAAATACTGTTACTTAGCTTCATCCGGTTAGACCGGACGTTGACCCGGACATAGTTGGTAAAAGTTTAAACAGATAATGATGATAATAATATTGCACACAGTTTGCATATTGCAGATACATAGTATAGATCAGGTCATCAGGGCTTTCCTAACTGTGCGTCGCGACGCCCTGGGGCTCTGTAGCATCGTGAGGCGATAAATGTTTGATTTTTATGTTTTGTTCTTTATTTTCTAAAAAAACTGGTCAACTGCGTGTCGGGCCACGCGCAGTGTAGGGTTCCGTAGTTTTTATAACAGCCAAGTGCGTGAGTTTTTTTTTTATAAAACTCATTTAAATATGAAACTAGCGCGATACAACTGACGCTTAGCGCCATCTATCGCTCGAGTTGTTCAAAATTTTCGAGTCAAATACAATTGGTCGACTATTACTCGTAAACTTATAAAGCCCACTTATGTGTGATAGTTTTCCTTTAAACTTGGTTATATATAAGTACTACTGGTAGAGGGGGGGAGGGACATGACTCTAACGAAAATTGGTACTTTAAAGCTTGATAAGTCACGAACGGTTTACTTAATCAATAAACGGTCTTCCCAAACCCCTAATATGTTTGAAAGACCTATCCAACGATATCCTACACTATGGGAAGGACGAAAAAAGAAAATTATTATCCGACTTTACATGTAGGGGAGGTACCCTAAATAATTGTTTTTTTTTCAAAATTTCATTTTACCACTTTTTCGGCGTCATTAACGTGTATACTCATACCAAATTACAACTTTCTAGTACCAATGGTTTTTGAGCTGAACCGCGGACAGACAGACAGACAGACAGACAGACAGACAGACAGACAGACGGACATGGCGAAACTATAAGGGTTCCTTGTTGACTACGGAACCCTAATAAAAAAATTAGAAGCTATTTGGAGTTTTTCTGACAAATTGTTATTAAACTAGAACTACAACTAGTAGGTAAATGTATGGCAAGAAGGCCAGGGCGTTGCAAAAATATGGCAACTTCCCAAGGGCGTTACAGTTAAAATAAGTTTGGGAAGCCCTGCTATAGACGAACGGCGATAAGCCATCGTTACATGGACGTGGACATGCCACGCATACTCACAAAATGTTTTGGGAATACTTTCATTGTGCGTATTGTCTGGTAGATATCGCTCTCAGCGATAAGACTGCCATTATTGGTGTACAATAAAGTATATTCTATCTATTTATCTACAGCTAAGGAGTGGAATTCCCTGCCGGAGTCTGTGTTTCCTTATAACTGTAACCTGGGAGACTGTACGTCAAGAGAGACTAAGTGACCTACTTCTAAGCGTGCTTCATCATTGACCATCGTCATCGCTTACCATTAGGTGTAATGGTGGTCAGACGTGAGCCTACAAAAAATAAAAATTAATAAGGTATAACTGTTGTTACAGGAGAACCAGTGCATGCGCATCAAGATCCTGGGTGACTGCTACTACTGCGTGTCTGGTCTGCCGGTGTCACGCCCCAACCACGCCTACAATTGCGTCAACATGGGACTGCAAATGATCGATGCCATTCGGTAAGGAGTCATATCTTCAGAATGTGGTGTAAAATACAAATAAAAACAAAACTAGCTTTTGCCCGTGACTCTGTCTGCGTTCGACCTTTGTTTCCATGTAATTTTTCTAACCTTTTTCCTTTATACATTTTTCTTTCATCCATACTAATATTATAAATGCGACAGTAACTCTGTCTGTCTGCCTGTTACCTTTTCACGCCTAAACCGCTGAACGGATTTAGATGAAAAGAGATGGCTAAACGTCTGCACCCAGCACGGTTAGCGCGGTTAGCACGAATAGGAATTTCACACTAACCCGTAATATTTAAATATTCATTCATAAATTATTTAGTGTTTAATCATTTCTTATAATTTTCGTGAACTAATAAACATAAAAAAGTTTCATAATTGTTTTTATGCTTTGGTACTCAGTGCGTTCATTATCTAGTTTAGGCAGAAATTATAAGTATTTGGCTGAATTAATCTTTAAGATCTTTTTCAAATACATTCATCATTTCAACCATAATGTTATTTACGTTGTCTGTGAATACTATTTTTATTTTAACTCATTTGGATAGGTAGTTTAGGTTTTACAACAGAATACTTATATTATTATGATTTTTGTGGAGATTATCTATTGTAAGTCCGTTGTATATAACTGTCCTTATGTAGATATTTACTTTAAGTACCTTAATGCAAAATCGCCAGTGAAAAACCCAATTATCAATTAAAATCCTCACAGACACATTAAAACGCCTAGATAAAAGTTTATGGCAATGTCATTGTTTGAAGTTTTGGTACCTTTGTTGTAGGAGTTACGTGATTTTATTTTCAGGATTGTGGAGATATGAGAAGTTCCTGAACCTTTTTAATTACAAAATACTAATTTTCAGCTATTCAGCATTATATATTGCAAGGAACCATGTTTATTCATGCGTTTTCATTGCGGGGGCAGTAGTCCATATTTCAATTTAGCCATGTCTTTTGGCATGGAAATAGTTTAGGATCCTGGGAAGAACATGGGATAGTTTTTAACCCGGAATTCCCACGGGATCGCGATTAACCTTCCCACACGAACGAAGTCGCGAGCAGAAGCTAGTATGAAAATAAAATAATAAACGTTATTGTATTGCATTATATTGCATACAAAACCTTGACAACAACGAACACAACAGAAAAATAATTATCCAATTTAGTACTTCGCACCTTTAGTAAAGTTATTCAAGTCAAAGTACATTATTTAAGAATATAAATGAAACTTAAACTACATACTTATATCTCAAAAGACATTTGCTATGAATACAGAGACGCATAAACCATTCCCGCAGGAATAAAACCAATATACATACAGAGCACGACAATTTATTCTATAAGTCAGCAGACGGTCATGATTTGTAGAAAAATCTGAACATAACCAAACCAATAACCATCTAGAAATACTACGTCATTGCACTACGCCATCTTTTGGTCAATTTTTACAACACTATGTTTTGTTGTGAAGCTATTTAAAATTAAATCATTAATTAGACTAATTAACCGATTGTAAAGGTTGCACAGTTGGTTGACCTTGGGTCCTGAATTAGGCGGATTCTTGGAACTCAGGTCGGTGACAGTGTTCAGCCATGAACTTTATTCTGAAGAATCCATCTAATAAGTTACATAAGCTGTAGTTTCCCAGTGATTCCGGGCCCGGCTTACGAGTCGTGAGTTTGAACCTAGTCAGGCATATTACTTTGGATAATTTATGTCACCGTACTGCTCTTAAAACGGTAAACGTAAACATTATGAGGAAACCGGCATGTAGGTACTAGGACCAGAAAACCTAAGACATACGACATCCACAAATCTGCATTGGGCCTGCGTATAGAATTACGGCCCATTTCTTCTTATAGAAAGGAAGAGAGGAGAAAATGAGGCCTGTATCCTAACAGTGGGACCATTATATGCTGATTATGTCAATGCTCTGCTGAGGTTACTGGAATGTGTTCGCTTAATGGTAAGGAATAAAAAATCTGTGGAATGGAAATTTATGGTTTTTCGTTTACATGACAATTTTTCCCCCAGGTTCGTCCGCGAAGCAACGGGTTTCAACGTGGACATGCGCATAGGCATCCACACTGGTAACGTGTTGTGCGGCGTACTGGGTCTACGCAAGTGGCAGTTTGATGTGTGGAGCGATGACGTCACGCTGGCCAATCACATGGAGTCTGGTGGTATTGCTGGGTGAGTTGATCACTGATAATAAAACAAACTAATTATTGTAAAAGATATACTGGTATAAAGCTATAAAAAACGTAATAACAAAAAAGTGTGATACAATGGTCTGATCGCCAAAATCAATCTTTTACGGACAACTAGTACTGACTAAATTTGAAAGGACAACAGAATATATATAAATAATTAAATATATACAGCGAGGCGATTAGGTTATCACATTAATTGAAACCACGTACTCTTTATTAGGTATTTTATCATATACAATTAAAATAATTTAACAATAAACAATATTATAGCCGAGGGAACTTTTTTCCATTTTAATATTTAACAACATCATGTATTGCATAAACGTAATCAGCTGACCAATCAATCGGCACGTGCTCTGCCGGCGCCAGCACCGTGGTTTTGCCGCTTTTCCAGGTCAGTAAAATAATATTATAAAGGTTTATTTATTTTTTATCAATAACGCCATTTATTTTGTTTGAAAAATACATTTTCTCAATTTTAGTAAAATTATTTATTTTATTATTTTAACAGACTGATAACAACTTGTAATACCTGCTATTCAATTTAATGTGATAACCTAATCGCCACCCTGTATGCAAATGCACAAATAAGCTTGCTTGCCTCGAGGGGGGTGCAAAAAGAGGACCAGTACCTAATTCATACATCTCATTCTATATGCATATAAATAAAATTGAAACGTCTGACGTCTGTCTGTGAATTCAAAATGGCTGTGCAATCTCAAGTGAGAATTATTTATAAGATACTAAAACGCAAACAACTTTACAGACAGTTAACCCTTTATGTTATCTGTCTGTCTTCGTATTTGTCCGAGCTTAATATATGGAATGGCTGAACCGATTTCAATGGGACTTTTAGGCAGTCACTCCTTGTAAATCACTAGTGCTCAGCTGCATTCGGTTACTCTGAAACCGACTCGAACATGGTTGTTAAAAAGCTAAACAGATTATTATGCTGATATACTTATATTGCACTATTCCTATAATGGACAATAATTATCCTTGAAGATCTTTTAAATAAAATAGTACAAAATATAGAAAGTCTAATTCAATTGTATGCCGCACCATTAAACCATTCTGCGCGCTCATTTTTTATGAACCGTTGAATCCATTTAAGCTTTTACCGGCTTGCTTTATGGCAGCACTATCCACTAATCAAACTTCAGCATTAATTTTTTCAACGTTTTTAGTAAGGTTTTGCTGCAAAGTTAGTGAAAAACGATATAATAAAACCTGTTAAGTGTAAGTTGTACTGGTTCACCGAGGGTAGTTCAAGTTCAATAGTACCGAACTAATTACATATTCATGGTTTTTTATTTTTCCCTATACGTGTGCCACAACATAGATATTTCTTACCAAATTTAATGACTCTAGGTCGAAAAATAAGCGACATAAACGAATTTTTAATCACACTGAATTTCAAGATTGGAAAAAAAAATTGGCGACCAACAGAGATAATGTTTGTAGCCCTAATGACGACTATTGCTTGAAAATGTAATAAATATCAATAAAGTTACTTCAATCGAGCCCTTTTGGTTCTTAACACTTGGACCATAGGATGGCCATGATCCAAGGGGTAAAGAACCAAAAGGGAATTGCGTTTATTCTGTAACGGAAACCCCATATCTATCCAAAAGGACTGAAGACAACATCTGGTATGGAGTCTCTATGCAAAGTTTCAGCTCAAAATAAGTGACTCACAGAATTGATCCCAAATTATCGGTTTTATATGTTTCTTGAATACCAATAATAACAAACGTGTCACAGCACTATGAGGGTCATCACTTTCCACGTCACTTGCCAATAAAACGATAATTCTCTTCGTTCTTCTTAATTTGAAAAATTCGGTCTCTGGTATCAATGTATTGAAATTTCTAATAAGTTCCACACATGTAGACATAGGATTATAAAACCCTTGCCATATCGTTTGTTATCATCCAAAGAAGCCGTGCACTTGTATGTATATACCCTTTAAATTACACGTTGTTTATTTTGGATTATTGTAACATGTTCGTTTGTGGTGTTATATGGTAAAGTAGGCTATAAGTATATGGTGCAAAGACCAATACTTATTCTGAACTTGGCTTTTAAGGGAATCATTGCAAATTATAAATAGTCCTACATTGAAGAGAAAGCTACGCATTCCTTCTAAATAAATATTCAAAGTAAGTAACTAAACCTTATCCAAAGAGTAATTAGAGTAACAAAAAACTCCAAACAAATCCAAAACTCAAATAAAAGATCTAGCAGAAAAGTTTCAATGAAATTAAAGTTTTAAGTTACTTTTTTCTCAATAGGTATTTTACTCTACGAAACTTCCAACTGGATGGCGATTTCAGAGAGAGCTGGCAAACATAAAAAAGGATATTTTGTAATATCGTTCTTTTTATCAAATTGAAAAATTATTTTATGCAAAATGGAAAAAATCAGAATAGAGAGAGTTTTTAACTGTAACAAGTTACAGTTAAAAACTATTGTAGTTTTCCTGGTACTTGTTGAATATTATACGACTTAGAGCGAACGCTGAGTGTTTAGAAAGAGCAACAATTATTCGGAATATAATTTATATTACTTCCATGAATCACCAATTATGAAACCTTTATTTCAAGCAAAGAGGTTTAGTCAAATTAAAAAAAAAAAAAAACAAAATAATAGTGTTGTTAAAATTATAAATTAATGAAAACAAGTTATATTTTTATTTGAATTTTAAAGATATAAATCATAATAATAATTTCAACTGTATATTAAAAATAATACCGTTTAGCCTCACGTTGTTCTTTTTCTATTATATTTATATTTATTATCTGTGTGCATTCTAAGTAAAATGGCGGCACATCATTGTAAAACATAGTGTATTACATTCTCTTTGCATCATTGTTTATTATATTACAACCATTTAAATTGTCTTTTGATGTGATTATTTAAAGGTTAAATTAAATTATTCGGTTTTAAGACATTCGTATGGTACTAACCCAAACTCATATTTTAATTACCTTTTTATATTAGTATCATAAACTATTATTATTCATGCAACAGACGGGTGTATCACTATATTACGAATAAGCTACATGTATTGAGGGGTAGAACAATTTTAAAACGATTTCTATGGAAACGCGTCGTGACATTGTTACCTACCTGGTGTGCTGTAAACTGCCTTTTTTTCTGGATGGGAAAATAATCATCGTATGACTCCTACCGCTGTGCGTGGAGCGGAAGGGAGTGTCAGACTTCTACTGACTAAAAACCCACCATGCTTTCTGTTGACCTTGCATTCGGGGGCCGCAGTGTCTCGTTAGAACAGTTCCCGCAACCCCGTAAAGCAATGGCCCTATCGGGCCCCGTCAATGCTGCTGACTGCTCTTTGAAGCACGCGCGGAACACGACGCGGCTCCGACCCGTGTCTGGTCCTTACCGGACGGTGAGTTACCCCTGCAGCCCGTCCGCAGACCCACGTCTATGGTGGCCGGAGATCAGCTCGTGATCCCCGACGCCCGGGGCGTCTCCCGCAGCGGCTGGGGTGTGAGGAAGATAACTGTCTCTCCCTCACGCGTTCAGCCTTCTCCTTCGCTAGCATGACTGCTTCATAGAAGGAGGCGACTGCATCCCATTCCCTCTCGCTCCGCACCATGGTCTGAACCAGGGCCAGGCGCGAGAGGTCGCCGCTACCGATCGCCTCCACGAGGAGACGGCGGTGCTCCGCCCAAGCAGGGCACACCTTGACCGTGTGCTCCACCGTGTCCTCCGGGTGGTCCTTACAATGACAGCAACCGGGCGTGTCCTCCCGCTTTATCCGAAACAGGTACCTCCTGATACAACCATGTCAGGTCAGTACCTGCGTCAGGCGGAAGGTAAGGACACCGTGGCGTTTCTCAAGCTACTCCTCAAAGAGGGGACTTATCGCCGCGATTGTAGCGTGCCCATGTTGTAAACTGCCTAGCGAAACTTTTTTGTCTACCCATTTGCAACCAATATAAACCTTCAAACCACGATTTTCAGACGAGTACACATCACCAAGTCTACACTTCTACAACTGGGTGGAAGATTTGACGTAGAACCAGGAGATGGCGCTTCCAGAGAGGGATACCTGGCTGATCACAAAGTGGAGACATACCTGATTGTACCACCGCGGGTAAGTTGCGTTTTTTTATTAACAATAAGCTCGCGTTTGACCACCATCTCACCTGATGGTAAGTGATGATGTGGTCGAAGATGAAGCACGCATACCTAGAAGTAATCTATTCACTCTTGACTTAAAGACCAAGGTTATAGCTATCAGGAAACATAGAGACTCCAGCAGGGAATTTCACTCGTTAGCCGTTCGCATAATGAAGGTATTCTGAAAACGTTTTGTGCGTACGTATGAGTGGGATGTCCACCGTGTAACGATGGTACATCGCCGTTTATCTTGTCGTGTGGCTTGGTGGAATTAGACTGTGTAATTCCATCGCACACTCCCCGAAATGTAACTGACAGAAAACCGATAGACTTGCAACTCGTGTGTTTAAATGTGTTTTTTTGTTGTTGTTTAATTAGCACGTTCTATAAAAACGATTTTCTTACTACTTACTTGCTTACTCCTGAGCTTAGGCCTCCCCCAATTTCTTCCACATCTCTCAGTGGTGTGTGTCCTCTCGCCAATTAACGAGGAAGGCATACAGGTGACCCGCAATCTTCTCCTCGGTTCTCAGCTAAAATCACTAGGAAGTGGTAATGGACGGGTGTTTTAGGGTACGGCTGTTTCAATATAAATTTTTGACGATCAAATCCATTGGCTTGAATCAGCTGAATACAATTTCAAAAAACTCTAGATAAATGGTGTGCAATACCAGCTGTGAATTGGGTAGCTGTTGGAAATTGACCCTGATAAAGCAAAATAAAATACCTAAAATATTTATTTTGTAAATTGGTTTTAAATAACACTTTTACAGGTCATGTTTTTTTCGCGTTCTAAGTTTAGCTAGATGAGGCCAATGTTTCCTAACTGACTACTCTGAGAAGAAACGCCGAAACAAACTCAGAGGTCAACGTCATATATTATTAATAATTTATATGGCTAAATTTTTGAACGTGTTTCTTGTAATTATTTTAAATATTTATTTATTGTAAAAGGCAAATAACTGGTTTTTCAGGGGTTTATTTGGGAATACAAGTTAGGTTAAATATTCGTTCACTGTTAAAAAGTTTAACTGTGGTTTACTAAAAAAGGTTTTATAGGCACTTTTTAAAACACAATATTAACGGTTTCTGTAACATAGGCCACGGTACATTTTAACGACACGGTGGGCGCAGTGGCCGAACGATTCGCTACTGAGCTGCATGCTGCAGTTTCGATTCTCGTACCGAAACAAATTTTTCTATGGCAAATAGATATTAGACCCGGATCTTAGTGTTAGTGCAAGTGAATTTAAATGTTTTTAAACACACCGACGATACAAGAATCATTCCTAGAGCAACGATTTTATTTAGAAATATAATTGAAAATAATCAACCTACCAAGAGTTGGTATATTTATTGACCGTGGTTGCGACAATGTTCTAACGAGATACCGCGGCCCCGGAACCTATGTTCCTATGTGCCCTATGGCAGTTGAAAAAACAGGGCGGGCTTTTAGTCAGTAGGATTCTTACACTCCCTTCAGCTCCACCCAAAGTGGGGAATATACAACGTGTAACGGAAACCCCATATCTATCCAAAAGGACTGAAGACAACATCTGGTATGGAGTCTCTATGCAAAGTTTCAACTCAAAATAAGTGACTCACAGAATTGACCCCAAATTATTGGTTTCATATGTTTCTTGAATACCAGTAATAACAAATGTGTCACAGCACTATGAGGGTCATCACTTTCCACGTCACTTGCCAATTAAACGATATTAATTTCTCTTCGTTCTTCTTAATTTGAAAAATTCGGCCTCTGGTATCAATGTATTGAAGTTTCTAATATGCTCCACAGATGTAGACATAGGATTAGAAAACCCTTGCCATATCGTTTGTTATCATCCAAAGAAGCCGTGCACTCGGTATGTATATACATACACTTTAAATTACACGTTGTATAGAAACTATAGAATTCCCCTTATTTCTCAACTATGCATATGCTAATATTTATTAGTATATGATTTTTGTATTTTGTTATATGTATTTTATATTATTATGTTTCAATGAATATTGTTAATGATGTTTGTATACTGACAGCCCTAAATCTGTTTCCTTTAGTTTTGTTCATCCAAAGCCAAAGGTTGTCTGTAAGAGATCGCTCTGAGCGATAAGACCGCCCATTGTACACTAGTTTTAATGACTGTATCCAATGAAATATTGTAAGGTGTACAACAAAGTGTATAATAAATAAATAGAAAATAAATATAGTAATGGAGTCGTTTTATCCATCAATTTCTTTAAAAGCTTAAGAATATTCGGGAAAACAGCTTCTGAGGGTGACATGTGTCAATGAAAATCGTAACGCGCCTGGAATAAGAATGCCATTCGATTTGTTCCACGTCTTGTTAGAGAGATAGGACACGCGACGGAGTGAAGTGGTTGTCAATTCAACACTGATTATATCGAGACATGTAGTTACCGCGTCCGCAATTTTCCGAAGACATTTTTTATTGTTGAAAAACGTAATCATGATTGCACAAGCTTTTTTTGGAATACTGGTTCTTGTTGCTTATGGTTTAAGAGTTAGAATCCTGCAAACTTGTGGTCTTGTTTGTTTATCACTCCAATCTCTTTTTACATTTTGGCAATATCATTCTAAGGGGGCGCAAATCGTTTGATGTCTTTCGTGAATATTGTAATCTTTTTATTCCAAAAATTCAAATTATTTCCTTTAACTTTCCGTATTTTATAAAAAATGTCTAGGTTTATTTTCAATTTATTTAGTTACGGATATTGTTTTAGACTTATAACTTAATATTCTAATTGGGGTGTCTGAGGTATTGCACTTAATCTGTTACACATTGTATAAGAATAGCTTCTGCCCATGGCTTCGTTCGCGTGGGATCGTTTTTCCGCGATTATCGCGATCGCGTCAGAATTCCGAAATAAAAAGTCTATCGGTTACATTTCGGGGAGTGTGCGATGGAATTACACAATCTAATTCCGCCAAGCCCATCATCACTTACCATCAGGTGAGATAGTGGTCAAACGCGACTAATTTCAATAAAAAAGACACGTCTTTGTTTAAGATTGATGATAACCGACACAATGCTTTTGAATCTAGTCCTGTGTTAGTGCTTTTGTGAAAAATTATAAATCACTTCGTTTTGAAGCAATGGTTGTTATTATTAGCTAAAATTGCGTTAGATTTAGAAGCCAGGACTATTTTATATGAGTATTTTTCTTAAGCCTCAATAGCTTGATGGCTAAGGTGTCGGATTTGTGATTGAGAAGTCGCAGGTTCGAACTCCACCCAACAAGCATATTCAGCTTAGTTGGAGGGTTTAACAAGATTGCTAGTAGGTAATGTGAATTCTACCCATATTGCTAGTTATCTACAAAGTGTAACGGAAGCCCCATATCTATCCAAAAGGACTTAAGACAACATCTGGTATGGAGTCTCTATGCAAAGTTTTAGCTCAAAATAAGTGACTCACAGAATTGTCCCCAAATTGTTGATTTCGTATGTTTCTTGAATACCAATAATAACAAACGTGTAGCACAGCACAGCACTATGAAGGTCATCACTTTTCACGTCACTTGCCAATAAAACGATAATTCTCTTCTTTCTTCTTAATTTGAAAAATTCTTTCTCTGGTATCAATGTATTGAAATTTCTAATAAGTTCCACACATGTAGACATAGGATTAGAAAACCCTGGCCATATCGTTTGTTATCATCCAAAGAAGCCGTGCACTCGGTATGTATATACCCTTTAAATTACACGTTGTATAAAAAATAAGTATTTTTCTAGAAAATTTCCGCTGTTTTTTTATCATTTTGCTGTTGAGTTTTTCTCAACTTTATAGTAAAACCTTTGTGAAAGTTCTTAATTCGAAACAGTCAATTTAGACCAGCTTTTGTTTCAAGTTTTCTTTATCAAGCACCCTCTTCAGTTTTCATCGGATATCCAAGAATATCCGTTTTAACAAAATATTTTTATTTTGAGCGACTATCGCACCATTCTTGCTCGGATTTCAAGCACGACATTTAAGATAGATTCCATGTTTTTTGCAAGAATTTACTTTACTTCCTTTAAATAAGCCAAACGTACGCTAATTATAACACAGTTATACAAAACAGAGCTAGTGTGTCGTTGTAGTTGAGACAATCATTGTATCACGTAAAACTATACATAGCATGTACATATAATCATCTCGAAAAGTATATTATGTCTATCAGCTGAGAAATTTGTTGTCAAAGTCCTAGAATGTCATCGTGTTTGCACAATATTCATGATGTTCTACTAGATAAAACTTTAATATTTAAGTAATAGAAAATCCCGATTAAAAAGGCAATGAAGAGAGTGTAAAATGGATTACTTTGTACAAAGGTAATGACTACCTAAATATGCAAAAAATAGCCAAGTGCGAGTTAGACTTGCCCATAAAGGGTTCCGTAGTAACTACGCCCAATAACCTTTTTTTTTCATAGTGTTTGTATGAAATACAAAGTTATATTTGCGGTTTTAGAAAATGTACTATATCTCAAAAACTATTGACTCGATCTCGTTCAAACCAATTATCGTTGAAAGTTTTAATTAAGATCCACAGCATATATTTTTTCAGATTTTTCACTGCATTATTATAGAAGTTAGGGGGGGACACATTTTACCACTTTGGAGGCTTATATTTTTTAAACGATTGACTTTAAGAAAAAGTTATTAAAGAAACCTCAATGTTATTTTTAAAGACCTGTCTATAGATACCACACACGTATAGGTTTGATGAAAAAAATATTATTAATTTCAGTTCTATGTATGGGGAGCCTTCTTAATATTATATATTTTTTAAATTTTTCATAAAAATCGGAAAGCGGTTAACAGAATACATCTACCTACCAAGTTTCACAAGTGTAGTCCTAATAGTTTCGGAATAAAATGGCTGTGACATACGGACGGACGGACAGACAGACAGACATGACGAAACTATAAGGGGTATCTGACATACATATAGTTTCTTAGAGGATTATACACGCTCTGCATCCATGAAATAGGTATTAATTGTTTCACTTGCTACAGAACCTCCTATACTATTATATTTATTATTATCTATCCTATTCCTATATTCAGCAGAGATGGATGGATGCAGGGATGGATGTATCAGATGTATGGGATGTTTGTTAGTCTTGCACGCAAAAACAACCGAAAGGATCTGAATGAAATTCGGTATGTAAATAGCTGAAATCCTGGAATGACACAAGTCACATTTTATTATGGAATTGCCACGGGGTTTAGACTAACGTGGGAAAACTCTCTCACGCTAACAGCTTTCCGTTATACTTTGTAAATCTGTAAATACAAGGGGTTATAATTATGTTTTTTTTTAAACATTGAATTTAAACTCATTGATTTTCGTTCTCCGTTACATTTCATTTCTCGTTCCCTATTACATACAAAGTTTAAATCCAGCAAAATCTTCTAAATTAATGAACTGCCAAAAAGACTCCCGACTGCAAACAGACCTTAAAAAAATAATTTTCCTTAAATTATTTCCGTCTTTCATCAATAAAAGAATTATCGTGATTATAACAGAAATCAATCAGTTGTTAAATCCTTTCCAATTGATTGACTCGTGTCATTTGATCACTTCAATTAAAATTCAAATTCAGCCTTCATCGAAAAAGTTTGAAAAATGATTGGTTCGCAAACGAAGTATTCATGGTTCGACTCCATCGCGCAAAAGCAACCAGTCACAGTTTCATTGAATTGTAAATCATTTGCTTTCAGTTCAGTGAGTGTAATAAAATCAAAATTACTGGCATTGGAAATAAGTTGCTTTTATAAAAGAATGCATCTTTCTCGTTTAAAGTGTAGTAAAAATATGAATATGTTTAGGAGACAATTTTGTGACTTTTCGGGAAAAACTAGCTGTTAAAACCTGAATACCTCGCAAACATACGCAAATGCAGAAAGAGAAAAGGTTTGGTAATAAAGTTATAGTCAGTGGAATTTTATATGCCAGTTTGTACCACATATTGACTACAAAGTTACTCAAACACGCGTTGAAAGACTCAATCAATATTTACATTCGTAATCAACTCGCGACTGCTTCCAATAAGTTTGACAATCCCGTATCACCAAAGTTGCATGATAACTCTCATATCGTGTGTATAGTGTTCAATCAGGCATGGAGCGATGTCATTGGTCCCGTATATTGCCAATATCCGAGTATCACTACAAGTGGAATAATATATGTCGAATTCGAGCCAATGTTGCATGCATGAAAGATTAAGATTACTATTGCGGACTATAGTTAATATACTGTAAAGGAGCTCCGTGTACCCGATGGTCTGACTTAATAAAACCCGTCACCGGTCATAGTGTATCGACAGCTCTACGGAAAGCCGAAGACAGAGTGGTGAGGAGGAATGTTGTTGCATCTGCATAATAATATCGACGCAGCACTCATAAGAGATACGACCTTCAGCAATGAAGAATACGACGAAGAAAAATAAGTCCAAGAGCTCACGCGGAGGCTTAATTCGTTGGTCTTGGCTGTCATCTGTACATCTTTGACAGTCATTACGAGTAGTCAGAAGCCAGAAAGCCAGAAGTCTTACCAAGGGATATCTTCCTAGCTACTGAGTTGTGAAGGTACTCGGCTGCATCCGTTAGACTGAATTCGACGCTTACATTGTTTGGAAAAGACTGAGTTAGCATATGACCACTACTATATGAGACTTTTTTATAAGTCATTAATAGAGTTAGACTTCAGATATAATTATACGATATGTTAACTAACAGAGGGCGTTCCCGTTAACCCGCAATAGTATAAGCACATCAATTAGATCGCCGCACATGCGGCCCGTCATTCATAAATAAATTGCGACGTTGCCGTCCTTCAAGTACGCGTGTACAGAGTGTTTCTTTTATGTATCAATTTAACATTTTTAGTGAATATTTTAATATTAAAAAAAATAAATCATTTTGTTTTCGAATGGTAATATTTTTTTAGTATGTATGGATGCTATACTATTGCGGGTTAACGGGAACGCCCTCTCTTAGTTAACTTACTGTATGTATAAGTACTATCGTTCGAAAACTAATAAAAAAGAGCATTTTCATACATCAAAAAGAAAACAACAATCTTAGTTTTCTTCCTTTCTTCCCATTTCTTCCACGTAATATCTTTTGTTTCTTTATCGAAAGTGAAAGACTTGTTTATTCCTCCAAGTTACTGTTGATGTGCTGAAAAATATAAAATATTTACATTTGCAATGAGTTGTTTATGAAATCAATATTTCTATCCAGAGGGAAATGCTTTAAGCATTATCTGTACATATTTCAGTATCAAGTTCCGCACAATGTAATGCAAGTGATAAGCTTGAAATTTAAAAATGATTTTCTGTTTTTGATGTCCCTACAGTTAATCGACTAGAAAAAGTCCCAAATAATTCATTTTACGCAGAATTTTCACCAATAGAGAGAAAGAGAAGGTATATATGTAAGTATACTACGTACACGTACGTACAGAAAAACCGAGAATTTAAAAGATTTGTAATGCGATGTCAAGAATATATTTTGTGCGTTTACATTGCAAACGCTGGCTAGACCTAACGAGATAATGTAGGTTCATTTTCTCGTTAAGTCTAGCCAGCGTTTTACGCAATTGAATATCAAAAGCTGTTCAAATAAATAATGGATTATTATTTACAAAGTTATTTAAGACAATACAGTATTATTATTTATCAAATAAAATGCGTTGTGAATTTCGTGCAAATCGAAATTGCCCTTTAAGGTGTGTCCAAACATCGAGCGGCAATCGAGAGCGACTGACGCGCGCGGCCTGCCACGCCGCCATGTGATTAGATGACTGCCGCGCCCGAACGCTTCTGGCTACCTACCGCTCACGAACATTCTAGAAATGCCACGTGTTGCTGCCGCACTCTTGCTGCTCAATGTTTGGACACACCTTAAGGTGTGTCCAAGCATTTCTAGGACATATTTCTGCCGCGCTCTAGTTAAGACGAAGCCGACTAATGTTTGCGCGGTAGTACTGCGCGGCACAACCAAGATACGCCGCGGGCTTCATTTAGCATCAAAATTTTTGGCTATTTCATTCCACAAGTCTTCACGTTTGTTTTTATTATGGTATTCTTTTTGTCGAGGATCCCATAACTCTGTAAAAGATCCATACTTTTCTATTAAACGAATCGATGTTTCGTTGTCCGTGTTTGTGCGCAGAAATACGTCCAAACACAAATACTGCCGAATGTTTACTAAGAATGTTCGTGCGCGGCTGGTATCCAGAAGCGTTCGCGCGCGGCAGTCGTCTAGTCACATGGCGACGGGCCGCGCGTGGCAGCTGCGCTCGATTGCCGCTCGATGTTTGGACACACTTTTACAGTATATGATGAAAACGAGTAGGTTGTATAGATTATATCAGATATTCAAAATGAGGAGTAGAGTGGGTTGTCTTTAAGTACATATCGTCTAATCTTTTATTTATATATTTATGATATACTCCTTAGGCTCACGTTTGGCCAGTATCTCACCAGATGGCAAGCGATGATGTTGATGTAACTTATTCACTCTCATTTCAACACCCCCTGGTTAATAAGTAGGTACCTACGTAATTCCGCTCCTTAGCAGCTAAGCTTAGCTTAATCATAATAAAAAACGTATTAATCACTCAACTCATTAGTATTTACATTGCACCCGTGCGTAGGCGGCGCGGGTCGCTAATAATTCATTATTAAACTACCAATTGAATTATTTTCTTCAGTTTTAAGTAAATATTCGCCCTCTTACTAAGGCACTTACAAAGTAATTTAACAAATTCATTCGGGAAAATCTGTCGCCATATTGTGGGTTATTTGATTATCTGACAGAGCTAAGAACACAGTGTTGTCGATCGCTAGATACGTTACAGAATTCAGTTGCTAAACCAGCGTTTGCTATCATATTCTAGTTGTGTTAGACGTAGCCCCGTAGCATACAATGATAATGCTCTTATTAAACACTTATTATTTTTCTTCATATAATGTGCGTGTCTGTGTGTGTCGAATCAACTTCTATCTTTATTGTGCCACCAAAATCAAAACGCGAATTTGAAATGAAAAACATTTCTTTGCCGCGTAGGTACTGGACCGGCCGCAGCGTTCTACGTCAGCTCATACTTATTTATAAATTGCTGATTATTTAATACTAACACTTCACCCACGACTTTATCTGCGTGTATTTTGAAATAATTTAAAGCCTTACCCCTATAATGCAGTTTACTATTGGTATATTAGAACTACAGGCTTTGGAGATAGAATTTTTATAATTGGATCATTCGTTCCGAGGATTACCCCCTACATAAAAACTTACAAGCAAATTTTACTTCTTAGTATAGATGAAGTAAGTTAGAACCTACTAGTTTTTTTTTTTTACTGAACTGCCAAACTTGGGTTGAATGTTTTGAGAATTGCGCTACGAAGAAGCCGCCGAGGCCTGTCAGTATTCTGTGGTTAAACCAGCGTAATTGTTGGCATAAGGCACGTGGGTGGGATTTGATTCTGTTTTTCTAAGTAATAACGTTCTCGCCTTGATCTTGTTGGTTTTATTACTTATTGTTTTGGCCCCATTTTTTGCACGATAAGATCTTCGAAGTAAAGTAGCTTTCTTTGGATCGATGACCATCTCGAGTCGATGGTGCATCTTATTCCACGCGCGCATCAAAGAGCCGTCAGTAGCATTTATTGCAAGGGTTGTAGGAATGGGCATGCGGACAGCGAGTAAAGGGCAACTCGCTGTCCGACCATGGACCATGCCCGGGTCGACGGCGCGTCGTGTTCCACGCGCACCTCAAAGAGCGTCAGCAACATGACGAGGCCCCCCCTGCAGAGGGCCGAAGCCTGCCGGCGTCGTGGGACTTATCCCATTACCGTGACCCCTGTACGTAAAGGGTTATTGAAGGAACACCGTGGATTTTAGTCAGTAAAAGTCTGACAGTCCCTCCCACCCTGCCCGGGGTGGGAGGGCTTATTTGATAATTTTACCACGCTAAAAAAAAAAAGGTTTGTAGGAATGTTTTAACGTGATACCGTAGTTCCGGAACGCTAGACTGGGTGAATAGGCATTTTCTGGGCTCGCTCGTTTGATCGTAGACCTCATCTTACACTTACCATCAGGTGTGATCGAGGTTTAGAGCGGGCTCATTCGTAATAAAAAAACCGTAAAATAAATATAATTCTCTTTTACTAATCCAACCAATCATGTCCAGCTAACAGCTATAACAGAGTCATACGAACTGAAATTGTTTTATCATCAACAATTACTTGAAAGTTTCTGCCTCTCGGGACAGTAGCGGCTGAAACTAGTGAACTTTAGTGATAAACTTAATTACCGGACACTTGCTAGACTCTGTAATGTAATTTACAAAGTTACGACTGGATTCGGGGTGAAATTAAAACGAGTATTTAGTTTGAAGGCTATAACTGTGAAATTGACTGAAGCGCTAATAAGAAACAGAAGTTTAGAGCTATTAAAATTTGACAAGCAGTACCAGTTTGTGATATTTTCTGTGTAATTAAAAAAAAAACACAATTTATGTTACAAAGGGTGATTAAATTTTAAGGGACGATGTTGATTTTGAATAAAACACAAATTATGTAGGAAATTATTGTCATTTCTTTTTATTATGATAATATAGTATAGTTCAATTATGTATGGAACAAAATATCGGACAAATGGCCGCTGCGACCTCGGTGGCATACCTCCATCCGATGGTTCAAATTTTCGATGACGCTGAGGCATAATTGAGATTCTATGCCGTTAATGTACCGAATTATCTCATCCTTTAGCTCTTGAATTGTTGCGTGTCAAATCACATGATCTTGGCGGCCAGCCCATAAACCGCACCAAACAGTCACTCTTTGTGGGTGCATTGATTTTTCGACAATCATTCTTGGCTTATCATTCGCCCAAATGCGATAATTCTGCTTATGGACGAACCCGAATCCGAATCGAAATTAGAAAGATAAAAAATCCGAATTGATTTGAACGCCCATTTTCATAATAAGCCTGAATAACTTTAACGCGTTGCTCGGTTGTGTATCTTTCCATGGTTCAAATTGAGTTGTCTGCAATTGAGAAATGTCAAATAAAATGCAGAAAAAAACTTGACGTTTAGGTGTGGTTCACATTCAACATCTGCCCTTAAAATTTAACCACCCGTTAGCTGAATCAATGCAACGTATCTACCACACTGAGACGCTGAAACTACGTATATTGGTTTAAGGTAACAACTCCTAATAATGAATTTTTGGAAACTGAAACTTTATAGTTTAAGTGTGGCCCACCATATGCTTTACTTTTTTTTTATTCAAAACAATCAACAATGTTACAATCTGAAATAATTCATAGCATAGTACTGCCATCCATCCATCCATCACCAATTTTCCATCTAAATGCATATAACTTGTCCACTGAACATCTAATGAACATCATGAGTGAGATCAAGCGTGTTTAAGTGGCTCACTCGACTGCAGATTGCAGCTGGAAATGCAAAGCTAATAGTCAAATCACTGAACCAAATTCGTGGTCATAGAGCAAATGCGTAATGCTTCTAGTATATACCTTCCCCTTGATTAAAGCCCACTTATGGAACTGAATAATTCAATATGTAACATTTAATATACTCGTAAGTTACAGATCCGTCAATTCTTATTAACTTATGTTATTGTAATCTAAGTTGACACTAGAACAGCTGCCGACAAACCATTTTATAGTTTAGCTGAACATAATAATATGATTAAAGGAAATTTGGAGTAAATAAAATAAAAAATTGGCCAAGTGGGAGTTTGGCTTGCCCATGAAGGGTTTCGTAGTAACTACGCCAAATAACTTTGTTTTTCGTAGTGTTTGTATGAATTACAAAGTTATATTTGCGGTTTTAGAAAATATTCTGTCTCTCAAAAACTGCTGACCAGATCTCGTTCAAACCAATTTTTGTTGAAAGTCTACATTAAGGACATATATTTTTTTTAGATTTTTCACTTCACTAATATAGAAGTTAGAGGGCCACTTTGGAAGCGTATATCTTTTAAACGATAACTTTATGAAAAAGTGGTTTTAGAAACCTCAATGTTATTTTAAAGACCTGTCTATAGACACGCATAGGTTTCATGAAAAAAAAAAAATATTGTCAGTTTCAGTTCTATGTATGGGGAGTACCTTTTATTTTAATTTTTTTTTCTTAAAATCTGAAAGAGTTTTACAGAATACAGCTACATACCCAGTTTGACATGTATAGTCCTAATAGTTTCGGAATAAAATGGCTGTGACATATGGGCGGACGGACGGACGGACAGACATGACATGACGAAACTATAAGGGTTCCGTTTTTTGCCATCAGCTACAGAACCCTAAAAAGTCAGTCCTCATGTAATTTTGCTCGTTGTAAAATAAAGAAAATAATATCGAATGTCACCTCATCTGCTTAGACTTTTTCGTATTACTCGTAATTATTTTGGGGTCAGCTTCCAGTCTAACCGGATACCACTGAGTACGACTATTTGAGGTATTCCTCGAAGCGCTACCATTTTGAAGCGCACCTAATGAAGCGCTCCTTTTTTATTCCTCGGAGCGCTCCTTTTAGTAGCGCTCCCGATACCATGTTATCGGAAAAGGAGCGCTCCGAGGAATAAAAAAGGAGCGCTTCATTAGGTGCGCTTCGAAATGGTAGCGCTTCGAGGAATACCTCGACTATTTTACATGGAGTGACTGTCTAAGTACCTATGTGATCTCCACAAAACATTACCTGCTTGGGTATCACAATATCTCTTGGCAAGAATATTGTTAGATTTTCTGGTTTCTGACTACTCGTAATAACTGGTAAAGGTGTACAAATTACACAAACACTAATATAGCCTTCCCATTTTCATTAAAGCTCCTAAATCTTCCAGACAACCTTTGGAAGGCCAAAGGTTGTCTGGAAGATATCGCTCTCAGCGATAAGACCGCCATTGTAACCAATTTTATTTACAATATTGTTATTTAAGTGTGATTCAATTATTGGTGTACAGTGACCGGCACATCAACCTACTCCAATCTGTCAAAATAATTTAATAAATTTACAACTTTATTACAACACTAGTACTCTCGCGGGGCTTCGCTCCCGTGGATTCTATCACGGTAAAAACATAACTCTCCTTTTTTGCAGTCGGATAAAAAGTAGCCTATAACCTTCCTCAAGCTTCAAGCTACTTCCATACCAAATTTCATCGAAATCCACCCAGTACTTTCGAAGATTATCGCGTTCAAGCAAACAAACAAACAAACAAACAAACTAACAAACTTTTCCGCTTTATAATATTAATAATAACTAGTACTCACGCGGGGCTTCGCTCCCGTGGATTCTATCACGGTAAAAACATAACTCTCCTTTTTTGCAGTCGGGTAAAATGTAGCCTATAACCTTCCTCAAGCTTCAAGCTACTTCCATACCAAATTTCATCCAAATCCACCCAGTACTTTCGAAGATTAGCGCGTTCAAGCAAACAAACAAACAAACTAACAAACTTTTCCGCTTTATAATATTAGTATAGATATAGATGATAAGGTTCAAACTTAATTGGGTAAATTTGACAGATTCGGATAGCTTGATGTGCTGGCGACTGTACAATAAAGTATATTCTATCTATCTATCTACCATTGGCTCAAAGTGCATTTGGAGGCACGGAATAAGATGTATTACTAGAACTTAAAAATCGACACGTGCCGCTCTTATCATTTAGCCACAAGCTGAAACGATATCAAATAAAACTTGAAATATAATTGAAAATGTAAAATTATAGAACTCGATACTATAGACGACAAGGCTTAAGTCCGATCAAAGTTGAGTGAGAAAATAATAAAAGCCTTAATCCGAAAATTTACAAACAGTCTGGTGACTAATCTTGAAGTTCACAGCAGACTTGAGATATGTAGGGGATAGCGTCGCAAGTTGAATTGAAGGATTAGGTACTGTTGATTGCAGTTGTAATCCTACTCGCAGTCTGACTGATTATTGTGGGATTGCTTCTGTCTTTGTCTCTTTTCTTCTGTGTTGCTTTTGGAATTGGTTTTAATTGAAAAATCGTAAAAAATAATCTTTCATCACCAGCTCAGCCCTTTCCCAACTGTGTAGGGATTAGCTTTAGTCTTGCCAAATACAGCTGAGTACTAGAAGTTTACACGGAGCGACTGTCTGTCTGATGTTCTCAACCTAGAGGCTGAGTAACAATGTATCCCTTGGCAATACAGAAGAAGATAAAATAAGGTTATACAATCATGTTAAAAACTCCTTCGAGTACCATGGGAGTGATCTGCCTTATCTCGAAATAGAGGAAGCGTTTGACTCTGCCATAGAGATATTGATAACTATACAATATGTTATCTAACACAGGGTGTTCCCGTTAACCCGCAATAGTATAGCATCCATACATGCTATAAAAAATATTACCATTCGAAAACAAAATATTTTAATTTTTTTAAATATTAAAATATTCACAAAAAATGTTACATTGACACGTACGTATTCATAAATAAATTACGACGTTGCCGTCCTTCAAGTACGCGTGTAAAAATAAAGACATTTTGTTTTCGAATGGTAATATTTATTTTTAGCATGTATGGATGCTATACTATTGCGTGTTAACGGGAACGCCCTCTGTTAGTTAACATACCGTGAATATGTTGCTATAGAAAACCTTGATTTCCCCACTATTGAGAAGTTAAGTTTAGCAGATACATTGTGGACCAGAGAACTTATTATTACTGAGTACCTATTAAAAAATGTAGAAGATGATTAAATGTAACTATTATATAGTAATATTTTAGTTACTTATTCCAGTATTTATCTAGGTCTCCTGTTGGCTTTGCCTCTTAGTAATGTTTATATCAAACACAAACGCACAGGATTAATGTCTGTTTGTTCTTACCTTTAATTGCGTATCCATAAATCTTGGTTGGCAAGGTTTTTCTAGATGTGCTCTTGATATTTTTTCCATTTCATGCTGAATTATGGATAATATTAATGAGTAATGATTTAATTGCGGTTTTTATCACACATTTTGTATATACGGTTGTTTTTTCATCGCGTATGGTATTCTAACAATTTTCTGAACTATAATTGACGGGCGTTTTGGGGGACTGCTTTTATGTTAATTTATGTCGCTCGAAAATTTGTTTTTCATTTTTCATATTCGCAAAGTAGTGTTTGTTGGATCCGAGTAGCAAGTGGAAGATGCCACTTCCCACCTTTGGGCGGGAAAGACTCATAGTAATTGCTTCCCTCTCTAGGATGGGAATAAATTTTAAAAATAGAACTAAATTTGGTTAGGCAGTCGGCTGCAAAAACTCTAACATAAGTAATTAAGAAAAAAATGCTGCGGTGTTGTGAGTGCATAAACAGCCAGTGTAAATTTAAAAAAAAAACTAAGCGGGTCTACCCGCGGCTGTGACGCGGTGTGTTCCATAGTTAAAATTTTAAATAGACTACATAATTTGGCGGGATACTAACTCTGTAAGCTGTATCGAAATATCGGTTTAAATTTGGCAAAAATTTCAAAGGAAAGATACTTAAATACATACAATGACTTTATGAAGTGGCGAGCAGATAAGAAAATAAAATCATTTTCCGAAAGTGTATTTCTTACATACTTCAATGGACTATCTGGCAGAATAATACCTTCTACGCTATGGAGCAGGTATTCAATGCTCAAGAGTACACTACGAGTAAAACACAATGTCGATTTGAAAAGATTCCATAATCTAACATCGTTTCTGAAAAGACAGTCCCAGGGGTTCAAGAGCAAAAAATCTAAGGTTTTCACCTCTTACGAAGTTGAAACATTTTTAAATGAAGCCCTGGCGAGATATTTTTGGCCGTGAAGGTAAGCTATAAACGTTTATCTAGGTAGGGAGAGGTCTTTTACTCAAAAAATAAACATCGAACCCAACGAATTTACTCTAATGTATAGGTTTGCAAAAAGAGGCAATCATAACAATCAAACACACTGAGTAGATTGCGTAAATTAAGAGTAAAGATGTTGGATAGGCATGCATTTCTGGAGTAAAAGATGTCTACTTGTTATTTTATCTACATAGGTACCTAAAAGATAATAAGTAATAGAAGAAATCATGTTTTTCACAGGTGGTATTGATTGATACTCGGTATAAGCGGCGCCTGCAGAAGCAGTGAACTTACAAATTTAACAATTAACGACTTTGAAAATCAAGGCCAGTTATTACTCGTAAAATTTACTAAAAATAACAAATATTGAGTGCATATTTATTGTACGAGGAGAGTTTACACAAATAGTAGAAATATCAAAAAATTAGACCTAATTACATAATAAATTAATAGTTTAAAAAACCAAAAACACGCTTTTAAGACTAATGTAATGAGCAGAAATTAGAAATGTTTACTAGTAGGCAGTCCAAGGTTCCATCAGCCACCTTCCAATTCCGTCGTCAGGCCAGCTCGACGGTACCATAATATTGTATTTTCGTCTAATCTACACATAATTGCCAAGTTTCATGATGATACAACAATTAGAAGTACGTTTAATTCAGATTCTTAGATTTAATTGCATATTTAGATTGTTACAGATCAACCTAATAATAAATCTATGGATTACGCGGTAATTCAAAAAGGTTAAGAAAACCGATAACGGATTTTCTTTATGTTTGTTATAACCTTGAAACCTGATCGTGGTCAAAGTCCATTACGTGGCCTTTCTCACAAGTGCAAACACAACTATGATATTATATTCCATCATGGAATGCCAGTGTCTATCTTCCAGCTTCATCATCAGACCTTGAAACCTAATCGTGGTCAAAGTTCATTACAAGACTTTTCTAAGAAATCCAAAATAGCTATGATACGATTTTCCATCATGAAGTTCCAGTTCATATCTTCCGGCTTCATCATCAGATCAGTTTGATAGTACCATATTATTTTATTGTCATCAGAACTACATACAGCTGCCAATTTTTATCACGCTACGATCCTTGCAAGATGGTAAAATTAGTTACTTTAGATTCCATCACATAGTTAGTTACATACAGGTCGACCTAATAAAAGCGTGTTAAAAACCTAATCGTGGTCAAAGTTCATTACAAGACTTTTCTAAAAAATCCAAAAGAGCTATGATACGATTTTCCATCATGAAGTTCCAGTTCATATCTTCCGGCTTCATCATCAGATCAGTTTGGCAGTACCATATTATTGTATTGTCATCAGAAGTACATACAGCGGCCAATTTTCATTACGCTACGACCCTTGGAAGATGGTTAAATTAGTTACCTTAGATTCCATTACATAGTTAGTTACATACAGGTCGACCTAATAAAAGCGTGTTAAAAACCAAAACCATCGCCCAAAAGGTAAAATGCTATAAATAATCGATCGGTAAAAATAAAATCTCAGGTATCGACTTATTTGAATTTAGCAAACTGTGAACAGTATACCGGGCATAGTTATAGAAAAACGGCACCGCCACTGTTAGCCGATTCTGGGGTGAACTTGACTACTTAAAAAGACATGGAGGGTGAAAATCCAGCACAGTCGCGGAAGGCTACATTGAAAATTCTGTCCAAAATAAAACTAAAATTTCAAACAAATTAACTGAGACTGTAAATTTACGCCGCACTTCGCCTCAACCAACTAATTCAAGGGAGTCTGCGCCATGGATTCCACCGTCTAATCAAATACTGGAGTCTCCTACTTTTACAGAAATTCAGCACTGCCAAAATTGTCATAACATATCAAACAGCGTAAATATTCCACAAAAAAATGTAGCTTTAAATTTCACAAATTGTTCCAACTTCTCAATTAATTTTAAATATGTACTACTCATATTATTATTATCAAGAAATATTTTAGAAAAACTAGGTATTATTTTTTACTTTCCTTATATTCGAAATAAGTAGATTGCTTAATACGGGTGAAAGACCAATTCCTACTCGGACTATAGCCGCCCTCGCTATGCTCGGGCGTTTAAATACCTCGTATGGGAATTGACTCCTTTCGACCCTCGTGTAACAATCTACTATTACAGTTTAGTTTAATAAATAACTTTTAGTAAGATAAATATACAAGGTGTAACGGAAAGGGTATATACATTAGGCTGGGCCGTTTTTGTATGGGGAAAAAATATTGTTTGATTTCTTTCGGGCTTATCACAAAAAGGGTGCCAAATGATGTATTTTGATTGTATACAAAATATGGTAACGATAAAATTTCATCTTCTGCCTCCGGATGGGACCTGAAAAAATGGAATTTAGAAAAAAAGCCTGATTTACAATAAGTTATTACAGCGAGGTAAATGGCAGAATAATACGGATTTATCAATAAAACACAAAAATGGCTGTACTTATTTATGTACTAGCGACCCGCCCCGGCTTCGCACGGGTGCAATGTTTATATTAAATACTAATATTATAAAGAGGAAACCTTTGTATTTTTGTATTTTTGTATGTTTGTATTGAATAGGCTCAAAAACTACTGGACCGATTTCAAAATTTCTTTTACCATTACTTAGAGGAATTCTTCCGAATCCGTATAGGCTATATTTTATCCCGGAAAATAGATAGGATTTTTCGTGGTAGTGAAAATTGTGGAGAAAGGCGTCGAAAAAACTGCCGTACGTTAACGATTCTCGCGAACGCTGCCTAAATGGTTAGAGATGTATGGTTGACTTCTATAGAAAAGTTGTAGAACTCAATAATGCCTACAAAAAAGAGAGCTTAAAAAATAAATGTCCACCCGTGCGAAGCCGGGGCGGGTCGCTAGTATTAAATATAGGCAGCGTTCGCGAGAATCGTTAACGTACGGCAGTTTTTTCGACGCCTTACTCCACAATTTTCACTACCACGAAAAATCCTATCTATTTTCCGGGATAAAATATAGTCTATACGGATTCGGAAGAATCCCTCTAAGTAATGGTAAAAGAAATTTTGAAATCGGTCCAGTAGTTTTTGAGCCTATTCAATACAAATATACAAAAATACAAAGGTTTCCTCTTTATAATATTAGTATAGATTACACGTATAAATAAAACAAAAATATTTACAGACATCATAAAATTAACTTTAGTTAGCATGAAAATCTTGTTTATTTTCAAACTTTGGCATAGCTCTTCGCGACTCAATTTGGGCTTTTATATAACTTTCTCTAGCGATTTTTGTACTTCGCTTGGCTAAAGCCTCGGTAACAGTCTTAACTGCTCTTTCAACTGCTTGTGAGTGGTAAGACAGACGTAAAACAGGCATGTCACCATCTCCTTTTTGTACGATAAGATTTTCGATGTCTTCATTGGATATCAGTTTTAATATAGGTGGTTCCGGGATATTATTCTGCCAGTCAATAAGTTTGATGTAGGACGATGCATCGAGATTCAAAGAAGGAATTTGGAACAATCGTAGTCCATTTTCTTGGATGCTTCGAGCTTTCAAAATGCGACGAGCCCCAAGTTCTCGGATGTGTGCGATGTGAATCAGTCAACATAACCAACAATATATTTTCAGGCTGGGCGAAGTAACCATTTCTTTTAATTACCCGATCAACTATTATTTTCAGTTCTGTAGGTAAATAGCTAGTGGCAGCTATGAGATGGTACAGGTGTCGTGTTGATGGATGTGTTTTGATTGCGAACCAAGTTGGAGAGTAAGCTTTGACGACGTACGTTGCAAGAACAATCAGGTTTTGAGAAGAAGATTCCATTGAAACATATAACCGCATAATTCTGTTAGCGCGAGTTAACCATCTGGCGTGGGACATTTTTTCTGGTGATTTGTTTGCTAAATGAGAAGGAAATTCACCTGTTGTTACCACTAATACAATTCTGTAGAGGCATTTTTGGTCAGCACTCATATTTTTTTCAGATGCATCATGTAACACTACGTGAATGGTTTGAAATTTAACAATAGGCCTCTTCTCACAGTTTTCTAGATATTTGCCGATTGGCCCTGAAAGCGTTTGGGGTCCCGAAGTTTTTTCGTCTATGTGCAGGAACAAGTGATGAAAAGGCAGTTCGTTCATGTGAAGAAGGCAGACGATCCACTGCAACGGAAATATGTTCTTCAAGAATGCTCTTTCTATACATTTTTCCGTCTTTTTTGGATACAAGTAATGTTTTATCTTTTCTTCCGTCAAAGTATAAAGCTGGTACTTAAAAGATTTGGCTCTTTTCACATAACATTTCCTTGAGAGGTCACGTTTTCGGCAAATCCGCTTTTTAACAATAACTTCTGTACTGGGCCTCAAGTCTGCTATACAATAGTGTCAAAATGGTCTATCATTGATTTCAAAATTGTTGATTTGGACAAGTTTGGTAATCTACTAATATAATGGCTTTCATTGTAGTCAACCACTGACACTTCATAACGAAATGGCCTATATTGGTAATCTCGTACATAATGACAAATGAATATCTGACTTAAGCGGTAATCTGCTAAAATTTTGAGTTCCTTTGATCTGTGACCTACCATTCGATCGTCATTGTTCAGTCATAGCTTTTTGCTGTTTGTGGATAATTTATTCTCTCGTGAAGCAGCAGCGCTACTAAAAAGGCCGCGCGGGTGCGTAAGGTGTGTTACGACGCGCTGATTTTACTTCCCTCGCTTCACCCCTGTGAGTGGCGTTACCTAACAAAATTTAATTTGTTAAGTAGACTATTACAGCATTGTAATTTAATTAAAAAAAAATCTTTTAATTTGATTTTTAATACATAATGTCCTTACGGCAGACTGCCCTATAAACTACCAAAATCGAAACTTTGAGTACAATCCGGAGGCAGAATTACTTATCGGAAAGGAATAATATTTTACACACGTTAATTTGAAGCCGTTATGCATACTTTCCGCAATAAGCCCCCCGGAAAACTCGAAAAAAGTAAAAACGGCCCATCCTAATATACATACCAAGGTCACGGCTTCTTTGGATGATAACAAAAGATATTGGAAAGGTTTCAACTCAAAATAAAATACTCTAAAAATTGATACCAAATTTTCGGTTTTGTAAGTTTCTTAAATTGAAATCATAACAATCGTGTCACCGCACTACGTAGGTCAATAACTTTCCACGTTACTTGCAAATATCACGATAAATCTCTTCCGTAATTCTGTGCGCCTAGTACTGTAGTAGCCTAGCGTAAAGGCGGTGTTCTTTTGTCGGCGCGAGAAAGGAGATAGGATTATAAAAACCCTTCCAATATCGTTTGATATCACCCAAAGAAGCCGTGCCCTTGGTGTGTATATACCCTTTCCGTTACACGTTGTATAGCTTAAGATTTTCAGCATTAATAATTTAATTAGCCACATATATTCGCCCTAATCAAGCCCGGAAATACCTTATTTATTCTAGTCTGATGATGGTCAAAGGCGAGCAAGTCATCAAAAAAAAAAAACATCTTTCTCAGTCTCCGCTAAGATAGATATACTCTGTAATGTACACCATAACAGAGTTAAATAAGGATGTACCAATTGCAAAGGGCGTTAAATAGCTAAACTTAGCTTTTTACCGGGTTAAAAAGTAGGCTATAGCTAACGCAGGTTAGAAACAATTTAATTTCATCCAAATACGTTCAGCGCATCTGCAAATGACCAACAAACGCACATACATACACACATGAACAAAAATATATTAATTTCACATTTAAAATATTAGTAGCATTTCACACAACTTGAATGATAAAATTATTTCGGTTTTTTTTTCCGGGTGGGAAAATCATCAAACGTCTCCTCCCATTCTGGGTGGAGCGGAAGGGAGTGTCAGACTTCTACTGACTAAAAACCCACCCTGTTCCTTCAGCTGTTAAATTTCCGGGGCTGCGATATCTCGTTAGAACATTCCCAGAACCTCGGAAGATTTACCCTTGGCCTTCAAAAACCTTTCTTTTTTATCAGAAACCATCAGAAAATGGCCGTCTCTCAGTTTGCACGGTAGACAGGAAAGCAAGCATCGTGTCTTCACTGTACCAGGACGTGTCCCCGACCAAGACGAGAGACAACATTAGCCCTGCCCCATCACAGAACAGCTTTAATGAAATGGAGACTTTCTCTAGCAGAGTCTTGAGGACAGAATCTCTTAGAACTACTGGAGGTAAGACCAAACATTTTTTTGTAGACAGTAAGGAGTTTTTAGGAGGTAGAAGGGGAAGCAAAGTACCAATATCTTTTTTTTTATTTATCGTGATAAAATTATCAAATAAGTCCTTCCACCCCGGGCAGGGCCGGAGGGACTGTCAGACTTTTACTGAGTAAAATCCACGGTGTTCCTTCAATAACCCTTTACGTTACGGGGTCACGGTAATGGGATAAGTCCCACGACCCCGGCAGGCTTCGGCCCTCTACAGGGAGGGCCTCGTCATATTGCTGACGCTCTTTGAGGCGCGCGTGGAACACAACGCGCCGTCGACCCAGGCATGGTCCATGGTCGGACAGCGAGTTGCCCTTTACTCACTGTCCGCATGCCCGCGCCTACGGTGGCCGGAGATCGTCGGCCGACGTCCGACGCCGTGGGCGTCTACCACTGCGAAAGTACCAATATCTAGCAAATAATAGATGACAATTCATAGTCAGTGGTTTATAATTCCGAGTTTTAAGCAAGCGACTGTAGCCCAATCAAATGGCTAAGCCGTGGCCTTGTGATCGAGAGGTCGCGAGTTCGAATCCTACCCATTACACGATTACGGTCAACCCATCCCAGATACAAGCATATTTAGCTTAACTAGAAGGGTTAACAAGATGGATAGTTATGTGAATTCTACCCCCATTGCTAATTCTATTTGTTAATAATTTAATAGTTTAAAAAATACTAGAAAAAAACGCTTTTATAAATGCACGTAAAAACAAAAAAAAAAAAAATTAAGAAAACCGATAACGAATTTTCTTTAGGTTTGTTATAACCTTGACACCTGATCGTGTTAAAAGTCCATTACGTGGCCTTTCTCACAAGTGCAAACACGACTATGATACGATATTCCATCATGGAATGCCAGTGCCTTTCTTCCGGCTTCATCATCAGACCTTGAAACCTAATCATGGTCAAAGTTTACAAGACTTTAACTAACTGACTTTTTTAAGTGGACAAGACTTTTCTAAGAAATCCACAACAGCTATGATACGATTTTCCATCATTAAGTTCCAGTTTATATCTTCCAACTCCATCATCAGATCAGTTCGACAGTACCATATTATTGTATTGTCATCTGCTAATTTTCATCACGCTACGGCCCTTGGAAGATGGTTAAATTCCCTTAGATTCCATTACATAGTTAGTTACATACAGGTCGACCTAATAAAAGCGTGTTAAAAAAACTACAGATAATGAAGCACTGCAAAACGGTATCAAGTTGTCTCTTTAGAAAATATTGTCTATTTCATTTTATCAAATTGTTTTCTCTAAATCCCCTCTAAAAACGATTTTTTGTTAGGTATCTGCAAAACGTGGGTATATCATACCTTTAACCTTTCTTTATAAGAATACATAATAATGTTAATATTTCCTTTATTCAACACATTTCTCAAAAATTACATTTTTAAATATATTTCTATAAAAAAACTTACAATAAAAAACATTTAAAAATATAAAAAATGGCAGTCCATTGGTGTCGGGAGCAGGGTCCAAGCTACCGGTGGTTAGGTCTCCAGAGAAAGGAACCTCCTCACAATACGAGCTGTATCGAGGAGAGCTGCCTTCTGTATCAGGCCCTTTATCCAGCTGTGCAACGCCAGCTTCGACAGATGGTCGTCGAAGCTTTTAGCTATCAGCCCATTGACTGATATGACAATCGGCACAATGACAGCCGAGTCCAAATTCCACATGTCAACAACCTCATGAGCTAAGTCGAGATACAATTAATGATTATGTTAATATTATTATTATTGTTAAAAAACCCTAATAGAAAAAATCGTGATCTTTACGGGCTATATCTTTACGTTATGGGCTGATTACACTAACTAAACAACAAATTTAAAAGTTCTAGAAATATCTGAAATTTACTATGATTTTATAGCATTAAGAATAAGATCATAGGTTTTCCGTCACATATCAGTTTTCAGATAACATCCCAAAAAAAAAATACATTGGTTCTACAAACTCTAATTACACCAGTCTACAGGCGAAACGAACGATTTCTTTAAAAAAAACCGGTCATATTTTGTATCTTTAGGCAGTTGTCCGACTGCAGGCGAGAAAACGACAACTATCGGCTATTTACTCGCTCAAGAAACGCACAATGAAATATACATTCCTTGTAAATGAAAGAGATGCATATATTAATAGTTGCTCTCTGACTGTTCACACTGCCGGCGACGACTCGCTTCACTAGTTCTGTCGCTGAGCGACAAGAGCTGTTAAAGATAATACTCGCTCAGCGATGCTCGCTTGGCGGTCAGAACTCACGCCCAGAGACCAACTAGCAGTCTAGCGGACCACTAGTGAGAAATCGCCTGTCGCACTTGCCCACTCGCTATAAAGTCCAGCGCCCAAACTATCGGAACTACACGCTCGCTGCTCGCCAACTCGTTTTCAGATGCTAGTTCTACTAGCTACTCGTTCATCGTCGGCGGTAAGACAACTGCCTAATGAAATAAAAATTGTTTTAAAGCTGGCACAGATATTGCATTGACTAGTGTGACATGTGTATGTAATTATCAAAATGTTTTCTTTTCAGATCTCAGTAGAAGAGCATCAATGAAAGTAGTCGCCTTCGATAACAATCAAGCAACAAGTCCCGGTGAAGGTCTTGGCAATGGGACAGTGGTTACCACTAAGCCTAAGAGTCGCAGTGGGTCAATCATTGGCGCCATCAGCCCTATTATGGGAACAGGTGAAGGCTTCTATAACTATGATGAATCTGAGGATAATATATACAAAATTATTATACTTTAACTTAATAGAAAACCACATCTACACCAATATTAAAAAGAGGAAAGTTTTGATTTTTTGTTTGTTTATATTGTATAATCTCGAAAACTACCAATTTCAAAAGATCTTTCGTCATAAGAATTTTTCGTTATTACTGAGTGATGTAGGTACGCTAAATATTTTACTGAAAAAACAATTTTTTTCACCAATATAAAGCAATATTAGCATCAAGTCAAAGAATAATACTATATTATTGTGCCTGCAAATCCTGAAATTATGATTATATTTTGGGCCAGTACATAACGGCTCTAATTTTGAATTAAATCTCTTCGCGCGGACTATTATTTTTCCTAAAATGTTTGTAAAGGATAATTAAATGCCATACTTGTTTGCTTAACTTACTTTTGAGAAACATACTTTGAGAAACTAATGACCAAATCACAAATAAAAAATATTTAAAAGTTACATTATCAAAGTCAAAAAATTAACCTATATGTCATCTTTACCCAGAAAATTCTAGTAACCACGGCGATCAACCAACCCCAATAGGGGCTTTGACGCCAACTGGAGATATGACGCCAACCGGGACCTTAACGCCATCTAGCGCGCTAACACCAACCGGGGTTATGACGTCATTTGGGGCGTTTGCGACAACTGGGTTTTTAACGCCAACTGGGGCTTTAACGCCAACTGAGCCATTGACACCCACTGATCTATTGACCCCCACTGAACTGTTGGCTCCCTTATTCCTTAGGATGATAAGTACAATGTCGACAGAATCACTATGTTAGTGTCTTTAGATCTTAGATCTCTGTCTTCGTGGCTAACAGTTTTGAGTTCCATTCTAACTAAATTACTGTTTTCAGTCTGTTTTATATCCCTATTCACATTCTTTATTACTATGTCCATCCATTTATGTTTCTGTAATATTATGTGCCTTTTGTATTAGCTTTTAGGATGAGAGGATGAGACTATATATAACTAAAAAACCTCATGAAAAGCAGGCAGTATAAGTCCTGTATTCTTTGTCAAAATCATTAGTCTTTTGGTGCTGTCATTTAAGAGACTGTATTTAAGATTTTCTAGTCTTTAACTCTCGTGTAAACACAATGCATGAAACATACACAATTTGTTTTAACGTGATTTGACAAAGTGTTGAAACGATATATTTTAATGATGGAATGATCATGTTAGTCCTATAGAAAAAACAGTGCTTACTATAATTTATATCCATATGAAGTATATAACTTTTTTTCAATATTATTAAAAGGTTAACTTTTCCAGCTACTCCTGGAGTTCCAACGAGGTCTCGACCTTCAAGCAAGATGACGAAATACGTAGAGTGTTGGGGCGCTGACAAACCCTTCGCAAACATTACTGACTCCACTCTTGCCAAGAACATTGGGATTTCTGTAAGTTAATTTGTATGTCGATATAAAAAAGAAAAATTGCTTAACCTCGCGTCTTACTACTCGCCGTTAAAACTCGCGCCAATTTTTGTAACACATGTACTCGCGCACGGTGTCACAGACCGATAGTTCGCACCTCTGCAACATATTATTTTACTATGAAGCCCAAAAAATATGATTAATATTTTAAAGTTTAGGATACCTATATTGAAACAAAATAGTATGAATAATACTTAATTTATTAATTATTTTACTGACTTTCAGTCTATCACAAATCTGTCTTCGAATTTGAGATTGTTTTCTATGTAGGTACTAGGAAAACAAAAATAAAATCTGTAATTCTTTTTAAAAATAAAATAAACTTCTAAATAGTAAAAAACAACATATCAAAGAACATATTTATCTATGTTTGGCTTAGTTTTCACCCTCACCATAACAATCAGGGCATACGGTTACAGAATGATCCAAACAAAAGTATTTTTTGCATGTGGCACAGTTGTAACGTGTCTTGCGGTTTTTTTTATGAGCAGTATCCACAACGACCAATTTTATTATTGTTAGATGTTGCTGAAGACTGGGTTCCATCTAATTTACTTATTTCGGTGAGCCTGAGCCTTATGGTTCTCGGCAAGGATGTAGTGAGAGCCCGACGTCTAAGTTGCGGATTGATCAGATCGTATGCTAAGGCTTCAAGAAAGATCCTACGGATAATTTTCTTGGTGGGGTTGTTGTGTAGGTATATTATAAACGTATTTATACCCGCTACATTCATCAGGCTATAAAATGCCACCATTGGCCATATATTTGTTCCACGTGCAAGTAACTCTCACACATTTTGTCCACGGTATCAATTCCACCTTTGGTTCTATTATAGTCCATTATCATTTCCGGTATACCTGTATTTTCGTTTATCTGGGCATAATCGTGCATGCACCTCACTGTCACTTTCCTCTTCATAGCTAGAACCAGAACTTAATTCATCCAGCAGCAATCTGATGCGATCATGGTCCATTTTGATATGAAATATAATCTAAAAAGAATAATAAAATTAGTCAAAATATAATATAGAGCAACAAACATACATACATTTTACTATTATACATACGTCATAAAGTATTCAAAGTTTGTACAAAATATATAAATACACTAAATATATTACATTATTACTTACACAAAAAGTTGCACCTATACACGCGTCGGTCGCACGGACCGAATTGCGCCAAATGCTACAACACGTGCGCTTCGCACGAACGCGCGGCGTGCGCTAAAATGAAGTTAGCAACAAATCCGGCAGCTAGCAAGGAACTCAACTTCTTGGGATTTTCATGCATAAAAATAATAATTACAAAAATGGGTTTCGTCGGTCTCACAGACCAACGCGCAAGTATAGGAAGGTTAAGAATAGTGTAATTGATTTACGAAAGAAGGAAACGACAAAAAACAAGGCATATGCACGTCGTGGCCTATAACAAAATTGTATGTGACTTGAATGGACCTGACCAAACAATGCAAGCATTTAACGGTTATCGTATAGCGCAACTTTAAGAAAAGTTATAAATATAGAATATAATATATATATTTATTTAGTGTATAATTTTTCGTAATTTATTTTCCTTACTTTTATTATTGTCTTCGTTTCAGAGTCTAGCGATGATAGAACAAAATCTTCTTCCACAAAGAACGACTTGTTGTGATTGCAGGTTTGTCAATCTTTTCTTTATATAAGCATTCATATTTATTCATATTATAATAATGCATCTATTTACCTGCCAGAATGGATAAATGCTCATTAAGTTGTGTTTCATCACGTTGACGGAGCCCAGGGCCTCTATTATTCTAAATGGGGCAAAAGTAACCTTACCAAAAGAGGTGAATTGCCTAATGACTCCTTCAAACCCAAGCTTTTCGAATCAGGGTGTCCCAAATTTTGTTTCGGTATTAATGTTATTGTTTCTGTAAAGTTTGTGAGCATTACTTCATTTTAGTAAGCTTTTTTAATTGTTTATTATTCAAAACACGCAAATACATTTTGTAGTACAAACAAAACGTACCACACACACCATTGACAGTTTATCCGAGGTATGTTAGCCGCGGCAACTCGATGCCATACTATCATTTAAAGAGACACTTTTCAAATCTTAATAAATTGTAGTCTTTCAAAAATGGCTTCTTTTTCTTGACTTGTATATTTATTATTCTTGTTGCTTCCAGTACCAACTCTGAAGGTATGAACCGCGTCACACTCTGGTTCAAGAGCAGTACACAAGAGCGTCAGTATCGCAACCAGCCGGACGCTCAGTTCAAGTACAACGTCGCTTGTGCTGCGGCTCTCTTCGCCTTATTGGCGTTTATACAACTTCTAACTGTTCCTAAGTAAGTTGATATTATTCTGATTAATAATCTTTTTATTCCGGATGACGCACTCTTGACGATAGATGAGCGAGCACAGAAGATGCCTGTTCGCTCTTGTTTTAAGGGTTGAAGGGTCATAAGTGGCAGGGAACACAGAAGCCGACAGAGGGTTCCACACCTTGGCTGTGCGAATAATAAATGTGGAGGAGAAGCGTTTGGTACAAGACGGTATATCAAGGAAGTGTGGATGGTACCCAGCCGTGCGTCTGGTAGTCCGGTAGTGAAAAGGAGATGGAAATAAAGATCTTCTTCATAATTTTTAATGTTTGTTAGATATACAGCGTTATTCTAAAAGTCTTAGCTATTTTAACAAAACATCTTAAGAATATTAATTGATGACAAAGGGATAATAACAGTTTTTTTCCAACAAAACAGCCCAATATATGGATAATACGCGCGACATTATCTAAGAAGGTGTATGTGTGCATTTGCTGCTGTCGGTCGGGCGTAATACTATTTTTATGTAGCAATCTTTCATAGAGCAATCAGAAAATTATTACGGAAAAGAAGTTTTTCATCACCAATTTCTTGATAGCTATAAGGGGTATGTCTTTAAGTCAACAGTGAATAGGTAACTTCTAGGCAAGCGTGCTTCATCTTCGACCACTTCATCGCCTACCTTCAGGTGAGATGTTAGTCAAACGCGAGACTACCCTCAATAAAAAAACTAATGTGTCCTGTTTTGGATTCTGATTTAAATAAATAATTTAGCTAAGACTTTCATAGTATGCTGTATAAGGTTAAGATTATGGAATTCATTAATTCCATCAATCAATCTATGAAAGTCCTGATTCCATTCAATAGGTTTACATTTTTTTTTTTTTTGTTGAGAGCAGTATTGTAGCCTGAAGTTACAGATACGACTTACGACGTCGTTAATGAGTTCGAATTTATTCATTTAAGTTTATGCAACACAAAATGCACAAAGGCGGACTTAATGCCTTAGGCATTCTCTATCAGTGAACCATAGGTGGTGAAGAGATAACATGGCAGGTGCATAAAAAAATTAACTACTTACATAAAAAAATGGTGAGGAAACCGGGATGTCTTAGTTTTATTTATTTATTTAACACACACAAGTTGCAATGATACTAACAGGAAATACAATACGGACATATTTACAGAACGCAACACAAATAGCAATGGACCCCAAACTAGGCACAGCCCGTATCTTGGTCAAGGGCGGATCCAGCTTTGGTGCGGGGGAGGGGTCAACATAATCGTGGTCAAGTCAAGAGAAGTTATAATTTGTATTTCCTGACTCCGCTGCCACTTGACCATCTACTGCCGATATTCGTTTAGACGTTTACAACGACAGAAACTGGAGTATTATCTAGTAACAATGTTTAAAAATTTTAATTAGTGGTCCACCTAGGTCCTGGACCCAGCTCACGGGGGGGGGTCATGACCCCATGACCCCCCCCTGGATCCGCCCTTGATCTTGGTGGTCCAATATTAAAACAGAGGTTGACAGAAATCTACTCGTAACTCGGTTCAGAGTAACAGCACAGTTAAAGTAATAAAAAGTAATAAAGATACAAAAAAAAAAAACAAAGAAATAATAATAACTGACATAAATAAATATCCATTTTAAAAGCACAAATTTAACAAATTGGGGTACAAGGAAAGAATAAAAAAAATTATAATCATAATGGAAAAAAATATTAATTAATAGTAATTTAGAATAAAATAACAATAATTTATAAATTAAAATAAGTTAACCATTGAAGAAGATTGTATCAAACATCAATAACGTTATGACATTATTAGGTGGAATGTCATCCAAAGTCGTGCGACTTCTACCAACCCATACTGGGCACATGCGTATTATATTATGTTATGTTCACTGTCTATTATATCCTAAAGCCGGGTCCGCTGCGCCAATTTTCTCACAAAACATGTTATCAAAACAAGTTAGCAAAACATGTTAGCAAAGCCGCCAGTCCGCTGCGCCAATCGTTGTAATGTTTTTGTTTAATTTCAATAATGAGTTCCGACGAAGAAGACGTGGAAGCTGTTATGGCAATAGTAGATTTAGTTCTCCAAAGAAGAAACAGAAATAGATTCCGGGTCCAACCCTACCTGCAACCTCGTTCGTTCAATATAATATAATTATCAAGAACTGAAAATTGATGATAGGTTCGGTATAAAAATTGTTTTAGATGTTCAGAAAGTAGCCAGAGCTGTTACCATTAATTTTACTAGATATAGAGAAGAAAACAAAGTATTAAAAGACAAAGTATTTTCTTTATTCTTCTCCATCACAAACCAAAGAGAATTGTCATACACAATCAACACACTCTTCGAAAGATTCCGTCTTCCTCTAGTGAGCGCGAACACAAAATGCGTCACTTTCCCTCGCCGCAGTCGAACGCGGGGGATGTTATCCATTCGTCTCGGCAAACATGTTATTGTGTTTTTGCTAACTAAACTGTTAGGCCACGCCTATATTCGGTTAGCAAACTATGTTATACTGTTTGCAAACACGAAAACATGGCGCAGCGGATCCGACTTTAAAGTGAAGCAGCTACTAACGACTAACCTTTCATTCACTCTTTGTGTTCCAGAGGTGTAGTCCTATATGCATCCTTCGGTCCTACACTGTTCACTCTTCTGGTATTTGTGTACCTATCCTGGTATGACGGCAGTATGATGTCTGGAGGACTGCGACCAATTTCTGATATTCCCGATGACTTATATGCGGACAACTGTACAAAGCCGGGCCAGGTTAGTAATGTATGAGACTTGAAAAATAGCTATCTTCAATCATTTTTATTTTTTAAAAGATTACTAGCAATGTGGAAATAACATTACTAACAATCCTGTTAACCCCTCCAACTAAGCTAAATATGCTTGTGTCTGGAGTGGGTTCACGGCTACAGTGTAATGGGTTGGGTTCGAACCCGTGACCTCTCGATCACAAGTCCGACACCTTAGCCATTGGGCTATGGACGCTTCTAAATAAGTTTGTCCCAAAACTCAGCTAAGTTAACTCTCGCTGATGATATTTGATTGACTTTTAATTCTCATTTAATTCACACAACACGAAATAGATTTTTGGTTGGACAGTTGGACATGTGAACGGTAATTTAATTGACATTTAATTGAAATGTATTGACATTTTTAAATTTTAGTGACATTTAATAAGCAATTAATTTCTAGTTTAGTTTGTAAAACTGGAATAGACATGGTTGATTTTTGAGTTTTTTATGTTTGGACATATACATAGCGATTTGAATGACATTTAATTGAATTTGATTGACATTTCATTTACATCTAATTAAAATTTTGTTTACGTTTAATTCTCATTTTAATTGCGTGAAATGGAATATACATGGTTGTTATTGAGTTTTTTTTTATGGCTTGACATGTGAACGGTTCTTGATCTTGTATTAACTTTTTCTTGTATTAGTTGCTTATGTATTGATATGTAATTGTAAAATTCGAATACAATGTAAATTTGTTAATATAAATATGTATGTAGTTTAATATTAATATAATATAATATAATAAATATATGAAATGATCCAGATATTAGATCGTCATGTGTACAGATGACAGGGCATGCGGAGCAAGATCGAAGATGAGCCGTTGTCTGTGGTGTCGCGAAAAATAGCTATGAATGGGCTCAATCCGTATACTGAAATAGTGCACTGTAGTCTATAAGGTTAAAATAAGGCGAAAATACAATGCATTAAGTTCCAGGCTTTATAATAAACTTAATAAGAAGATCTCACTATATGAACTAAATAAACACAATTTTAAAGAGAAATTAACTAATTGGTTAAAGTTGTTGAGTTATGTTGAGACTGAGAAACTTATTGAAATTGTAAAATAAAAATAAAATCTTACTCTTTGATTTTTTAAATTAAATTATAGAACTAGATATATAGATATATATACTCTTTACTGTACACAATATGAAAAATACGCAATTTAATTTAAAGTAAGTTGCTAATTATGTAAAATAAAATTGTAATATTTTGGCAAAAAAATAGGACGGTGATATGTATGCGAAAACTTTGCGCGGCTGACCACCCATTACCCAAGATACGAGCATAGCTCAGTTTGGGAGTCGTTGTCTCAAATTAAAATGCCTCCGTACATCCACCTCACACAATTCAATGTTTGTTTCTTGTATTGTTTTTATTTTTGTTCTTATTGAAGAATAATATTTTATTTATTATTATATATTTAGGTTAAGCAATACTTGTCAAGGTCCACCAGCCTTCTGTCGGGGCTGCGGGAATGTTCCAACTACATACGCGGCCCCGAAACTTAAAGGCAGCTGAAGGAACAGGATGGGCTTTTGGTCAGTAGAAGTCTGACACTCCCTTCCGCTCCACCTACAGCGGGAGAAGTCATTCGATGATTTCCAAACTGACATCTTGCCATGAGATATCGTACTTCTCAGTTAACCAGTTGAAGAAGAAGAAGAAGAAAAGAAGAAGAAGAAAAGAAAAGAAGAAAAGAAGAGAAGAAAATTAGATAGGCTCTCACTCCATGTAAAACACTAGCACTGGAAGCTGACCGCAATGTATTTAGGAAGGACTAAGCAAATAATGAATTATTTACATGAGGAAACAGTTTTACAACTAGAAAACCTTTGTAGCAACTGATAGTACTGTCTCGTGTTCTTAATACATCACACATACATCTTTCATTTCATCTCAGGCCTATTGGTATAGTGGTCAGTGGCCCTGACTGCTATGCGCAAGGTCGTGGGTTCGATTACCACCCAGGACAAATGTTTGTGTGATGAGCACGATCATTTGTTCTTTATCTGGGTATAATTTATCTATAATATGTATGTATTTAGAAATATATATGTATGTTTATCAGTTGTCTAGTACTCATAGCACAAGCTCTGCTTAGTTTGGGACTAGATGGCGTTGTGTGAAAGTTGTGGAATATTATATTATATTATCTTTGTTTCAGGTCGTGGCGAATAACCAGTTTATAAGACTGACAATGTTTATTGTGTCAGTGCTACTCATAGGTGCATGTGCTGTTATCAATTTAGTAAGTAAAATTTATATTGATTATGGCACTATTATCTCCTCATAGCTATAGCATAATCCTCACTTAAAAAAACTTTGCCGTTCACTAGAAGTTTTGCATGTATCGTAATTGCATTTTTACAAAAACCCAGATCTTGAACGACTATTTGTAGGATATGCAAACATTTGTCCTGATGCGGGAATCAAACTCACGACACGCAGCACAGCAGCCAATCACTCAAGTACTGTGCCGTATTGTACAGCGTATTGTGTATCGTTCTTCTACTAGTACATTCCACACACAGACACATTGTCACTCACGAACTTTCAGAAATCTATAAATATCTATAGTAATAAGTTACTTCATACTTTATTTCATACTTTGATAATTACAAGTAATACAAATTGGAATCTTATACAGCGTGGCGATTAGGTTATCACATTGATTGAAACCACGTACTCTATATTAGGTATTTTATCATATACTTACAATTAAAATAATTTAATAATAAACAATATTATAGCCGTGGGACCATTTTTCCATTTTAATATTTCACAACATTATGTATTGCATAAACGTAATCAGCTGACCAATCATTCCGTGCGTGTTCCGCCGGCGCTGGCACCGTGGCGTTGCCGCTTTTACTGGCCAGTAAACTCATTTTATAAAGATTTATTTATTTTTTGACTAATAACGCCATTTATTTTATTTGAAAAATGCATTTTCTTAATTTAAGTAAAAATTATTTATTTTATTATTTATTTATAGGACTGATAACAACTTGTAATACCTGCTGTACAATTTAATGTGATAACTTAATCGCCACCCTGTATATTGCAAAATAAAATTGCAAAAATATTTTCATAAAAAACAATCTAGAACAAAGCATAAAAAATTCATCTTCGTCGTTGTACCAATGGCAATGTACCCAAGAGTATGGCGGCATTGCCTCGTTGTATGGCAATGCTTAGCCTTTGGCCAAATAAATAGCCAGCCCTTAGGTCACGAAAGTGTCAACAAGCCTTTTCGATATTTATTTAAAAAGCTGTGAGCACTAGCCCCACGGTGTGAGAGTTTCGACCCCAAACGGCCCAAAAATATAGTTATCACTGAGATTACGCTACGATAACGGGGAAACCCTCCTACGCGACCGAAGTCGAAGGCAGAAACTAGTATTTATACTAATGTGGTTGTTGTTTATACCCAAACATATGTAAACTGATTTTTAAATCCAATAAATTTTGCATAATCATTTTTATATAAGGTCTGTTTTTGCTCCCCAGTTCCAGACGTTCGTTATAATCGACTATCCCATGTACCTGCGCAGCAATGGCAGCTACAATTGGACTGAATTCAACTACACTGAGGACAACACCATGGGAGGCTTCCGTATCCACAAGAACATCGATTTTGCTCCTGTAAGTTATTTTGTAAGTGAACTTGTTAAAAACAGTTATACTGCTAACAAGATTGGGGACTAAACTCATCTGATTAACCTTTTACCACCGGCCTCGTTTAGCTTAACTTAAAAAAACCAAAAAATATGACGTGTAAAAGTGCTACTTATAATTTGCAAAATAAAAATTTCTTTTAATTTTTTTTTTTTTAAAGATTGCTAGCTATGTGGGTAATATTCACATTACTAGCAATCCTGTTAACCCCTCCAACTAAGCTAAATATGCTTGTGTCTAGAGTGGGTTCACGACAATAGTGTAATGGGTAGGGTTAGACTTAGATCCCGCGACCTCACGATTATAAGTCCAACACCTTAGCCATTAGGCTATTGACACTGATACTAGTAGTAATCTTACATTAATTTTTACAAGAAGTGTCGTGTTACCCAGTTACTGGGTTGTAGACGTCTGACCCTACAACCCAGTAACTGGGTATTGGGCGGTCGCTCACTACAAGATGTGAACCCTTATATGGATAGGGCTAAGCCTGTCTGAATGACTGGTTTTAGAGGAAGTAATCAGCAAAAACTAATCATTGATCCCGGCTGTCATATGTACATCTTTGACAGGCGTTATGTTAAGTCAAAATACATAACATTTTACAGCAATCTTGCTGTCCAAAATGACCCAATTAGATACATAGAGATGTAAGAATAGAGTGCAGAAGTGCTACACTAGCCTGTAAATGGCAACGATAGAAGCGAGGAGAGAGACAGACGCCGACTATTCATCCGTCTCTCTCTTGCAGAGCGTTGTGGTTGGCGCTACTGAAAATGGTGAAGTGGGAGTTTTCTCACACTCTCCCACTCATTTTTTCACCTTTGTTATCGGCACTGAATTCAAATAATACTTACATGATTTTTTAAATATCCTACAAACCAAAGAATCAATTAAAATTACATATAGAATTATTTATGAAGGAATGATAGCATAATAATTTTTATTAAGTCTTACAATGGTTTCAGTGTACACAAGCGATAGGGTTTGCTAGCAAACACTGCTCATTAGCCAATCACAGTACTCTGCAAGAGAGAGACAGATGAATAGTCAGCATCTGTCTCTCTCTTCGCCTCTATCGTTATATTTAACCGTTTCTGCACTCTATTCTTATATCTCTATGATTAGATACTGCGTTCTGGAAGTCAGATATGCCATCGTTTCATGTAAAATACTGGAACTCTGCTGTATCTGACCCGACACGGTAGGGGATGGAAAAAAACTAGGCTGTTTTGATTTTGTTTGAAATTTCTTTTCTGTTTCAATAAGTAATTTAAATAAATACCTACTAAATCCTGCAGTACACTCCAATCCACGGGCTCTTAAAATTTCTCTTAAATGATTTTTTATTTTGTTAATAAAAAATAAGATAATAACTAAATAAAAATATACTCAAACCACACACTCGAATTAGAATATATTTTTATTTTGTTATTATCTTATTTTTAATTGTGCTTACGTTTATTTTAGTTTGTAATTAAAAATTTACTCCTTTTTACCTAGTGTCAATTTGGATTTATGTATTCATAATTTTGACCACTATGTTCTTACCTTACTTATCGCCTTAATTTAATATTTTATTGAAATGTACATTAACGATGACGCAACCCCGGCCCCCGAGATACAGGCGCTGCTTATTTCGGGGACCACTGTGCAATTCTATTTTATGCTTATCTTGTTACATAATCCATGTGGGTAATATTAAGTAGCATTAAAAAATGTTGTAACAGTGGTTGAATAAATAAATTTAAAATAAAATAAATTGAAATTGATTTAAAAAGCTGCATAGTTAGAATACTAAGAATACATAGCTAGAATAGAAAGTAAATTATTTCGTTATTTTCAGAGCTACCTGTACAGTTCAGTGCTAACCCTGGCCTCAATATCCGTGTTCCTTCGAGTTGGCTTCGTCCTCAAACTGGTTCTTATGTTGGTGACGTTGGTGTGCCACATCACGCTGTTTGCTTCTGCTGAGTTGTTCTATGAGTACCAGAAAAACGATTCGGAGAATGAGTAAGTAACCCCATTATTGGAAGTCCCTTTTTAGGGTTCCGTAGCCGAATGGCAAAAAACGGAACCCTTATAGTTTCATCATGTCTGTCTGGCCGTCCGTATGTCCAACAGCCATTTTATTCCGAAACTATTAGGACTATACATGTGAAACTTAGTAGGTATCCATAAAAACGAAATAAAATCACGTTTGTTGTATGGGAGCCCCCTTTAAATATTTATTTTATTCAATTTGTAGTATTTGTTGTTATAGCGGCAACTGAAATACATCATCTGTGAGAATATCAACTGTCTAGCAATCACGGTTCATGAGATACAGCCAGGTGACAGACAAACAGACAGCGGAGCCTTAGTAATAGGGTCCTGTTTTTACTCTTTGGGTACGGAACTCTAGTAAGCTTCCATTTTTCAGATGAATTTACTATCAAATCAATATTTGGGTCACCACAAACGAAAACTAATATATCTCTCATAAGTATACTTGAAATTTTATCCATAATCATTAAGAATGATGACAAGTTTGATCCTGGTGGTTTGTAATATAAACACATAGGGTGCACTGGGGTAATTCTGATGGGATTTTTTACGAGATGACTAGAGGTCTACAGTTCGGTTAGATATATAAAGTAGTTTCATATTTACTGCCAATTGTATGCGGTTTCTGTTATCTTTTCGAAAAGATTTAACCTATGGATGTATTAGATTCTTATATATATAGTTGGATTCGCTAAATAGAGTATTTTGAATTATTGAGTAAAATTTTTTGATAAAGGGGAAATTACGAACTATCTTGGGGCTATTCCGAAATTATCCAAAACTTGATTTTATTGCACTTTGACCAAAGGTTTACATTTCTTTTTGAATCGTATTTACCCCTTACACAAAATATGATGAGTTTTTGTAATAGTATCGCTAATATCATTTCTCATAATATTGTATTTCCGAATTACCCCAAGAAGAGATTGTGGTTCTCAACATTTCTGTCTAAATAAGTGGGGTCTTTCGGTTTATTCCTAGTAATTGTCACGCAGTTTAATCCCAGTAATTTTGTTTCTACTGGTGACAAGTGAGAAAAATATCAAAGTTGCCTTATAAGTGAGCTGACACTTGACAGTTCTGACAGATCTCTTGTTAGAGTGACAAATCTCTTGCTCGAATTCTTGTTAGAGAGTATATTTCCGACGGTTAAATTTTCACAATTTTTAACTTCATATTTAACATCTTTTTTTTTTGTGACCTTAGTTCTTCGTTACATATTTCCGTCAATGCTTCTAAATCAACCCATTCAATATCAGAATCACTATGTTTGCTTATGATGTCGGATACACTAGTTATGCTGTCAAGTGAAGACTAGCGTTTACTTTTTTTTTTATTTCCTATGCTTGAAGGGCCTGGCTGATTGATTTCAGAATTTTCCTCTTGTTTTACTCTTGTTGTTCTTTTTTTGTAAATTTTACTGGTTTTTTAGCTATCGCTTTCAAACCTTGAGCTTTTTTCGTTTCTTCTAAAATTTTATAACCCGTTTTTGCAGTTATTACTTCAGCGCCTTTAGTGATACGTTTCTTTTTGTTGGTTTATTATCTTTTTATCCTGTTGTATTTTTCTTAAAAGCAATTCTTCGAATGTGCATGATGGCTCGGGTAGTAGTTAGGCTTGAAGGAACTGTTGAGGTGCTTTTTTGATGATAACTTTCGAGATTTTTTTTATATATTTTTTTTTTTTATAATAGGCTCGCGTTTGACCACCATCTCTCCTGATGGTAAGTGATGATGTGGTCGAAGATGGAGCATGCTTACCTAAAAGTAACCTATTCACGCTTGACTTACAGACAGGTTATAGCTATCGGGAAACACAGACTCCGGCAGGGAATTCCACTCCTTAGCCGTACGCACAATGAAGTTATTCCCAAAATGTTTAGTCCTTATAAGTGGGATGTCCACCATGTAACGATGGCGCATCGCCGTTTGTCTTGTAGTCCAATGATGGAACGGGCTTGGCGGAATTAGATTGTGTAATTCCATCGCAAAATTTAACCGATAGAAAACCGATAGACTAGCAACTCGTCGTCGATGTCCAAGGCTCTGGAGCTTTGATTCGACGAGTGTATCGTTGCCAATGAGTCTTATGGCCCGTTTCTCAATAGACTCAAGCGCATTCAGCTGGTATTTGGCAGATCCATCCCAAAGATGAGTGCAGTACTCCATACACGACCGAACCTGGGCTTGATAGAGATTGAGCAGCTGTTCGCGTGTGAAGTACCGTCTCACCTTTGCTAGGATTCCCAAAACAAAACGCTATTAAAAATAACGCAATAATGTAATGTGTGAAAGTAGATGCCACTTATTTGGTTTACGTGATCAGTAATATAAAATCACTATCAAACACAAGTTTTCCTAGAAAGACCGTAATTATAATTTAATTTTGCACACTTCGTGAAATGTCATGCAAAACATCTGATTGAACAGATTGACAATCACTGTCAATTTCTATGGAAAAATTAAGTGGGGTTATTGTGTAATGATTATACATCGGAATCACCCCAGAGGGGTTATTACGAAAAAAATTTGAAAACACAGCTAGGACGTTGTTTTCCTCTCACGAATTCGCTAAAAAGTATAACGTATCGTAAAAACAAGCACCTATTCAAATAACTTACCAGAATTCCGAGAAAATGATGTTGGGGTTATTGCAAATTAACAAAAATGGCGCGAAAAACACTCTTTTGATAAAAGTTGACGCTACGCACACAATGTTGACACTAGCTCCTCACGATGACTGACCCGGTAAGGACAATAAAGATGGCGTCTAAATCAATGTTGTCAATAGGAAAATATGGCTACGATAAGGAGAATTTTTGAACTTTCAGAATATACCCATTTTCTGAATTACCCCAGTGCACCTTAATATAATATAAACACATAAACAAGCGATCAACAGAGCCTGTCCTGTTTGATAATCTTTTGTCTCACAAATACCTACGTCGTATAGTCTAGCTAGACACCTACTAACTAGGCGTGTGTCTGTGTAACTCTTTGCTGAACTGACTCAGTGTTTCGAATCATTGAAGTGATTCAAAAGTTTGGTTCAGTAACAACGTTTCAAACGCATCATTTGGATCTGAAACATTACTATGCTTTGGCTTAGGCCGTGCGCGCACTGCCTTGCGGTGGCCGCAATTGCGGTAGTTCTACCAGTGCGGTAGAACTACCGCAATCTCAGGTGCGCGCACTGCGGTGAGAAAAACGAACCTTTTGTCTGACAATGTTGCCATACATATGTATAGATTTCTTCGTATTTATACATATTTTCGATGTGTGATTCAGATTAGCACTCGATACAGATTTTTATACAAATTTCACACTGTATTGATAAAATTAACTGGTAAAACTAAAGACAGAAAAAAATTACCTAGATAACGCATTTATTACGTTACAAACACCATTATATGATTCTATTCTTTATAGTTATTTTTAATTTTTTTATAAACAACGTTAATTTAAAAATTCTAATTAAGTATTATAGAGAAAATTCCATATATTTTGTGATGATGCTGCCAAAAAAACGATTTCAAGCTCTTACATTGCAAGTACTACGTCAATAGACACCAGCCTATGTTAAAATAATGTACTATGGAAATTAATTAAAACAATAAATTAAAATAATTAGAATATTTAAATTAACGTTGTTTATAAAAAAATAAAAAATAACCATAAAGAATAGATTCGTTCAACGGTGTGTGTAACGTAATAAATGCGGTATCTAGGTAATTTATTTTGCTAAGTTCTGTTTTAGTTGTAACGGTTATCTGCATATATATTTTAATAATATTTTTTTTCACTGTTTTTATGAGTAGTAAGTACACTAATTTTGCCCTCCCCACTTTAATTAAAGTTTTTAAAGTCCTTCCAAAGGTTGTCTATCTATCAATACAATGTGAAATTTAGATAAAAATCTGTATCGAGTGCTAATCTGTATCACACATCAAAAATATCTATAAATACAAAGAAATCTGTATGTATGGCAAAATTATCAGACAAAACGTGCGTTTATTTCACCGCAGTGCGCGGTACTACATACATTCCTATGCGATACAAAATATTTGCGGTAGACTCACCGCAATTTTGCAGCGAGGGGCCACCGGTGACTCTACCGCACGCGTTTATTCCACCGCAGTGCGCGCACGGCCTTATTCCGCGCGACGCGTCGCTTGCGAGGCGACTGAGCAGTGAGCGAGCGAGATAGGGAGACTGAGAAACACTGAGTTACTTTAACTATTGACTCGCATATCATATGAACGAAGATTGACTTTATTTATAATCTCACTTATTGCAATAAATATGTAGACATAACATTCTGAATTGATGCCGCAAAACATTTCTGTGTTTCAGTACTAAACGCCTGCGATGCAACGTAAGATTATTACGTTTCTATTACGTTGCGTCGCGGGCGACTACTGAGTCATTTGAGCCGATGATCTGAATGAGCCAAATGAGTCATATCAGTGTTCCGCATCATTTCAGTGATCGAGATGCAAATGTTCCAATCTCAAAAATGATTCACTTTGATTAGTGGTCAGTGGCCCTGACTGCTATGCGCAAGGTCGTGGGTTCGATTCCCACCTAGGACAAATGTTTGTGTGATGAGCACGATCATTTGTTCTTTGTCTGGGTGTAATTTATCTATAATATGTATGTATTTAGAAATATATATGTATGTTTATCAGTTGTCTAGTACTCATACCACAAGCTCTGCTTAGTTTGGGACTAGATGGCGTTGTGTGAAAGTTGTGGAATATTATTATATTATTATTATTATTACCTCAGTACCAACTGCAAAAATACAACATTGAGCGTTCAGCGATAGTCAATGCGCGTTATACGTCCACTCGTTATCAAAGTCGGATTACTCTAGTAAATAAATATAACTAGCTTCTACCCGCGACTTCGTACGCGTGGGAAGGTTTTCCCGCGCAAATCCCGATCCCGTGAGAATTTCGGGATAAAAAGTAGCCTATGTGTTATTCCAGGCTGCCAACTATATACTTACCAAATTTCATTCAGATCCGTTCAGTAGTTTTTGCGTGAAAGAGTAACAAACATCCATCCATCCTCACAAACTTTCGCATTTATAATATTAGTAGGATAGGATTATGTTATATGAATGTTTCTTTACGTTACAGGTTCACAATGCTAGCCTACGCCACAAAAGCCGGCGTGGTCTTGGTATTCTTAGCGGCTTTACTACACATCTTGGACAGACAGATTGAGTTCACATCACGCACCGATTTCTTATGGAAAGACAAGCTCAAGTTTGAACAAGAAGAGGTGGAGACTATGCGGGGGATCAATAAGGTGATTTGATTTTTGTATGATATTGTAAGTAGATTTATTTCAACTATTGGCAGAAAATTTCTATTCTGTAATGCTGTAAATTAATTGTAAAATATAATGATCAAACTAGTGACACAGCCCGACTTTGCAGTCTCATAGGTACGGTTTGTTCACACAAATGCTTAATAATTTATACGCTAAAGCCTTCCTCTTGAATGACTCTATCCCAAGGGCGGCTTTGGTGCCAGGGGGTGTCACATAATCGTGGTCAAGTCACAAGAAGTTATAATTTGTATTTCCTGACTCCGCTGCCACTTGGCCATCCGAACGACAGAAACTGGAGTATTATCTTGTAACAATGTTTAAAAAATTTAATTAGAGGTCCACCTAGGCCCTGGATCCGCCCTTGCTCTATCCATGGGTGAAAACCGCATGAATATTCCCAGATGGTTTGATTGTTGACGAGATCTTAAATAATTTTTGTTATATTTCACCCATTTAACACAAAACTCTTATGAATTTCCCATAGCTTTCTCAGGAAACACTTTGTTAGTAGATTAAAACCGCATTAAAATCTATTCAGTGTGAAACCAATCTCTTCAGATCATCGCGAGCAAAGTCAAAATCGGCCGCCAAGTCTGCTGAGATAATTTTATATGTGATTTTCCATATTGGTTTTAAAAGAATTTTTATTATAAATAATAAAAATTTGTTTTGATACCATTTTTTCATCGACTTGTCGACCGTCAACTCAACTCAAAATGTTTTATTTCACATAGGCACACATGGGCACTTATAAAACGTTAGCCGTTAGGGCACGGTTCGAAAATGATCGTTTTTTATGGAGAAGAACCGGCAAGAAACTCCACAGTTACTCTTTCCAAATCAAAATATAATTTTTACATTGCAATAATGCATAATACAGGTTAATTAGGTATGAGAGGACAGCATAGACCAAGTAATACAGCACAATGTAATTACAAATAAAAAATTGTTAAACAAATCTAAGAGTCTACAGTGTTCTCCCATTCACAAAAAAAGCTTTATATTATATTCAAATTAAAATAAACTTGAGAAGCGACAACATTAGACTTCAATAATGAAGGATAAAATCAAAATAGAAATCACAATTTTTTTATTGCTCATAGGCCACGTGGGCACTTAAAAAAACTCAGAAGCTTAGTGCACCATGATAGGTAGGTACCAATTGATAAAAACTTATTACTTTACAACATGTAATGTCTTTTCTTGTCTGTTACAGATTCTTCTCGAAAACATACTACCAGCTCACGTTGCAGAACATTTCTTGACGAATGTTGCATCTGAGGTAAATATTTAACTAAATCTATACTAATATTATAAAGCGGAAAAGTTTGTTTGTTTGTTTGTTTGCTTGAACGCGCTAATCTTCGAAAGTACTGGGTGGATTTGGATGCAATTTGGTATGGAAGTAGCTTGAAGCTTGAGGAAGGTTATAGGCTACTTTTTACGCGACTGCAAAAAAGGAGAGTTATGTTTTTACATTGATAGAATCCATGGGAGCGAAGCCCCGCGTGAGTACTAGTTAATAATATTTCCATCATAGGAGGTTAACATCATCAGCATACCTGTAAATGAATATTATGTGCACCACCGAATCTGAAATCTCTATCTGCTCTTATTCTATTGCATTTGTAAATATGTAAATATATCGTTGGTGTACCTTGCATAATACGTAAATGATCTGCTTAAGACCAGGCACTTTAAAATAATTTTCACGCAAGCTCCGCCCCCATGCACCCCCGGTTGGGCCATTGTGTGCTAGACACTAACTCAGCAGTAATAAAGTTGAATATCGCGTGCGCTCTTTCACCGTGTTCGGGTTCGAGACTAAATGTTGTAAGTCTCAATTCTTATTTAATTTATAACTAAAGTAATAATTGATCTAGAGAAAAAATATCTTATATTTGGATAATAAACTATATTTTCTCACTGTCAATACAAATTTTAGACATAAAAGCCGAGTAATCTTAATTAAATTTTGAATAATCTTTACAAAAGACATGATTTTCGATTAAAAAATGAATCGAGCGAAAATGTTCTAATTACGTAAATGGTCTTAGAAATGTAAAGAAAAAGATCCAATAAATCATATACTATATTTCCATTTTGATTGTATGCGTGATTGTTTCAGAATATTAATGCAAACTTATATACAATTTAGGGAACCTACTCTTAATCTATGTTGGGGTCAGTTTCCAGTCTAACCTGATGCAGCTGAGTATTAGTGTTTTACATGGAACGACTGCCAATCTGACTTCCACAACCCAAAAGTTGGGTAACACGATACCCCTTAACAAAACTGGTGTCAGATTTTCTGACTACCCGTTTCGATTGTCAAAGATGTGCAAATGACAGCTGAGACCAATGACTTAGCATGCTAATACAGTGTCAGTAAAATTGTCGGGACCGACTAGGGAACCGTTGCCTGCCGGGGTTACGGACTTGTTCGAAAGAGCTACCGCGGCCTCGGAACACGTATGGGTTTTATAGTTGGTGACTACATCAGTGCAACTGCAGGGTAAAGGTGTTTTCACAATGGAGTAAAAATTCAAAATTGAATTTATATTTCAAAAGATTAAGTTCAATGGATAAAAATCAAATGAATTGTCATAAATTAGTAATATTTCTTAATTAGGGGCACTAGAATCATCAATAGTCTTTATTATGAAAGAATTTTGTTCTACGTTCTCTATGACGTCATCCAAATTTCACATAAGATTTTCGTCTTGTATCACGTGGTCGCAGCATTTGTTCAATCGCTTAGCAACTATTAAAGTTATTGCGTCACAAAATATTTTTTTTACATCACTCATCTTGAATGTTGAGTTACACCAACATAATTATTTACTTTGTTTATTATTAGGTATACTAGGAGAAAAGTGTTTTTATTTACAGAAAAGGTTTCTACAATTCAATATCACTATTGCAATCGTCAACCTGAACGTCGTCTGGTTCGTCAATTGTAACATCATCGTTGATACCGTCTTTAGCATTGACAAATTTCAGATTCCAGTTGCCCAGTGGCCCGTTGGTATAGTGGTCAGTGGCCCTGACTGCTATGCGCAAGGTCGTGGGTTCGATTCCCACCTAGGACAAATGTTTGTGTGATGAGCACGGTCATTTGTTCTTTGTCTGGGTGTAATTTATCTATAATATGTATGTATTTAGAAATATATATGTATGTTTATCAGTTGTCTAGTACCCATACCACAAGCTCTGCTTAGTTTGGGACTAGATGGCGTTGTGTGAAAAAAAAAAGTTGTGAAAAAAGTTGTGAAATATTATATTATTATATTATAATCGATCACCTGTCAAACAGTTGCGATCTTTGGTGTGTGTCCGCCCAAACAAAGACCAATCTCTCTCACTAGCGGCTGATGATGGTGGATTACTCAAAATTCTTATGGCATCAGATAATGGCTTTGAGTGACACAGTCCTAGTCATCAGTCACGTAGGTGAAGTTTGGTACGTGACGAAGATGAATTATTTTCCATATTCATAATAGGACTCCACAACAGCTCATTACTCCAAAATTGACTTCGTGCCCTATATTCCGCAAAATTCTGAAATACTAAAGTATTGTCAATAGACAATACATCCGCAACCTTTGATATAAAATGTGTAGAAGAGTAATATTCGTCGTCATACAATGTAAAAATACAATGTAAAATACATGTAAAAAACGGAAACTTGCAAAAGATACATCGTAAGAACTCATTGAAAGTTTTTGTATTTTATTGAAAAATACAAAGTTCGATTGGAAAATACATGTATTTTACTTGTGATTTTCAACCCTAATCGGTTTTCTATCGGTTACATTTCGGGGAGTGTGCGATGGAATTACACAATCTAATTCCGCCAAGTCCGTTCTATCATCGGACTACAAGACAAACGGCGATGCGCCATCGTTACATGGTGGACATCCCGCCCATACGCACGAAACGTTTTGGGAATACCTTCATTGTGCGTACGGCTAAGGAGTGGAATTCCCTGCCAGAGTCTTTGTTTCCCGATAGCTATAACCTAGGAGTCTTTAAGTCAAGAGTGAATAGGTTACTTTTAGGTAAGCGTGCTCCATCTTCGACCACGTTATCACTTATCATTAGGTGAGGTGGTGGTCAAACGCGAACCTACATTTAATAAAAATAAAAAACAACTTATGCGGCTGTTATTATTTAACCAGGAGCCTCTTAACGTGATTTTTAACCGATTTAAAAAAAGGAGGTTCTGTATTCGATCAGTATGTATGTATGTATGTTTTTTTTTAATTTCTGATTGGCCCACTCTTGATCTCGATCTCACCTGATGGTAAGCGATAGATGAGGTCTACGATGTGACGAGCGAGCCCAGAAGATGCCTATTTACTCGTGCTTTAAAGGCTGAAAGGTCATAAGTGGCAGGGAACACAGTATTTCACAGTATTGAAGTCGTTGCCAAGATAAATGAATAGGTTTCATCACCTCGGGTGTGCTCGAGAATGCGGCGTACGTTGCCTATCAAAACTATTCATTGGCTTGGCACCGACTTCAGCCATGTGACCTAGCCCTTATTTTTAACGGAATTAGACATCCAATAAAACAATATTTAAGGTTATTTCTCTCTTTGTAGTGCAAGTCTTTTTTGTAAGTTTTGAAGTCGGTTCATTTTTTTGTAAAAAAATGTTTTTTTTAGACTTACCTTGTTTTTCCTTTCAGGCGGAGTTATACCACGAGAGGTATTCAACGATAGCGGTGATGTTTGCTTCAATACCGAATTACAAAGAGTTTTATGATGAGAATGATGTGAACAAGCAAGGCTTGGAATGTTTGCGATTGCTTAATGAAATTATATGTGATTTTGATAAGGTAAGCCTACGATATATGAACATGCAGCATTCACCTTTCCGTAGCATGGCGATTTTAATAAATTGAGAGTAATGGGTAACTGGTCTAACCTGTGTAGGTCTTCGTTTATAATCCGTTAGCTGTACGTAACATAACTAGTAGCAAAAAAAATCATGTTTGTTTGACACACAGACAAACATGTAAAATAGGTACAAAACGAGACTTTAGGAACAATAATATTGTGCCAAGCTTTTCCAGTTCAGAAAAAAATTACAATTAAATGTCAATGTTAACTAAAAGTTGCCTGACGCTGATTTTCAGCTAAACCTTATGAAAAGTGTTAGGAAATTAGCTATGTGTAGTATAATAAAATTATGCAATATAATTTACGTTAGCATGATTATAAACCTAAATTATTATAATTATAAAGTCAAGAGCGAATAGGTTACTTTTAGCTAAGCGTGCCCCATCTTCGACCACACAATCACTTACCATCAGGTGAGATGGTGGTCAAACGCAACCCTATTATCAATAAAAAAAACCTCTTGAGTTTTTGCTGAATATAATACGCATTATTTTTTTATTTTTTTAAGCAATATGGGTAGAATGCACATTGCTAGCAATCTTGTTAACCCCTCCAACTTTCTTTCTTGCTTCTTTCATGCTTGTGTCTGGAGTGGGTTCACGGCAAAAGTAATAGTGTAAAAGTAAATGGTAATAGGTGGGATTCTAAACCACGATCTCTCGATCACAAGTCCAATATTAAGCCGGCTATTGATGCAAAAGTAAATAAATATCTTTATTTCAGACCAAGAAGTCCATAAAGTCATTAAATAGTATGTTAGTAGGTTGTAAGAAAGTAGTTTTAAAACACAATAGATAAGTTAGTAATTTGTTAGTAAACAGGAAAAAAATATTTTCTTTTCGCATGCAGTTGTGTTATACAAGGTATAACAGATTAAGCGCAATACCTCAGACACCCCAATTAGAATATTAAATAATAAGCTTAAAACAACATCCGTAACTAAATAAATTAAAACCAAACCTAGACATTTTTTATAAAATAGTTATCCTTACTAAACGCAAAACGTACCTATGTGCGTCATACAATATCCTTACGCAGACGCATAAAGTCATGCAATATTAGCGGCCGACACGCACACGCACGCAATTTCCTTGAATACGTGGTGTATTAATTTGTCATAATACTGTGTTTCCATTTTAAGTTAAATGAAAGATTGTTTCCGTTAAAAATTTAACACTTATTTTTTTATGACGGAAATCGATTCGGAAGCCGATTCTGAACGTTGTACAATTTAGGAAGAAATGAAGAATTTATTTAGAACAATAATATTGTTTACCTCGCGGCTGTACCAAGCTTGTCCAGTTTAGCGACTACCTGCGTCAGTGATACGAAAACCGATCTTATAAAGCTTCTTTCGGGTCATTAATTTCCTAACTTATACTATTGATTGATGACTGAAATAGAGTAGGTAAATTACTCATAAACTTATTGTTTTCAGCTTCTCCTAAAGCCAAAGTTCAGCTGTATAGAGAAAATAAAGACAATAGGAAGCACGTACATGATTGCTTCTGGATTGAGACCAGGGAAGGAGGAACAAAATGTAAGAACGTACCTATTTTTATGAGAGATGCATATTGACGGTTAAAAGGAAATAGGTTATAAGCGACAAAAAAATAAATTTTCAAGAGAGCCGTTCAAAGTTTAGAATTGTAGAAAAACTGATGTATTTTTGTATTAAAACATCGTGAAAACTAAAACAGTTTTTAATTTTCCAATCGAGAAATATGACAAAATAAAAGATAATAGAACACAAGAAACAGTCGGATTTCAAAACAATACCATTCCAAAATGTCGCTTATACCCTATTTCCTTTTAAACGTCGATATCATCTCACTATAAAAACTCCTGCGCAGATGGGTAATCTGCGTTGAGATTGGTCTCCGTGACTGAAATCGGTCAGGGAAACTAAATCTCATGACTACAGCCCCCTAGATTTCTACTGCTAGACGTTCACGCGTCCTTAATTTTCTTCTTTTTTCGCCGTAGTGCAGATTAGTCAATTAGTCTGACAGATCATCGGGGTCTGTCAGACTCTAATTAACTAAAACCTACTTGACTAAAGACCCTATCTAATTGACTAAAGATCTAATTGACTAAAGACCACTATAAATTCCCTCTGCGCTTTTTATTTTTTTTTAATAAGGAGAAATAGCAATGTGGGTACAATTCATATTACTAGCAATCTTGTTAACCCCTCCGATTCAGCTAAATAATATGCTTGTTTTTGTACTCAAAATTATCTTATTTATTCAAAAATACCCAACTAAACACAGATCATGAGAGTTTAAAATTAATTGTTTCTAATTTCAGGATGCAACAAGCAAGGAGGAGCATACGGTAGCAATCCTAGTGGAATTCGCGATCGCTTTGATGACAATACTAGACCAGATTAATAGGGAATCTTTCCAAAGGTTCAAACTAAGGATAGGTAAGAACATCTAAATACATGTTATTAACTCAAAAGGCACTAATTACTAACTAGCAACGCATGGAAGGTTTCATTAGCAACGCTTTTTGATTTTTAGTAACAACTAGTTCAATACTCTCTTATACTGTTGTTTTTCTTATGCTTTTTTGATCACCAGCTTGAATTTATTTAACCAATTAGCAATAGCAACATACTTACACTTTTTTTATTCGATAGAGCCTACGATTAAATATTTAAACAGCGCCACCTAGCGTCATGCTGTACAACTTTTGAGTGTATAGGTTTCGTCAATTGGTTCCTTTTTCACAATGGCTACAAGAGATGGCGCTAGTGTACGTGGGACATACAAAATTCAGTAAATGAATCTATGATAAATATTACGCTAAACGACTTCTCTAAGAACTAACGGTCCAAAAAATAATTAATAGAATGTAGTAAGAACTTTGTTAATAAGAATATATTCGATAAAGGCTTATTGTTACAACAGATATAAAAAAGCTTTTGTCAGTTCGTTCCCATTTCACAAAGACTGCTACAGATGGCGCTACTATTTTCACGTGAACCTTCTTCAGTGAATCAAGCTATGTTGCATAGATGGCGTTAATTACAATCAATGCGTCAAATCAAAGACAGGATAGTTATCAGACTATTGACATAGTCTCGTTAAAGAGTGTTTGTTACTGAACTTTTCCGAAACGGTTTCACAGATTTTTTATTTGTATATTTTCTATTTTCTATGACTAACAGTATGGTTGTCTGTTCTTTCAGGACTGAATCACGGGCCCGTGATAGCAGGCGTGGTGGGCGCGCAGAAGCCTCAGTATGACATCTGGGGCAACACCGTCAACGTGGCCTCGAGGATGGACTCCACAGGAATCATGGGCAAGATACAGGTCACCGAAGATACTGCTAAGTAAGTACATCGTTTTTTATGTTCAATTTACCACAGGCTTGCGTGTAAAGTATATTGACATAACACAATGCTCACACACACATACACTCACTCACATATACACAAAACAACACATCTGCCCACCACACTTACTACACAAATGTACACACGACATGCAGGCGTGAAGACATAATCTATACAGTATGTTAACTAACAGAGGGCGTTCCCGTTAACCCGCAATAGTATAGCATCCATACATGCTAAAAAAATATTATCATTCGAAAATATTTTTTTTTTAATATCAAAGTATTCACTAAAAATGTTAAATTGGTACGTAAAAGAAACACTCTGTACACGCGTACTTGAAGGACGGCAACGTCGTAATTTATTTATGAATACGTACGCGTGTACAGAGTGTTTCTTTTACGTATCAATTTAACATTTTTAGTGAATATTTTAATATAAAAAAAAATAAAAACATTTTGTTTTCGCATGATAATATTTTTTTAGCATGTATGGATGCTATACTATCGCGGGTTAACGGGAACGCCCTCTGTAAGTTAACATACTGTATTTAAGTAATTTAATAAGTATATTTTACTCTATTTTTTTTCTCGTGTATTTATTGTTTATTTAATTTTATTCATAATTGCTTAACATAAGATAATGCAACTGGTAGAAGACACTGGCTCCTGTAACACAGGTAATAGGTATACCTCTCAGGATTCAGGGATTCACCATATCCGTAAAACCTTTTTGATGCTAATAAAGATTATTTATTAGCATCAAAAAGGTTTTATATTTATAGTTTCAAACAGTACAATAAAGCAAAAAAATATATATTTATCTTTCATATACTTTATTTACCTTACAACATTTCTATGGATAGATACAAAAGTAAAACTTATACAAAGTAGGTACGTTGTAGCGTAAAGTGCACAGTAAAACACAAACCGCTACTTAACACGTTTAATTTTGATTAAAAGGAAAAAGATAGAAAACAAGTACTTAATTAGAAAATATAAAAAAGTTAAATATTAGTTATTATTGGGAACCTTTCAGTGATGGCGTGGGTTAACTTAGCGGAAAGAAAAAGAATCTTATCGAAAGTATTATGAAAATATTTTTAACTTACCTAACAAAAAATCGATTGCAATCGGTTATAGCTAGGCGAATACGCAATATTAGTAATTTTAATTACAAAAACACTAAGAGCATCCAACGCGTCTTGATAGGCCTTAGGTTAGAAAGAGTTTGACGTGAGAATTTTTAGATTAGAAATATACAAATTAGGTGCACTATTTAAAATAGAACTCTTGCTGCGAAAACTCGGTAATTCCTGGACGGCTGAACACGACTGTGGGAAGTAACGTAGAAATCACGGAGCCACTGCGCTGCGGAGTCCGCATCTACCTCGTACTCGCTTCAGGCCTTTGAGATGGACGTCTCAGGCACAGGATGTGCTCGGATATCGGGCGAGAGCGCCCCGACCTCCGTCGTCGATAACCGACGTCGCTTGCCCGTAGGGTGGAGCCAAAAATTGGCTTGTAACGGGATCTAAACAAAAAAGAAACTTCAGACCACCGATGCAAGCTGAATCTTTGATTAATTATGAAACTAGTGCGAAATGGATCGAAAAGAAAAAGACGACAATACATACCAAATTAACCAGAAAATCACCCACAGACTATACTTTTGCTAGGACACTTTATATTTTTTTATTGGGTTTACACCAACAGAAAAAAACTTTCACTTCATAATTTCGATATTAATCACAAAAAATAAGGTCGACCATCACTTATCGGGTCCCAAAAATGTAATGACGCCGTCAAAAGGCAAACAACCGACGATTTTTTCACGATTCCTGGTTCAAATGTGAATAACAGCTATGAAGAAAAAAATTTTTATTGAAAAGGTTGGATTAGGATTGGAGGAGGTTTTAACCGTAGCGGTTTTACGCTACAACGTGTACAATAGGGGGTCTTATCACATATTGCGATCTCTTACAGACAACTTTTGGATGGACAAAACTTAAAGGAGACAGATTTAGGGCTGTCAGTGTACAAGCATCATAAATAATATTAATTGAACATAATAATATAAAATATCTACCTATAACCCAAAATAACACGATTTTAAAATTTATCTCTTTCAGTCTTAGTGGTTAGTGATGCCTTTGACTTTTTTTTCACAACAACAACAACAACATTCGCGGTTGCTAGAGTAATGATTGCTTAAAGTATTATTAAGTTCTTCCCTATTCTTGCTAAATCACATTAATTGGCGGTGTTTTGATTGACAGTTCCATTGGCTTAATGTAAAAAATGAGCCAAGTGGCTCACAAGAGTAGTCAAAACACCAAAAGTTTTTTTGAATTTATGCAGTCTTACAGTGTTTTTTCCCCATATAAAAGCTTACTTACAGTTAAATTTGGATTGAAGGGATCAAATTACAAAAATACCACTCAAAGGATCATAAAGAACTGAAATAAAAACTTAATTGAAAGGGCGTTGTACAGACGCGCGCCAGCACATCAAGCTACAACAATCTGTCAAATTTCTTTAATAGATTTTCAACTTTATTGTTAAAGGAATTAGGTTCAAGGTTGATTGGGAAAATTTGACAGTTTCGGGTAGCTTCATATGCTGACGTCTGTACATAAACGGGCATGATTTTTATTTTCTTGTTATTAAAAAAAAAATCATAATTATACAAAACATCACCAAAAACTAGTGATTGCGAGAATCATAATTTAATTAGCATTTTCTCAACTACGTTGTGTTCGGCTTTTATCTAACTGGATGCAGCTGGTTAACAGTATTTTACGTCGAGTGACTGTCTATCTTTCTTACACAACTCTGGGTAACAGAATACCGCTTGGCATGACTGATATCAGATTTTCTGGCGTTTGACTACCCGTAACGTTTAACCTTGGAGATCAATCCGTGGGGCTATTATTATTTAGAATAGGATAGATTAGAAATTTATATATTTTAGGCAACTTGGCCCAAACAAATAAAATACAATCTGTTACAATAAATATAAATAAACTTATGTATATATCACTTAATCAAAACTTAGACTATGTCACACGAGTTATCGGCGTCGTGTGTCGCGCGGTGTCCGATAACCGACCTCGAAAATGACAGAACATTACACCTCTAACCTATACAGAATGTTAACTAACAGAGGGCGTTCCCGTTAACCCGCAATAGTATAGCATCCATACATGCTAAAAATATTGCCATTCGAAAACAAAATGTATTTTTTTTAAATTTAATATTAAAATATTCACAAAAAATGTTAAATTGATACGTAAAAGAAACACTCTGTACACGCGTACTTGAAGGACGGCAACGTCGCAATTTATTTATGAATCACAGGCCGCGTGTGCGGCGATTTAATAGATGTGCTTATACTATTGCGGGTTAACGGGAACGCCGCGCCCTCTGTTAGTTAACATACTGTAATCACTTAATCAAAACTAAGACAATGTCATACGAGTTATCGGCGTCATGTGTCGCGCGGTGTCCGATAACCGGCCTCGAAAACTGACGGAAAATTAAACCTCTAACTTATATCTATTTAGCCACCAGCTCTTCTAACCGACAAATATTTCTTATTTCAGGGTACTAATGAACGCCGGCTACACTTGCGAGTGTCGAGGACCAACCTACGTCAAAGGCAAGGGCACACTTATAACGTATTTTGTGAAAACACCCAACGTTGGTGGAGGAATGTAAGCCAGGTCAGTTGACCTTTAACCTCGGTGAACTCATGGCAGTTGGAAAACCTAGAAACGTCACTGAGAAGAACGAAGGTCAAAAAAAGGAAGTCGTAGAAGAGGATGGAACGATGGAATGGGAGAAAGAAAGGATCGAAAATCAGGGTCTTAAAGAATGATCAGGAGAAAGTTTCAACAGGATTGAAAAAAAACGGAATACTACAATACATTTAAAAGAATCACATTATACTGGTGTTTATTATACCAAATATTAATTACAATAATTGATTCGTGACCAAAATTTGCGAATAAAGTTATTGAAATGCATGCTGACGATAATCAATGAAAAATTGAGTATTGTAAAAGAATTCGAATGAAATATAACATTTTAATATTATATATATTTATTAGCATTACCTCTGAACTAACTGACAAAAAAATATAAATATCTACCTATACCAATGTTAGACCTAGATTCTGTACTGTTCAATTTAAAGGTAGAAAACTGTTTTTTCATATTTATTTTTGTAATAACTGAGTAAAATCAATAATTTAAAAAGTGGTTCTTGTCTGTATATTTTTTCATTAAAATAAATAGAATGTAGGATCACACAATTAAATTCAACAGGTTTTTATTATTACCGTGGTGACAGCTTGAAAAAAATTATTTCACAGAAAAATTCGGCACTACAGTATTTATTTCAATTCACTTCAAATTTTCCATTTCAATTTTTTTTGTGGACTAACATAAATTATTGCCAAAAATATTTATTTTGCAAATTATTTATTTTTATAGTATATTATGGATATCTTTTTGTAAATATTAATATTAAGTAGTAGGTAATTATTTCACTTGTAAACAATATGTTAGTATAGTATGCAGAAAGATAGTTTAAAAGTGTGATAAAATAAATAATGATTACTATTTAACATGACACAAATGCATGACCCCTAATTAATTAGTTTATAATTTGCATTTAATAAGAATACCATAATTTTAAGTTCCATGATAGTCCAACGACTTTAGATTTTTAGTGTTATGGTGCTAAATCTACATTAGATTAAAAACAGAAGATGAAATGCATATCCAACCAATTTTAGGCAAATTAAAAAAAAATAATTAAACGAAATATTTTCAGAAAACGTCTATACTTTTTTGTATCTTTTTAGTAAACCTCCACCATTTTTTAGTATTTTTAATAAAAAAGTTTTCGACGGCCTCTTTATAATTAAATTAGAATAATTTATAATACTTTCATTGTAACAAAGAAACTAGATAATAATTAATATGCTCATTATATAATAAAAAAAAACAACTACCTACAAAATGTTATCAAAATATTTTAGGAAATATTTATAATCTGTATGCACATTACCTTTAACGTTGCTGTAAGAGGGCGTTTACACTTGCAACAAATCGCAAATAGCAATCGCGATGCAACTCACATTACTGTATCCACTATCAAATTGCTATCTTACAGTATTAAATGTTTATCAAGAATTCTAGCTCGTGAAAACATGTTCTTAGATTCACAGAAATATAAGACCTGAATTATTAAACCATATTCTATGTCTAGTTATATTAGATAGCGTGGAAATTGAGCCTAAATATAATGTATGGATATCGTTTTAGAAAATATTACCAAGTATTGAATCAAAATTGTAAATTTATTTTTAGGTCTGAGATTTTATTTAGAAAATTTAAGGATTTTAATAAAAAGTATCATTGGATCAATTCCGTGTTTTATTTTGACATGATTAAATATGTATTTAAACTTTTATGCGTGACCGAAATTAATGCAACAAAAAATGGCACAACGATTTCACGCCACCATTTTAGACGTGTGTCTCGTTCGACAGGGTATGACCGAATGAATTTGAATTTTGAATTTCGAACATGAATATAACGCGAGGTTAATTGGTAATTGCGGGTTGCGCTTGCGCTGGCCACCTACGCACACAGTTTGATTTATTTCAAGTGCACCGCCGAGGAATATAGAGTATTGTTTATAAATATGTTTTGTATTAATCACATGTCCACACAGAACATTCGCTTAATTGAGGTGCGTAAAGAAAAATCGTTGATATATTTCATTTTAAGGTCCATTTAAATACAAGAATTGTAAAAACACTGAAGGTTATTTTATGGTGAAAGTTGAAACGACGATATTGATAGATCAAAGTTCCTTACAATATTCGCAGAGCAACAAGTTATGGTTGGATGCGTGCTATGAACTTTCTAAAAATTAACGACGGCGATGCGCCATCGTTACATGGTGGGCATCCCACCCATACGCGCAAACCGTTTTGGGAATACATTCATTGTGCGTACTGCTAAGGAATGGAATTCCCTGCCGGAGTCTGTGTTTTCTGATCGCTATAGCCTGGGAGTCTTTAAATCCAGAGTGAATAGGTTACTTCTAGGCAAGCGTGCTCCATCTTCGACCACATCATCACTTACCATCAGGCGAGATGGTGGTCAAACACGAGCCTATTTAATAATAGGCTAATAATTAATAAGGGATAATTTCACAGGAGCATTAAGCTGTCATTAATATGAGAGCTTAATGCTCCTGTGAAATTATCTTTATCTGCTTCCAGTCTAACAGCTGAGTATTAGTGTTTTATATGGAGCGTCTGCCTATCTGACCTCCACAACCCAGTAACTGGGTAACATGATAACCGTTGGTCAGACAACTGTCAGATTTTCTGGCCAAGACCAACGGCTTAACGTGCTTTTCGAGGCACGGAGGTATCACACACCAACATCCAGACTTCGCGACTTTCACACAACGCCATCTAGTCCCAAACTAAGCAGAGCTTGTGGTATGAGTACTAGACAACTGATAAACATAATTTTTTTTTTTAAATACGTACTTGTTATAGATAAATTACACCCAGACAAAGAACAAATGATCGTGCTCATCACACGAACATTTGTCCTGGGTGGGAATCGAACCCACGACCTTGAGCATAGCAGTCAGCGCCACTGACCACTATACCAACAGGCCCGTCAGATCAGACAGATATACAGATAGATATACTCTTTATTGTACACCATAAAAGAATTAAATAAGGACTTGAAAACTACAAGCGTGTTACAATGGGCGGTCTTATCGCTAAAAGCGATCTTTTACAGACAACCTTTGGATGGATTTGACACAACAGGAGAAAATAAATACACGGGTAGTCCATGGTGTACTATTCACTTATATACAATACATAAGTACTAATAACCTACATACACAATACACATATACATATAGCACCTTTAAAATAAAACCGTTACTAAACGAAAATATTCACGAATTGAGTTATTTATACCATCAATCTAAAATATACTTATATACTTATATATTTATATACTTATATATTTCGCCATCTAGCGTTAAATCATATCATTACCAAAAAAATTATAAATCTAAAAAAAAAAATTAACTAAATAAAGAAAAACTATTCTAATGCACATGTCTACAGTAAAAAGATATCTATCATATAAACTCATAAGAAATCATAAAGTACTTGTACTTACACTTACCTAGACTAAATTACGATACTGAACTATTTCAAATATTGGCTCTCCTGTAAAATTTGATAATTTCGTATAGTAACGGTTTTACTTTAAAGGTACCATATATATATATATACATAAAAAGAACAAAGCTGAGATATATAAAAATAGTAACAAATTAAAGAGAAAGATAGAGATCTTTTACCATGTTTTTGAAAGAAGGAAGGGTTTGTGCTTGTCTTACTGACACGTGAAGAGTATTCCACAGTCGTACTGCTTGAGCTTCTTCCTGATCTGGGAATTGAACCTGAGACTTCTTGCTCAGCAGTGACGATTGCATCCACTTAACCAAACGAGGTAGTCTTACTACTGTGAAAAGCTGAATAGAAAGAAATATGGGTAATAGTAAAATTTACTAAAAAAAAATGGAGATTGTGCACATATCACACTCTCAGAATGAAAGCGACCTAATTCAAAAAATAGTATTTTTTGGATTTGAGCATTAATAACTAATAAATCAGCTTTGAATAAATTATATTCATATATCTCAAGTGGCAAATGTATAAGCTGTCTCTTTATAACTCGTAATTCAGATTCCTGTTTCCACGGCAATTCTGAGTAATGTTTCAGGCTAGTTTACATTTCACTTTCATTCTAAGAGTGCGAATTATCTAAACAAATAGCTGTGCAATTTTTTAACTTTTGCTAGAAATCACCTTTTCTTTCCATATTTAATCCGTTTTGTGTAACCAACAAACATCCTAAGGAGTATAAGGACCAATATCACACATGAGAAATGATCTAAATTTGTAATCCCAAATAATTCTCAGATTCTCACTTTCATCTAGCATACAAATAGTAAAACGCTTTCACCCTCTTCCTTTACCCAACCCAGTTCATATCTCACAAAACAATCCACCCGTCACAAAATAGATTAATCACAATAATTAAATCTTAAACGTGAGAACGTTAACATTGATTCTAATCATAGCTTTGTGGTTATTAATTAGATCACAGTTAATTATTGGTTCAGTTCCAATTTAATTTGATATACAAGTTGTTGCTGTTCTGTCAGAGATAACTATAATTATATTACCTGTTATGTTACCAGGGTTATGCTAAGTTGTTACAGACATAACTTACGAGTTATGGAAAGCGAGTTCAAGCCCGGACAGGTACATTATTTTGTGTAATTTTCATCATCACTACTGCTTTAGTGAAGGAAAACATTGACAGCGAAATGGTAAATATATCTTAGGATTGAAAAAATTCAAGACATGTAACGTCAACCTACCTCCACTGGGCTTGCATGGTTGATAACAGTCTATTCCCTCTCATAGAGGCCTGGGGTCTCAGTGCTGGGAATGTTACAGGCTGATTATGACATCGACGACGAGTTGCAAGTCTATCGGTTTTCTATCGGTTACATTTCGGGGAGTGTGCGATGGAATTACACAATCTAATTCCGCCAAGCCCGTTCCATCATCGGACTACACGACAAACGAAGATGCGCCATCGTTACATGGTGGACATCCCACCCATACGCACAAAACGTTTAGGCAATACTTTCATTGTGCATACGGCTAAGGAGTGGAATTCCCTGCCGGAGTCTGTGTTTCCTGATCGCTATAACCTGGGAGTCTTTAAGTCAAGAATGAATAGGTTACTTCTAGGCAAGCGTGCTCCATCTTCGACCACATCATCACTTACCATCAGGTAAGAAGGTGGTCAAACGTGAGCCTATTATCAATAAAAAAAATACTAGCTAACTGGTATAGGAGAAATAGATAATTTTGATCGAATAAGTTGCGGTTCGTATGATGGAAGCTTGGATTTATTGATAGCCAGACCTCAATATAGTTGGGAATTAATTTATTGAAAGGCAGGAAAACGTGTTATCTTAAATCATTTAAACAAAATTACGCTGAGGACCGAGAACTCATGTGACCATAATTCTAAAATAATAAATTTCAGTGATAATGTTTGCGCGCTTTATTAAAAATTGAACAACCGGAAAGATGCAAGTTGGATTCACGTACCGAAGATGTTATCTAATAACGAATAATGGTACGGTTTTCAGATTTTTTCGCTTCAACCGCTTTATATGCGACTATGCGAAGAACAGAAGCTAAGAAGATAGATGAATATTACCAATGCGACGAATTATTAACTCCTTACAAAACATAGCCAATCAACTGAGAGCTAGAACTAAAAATTGGCCAAGTGCGAGTCAGACTCGCCCATGAAGGGTTCCGTAGTAACTATAATAATATAATATAATCTGTATATTTATTTGACGAATAAAAAATACCTTAAAAATTTCTTAAAATTAGCTTATTTACATTTTTACAACTACGCTAAATAACTTTGTTTTTCATAGTGTTTGTATGAATTACAAAGTTATATTTGCGGTTTTAGAAAATATGCTGTATCTCAAAAATTGCTGACTCGATTTCGTTGAAACAAACTTTGGTTGAAAGTTTACACTAAGATCTACAGACATATTTTTTTAGATTTTTCACTCCATTATTATAGAAGTTAGAGGGGGGGGAGACACATTTTACCACTTTGGAAGCTTATATCTTTTAAACGACTGACTTTATGAAAAGGTGGTTTTAGAAACCCATATCATTTTTAAAGACCTGTCTATAGATACCACACACGTATAGGTTTCATGAATAAAAATATTTTCAGTTCTAGTTCCATGTATGGGGTATGTTCCCTTTATTTTAAATATTTTTTAATTTTTTTCTTAAAATCGGAAAGCGGTTTATAGAATACATCTACCTACTAAGTTTCATATGTATAGTCTTAATAGTTTCGGAATAAAATGGCTGTGACATACGGACGGACGGACAGACAGACAGACAGACAGACGGACAGACATATTGAAACTATAAGGGTTCCGTTTTTTGCCATTTGGCTACGGAACCCTAAAAAGCGACACTTATCTGGACAACCCACAAGAAACGAGGTGACCCATTCAAGGACCAACCGATATTTCACTCTTTACGATACAAATGCTCATACCAGAGCGTTCTAAATATTCCCACAGTATAACTGAGATAACAATAGTAATATCTCATCTCAAGATAAGCCTTATGACTGAGTTCGCCGCCATTGACCGGAAGTCATACATTTAGCGACACAATACACGGCATAAAATATTACCAACTACTTATTCGGTTAAGATAAATCGTCTCATATATTATTTAGCGTAATAATGGACAGAGATTAATTTTTATGTTGTTTTTTTATAGATGCGACACTTTGATAATGTAGGTCAGGGTCGATATTTGACAGCATTCGTACCAGGGTTTTTTTCTGTTTCAAAGTATGTATGACAGATTGGAATACGTAATATTTTCCTCTATAGGGTAAACTTTCAGTAGTCATATGCTCACCAATTTAATTATAAGCAAATATTCTAGATTCTGATTTATACAAACATACACAATACAGTACGTGTCTAATATTTTACTGTTAGACAAACGAATAGATATGGCTGGTATAACTATTGCAATTATCAAAAACTAGTTCATTGAATGGCAGGAACACAGAACCTGCTTTGCCACAATTATATATAATTATGTATGTACAGCAGTGACTGAAGAAACTAAGAAAAATGACCACACATAATTATTATATTTGGTAAATAGCTTTAATTTTATTTCTTATCCAGCCTAATAGAACTTGGAAAATAGAAGAAAATAATGTAACTTCTATAAAACCAAATAAACACTACTTTTTAATCAATTCAAACCACCTCATATGTACATGCTGTGGTTTTCTATATATGAATGAGCGGATATAAATACACTCCACTGTAGGTATATATTTTTTTCCTAACGAATAAATAAATACCTGTCTATTACTAGCAACGTATGGATTCAGACAAAACTGAAAATTGATGAAATTTGTTAAACATTCCACGCAACATGAAGCATCTAGGTCCAATGCCAAACCTCTGTAAATACACAACCAAATAGGCACAAACCTTTTTCTAAACATCCTCCCATATTCTTTGCCCCTCCCTGGGAGTTCAGGACAAAGAGATAGTGCATCTAAGCTCGCAGTAATCTGTGATTAATGCAGCGCCCTGCCGGCTACCAGTGTTGCTTATGACTTTATTATACACTGCTACTGCTGTTAGCTACCGTGAATTGCTAATTGGATTATGTAGTTTATCGCTTGAAGCTTAGGAGATGCTGGGATGAGAAGACAAGCGGATTTCTTGAATTTTGCTCTCGATTTCGACAGAAGACAGCATTTACGCAATCAGTTACAGATGTTTCCTAGCTAGATACTGAGAAGAATACCGAAGCAAACTCACAGGTCAATGAGAATCAAGTATGTACGTTTATGTCTTTGGTGTTCTTTTGTTGAACAAAACACACCGATTTGACTAGACCTGCCTAAACAACATATTATGCTTTGCCCTTCCAGTCTGACCGGATCTGCCTATCTGACCTCTACATACCAGTAGCTTAGTATCGCGATATCCTTTGGCCAGACCAGATGTCAGATTTTCTGGATTCTGACTACCCGTAACGACTGTCAAACTACAGCCAGGACCAACAACTGTCAAATTATTCCAGTTAAACATGATTGTCTGGCAGTTTGAGTGCTCTTTGCGGCCTACCCAAACGTCCTTTCCTTGGTATTGTTCGTCAAATCGTTAAGCTCCTTGTTCTAAGTTGAGCTATACGTCATTTGACAAATGCTTGCACTGTATGGACAGGCCCACTCAAATCTGTGAGCATCTTTCTTCAAAAGATCGCCTCAGACTAAAACCTACAAAGTACCCATATCATTAAACCAGTATAGATTGTATGGACTTTAAAAGAGACGGACCCCTGAGTTTGTTTCGGTGTTTCTTCTCAGGGTAGTCAGTTAGGAAACACCGGCCTCATCTGATTAATATTTATGAAAAAATGACGTGTAAAAGTGTTATTTTATAACCAATTTGCAAAATAAAGATCATTTATTATTTATCATTTAACGCTTTAACGTGCCTTCCGAGGTACGTAGTTATCACACCGTCAGCTTCCAAACTCCGGGCTACTATTGAAAAATTTCTTACTTATAGAAAAACACTACAAAGCCAAAAATAACTTTAATTTCGGTAGTCGGTGTTATTGGTTTCTTTTTTTTTTTGAGACCGCCTTCTGAAAATAAAGTTATTTTTGGCTTTGTAGTGTTTTGATATGGAAGTCGGTTTAATTTTTTGCTAAAAAGATTTTTTCACGCTTTTTAGTGGGTCGGTTTGGGAGTTGCTTTGTACGCTTATTTCAACTTAGAAGTTTAAGCAGCGGATGATTTGTCGTACACTACCAAAGTAATGACATTTGAGTAGGCCGCTATGACTAATAAACTAACCATTTCCCTGCAAAACAGACAAGAGAAGGCATTAAGACGAAGATGAGCTATAAGACTCGTTATCCGAAATGTTTATAAAACAAACAAATCTCTCCAATTTCTCCTCGAAAAGCGTGGGTATTAAAACAACTTCTCAGTAGTAAGTTCACCAATAATTTGTAGGCGTTTCCAAAAATTCAATTACACACGTTTTGGTTCGCTCGTAAATACAATTTGCAAGGTTATCAGTATTATTTATTATTCTCGAGTGTTGTATGAAAGAAGTGTCCGTTTGTATAATATGTGGGTTGGGGTGATGCATAATGTCTTGCTTAAGAGGCGAGTTGCTTGTGAAACAAAAAAATATAGATTCTATATGTATTAACTAACGATAATTCTATTAATTCACACAAAACCTTCCTCGTGAATCACTTTATCCATTGGTGAATACTGCATGAAAGAGTATTTAGTAGTTTTTGAGTTTATTGCGACCATACAGATAGATAGACGAGGTGCTTTATAATAGTAAGGATACGTGAAGCAAAAGCCTTGTAGAGCAAATTGCACAGACGGAGAAGTATCAAACTTGGGACTGATAATGTCGAAGCGTCATTAGCCCAATGGCTAAGATGTCGGAATTGTGATCGAAAGGTCGCGGGTTCTAACCAAGCATATTTAGCTTAATTGGAGGGGTTGACAGGATTGCTAGTAATGTGTAATATTGACAGGCCTGTTGGTCTAGTGGTCGGTGGCCCTGACAGCTATACGTAAGGTCATGGATTCGATTCCCACCCAGGACAAATGTTTGTGTGATGAGCACGATCATTTGTTCATTGTCTGGGTGTAATTTATCTATAATATGTATGTATTTAGAAATATATATGTATGTTTATAGTTGCTCATAGAACAAGCTCTGCTTAGTTTGGGACTAGATGGCGTTGTGTGAATGTAAAAAAAACAAAAACAAAAAAAAATATTTAAATAATATGATTTTATGAAGATTGCAGAAGAAGTGCAGATCTCTGATACTTTTGTACTTCAAATTTCGACAAAAAGTTAATATATTTACATTCAATTAAGACTTCGTGCACATAGTTATAAATGGCGGACTCAATATCGTAGATAATCTCTACCAGTCAACCAAGGATGGTGGATAGATAGCGTGGCAGATCAATAATATTACGAGAAGAAAGTAATATTTTTTTTATTTGTATTACGGATGAGCCCACTCTTGCCCTCGATCTCGCCTGATGGTAAGCGATAGATGAGGTCTATGATGGAACGAGCGAGCCCAGAAGATCTCTATTTACTCGTGCTTTAAAGGCTGAAAGGTCATAAGTGGCAGGGAACACAGAAGCCGGCAGAGAATTCCACAACTTGGCTGTGCGCACAATAAATGTGGAGGAGAAGCGCTTGGTACGACAAGACGGTATATCAACCAAGTGTGGTTGGTACCCAGCCGTGCGTCTGGTAGACCGGTAGTGAAATGCAGATGGAGGAATCAGGTCATGGAGCTCCTGCGCACACTCCCCGAAGTACAATCTATAGAAAACCGACAGGCAAACAACGGTTCGCCGATGATCCAGACCAAGAAGCTTGTCCGATAGCACTTCATCGCCTATAAGCCTTTTAGCTCTGCGCTCGATCGATTCCAGTGCAGCAAGTTGGTATTTTGCAGAGCCATCCCACAAGTGGCTGCAACACTCCACGCAATTATTTTATGTTAATCTTTTTATTGTATAAAAACGGTTCCAAAATGATTATAATATTCACTATCAAGATAGCAAGCAAGCCCCAATAAAAATATTTTGAACAATTTTACTATTACTATATTATTTGAATACTTCAGTAAAAAAGAAAAAAAAAAATAACTGCAAGTCAAAATCAATATCCCAAAAAATACCATTTAACTACAGAAAATGTCTACCGCATTGAACCGCACAGTGAGCATTTCAGGGAATCGGTTCAACCAGATCAAGCGTTTAAAATTATATTGCTTGCATCAATTTTTTACCGTTTAAATGGTCTTTAAGAGATTGGTGGTCGAATTTACCGTCCTTTACGGGAATAAGTATGATCAATGGGCATTTAACCTCTATGTAATTCTGTAAATGAGCATTTTATTAAGTTTTGTTAAAATTTCCGTAACTGAGACTAAGAGATATTAACTGAATATTTTAATTTCTTTCTTATCCCTTAACATGGCAAACGAATTTATTTATAAAATGTTTTGCTATTTCCTGGTTTATAATAACCCTCAAGGCTTCAAAAAAAATTGTGAAAAAATCTATTTTTTACAGATTTCGCGAAAATCTTTGTACACCAGGGAGTACATTGCCAACTATAGTAAAAATAAGGTTTGTACTACGTGGATCACGGTGCCAACTTGCCAAAATATCAATCAAACACACCTTAGTTAATTCTTCTTACTTAATACTTATACTTATATATACTTATAATATTATAATGTGAAAGTTTGTGAGGATGGATGGATGTTTGTTACTCTTTCACGCAAAAACTACTGAACGGATCTGAGTCAAATTTGGCAAGTAGATAGTTCACATCCTGGAATAACACATAGGCCATATTTTATCCCGGAATTTCCACGGGATCGGGATTTTACGCGGGAAAACCCTCACACGCGAACGAAGTCGCGGGCAGAAGCTAGTTGTTTCATAATTCTAATTTAACAATATTATTGGCTGTGAAATTGGCAAAAGCAATTTCTTTTGATACTTTCACCCACCTAAACAGAGAAGCATATTGCTCTTCACGCATAAGACTGCAACGAGATTGCTTATTTGCTGATTCTGGAAAATCGACGGCATCGTACCCAACACTGTCCACCCAGTTGTAGGTTTCTGAATGATTCTGCCATACCTGACTTAGCGAATTTTCATTCTGCTGCAACATGCTGTATGACATACAATAGAGAGATAGATAGAATATACTTTATTGTACACCAAAATGTAAAAACACCTAATTAACATTATTGCTTATTAATTAGAGACTCATTGGCAACGATGCACTGGTCGAGTCAAAGCTCCAGAGCCTTGAACATCGACGACGAGTTGCAAGTCTATCGGTTTTCTATCGGTTACATTTCGGGGAGTGTGCGATGGAATTACACAATCTAATTCCACCAAGCCCGTTCCATCATCGGACTACGAGACAAACGGCGAAGCGCCATCGTTACATGGTGGACATCCCACCCATACGCACAAAATGTTTTGGGAATACCTTCATTGCGCGTACGGCTAAGGAGTGGAATTCCCTGCCGGAGTCTGTGTTTCCCGATAGCTATAACCTAGGAGTCTTTAAGGCAAGAGTGAATAGGTTACTTTTAGGTAAGCGTGCTCCATCTTCGACCACATCATCACTTACCATCAGGTACAGAAATCTTAATAATAAGGCAAATTATTAAGATTTCTGTGCCATCAGGTGAGATGGTGGTCAAACGCGAACCTATTTTAAATAAAAATAAAAAAAATCTATGGTTACAATGGCTGTCTTATCGATGAAAACGTTATCTTTCAGACAACCTTTGGAAGGTCTTTCAAAACTTCAAAATCCACACCTGAACCGATGTTATTTTGTGTCAAAACAAATAAAAGAAGCCAGTCGTATTTTTTTGTGTAGTCCGCATTTATTATGTTAGTAAGAAAGAAGTAAGAAGTTTAATTAACGATTTCAGTTATGAACACAGGGCAGGACAGGGTAGGATTTTAGTCAGTGGAAATCTGCCCCTCCGTTCCATTGTATCAAAAGTGGGAGGAGTATTTTATTGAGTTCGTAGTCCGACCTGAAATACATGCCATAACTGTTTTAACATTATAGTCACACAAACAAAAGTCGATCTAAAAAAAAAAAAAATGGCCAAGTGCCCATGCCGCCGTCCCCAGCCCATGAAGGGTTCCGTAGTAACTATAATAAATATAATTTAATAAGTATATTTATTTGAAAAAAAAAAACTTAAAAATTTCTTAAAACTAGTTTAATAACAATTTTTACAACTACGCCAAATAACTTTGTTTTTCATAGTGTTTGTATGAATTACAAAATTATATACGGTTTTAGAAAATATGCTGTATCTCAAAAACTGCAGACCTGATCTCGTTCAAACTAATTTTGGTTGAAAGATTTTTTATTTTTATTTTTTTTAGATTTTTCACTCCATAATTATAGAAGTTAGAGGTCCCCCCTCTCACACATTTTACCACTTTAGAAGCGTATATCTTTTAAACAATTAACTTTATGAAAAAGTGGTTCTAGAAACCTCAATGTCATTTTTAAAGACCTGTCTATAGATACCACACACGCATAGGTTTCATGAAAAAATATATTTTCAGTTCCATGTATGGGGAGCCCCCCTTTATTTTAATTTTTTTTTCATAAAATCGGAAAGCGGTTCACAGAATACATCTACCTATCAAGTTTCACATGTACAATTGTAACAGTTTCAGAATAAAATGGCTGTGATATACGGACGGACGGACAGACAGACAGACAGACAGACGGACAGACATGTCGAAACTACAAGGGTTCCGTTTTTTGCCATTTGGTTACGGAACCCTAAAAATGACATACAACTCCGAACTCGGAGTTAAGACATACGACTCCCGATTCCTAGCAATCGGAATTTTGACACGATTTAACTCCTTCCGCGAAAGTACCGATAAAGATGTATGTGAAGTATTGGTTAGACTCCCAATACTGCGGACTTAAAATCGAAGATTGATCGATGACTGAAAAGATCACTTCAAATATGTATTAACATAATTATGGTATAATACCAGTACAGATTATATGGACGTCATTGACCCTGTGTCTGTTTCGGTGTTTCTTCTCAGAGTAGTCAGTTAGGAAAAAAAATGACGTGCAAGTGTTATTATTAACCAATTTACACACTCATGAAGTATCAAATTCTATGAATTATTCATACAAAATTAAACTCCAAAAACAGAGGAAAAGCATGTTTGATGTTAAAAAAACTGTATTTAGTCAGTTCTAATGATTAATTAATTTAAGCATTTTCTATCAATTGAACTTGAGAGTAATGGAGAAACAAAACTAATATTTAAAAATGCAAAAAATACACGTCCCAGCTGTGGGGACGTTAGAAACTGTTTGTGCTACCTTTATGAATATCCGAACTAATACCATAAATGCGAAAGTGTTTCTGTTTGTCCTCTTTCATGTCTAAATACCAAGCAAAAAAAAGTTATTCCGCAAATCGAAACTGTTCAAACTTTTAATAAATTTGGCAAATGTCCGCTGTCTTATTGGTCACTGAACAGATTCGTTATCACACTTGGTACATACAATTATTACAAATTAGCACGGTTGATATTGTTGCACTCGTAAATAAGGTTGGAAGTATTTTAATTCGTATCTACAAGAGCGATTTAATCGTTGTGTGAAATACGGCATATGAGAGTTGGGTTCAGTTGAAATACAGAAGTCGAAATTACAATATTGCTCCTTTTAAGGTGTAGGTACTCTTTTTTTATTGAAATTGGTTCGCGTTTGACCATTATCTCACCTGATGGTAAGTGATGATGTGATCGAAGATGGAGCATGCTTACCTAAAAGTAACCTATTCACTCTGGACTTAAAGACTCCCAGGTTGTAGCTGTCGGGAAACACAGACTCCGGCAGGGATTTCCACTCCTTAGCCGTACGCACAATTAAGGTATTCCCAAAACGTTTTGTGCGTATGGGTGGGATGTCCACCACCTAACGATGGCACTTCGCCGTTTGTCTCGTAGTCCGATGATGGAACGGGCTTGGCGGAATTAAGTTGTGTAATTCCATCGCACACTCCCCGAAATGTAACCGATAGAAAACCGATAGACTTGCAACTCGTCGTCGGTGTTCAGGGCTCTGGAGCTTTGACTCGACCAGTGCATCGTTGCCAATGAGTCTCTTGGCCCGCTTCTCGATAGACTCAAGCGCGTCCAGTTGGTATTTCGCAGATCCATCCAAAAGATGAGAGCAGTATTCCATACACGACCGAACCTGGGCTTGATACAAATTGAGCAGCTGTTATGAAGTACCGTCTCACCTTGGCTACTCTTTTATAATCTTCTTAGTTTCAACCTAAAAGCTTAGCTATTGACGGGGCTCGATAGGGTCATTGTCTGCCGGGGTTGCGGGAATGTTCTAACGAGATACCGCAGCCCCTGAACACAGGGGCAACTGAAGGAACAAGGTGGGTTTTTAGACACTAAAACTCTGACGCTCCCTTCCGCTTCACCCATAATGGGAGAAATTGATGATTTTCCCACCGAAATAAAACTTGGCTAATCCCTTAGCCTTTTATTAAAAAGTAAACTACTCTTGAATTTACAATACGTGGTAATTTGTATACATCGGCATCAACTCAGATATACAACGTGTAATTTAAAGGGTATATACATACCGAGTGCACGGCTTATTTGGATGATAACGAACAATTTGGCAAGGGGTTTCTAATCCTATGTCTATGTGTGGAGCATATTAGAAATTTCAATACATTGATACCAAAGGCCGAATTTTTCAAATTAAGAAGAACGAAGAGAATTATCGTTTTATTGGCAAGTGACGTGGAAAGTGATGACCCTCATAGTGCTGTGACTCGTTTGTTATTACTGGTATTCAAGAAAAATATGAAACCAATAATTTGGGGTCAATTCTGTGAGTCACAATTTTGAGCTGAAACTTTGCATAGAGACTTCATACCAGATGCAGTCTTCAGTTCTTTTGGATAGATATGGGGTTTCCGTTACACGTTGTAGACTTTAGTTTTCTGTATTTTAAGTTGATTTTTAAGTGACTATTAGGTAATATGGAACATAAAAAAGGATTCGAAGGGAATTAATAGATTTTAGTTATGGTAATTAAGAGTTCAATCATTAAATCGAGTAACATAACTCTTAGTATTAGTAGCAATTTGACTTATACCTATACTTTGATACTTAGACTTACCTTTTTGACTTATACTTATACTACTTTACTGTATTAAATTAAAATAATTCGATATAAACATCAAATCTTGGAACACCAAATGTTCCAATATTTGATTATTATCTCGAATTCTGATTTCAAATATTTTATCACCGTATTGAGGTATAGAAAATGTAAAACACAAATAATCAGCTGTATTAGGTTTAGGTACGGTCGCAGCCTAGAATTTTGAGGGGGGGGGGGGGGGTCACTAACAATAAAATATGTCGATTAAATGAGTTTCCTTTATTGCACAACACAAATTGTATCGCACACATTATAAAACAAATGGAAATCTTCTATTTTTATTGACAAATCGAGTGATAATATTTGAAATGTCTTATTTTGCAAAATTTTAGAAGATTTTCTATTTGGGGTGTACGATTTTGGGGTCATGTCCAAAATACATATTGGTACTGGAATACCTAAGTGTTGTATTAATATTACGATTAAAAGAATATAGTAAATGTTGCAAACCAGGAATTTCAGAAAAGTGAAGACACACGGCTCAGACCATTATGAGTATTAACAACAATATTTGTGGGGTAGAAAGTATTGTACGTGCTTTTACAAATGGACAATAAATGACTTATGACTGAAATTGATATCGTTGTACTCATCGAGCATAATTTTCCTCGGTGCAGTTTGGTCATTCATTTAGGTTTTCATGAACTGCAGTGGTTAGGAATGCCGTGGCTAGCTTCAGCAAATATTTATATTTTCCCTTGGTTTCAATCTCATAAACTAGTTTTTTCTAAATGGGTTGTTGAAACTGGAACACCAAACTCCATATAAGTGCTCGAAAAAAATGTATCTCCGGGTCCATTCACACTACAACAATACTTATCAAGCCACTTTGTCGGCAACACTCGTTACATTTGAGAAGGCGTCAATTTGTACATGATAAATGTCGGTAACAAGAATAATAAATAACAATAACTTTAACTTTTTAACGCTCCAATAAGTGGTCGTACCTTACTGTACAATTTTTATGTTGGTACCTTTAAAATGATTTATACAACTATACAAAATGTGGGACTAGCAGGTCATTGGTAGAAACCACACCGTACCGTGTATTGATCCGTAGTGCCTTAAATATGTAAGCGTGGGCCATTTTTTTAAAGAAAGTTTTACTCCGTACTAGGATTTCTTCATGTGGAATAGGTTCAATGAGTGGGGTTTTGCGAATTTCTCTAAGTCAAAACAGAAATAGCCATGGTGAAACTAAGGCGAAAAATAATCGTGGGCGGGATACATTACTCATAGAACAGATGGCTTAACCGAAAAATTCTGATGTCTAAAGGTCTCCCACGAGGTAGGCTGATGAGCTGTGTTTGCTGGATGCGATAAGATCAGTACGTCGGTTCTGTAAAATTCGAACAACAACTCGCATCTCACATAGCTATTCACTGTCACTTCGCTTATGGTTCAAAGTGACCTTGATTTTGCATTCTGTAAACAGCGTCGAAGTGACGGAGGAATTACCTTACCGAATGCCACTTCTCACGTCATCTCATACTTTATCTGATCAAAATCTTTATTTCAACTCGCTGACACGCTCGAAAGGGTAGCGCTAGTGTAAATTCGAATTAACAACCGAGTTTTTAGAATGCCAATCAATAAACTCACAGCAGATTCAGTCGCTAAACCTTGAAATTAAGAGTGTTCTTGAAAATCTGTTGAACATCTGTCGCGTGGTGTTTTAATAAATTGGTCTAATTGTTGCAGCAGCGTGATAACATCCATGATGTCAGGATCATTATTCTATTTTTTAGAATGAGGTCTTACAGAATAACACAGCAGGTGATTGTGATGACGCTTTAGGGGGGAATATGATCAACCAAACGCACATTTTGGCTGAAATATTCGAAATCTACATAAATTAAATACATACTCAGCCTTTAATGTCTCCACTGCTACGTCACATGCCTCGTGTCTATGAGAGGAAATGGCCCGTAAATTCACCACGCGGGCCTAGTTAATGTCACAGGTTAGTTAATGTCACTAATTTGCTCGCGAGGTTTTTAGGATTCCGTAGCCGTATGACAAAAAATGGAACCCTTATAGTTTCGTCATGTATGTCTGTCTGTCTGTCCGTCCGTATGTCACAGCCATTTTATTCCGAAACTATTAGGACTATACATGTGAAACTTGGTAAGTAGATGTATTCTATGAACCGCTTTCCAATTTTAAGAAAAACATTAATAAATATTTAAAATAAAGAGAGGGGCTCCCCATACATGTAACTGAAACTTAAAATATATTTTTGTTTCATGAAACCTATGCGTGTGTGGAATCTTTAGAGAGGTATTTAAAAAGACATTGAGGTTTCTAAAACCACTTTTTCATAAAGTTAATTGTTTAAAAGCTATATGCTCCTTATGTGGTAAAATGTGTCCTCCCCCCCCTCGCTCTAACTTCTGTAACAATAGATTGAAAAATCTCAAAAAAAAAAATATGTCTGTAGATCTTAGTGTAAACTTTCAACCAAAATTGGTTTGAACGAGATCGGGTGAGCAGTTTTTAGATACAGCATATTTTGTAAAACCGCAAATTATACAAACACTATGAAAAACAAAGTTAGTGGCCGTAGTTACTACGGAACCCTTCATGGGCGAGTTTGACTCGAACTTGGCCAATTTTTTTACACCGTTTTGTGTGTTCTGTTTTAATTTTAGTTAAATTCTTATATTCGTATATTCCGAGACTTTACTACACTTTTCAAGTTAGGAGTTCTCATCCGGCACTTAACGGCGCTCAGCAGTGCATTATTTTAAAGGAGGAGAATCACTGCAATCACGAAATAAATCACAATTAACATTTAATTAATGAACATCATCGACACTTGTAAATTACGATCTACAATATAATAATTATAGTGTCAAAAGCAACACGATATAACGTCACTACTGATATTGTCTCGATTTTCGATCACGGATATTAAAAATATGACGAAATTAAACTGTGACCCTCAGGACTATTCCTCGCATATTTTGAGACCTTATTTAAAAGTACAAAAGAAGAATTAAAATATTATTTATTGGCTTCGTAATGTCACTTGACTGCATAAATTATTACAAAGGTCGAGCGGTATCGAGGTACTTCGATAAAAAGTATTTTTGTTTTAATTTTTCGGATGAGTGTACACGATCGGTTAAGGAAGCGTCTTTAGTTTTTGTTGCTCTACAGACTGGTCTGAAAATGAGATCAAGAATTTTCATGAATAAAAACATGCTTTAGTTAGGTTAAGAATAATTTATCATATAAATTACATTTCAATGTTTTGGTTCTTAGAACTCACACATTTTTTCCGAGTGGAAAAATCATCGAATGACTTCTCCCGCTCTGGGTTAAGCGGAAGGTAGTGTCACATTTCTACTGACTAAAAACCCACACTGTTCTTTCAGCTGCCCTTAAGTTCCGGGGCCGTGATATCTCGTTAGAATATTACCACAACCCCCGCTGGAACTCACACTAGGATTCCCTGTGTTATGAGCGTTTCTTCGTTCCGCCTGTACCATCCTCTTTACAGCACTACTCACTAAACTAATAAAATTAATATATAAATAATTTGAAGTTTTATTTATTTAGCTATTATGGTACAAACGCCAGCACATGAAGCTACCCGAAACTGTCAAATTTTCCCAATCAACTTTGAACCAAATTTCCTTAATAATAAAGTTGAAAATCTATTAAAGAAATTTGACAGATTGTTGTAGCTTGATGTGCTGGCGTCTATACATACATTTTTTTAACATAATAATAATAATAATAAACACATGTAAACATGACTGTTGTGTGTAGGGTTGCCACCTTTTTTGTTTGCAGTTAAAGTACATTGGTTAAAATAGGTTAGAAAAAAAAGTACTTAGCATCAAAATAAAGTACAATTTATTTTCAAAGTCGCTTTCCGCTGTCTGTCCCTATGTATGCTTAGATCTTTAAAACTACGCAACGGATTCTGATGCGGTTTTTTTAATAGATAGAGTGATTCAAGAGGAAGGTTTATATGTATAATACATGCATAATATAGTAGAGAAACAATGATAATTGTAGAGGTTTCTAATGTGTTGTCTTAATAAACAATTTTTTTGAGCTTACATTGCGAACGCTGGCTGAACCGTACGAGATAGATCAAAATAATGTTTGTACACCTTAAAAAGGTCTTCAAAAAAGTCAGCGCTGGCATATATCTATCTCTTACGTAGTAGTATATCAATGTATGGTAGAATTGTATACCTACAGAAAAGTCCGCGATGGTATTTTTTTTATTTTTTTTTATTTAGTTCGTTGACAGAATATAATTTACATGCCACAGGTTTACACAACGGGTCCCAAACTAGGCACAGCCTGTATTTTGGTGACCCATACAACTCTTTTGGTCTTTATCTGACACTGCTCTGCTAGCACACTAAAAACTAAAACTAATACAGTTATAAACAGAAAATATACTTTATAAACCGAAAATATTATAAAAGAAACTAATAATTTTGACTTTAAAAATAAAACACATAAGGTACAAAAACAATAGATAGGTGAGTAAGAGTGGGTGTGTGTGTGATATTGAGTGAGGGTGTGTATTACAGCTGAGGTATGAGGGTATCAACATGGGTTATAAAGAAAGCCTTCAGTTTCCTCATAAGTCCGGTCCAACAACCATTCCTTTAGTTTGGTTTTGGCCTCATAGTAGTTGTTGGGTATACTGAAGACTGCTTATAGCGTTAAATATTTTAATGGGTAGGTATGATGAAAGCCGAGCAGCAAAGAGGGTTTTGGTTTTTGGAAGCAGGATTCTTTCTGCAGTTTTCCTACCTCTTTTACTGCAACTAGAGCGTCTAATGTTTACTTTAATAAGTTTTAAAAGTGACCATAGGATGTACAGTTGACGAACGCGTAAAACCCTTGCCTCCCTATATAGTTCTTCCGTAGAGAAACGACGGGGATTTCCTAGAAGTACCTTGAGAACAGCACGCTGGGCTCGTTCTAGCTCCAGCATGCACGATTTGTCGGCGCTACCCCAAACACTGACACAGTATTGAAGGACAGACTGGCATAAAGAGATATATACCTGAATACCTATGTTCTTTGGAGCACTGGCTCGTAAGAGTTTTGCAATGTAAATAAATTTGCGAGTTTTTTTAGCGAGTGTTCGAATATGTGCTTTGAAGTTCAGATTCTCGTCAATTATGATGCCTAGATATTTTGTGGTGTCGACTCTGTCAATGGCGTTGCAGTCACAGTCGCCAATAGAGCCGGATGCTGCTGCTGAGACACTACACTTGGCGTTGTGTACTTTTAGTGATCTAATGTTTGGCCTACTTGACTTATTAATATGAAAGGTTAAAAGTTCGTTTTCTTTAAGTTTAGCGTTAATAGATTTTGTTCGAGCCATGCAGTTATTATGCTCATCCCTTTCTCAGCTATGTTTACAGTCTCTTCCCAAGTAGCTCCGTGAAAGATTATGGCAGTATCATCAGCATAACATATGACTTCCGACTGTGCAATATTAAGCCTCAGAATATTATCCATGTACATAAGGAAGAGGGTAGGTCCCAGAATACTTCCCTGAGGTACCCCAAAAGCAACTGGAAAGCTGCCACTGACAGTATTTCCAATTTTGACCCGCTGGAATCGACCAGACAGGTAACTTATGAACCAATCTAAGGGCAGGCCTCTGACACCAAATGTTTCGAGTTTTCCTAGTAGTATAGGAATTGATACCGTGTCAAAGGCCTTGGCGAGATCCAAGAAGACACCAACCGTACGCTGGCCATTGTCGATGTTTGAGGCGATGATGCCAGTTAGGAAGCTCACAGCTTGTTCAGTTGACTTCTCTCGCCGAAATCCTAATTGCCTGTCCGAAAGTACAGAGTTTTTCTCTAAGAAGCTTACAAGGCGGTTACTTACTAATTTTTCGAGAATTTTCGAAGTCACACAGAGCAGGGATATAGGCCTGAAGTTATCCGGTACATTTTTGGCACCACTTTTGTGTATGGGCGTAATAACAGCAGTTTTCCAGCAAGCGGGAACTTTTCCAGTTTTCATACTTAAATTGCATATATAATTTAGAGGTTCCAGTATGCAATTCTTTATGCGTTTAAGGAGCTAAGGCCCAAATTCATATAATTATGTCTATATGTTAAAGATAACATCCAAGCTATGTCCATTTTAATACTTTGAAAAATTGGCAATCATAAAGCGGTAATGTAAAAGGTATTTACACAAATACGGTATTAATTCTAATCATCTAATTTAATATTATGTATAACGAGGTATGATGATTGATGTTTTGTTTGTTACGATTTAACTGAAAACTACTCAACCAATTTTACCGAAAGCTACATACGAAAGCTCCTCGGAGTAACATAGGCTATTTTATATTTTTTGTAAAGAACCCGTGCGAAGCCAGGGCGGGTTGCTTACTAAAATTTAATTGCCGAATGTATATGTACGTAAGCGCATTGGTTCAGAACAGCTGCATTTATTTGACATTTTTTTTTGTGTTCGTAATTGTCTGGATAGGGTTTGGAAAGAAAACTGTATGATACCGAAAGAAAAATTGCACCCGGGCGAAGCCGGTGGGCAGCTAGTTATGTTTAAAAACATATTTCTTATTAATTTTTTAGATTGTATCAAATTAGTATCTCTACTAAACAATTGCACAGCATCTTTAGACCGTGCTCAGTTTGGACGCGTTTTCGTACGAATTTTACTCTTGCGTATACGTACGAACACACAAAAACGATCCTAACCTTCCAAGTACTATAGGAGCGCACATACTGGATGCGAGTTAGTCGTACGTATACGTGCGTGTAGTTCCGACGTCCGAAAACAATCCGAACTCCTTGGGATTTTTAAACACGTTCGTGTGTAAAAATGGATGTAGAAAAAATTATTTTAAGTTTCTATTTTCATACGTACATAAACATGAAACAGTATGGGGTCATTATTTAAGTCTTCAATAATATGATGAAATTCTCCAAATTCTTTTCTTTTTAAATAAATTTCACGCACCCATTCGGTTCTGCGACAGCGAAGACGCCGCCGCAGTCTTCGAGTTATAAGAGAATTATCTAGAAGATAGAGATTATTCAATGCGCTCCAACCAAAGATGACTTCACGAATGAGATATCACTACCTTTTTGACGGAGTAAAACGTATTCAGTGTACGCACTCAATTCGTACGACCACGATCGTACGTTTACGTACGATACAAATTCGTGTCCAAACTGAGCGCGGCCTTACAGTTTATATTTAAATTAAAGTAAATAAGTAGTTCATTTTTTATCAAATTCAGAGACGATTTGTTTATTACGACTAAACTTTTCAAAATCCCAAAGAAATCAAATCATGCGAAATAAAGTATTTTCGTGTGCTTTATTGTTCTCATAAAGTATAGAGTACAATTACTTGAAATAACGTACAATACTTTATTATAAAGTACGGGTGGCAACCCTAGTTGTGTGTGTGGTGTGTGCAGGTGTTAATGAAATCTGTTTCTGCATGTTCCTATATCACCTACTCTAACCGGATGCAGCTGAGTATCAGTGTTTTATATGAAGCGACTTATCACCTATGAAGATGGTCACCCATCTACAGACCGGCCTTAGCAAGCGTCGCTTATCTTTGAAGATCGACCTGACTTACATTCTTTGATTTAGAACAAGTGACTTATTCAATTTATTTTATCTCATTCATTATCTTCTAACGCCAAGAAAAAAAATGCATCCTCCCGTCCAGGCCGCGTCGGTCACTGATGGCCGACAACTAGACTTGCCGTTCGGGCCGCGTCGGTCAGTGATGGCCGACAACTAGACTTCCCGTTCGGGCCGCGTCGGTCACTGATGGCCGACAACTACACTTCCCGTTCGGGCCGCGTCGGTCAGTGCTGCCCGGTGTAATTCTCCATAATTAATTAGTTAATGACTAAAGTTGACTTGTTAATGAAAACATACATTTGAACATTAGATATAACTATCTATTTTTTTTTATGTTGGCTTCCCTTCAAACCTACAATTAAAAAACATTTGGTCTAAATTTGGATAGAACTGTGATTTTTGTTTGGCCTAAAGGGAAAGCTCACTGTCGGTCAGCACTGAACGCGTTGGCGTTCAACGTGTTAAAAAGTCACAGCACTTGTCCAGCTTCCCGTCATAATTGTAAGTTAATACCAGCTTATCAATAAATTTTTTCATCTAACAAAATTTAATAGCTCAGAACACGTAAGAGACGATGTAGGTTTCAAAACAGGAATCGCCAATGAAGGCTACTTTGCAGCCAGACTCAAGTTGTAGAACGCATCAGGACAGATGGGTTAGAATCGTTACGCAGTGAAAGCCGGGGGACGGGTGTCTTCGCCAAGGAAGGCTTTTTTATTCTGGGTGGGAAAATCATTGAATAACTTCTCCCGCTCTGGGTTAAGCGGAAGGGAGTGTCAGACTTCTACTGACTAAAAACCCACCCTGTTCCTTAAGCTGCCCTTAAGTTCTGGGGCTATGGTATCTTGTTACAATATTTCCGCAACCCCGGCGGGCAGTGGCCTTATGAGGCCCCGTCACTAGTGCTGAGGCACCGCCGTGTCCTCGTGGAGGCGATCGACGGCGGCGACCTCTCGCGCCCAGCCTTGGTTCGGGCCATGGTGTGGTGCTAGACGGAATGGGATGCGGTCACCTCCTTCTGCGAAGCAGTCATGCTAGCGAAGGAGGAGGCCGAACGCGCGAGGGAGAGGCAACTCGCCAAGGAAGGCCTAGGAAGCGTGCTTTATTCGGAAGATAATCATAATCACTCTTCAAGGAAGGGTAGGAAATGTCAGGCTTTTAATTTTAAAAAACCCGACCTGATCCTGAACAGTTGGACTGACATCCGGGTTGCGGTATCGTTAGAATATCTTCAAAACCCCGGCTGGCGATAGGTCTAAACCTATCGAGTCCCGTCAGTGGTGTAGACGGCTATTTGAAACATGCGTGGAACACGACGTTCCATTGTCTTGAGAGTCCTAGGAAGTGCTGGCGTGACGACTTAGAGGCGCTCATGACAGATGCAATGGACTGGGAAGAGTGAAGAACTATGGGCGAGACCTTTGGCCAGGAGTGAAACTAAGTAAGGTTAAAAAAAAACCAGAAAAGTCAAGGCTGACAAGAAAATCATTATTAAAACCAGAAGGCAGAATTTTATATAATATAATATAATGTTTATTTCTCCTCACATCAGGTTACAAGAGGATACATGAATGTTATTACAGATGTGATTTTACAGACTTAATTAAGTGAGAACTCTGTTCTTCAAACTAGGAATAACCTGTGTCTTGAAGCAGCAGCAGTTATTAATACTTATATTTCCGCACATTTACTGCATAAGCATTTATCTTTTTAGCATCTGATATATACAGGTTGGCCTGCGAGATGCCACACGCAGAAAAGCATACCTATAGTTATAATACACATTACTATTTCGTATTCTTCCCGAATGACCTCACGTATGCTACCAACCCAACATTATAAAATACAATTGTCCCTCCAATATATCCTTGTTTCCACAATTTAAACAAGACGCGTTATTATCTCGTATGAGGTTCGACTTAACTGAATTTATTTGTCCATTCAGTTATAAAGTTGGACGCTCGCTTCGTTTTTCTTTATTCTAAAATATTGGGTCGAGTTTCGTAAGTGTAGCGTCCAAGATTCGATGAGCAGGATAAGAAAGTAGGCAAGTTAAGTCATTTCATTCTTAAATGAAAAGTAAATTTTAAAGTCAATAGGCTAATGACTAAGTTGTCGGACTTGTGATTGCGAGCTTCTGGGTTCGAACCCCACCCATTACACTATTGCCGCGAACCCACTCCAGACACAAACATATTTAGCTTAGTTAGAGAAGTTTGTAACATTGCTAATAAAAAAAGGATAAAGATTAATAGCTATTTTTATTTAATCAATATTTAGTGTTCTGAAAATCGGTGGTAAAACGTGATTACTCTTAATTTATCTATTGAAACGTTGTTTAATCCAAAATATTCCTGTATTCGAATCTTCTATCCTTTTCTATTAAAATATATTATACTAGCTGTGCCCGCGACTTCGTCCGCGCGGAATAGTGACTTTCGGTAGCATTTTTAATTTTTTAGGGTAATGATTTTGAAAACAAAACTCATACATAATTTGAATGTCGTATTTATTAATATCTAATCAAAAGTCTAAAAAATAAGTTTCAAGCTTCTAGCTTTAAAAATGACGCAATTTTCATACACCAAAACATTAATGGTGTGAATCAATCTTTTAAGGTTTTTATCTCCTACACCTCAACCCTTGACATTTAAAACCCAAAAATAAAAAAACATAAACTCTAAAGGCCAACAACTTTGCACATCTAAACGAAGTCTGCCAGTTTCCACATAATTTCTGTCCTTATCCACCTACGCTTGTATCCTTAAGGGCAAAGCTGCTCTCGTTCCGTCCTTAACATAATGCAGCTGATCACGATCATATTTACGATGTCCGATGCTTACGCGCACTTAAGTACAGCCGCAACTTATCTGTTCCGAAGCAACAAATAATTGGGAGGCGAAAAATGTTGCCGGAAAAATTATGATCGGTGTTTCTTTTGTTTTTTTTTTAGTGTGTTTTGTTTCTTGTTTAATGTACTGACAGTTTTGTTCTTGGATATAGTATTTTTATGTAGATAGCGCAATAAAGACGGATTTTTAAGAGTTTTCAGTCTAATTGGATGCTGGTGAGTACTAGTATTTTACATGAAACGACTGCGCACTTGACCTCAACTTCTTGTTGGGTACCAAAAAAATCAATATATATAAATTCTTTGAGTCAGTTATTTTGTGCTGAAACTATGCATAGAGACTCCATACCAAATGTTGTCTTCAGCCCTTTTGGATAGATATGGGGTTTCCGTTACACGTTGTAGAAGCAAGGTCTAGCGGGAATGGACTGCAGGTGTACTCAAACAAAAATCAGTATGGCTGCCTGGCTGTCATAACGAGAATTCCCTGCAGTAAACAAACACAACACCATGTATTGTACGGAATCCCCGATACGGTTATTTAGTAATACTTTATCGTTGATATTTCTAGCTAACATACATACCCGCGCGTGCGTTTGTATATTTAATCTTTCCAGAAAAGCCTACGAAACGAATACAAAGTGGCTTAGATGTCAAAGAAAGAAATACACTGGAATATGTGGTAAAGATCTTGGCCATAGGTCTATAGGAAAGATTGGCCTATCAACTTATGTAGATTGTAAACAAAAATATACATATAACGTTCATGATTTATATAAATAATAACTCCTTTTGCTGCTGTGCGGACTAGTGTTATACAAAAAACCTTGTTTGGCATCACCTCCATATTTAAGCACCATACAAATCCACTAATACCTTCCATTTTATGTCTCAAAAATATAATCCCCAACCAAAAACGAATGCTTTAATTTAGTTCCACAGCCCATAAATTTGGCGAACCTTGCACAATGCTACAGACCAAAATATCGCCAGTGTTGGCACTTTCATATACATCATATTACGGCTTAAATAAATCATTTGGAATGAGGTCCAAAAATTGAGACATCGATATTTTATGGTCGACAGAATGGGACTTACTCGCTGCTTTATATCTACTAATAATAAGGGCATCTGTGTTCTCTTTTATTTTTATTTTTTTAACATTATGTTTTTCGAGATTAATTTATTTTTCTTATCTCGGTTGGGTGTTGGTTGGTGGGGTCATAATGTTTGGGTGAGGTTTTGAAAAATTTAATCAGGATCGGTATTATCTTATCAACTCGTTTCCATTGATATAGCTTTTTTAAGTTTATTGTTCGTAATGTAATATTAACTAAATAATATATAACTGATCTATAGTATGTAAAAAACACAGCCCGGAAAAAGATACTCGAATAATTATAAATATCGGACAGAAGTGTTCAATTAAATCAGCTACTAACAAGACGAAACAACAGCTAAACATTAGTATAATTAATAAACTATATATAAAAACAGTAATCCAATCTATGAAAAGGGGGAAATCTCCTGGGCATGATGGGCTCAGCATCGAACATCTTCAAAATGCTGGTGTACACGTGCCAAGAGTGTTGTCAATGTTTTTTAATCTATGTGTAGGACACTCTTACTTACCACAGAAAATGCTGGATACTGTAGTGGTTCCTATAGTAAAGAATCGGACAGGAGACATATCGGACAAGAGCAATTATAGGCCAATCTCATTGGCCACTGTGATAGCCAAAGTGTTTGACAGTGTGCTTGATACGCACCTCAGTAAATATACGACACTACATGACACACAATTTGGTTTTCGTGCTGGGTTGTCTACTGAGAGTGCAATATTTGCGCTGAAGCACACTGTCAAATACTACACCGACAGGAATACCCCAGTTTATGCTTGTTTCCTGGACCTTTCCAAAGCCTTTGACCTTGTTTTTTATAATGTCTTATGGGAGAAGCTTCGGGAAGCGGGAGTACCAAAGACATTAGTGTCAATATTATCTTTCTGGTATGAAAAGTAGAGGAACTTTGTTAAATGGTCCAATGCGTTATCAGAGCCTTATAAACTCGAATGTGGTGTTAGGCAGGGAGGTCTTACTTCACCGAGATTATTTAATATATATATTAATAACTTGCTTGTGGAACTCAGTAGCACACATGTCGGATGTCATATAGACGGGGTGAGTGTAAATAATCTAAGTTACGCCGACGATATGGTGCTGCTGAGTCCTACAATCAATGGATTAAGGAAGTTACTCGCGATTTGTGAAGGTTACGCCGAGCAACATGGTCTAAAGTATAATCCTAAAAAGAGTGAACTATTAGTTTTTAGAGGTAGAAATAAAAGTCCATCAATTGTCCTGCCAGTAGAACTAAACGGTTTGCCTCTAAAGAGGGTCACACAATTTAGGTATTTGGGCCATGTTGTTACGGAGGATCTTAAAGATGATCTCGATATGGAGAGAGAGCGCAGGGCGATGGCTGTGAGGGGAAATATGTTGGCTCGCAGGTTTGCTGGTTGTTCTCTACCGGTAAAAATCACACTTTTTAAAGCATTTTCCCAAACATTTTACACTAGCAGCCTGTGGGCTAACCATACCCAAAAAACTGCCAACACCCTGCGAATTCAATACAATAATGCTTTCAGGGCGCTGTTGAGGCTTCCTCCGTATTGTAGTGCGTCTGGGATGTTCGCGGATGCGCGTACGGATGATTATTATGCGATCATGCGCAAGAAAGTCGCGTCTATAGTACGCAGAGTGAGAGGAAGCAACAATAGCGTTCTGAAAGTTTTTGCGGAAAGACTAGAAGGGCCTACAATGGATAGGTTTATTAAACTACACGTTAGACATAGGGCTTGATAAACCTTCCTCTGATTGTGATTGTGAGTTTTTATTTTTATTTTATTTTGTTTTTGTTTTGTTACCTTTATAATTGTCTGTGTATGCCTAATTGTTTCTTAATAACATAGTTATTAAGTAAATTGTTTGACTAACACTATGGGCCTTATAAGCCTGAAAATAAAAGATTTTTATTTTTTTTTATTTTTATTATTATTATAAGACTTTGATTTACAATACAAACCAGTATTTTAAGAAATGATAAGTAGCCCACAGTCAAAATATGGCTCAATAAGAAAATTGTACCAAAACCGTAATTATTAAGGACGGACGACTGTAAATCAGTCCCTTGTAATCGGATTTGGAGCGGCAGGTTAGTATAAACTTTAGACTACACTGATACACAACCACAACTTGTTTCAGTGTTTTCGTTTATTTCAACTTTCTGTACAATTTTTTTTTTCTGCATCGTTTATGTCTTTATAGAAACACGCAAACCCGGAACAACTATTTGTAGGATATACAAATATTTGTTTCAGTGCGAGAATCGAACCCACGAAATTCAGCGTAGCAGCTAATCGCTCAACTTCTGTGTCAACCGTGTCGTCAAATAAAACTGTTAGTTATAATACCTTTGGTGTATTATTTATTTATAAAAGTTCTTATCAAACGACATTAGAAACTGCTAACAGTTAACGTCTACTTGCTATATGTAATCAAGCTCAAGAATAACATGACTGAACACTGTCTCCTAAGACACAGGTTTCTCTAGTTTAGGAGTTTGGGTTATATAAATTTTGTAAAGATTTTTGATCTGAAATGGGCTTCTTTTATAAGGCTGCTCTGCCACCTGTCGAAAAATCCCGGAATGCACCATCGTGCTGGTTGGCGACCAGATGAGAGGGCCAGGCAATGGTCATTCCCGGGAGGCTCGGGTATCCCCGCAGTCTCCAGGCCAGTCCCCCAATCGATGCCAACCGCCCATTGCGGGCCTGTAGGTTAACAGCGTGGAGGCTTTATTTCACTTCCTTCTTCTTCTCTTCTAGGCAAGCGTGCTTCATCTTCGACCACATCATCGCTTAACATTACATCAGGTAAGATTATGGTCAAACGTAATCCTACCCAACTAGCACAAATGGGCTGCATTAGGGCTTTGGAGCGTATCCGATTATTACTTATGGTATTAGACGTAAGCGCTAGAGCGTCTACTACAGACTTAAAGTAGCCGCTTTAGCGCTATTAGGGCGCCATTTTATGCAGCCTAAAGTTCCATTTATCCTGCACAACGGTTGCATAAAGGTTCCTTAATAGCTATAACGATTTATTAACGCTAAACTAAAGCTCTCGTAGCGCTACTTTTGAATCCCACCCAGGACAAATGTTTGTGTGATGAGCATGATCATTTGTTCTTTGTCTGGGTGTAATTTATCTATAACATGTATGTATTCAAAAATATATATGTATATCATTTGTCTAGTACTCATACCACAAGCTCTGCTTAGTTTGGGACTAGATGGCGTTGTGTGAAAGTTGTGGAATATTATTATTATTTCCTTTATTCAACAAATATCTCAAAAATTACATTTTTAAATATTTTTCTATAAAAACTTACAATAAAAAAACATTTAAAAATATAAAAAATGGCAGTCCATCGGTGTCGGGAGCAGGGTCCAAGCTACCGGTGGTTAGGTCTCCAGAGAAAGGAACCTCCTCACAATGCGAGCTGTATCGAGGAGAACTGCCTTCTGTATCAGGCCCTTTATCCAGCTGTGCAACGCCAGCTTCGACAGATGGTCGTCGAAGCTTTTAGCTATCAGCCCATTGACTGACATGACAATCGGCACAATGACAGCCGAGTCCACATTCCACATGTCAACAACCTCATGAGCTAAGTCGAGATACTTTATGTGTTTCTCTTTCTCAGCTTTCACGAGATTCTCGTCATGTGGGATGGTAACATCGATTATCATTGCGCGGCGCACTAATCGGTCTATCACCACTATATCAGGCTTATTGGCAACAATAGTCCTGTCAGTGATGATAGACCGATCCCAGTACAACGTGACATGGTCATTTTCGAGAACTGGGTCGGGCACATACTTGTAATACGGTACCTCAGAATCGACAAGTTTGTATTTCAAAGCAAGTTGCTGATGGATAATTCTGGCTACTTGGTTGTGTCTATGCAAGTACTCGCCGTTAGCAAGACGAGAACAACCGGAGACAATATGTCTGATGGACTCACCAGGATGATGGCATGCCCGACACACGTCAATCGTCCCGTCCTTCATAATATGTCTCCGGTAATTATTCGTCAAGATAACTTCGTCCATAATTGCACAGACAAAACCTTCAGTTTCTCCGAAGAGATCCCCGAAGCGTAGCCAGGCAACCGAAGCTGTCAAATCTACATCGGGCCCATAGAGAGCCCGATAGTAGCGACCATGAAGCTCCTTGCTTTTCCATACCTCCTTGCGGTCATCTGCGGTGAGTATAACAGGTTTGTGCCAGTTCTCTTTAGCCATGGTCAGCGGGGTGAGTCCCTTGTCCACTGCAACCACATCTCGGTGCATACCCACATCGGCTTGAAGGAAATATTCCCTGAGACTGCAAATCTCGCGGTTGTGGAGAGTTTTGGCGTTTAAAAAGCCTCGACCTCCACACTTCCGCGGGATGTACAGTCTCATCACCGATGATCGTGGGTGATGCATCCGATTTGCGGTCAGCAGTGTGCGGACCCTCCTATCCAGGGCGTCCAGTTCGGTTTGAGTCCATTTGAGTATGCCGAAAGAATACATCAACACCGGCATGACCCAACCGTTGAAGGCGCGCACCTTATTTCCTCCCGACAAAAGGCTGTTTAATACCTTTGTCAGGCGGCCAAAGAAGCGCTCCCTCAACGATTGCTTCATGTCAGCAACATTAATGCCCAAAGCTTCCGACATACCCAAATACTTATAAGTTTCGGTCAAGCAGAGAGATCTAAGGTGTATGGAGTCTGAAAGTTGAATTCCCTCAGATTCCATAATCTCTCCTCGTTTTACATGCATGATTGCGCATTTGTCCACACCAAATTCCATCTTGATGGCGCTACTGAAAGTTTCAGTTACCTTCAGTAGTTCCATCAGTTGCAAGTTGTTGGGGGCAAAGAGTTTCAAATCATCCATGTAAAGGAGGTGGGATATACTTTGACCTCCTCTTCTCAACCGATAGCCCAGGCCTGAGTCCTCTAACATTGTGCTTAGAGGATTCAGGGCCAAGCAAAACCAAAGTGGACTCAAACTGTCACCCTGAAATATTCCCCGTCTGATCCATATAGGCTCATCATTCCCTCGGATCGGTCGACATCCTGGATAGCGAAGTACCGTCTTCCATTGCCTCATACATGACTCAAGGAAGGTGCGTAGAGTTGGATCTATTTTGTAAAGCTCTAGCACCTTCATGAGCCAGGCATGAGGAACAGAGTCATAGGCTTTTTTGTAGTCTATCCAGCATGTTGATAGATCTTTGCGGGATCGACGAACCTGTTGGCTAATGGCCATGTCAATGAGGAGTAGCTCCTTAGTGCCACGGGACCCTTTCTTACATCCATTCTGAGAAGCGGACATAATTGAGTTGCACTCAATGTGCATATTTATTTTCACTCTCAGAATGGACGTAAGAACCTTATAGACCGTAGACAAACAAGTAATCGGTCTATAGTTTTTGGGTTCCATGGGACTACCACTCTTATGGAGCAGGTGAGTACAGCCAGTCGTAAGAAACTCTGGTAGAGACCCAGCCTCTAAGGATGCCTGGAATTGAGAAGCCAAAAGCGCGTGCGAGCTGCTATACCACTTGAGCCAGAAGTTGTGCAGTCCATCCGGTCCTGGAGACTTCCAGTTTGGTAACGGATGAACTGCTTTGGCTACATCAGACTTATTGATATTTATTTTATCCATTTGTGGTATAGCTTCACATACGCGTTCAACTTCACGCATCCAGTCACCCTCAACATGACAGACGGGTACCAACCAGATGTTGCGCCAGAATAAATTCGTGGCGGTATCATCCGGGCGGCACACGTCAGTCACATTTTGATTGGGTCGCTCCCAAGCTCTGTATACCCACCTCTCATCGCTCTGGAACATGCGATTCTGTGAGTACCGTTCAACCCGCCGCTTAAACCGTCGGATACGGCTTGCCCATGCATAAATTTTCTGCTTCAGGAAGTCAATGCGCTCCGTAATGTGGGGTGTGTATTCTCGAGGGCTGATTCCAGTCCCCGAGAAAGCCCGCCGTACAAAACGCATCACACGTGGGCGTGCATTGCCTTCCTTGAAGCAGTATAGTTTGCCGATGAGTGTTCTGGCCTCATCGATACGCCTCTCGATCCTATACTGCCAGGCTGGTACAGCAGGTTTTGGTCGAATAGCTTCGTCGTTATTAGGGAATTTGACGTTAGCTAAGCGACATGCCGCAACAGCCCCGCAATACAGGATTGAGTGCGTATCAACGAGGTTTTCGCTGCTCTCAAAAATGTTCTCAAGCAGCGAGTCCAAAGCACACACCAGCGCCCTATTTTTTTTGTGCATGGGTAACCGTGGTAACCGGGGTCTAAGTTCAGGCGGAGTCGATCTATACTCGCGAAGCGCATCCTCCAGTGCGCTCCTCAGTCGATCGTTGCATTGGCTACTTACCGTAACAACCCTATCATCTAGCTCATTATTATGACTATTGGGCCGCGGTGTCATTGCGCCACTAGCGGGCGCTTGTACCACGGCTTGCGTCGGGGACGAGATGATATGGTTGCTCAGTACCTCTGAGCGCAGCCTATCAAGTGTTGCGTCATCCAACCTGTGGCTACGCTGGATGACCCGCACCTGATCCGACAGTCGTTGGGCCGAGACGTTGACAGCTGGTTCTAGGTCCTGGAACAGAGACAGCATCCTGACACGATACGCGGTGAGGTTAGTTCCCCCCTCTGTAGACCCATAATATGCGCGCATGACGTTTTCGTTTATGGACTGAGTCCATCTCATGCGCTGCACACCACCGGCAGCGGGGACCCGACTCGGAGCCGGTTGGCTCCTAGGCCCCAAGCTGTTCGGTGGCCGGCCTCTCCCCTGCCGACGCACAGGTGTTGGCGACGTCGGCGGAGAGAAATACTCGTCGCTCGAGCTCGACGCGGCTGCAGCCGCCGGTGATATTGATGATCCTGAGTCCGGCGGCGGCGAGGCGGAGCTGAGCGACAGGTCCGGGGGTGGTGGGCGTGCACGTCGCGAAGCTGCTCTCGTAAGCATCGTCCAAGTTTATTTGTTCACATATTTACATATTATTTCTCGCATTTTTTCTTGATTGGTGAGATTGACACTTGACAGTTGTCAATGGCTGGTTTATTTTCATTTTGTGTAAATATTGGTGGCTTTTAGATATTGTTATTTTTCTGTGTTTAATATGTCCTCTTTTCATGGATATTGGAAAATTTGGATGGGAAAAACTTAATACTATTGTTTGCGGATTTAATTTGTATAGACGGAACATAAAACTTGGTTTGACGGCTAGTGTTGCCAGCTTATTTTATTTTATTATTATTATTTCATTTATTACACTTTACAAACATATTATTTACACTTCAAAATATTCCTATAAAAACAAAATTCCTATAAAAAAAACATTTCAAAATATAAAAAACATTAGCCCACCGGTATCGGGAACAGGGTCCTAGCTACCGGTGGTCAGGGCTCTTGAGAGAGGAACCTCCTAACAATTCGCGCCGTGTCCAGAAGTACTTCTTTCTGGATCAAGCCCTTGATCCAGCTGCCCAACGAGAGCCTCTTAAGATGTTTAATAATAATAATAATATTCCACAACTTTCACACAACGCCATCTAGTCCCAAACTAAGCAGAGCTTGTGCTATGAGTACTAGACAACTGATAAACATACATATATATTTCTAAATACATACATATTATAGATAAATTACACCCAGACAAAGAACAAATGATTGTGCTCATCACACAAACATTTGTCCAGGGTGGGAATCGAACCCACGACCTTGAGCATAGTAGTCAGGGCCACTGACCACTAGACCAACAACAGGCTCTTGGCTATTATGCCATTGGCCGAGACGACTATCGGCACAATGATTGCTGTATGCACATCCCACATGTCAACAACCTCGCGAGCCAGATCAAGATACTTAAATTGCTTATCTTTCTCTGCTTTCACGAGGTTTTCGTCATGAGGAACCGCTATATCAACAATCATTGTGCGACGCTCTAATCGGTCTATCACCACTATGTCAGGCTTATTGGCAACAATAGTCCTGTCAGTGATGATAGACCGATCCCAGTACAATGTAATATTGCCATTTTCGAGAACTGGGTCGGGCACATACATACCTATAGTACGGTACTTCTGATTCCACAAGATTGTATTTAAGAGCAAGTTGCTGGTGAACAATCCTGGCTACAAGGTTGTGTCTATGCAAATAGTCTCCGTTAGCCAGACGAGAACAACCGGAGATAATGTGACGAATGGATTCTCCCGGTTTGTGACATACCCGACATATGTCTACCGTACCATCTTTCACAATATATTTACGATAGTTATTCGTCATCATAACTTCATCCATAATCGCACAAACAAACCTTCGGTTTCCCCGAAGAGGTCAACAAAACGTAGCCAGGCTACGGACGCTAATGTATCTACGTCAGACCCATGAAGGGCCTGGTAATAGCGTCCGTGAAGCTCCTTGCTCTGCCATACTTCTCTGCGGTCATTAGTATCTAATACTACAGGTTTGCGCCAATTCTCGGTACCTAAGGAGAGCGGAGTCAGGCCTTTGTCCACTGCTACCACATCTCGATGCATACCCACGTCGGCTTCTAGGAAATGTTCCCTAAGGCTGCATACCTCGCGGTTGTGCAGGGTCTTTGCATTTAAAAAACCACGACCCCCGTACTTCTGCGGGATATACAGCCTCATCACCGATGAACGTGGGTGATGCATTCGATTTGCAGTAAGTGTTGTGCGGACCCGCCTGTCCAAGGCGTCAAGTTCAGTCTGAGTCCATTTGAGTATGCCAAAAGAGTACATCAATACTGGCATGACCCAACCATTGAAGGCACGCACCTTGTTTCCGCCTGATAGAAGACTATTCAGTACTTTATTCAGGCGGCCAAAGAAGCGTTCCTTCAATGACTGTTTAACATAAGCAACATTGATGCCTAGTGCCTCTGACATGCCCAAATACTTGTAGGATTCAGTTGAGCCGAGGGATCTTAGGTGTATGGAATCCGAGAGTTGAGTTCCCACGGATTCCATAATCTCCCCTCGCTTTACATGCATGACCGCACATTTGTCCACCCCAAATTCCATCCTGATGGCGCTACTGAAGGTTTCCGTTACCTTCAGTAGCTCCATGAGTTGCAAGTTGTTGGGGGCAAAAAGTTTCAAATCATCCATGTAAAGCAAGTGTGATATGACCTGACCACCTCTTCTCAACTGGTAGCCTAGCCCCGAACCCTCCAGCAATGTACTGATAGGGTTGAGACCCAGACAAAACCACAGTGGGCTCAGACTGTCGCCCTGAAAAATACCACGCTCAATCCTAATCGGTTCGCTGTTTTCCTGGACTTGTCGACATCCTGGGTAGCAGAGGACCGTCTTCCATTGCCCCATATACGACTCAAGGAAAGTGCGGAGTATTGGATTTATTTTGTACAACTCCAACACTTTCATGAGCCATGTATGTGGAACCGAGTCATAGGCCTTCTTATAATCAAAAATCAAAATCAAATCATTTATTCAAATTTTCTTACAACTAGATGTATACTCAAGGACATGCTTAGCTTAAGGTAATTAAATACATGTGCCTGAACTAGGTAAACCTGTGTTTCAGGCGATATGTGCCAATATTATCTTAAATATTCACCTTATAATAATACATTAATGTCTAATTGTGTGTAATGTTAAACATAAAATATAATTATAAATAAAACAAAACATTGGCTATAACTATAAAATAATTAGATAACTAGGTACATAATTATGAAATCTAATAATTACATGATTATAATAAAATTATTAATAGCTATTTTAGCACAATTAATAACTTTTCTGTATCTTCGTAGGACAAACTTTGGAGGGCAGACTTTACAGCTTTCTTACATTTATTATATTCAAGTGGATATATAATCTATCCAACATGTCAACAGATTCTTTCGGGAACGACGAACCTGTTGGTTTATGGCAATATCGATGAGGAGAAGCTCCTTAGTACCGCGGGACCCATTCCTACATCCATTCTGAGAAGCAGACATGATTGAATGTTATTATTATTATTATATCAACGCAATTTTGCAAGTGAATTATAAGTTTTCTTAAAAAATCATGGCGTCATTGTAATGTATAACCTGCAGTTTTAGCTCTAATAACTCCTTTTTGAGAATCATAGCGCTAATTTTCACCCTTCTAAAGCTTCCAGTGATTTTTGTTCCCCTAATGCAACTCACAGCCACAAAAAGCTCCTATTTTCCTGTTTTTGAGGTTATAAGATCTAGTTACGTACTTATTCGAATGGTTTTCATTTTGGAGATCCGTGGTCTACCCTTAAAAACGTTCACTTAACATAGACATTGTACGCTTCTCAACTTTAAAAACAAATCCAAGATTACGGTGTTTTAATTACGATACTTGACTTTACACCCGATATTTCTACATAAACATGATACAGGTTATTTTTCAGATAGATAATCATCAAACGTCTCAATAATAGTTACATTATTTTGTTGTCGGTAGAAATAAGATCCAGTTACTTTATGGTTTAGTTATACCTACATATACTATAATATGAAGTTTAAACATTTCAATTAACTACCTATTATTGTTTTATTACAGAATGCCTTTTAAAATAGTTAAAACTATAAATGCACACAAGGAAGAGCTGTCAATCTGCCCTTCAGGATGGGAAATATCGCTAGATCAGAATAAAGAAAATTTGTCAAACGAAGACAATATTCCGATTGAAAAGATATTGCCTAATGATGATGAGAACGTTGCACAAAAAAAATCGTAATTTGGCTAAAGAGGTTAATGGATCCTGTAATGGTACTGCGCTAAATCCAAATGTTGAGACTGATATCTTTATACAATAAGAACCCAAGAATAGGCTTTTTTTTTATTAAGTTTGTGATTTGTGAAATGTTGAGATTAATCTTCTTTAAAATTAAAAGTTTAAAAATTAAAATACTTTAGTATTAGATGATTAGCAGATTCACTGGAATGTTCAGCAATGTTTGACGATTTTAGCAGGTTTTCATAAACCTTGCGTACTTTCCTGCGATAACCTCCACTTTTCTTTATTAATTTCCATCGTTTAGCATCCATTTTTATTAAATGTTTTATAATAGTTACAAAAGCGGCTGTAAAATGGCGAATGGATTGAGCCTGCAAGGAATGACTATTGCTACTAAAGACAGTAGTAGTTTTTAGTTAAACTGATGAATTTTTTGTAACTATAGTATGCATAAGAGTATCTATTATTTCTATAATGAAACTTATAGTAGTATAATAGTGGTTACTATAACTATAACCTATAAAAGTTACAATGAAAACCACTGTACAGCTGTGAGTGGCAGAATGACCTTCGTAACTCTTATATAAAGGTGTAAGTGATAAATGAGTTCTAAAATGGACTACTGTAAAGCCTAGGGTAGTATTTGATTCAGCTTATAGCACTTTAAGTAAATTTTATAGCTATAGACGTTTACGGATGCAGATATGCAACTTTGAACTGCTTTTTGAACCCTTAAACCGGTATTTTACAGCCGAAGGTAACAAAATAGGCTGCTATTTCCACTAATGTGCTCGTTGGGTATCAACTATAAAAAAAAAAGAAAAAAAAAATCTAAGTTCCCTCTCTAAATTGTACTAATCCTCTTTTACTTGTACATGTTTTTTGTATTAATTTGTAATTTTTTGTGAATAAACGTTTTTTATTTAATTATTTATTTATTGGATTTTCTATTTTTATGGCGGGCCCAGTGTGGGTTGATTGCTGTCGCCTGTCTTAGGATTTTTAGTCGTAAGACATACCAGTTTCCTCACAATGTTTTTCCTTCACCTTTATACCAGCAGTGATGATGAAATAAATTACACACACAAGTAATGTCGGCTTAGTTTAAAACCACGACACTAGTAAGTCTTGTCTATGATCGCCGGGTAATCACTGCTCCAATCACTTCTACAATAATAAAGCAAAAATTCTTAGGATGATTACTAACCTTTACAATCAGTTTATACTGAGGTGAAGAACATTTTTAGGCAATTTTATTAGGTTGTCATCCACCAATCGCGGGCCGTGTGGCGGATTACGGCCTATTCCCTCTCATAGAGAGGAAGCCTGTGGCCTCACAGTGAGGACGAGCACGTTATATGCTAATTATAATATTTTATTAGAATGCTGTGTTATTTTAGAGCAAAGCGGTATCAGTACTGACTTTAAGAACATTTCATCACGGTATTTCATACAAACTTTCAAGGCAATATGATTGGTAATTATTAAAACAATTTTCGAAAAAGAGTTCAGAGGAAAACAGAGAGAATTTTCGACTTTTCTATAGAAATTGTAAAATTAGGCTGTTGACCTCGATCATGCTTCATTGTAAGCAATAGATAAGGTCTACGATGAAACGAGCGAGCACAAATATGCCTGTTAATTCTAGCTTTAAATTCTAATGGATCAAATGTGGCAGGAAACACAGAAGCCGGCAGAGAGTTTCATCTTTTATGCAATTGGATTGGTTTTGGAAACGCGGACTGAGTTACAGTTATCTAGCAGAAGTTTTGTATTTAATTACCATTTCAGAAATACCTAAGTGCAACTAAAAAGGAAGATCACAGATACTTCAGTTAATTATCACGTTTGTAGAAAGTGACATAAATTTCGAAGGCTGTCTCTGTTTCTGCCAAGCCAGTGAATAACAAAATTATAAATGTCCTTAATAGTATAAAACCAGTCTGAGTTTCGTGCCTCCATAGTGTGTGCCAAGCCTTAGCCTTACTAATGAGATTAGTGATGTGAATAAATTAATCGATTTATTCAAAAGCCCGATTAGGAGAGCGTGTAATTTGTAACGATTAGGTTTTGTTTTTTTGTAGGTTCTTCAGCATCGCCCAATATTGACGGTCCATTGTTGGGTTTATTGTTGATAAATTGGATTTGAAAAGTATTGAGCAAAAACTTAAGCGATTTTAGGAAAAAATAAAGATAAATTATTTAGTTATTTAACTAGTTACGGATTTGACATAAATGTTTGTTATAAGCTTTAGTTTGTTCTAGTGTTTCTCGTTATGATATTCTGCTAGGAAACATTGACCTCATTATCTCATCAAGTGATATATGCTTGGGTTAAGCATATATCGACCTGATGAGATGATGATTTTTATAACATAAATTCTTTTATCACCTTGTCATTTATACAATTTTTTTTTTCACTAGCTCATATAGGACCTGTCAGCCTTAAAAACAAGAGTCGATCAAGAGGCGATCGGCCCATTGTAGATCTCATATTACGCATACCATAAAGAAAACTAATGAAAGGCGTTGTGCAAATGTTGTAATGAGATATCGTGGCCCCTAAACACAACGGGGTAAAAAAAATCTTAAATTCTTCTTCTCAAATTCTTCGTAACTGCCTTCGTGGTCGAGTGGTTTAGGCGTTTGCCTTGTGACCCGTTTGTCGTGGTTTCGATTCCCGCGGGAAGCATACTTTGTAAAGTTGTTTACAGTTTGGCTAGGTCACTGCAGGCCTCAATCCCCTGATTTTCTGATAAAAAGATGGTTCCGTGCTTCGGAAGGCACGTATAAGCCAGTGGTCCCGGTCACCAAATGGTGGTTGTCAAAATAGACCACGTCAGAGGCCCTTGAGGCGGTCTAGACACTAGGGTGTATGGGGTCGTTATATGACCCTTACGACAAGAAGAACACAAGGGCAGCTGAAAGAACAAGGTGAGTTTTTGTCAGTACAAGTCTGACACTCCGCTCTTCAGTAATTTGATGATTTTCTCTCAGAAAAAAAAAGTATTTTGCGTTGCTAACTCGAAGGAAGAAAACTTTTAATTGTGTCTTTTAATTAACTCATCTTCTTTATAACTAGTCTGTTACAACATATTGCTATTACCATCGGAAATTGGCCATAACTCGTTTTGAGTAATGAATGACCTGACACAGTATATTGCCCAATATCCTGACATATAGAATTTAATCATTTGTGGTATTTTATGTAATCTAGTAGTAGGATAAAAGGGCCTGCGGACGGCGAGCAGGGGTCGCTCACCGTCCGGTAAGGACCAGGCCCGGGTCGGCGGCGCGTCGTGTTCCACGCGCGCCTCAAAGAGCTGTCAACACCAGTGACGGGGCCTCATAGGGCCATTGCCTGCCGGGGTTTGCGGGAAAGTTCTACCGAGTTACCGCGACCCCGGAAATTTAGGGCAGCCGAAGGAACAGGGTGGGTTTTTAGTCAGTAGAATTCTGACACACCCTTCCGCTTGACCCAGAGCGGAAGAAGTCATTCGATGATTTTCCCTCCCAAAAACAAAAAAAAAAAAAGGATATGAAAGTTTTATTTTTATCAAGACATATTTACTATTATTTAGATATAATATCGTCTTTGAAAATCTTGGTAAAAGATATTTATCTCTCTTCTTAAATTGTTGTTATTTCTTTGTTTCTTTTTTATATTTATACACATATTTTTAGAATGTTATTTATTGTTTTTATATTTTATATAGATAAATAGTACACCGTGGACTACCCGCGTATTTATTTTCTCCTTCTGTGTCAAATCCATCCAAAGGTTGTCTGTAAAAGATCGCTTTTAGCGATAAGACCGCCCATTGTATCACCCTTTTTAGTTGTTAAGTCCTTATTGTTTTACTGTTATGGTGTTTAATCCATACTAATATTATAAATGCGAAAGTAACTCTGTCTGTCTGTATGTTACCTTTTCACGCCTAAACCGCTAATCCGATTTAGATGAAATTTGGCATGAGAATAGTTTAGGACCCTGGGAAGGACATGAAATAGTTTTTATCCCGGAATTACTACGGGATCGGGAATGAAGCGGGAAAAATCTCCCACGCGAACGAAGTCGCGGGCAAAAGCTAGTAAATGATATATCTATCTATCTATCTATACATAGGTAAATCTTCCTCAAAGTGACCATAGAATATTCATATAAGTAACAATTTCGGTACTATTTATGTCTCGGCACATTGTGTTTTACTCGTATAAGACCTTGGGCTTATCTTGATCTTACCCATAAGAGCAGACAGTATTAGTAACAGACCAGGTACCATAGGGATAGACTACCAGGTTTGAGGGAATCTTCTTATAAGGTACTGCTGCCCCGGAACGCAACAGTAACTGAAGGAACAAGGTGAGTTTTAGTCAATGAGAGTCTTACACCCCCTGGAGTCATGTGTTTTTTTTTTTGTATTTATTGATAATAGGTTCGCGTTAGACCACCATCTCACCTGATAGTAAGTGATGATGTGGCCGAAGATGGAGCACGCTTACCTAGAAGTAACCTATTCACTCTTGACTTGAAGACCCCTAGGTTATAGCTATCGGGAAAGAATACCGGTAGGGAATTCCACTCCTTAACCGTACGTACAACGAAAGTATTCCCAAAACGTTTTGTGCGTATGTGTGGGATGCCGACCATGTAACGATGGCGCATCGCCATTTGTCTTGTAGTCCGATGATGTTCCTCCCTTAAAAAAAACAATCACATAGCCAATCTTATCGCTTGACTTACGTGTAATCTGGACCTGATAATTTTTCAAACTTAGAAAGCGATCTCAGTTATATCAACAATGCTTAAACAAACTATCAAATTACTAGTACTCACGCGGGGCTTCGCTCCCGTGGATTCTATCACGGTAAAAACATAACTCTCCTTTTTTGCAGTCGGGTAAAAAGTATAACCTTCCTCAAGCTTCAAGCTACTTCCATACCAAATTTCATCCAAATCCACCCAGTACTTTCGAAGATTAGCGCGTTCAAGCAAACAAACAAACAAACAAACAAACAAACAAACAAACAAACAAACAAACAAACAAACAAACAAACAAACTTTTAAGCTTTATAATATTAGTATAGATAGTCAACACTAAGCACAGTTTACACGCCCAGTGATCGCATTTTGCAGGCTTTGTATAAGGCGATTATAACAGGTGCCACTATAGAGATTTTGGAGAAGGTCCACAAAACTATTATATGTATGTGCTTTTGTTATCGCACTGCTGGGAAGAAAACCAATTTACTTTCAAGACTTTTTTCTTTTCCTTCAGTTACCTTTGCTTATCTGTAGTAACTCGTTAGAACAATTCCGCAACCTCCGTAGGCATTGTCCTTGAATAGAATAGAATATTCATTTATTTGCTCTGAATGTAGGTCTTTACAATAAGGTGGTTACAGTAACATAAAGGAATCCTTCTACATACGAAAAATATTGAGACTAAATTAAAAATTTATTAACTAAAATATCTGATACGGACTGTCGATCCTCGTCATTGGTGCTGACTGGTCTTTAAGACGCGTGTGGTATACGGACGGTATTCCTTCTTGCCGTCCGTTAGCTCACGCCTACTGTGGCTGGAAATCAGCTCACGATCCTTGACGCTCGGGGCGTCTCACGAGGCGGCTTTGGTGATAGGTAGAGTATTGTCTTACGTGCTCTTCCTGCTCCTTCGCTAGTATAACTGCTTCGTAGAAGTAGATGAATGCTTCTTATTATCCCTCGCCCCACGCCATGGTCAGGACCACCGCCGATCGCCTCCACGAATACAAGACAATGATCTGCCCAAGCGGGGCTAACCTCCACTGTAAGCTTCAGGCTAAAACCCCTATTTACCCACGTTAACTGGACTTTCTGTTATGATTTCTATAGGGTATCGTGTGTTGTCGTCTGCGTAGCACAGGCAATGAATTTGTGGATTGCAGTTTAGTATCTTCAGATGCGCCTTATTTTATGTTCTATTTACAGGATTAGTTATAAGAGTAATGTGTCCAATTACTTCTAGCAGATTCATACCCTTGGTGGTACTAAAGGCGCAGTAGAACTAAGCTATTAAAAAACTTTTTTGCAAAAAATAGAACCGACTTCTATATAAAAACACTACAAAGGCAAACATAACTTTAATTTCGGAAGGCGGTGTCAAAAACGAAAATTATACAAAGTAAAGACACCGCCTTCCGAATTTAAAGTTATTTTTGCCTTTGTAGTGTTTTTATATGGAAGTCGGTTCTATTTTTTGCAAATAAGTTTTTTTACGCTTTTTAGTGGGTCGGTTTATAATTTATCTAGTTATAAAAGCCAAAATGTCAACTACTTATCACCTTTTACAAAATATTGCTTTTCCCGGTGCAGAGCCGTTAATTTTTGAGGAGTTCTCCTGGTACATCACCATCAGCTCTACTTCACCATATGCATTGTGACGAGAATAAAGTGCTTAACATCTATATTCAAGTAATCTAATCGGAAGCCACGAAATGCTTATTATTGAGTAGTTTCGGTGGCCATCTGGAGACTTCATCATCAGTTCTACTTCCTCAAATGGTGCTTTTCAAGAGCAACAGCACAAGGTACTATAAGAAATACCCAAAACGCTATAGGTGTGCCTATAATATTTGAAGAGTTCCCTCGATTTCTCCATGATCCCATCATCAGATCCAAACGTGACGACAATGGGACCAACTAAAAAGTATACCCTTTCAAACAAAAAAGAATTTTCTAAATCGGTCTAGCCATCTGCGAGTAATGAGGTAACATACATTAAAAAAAAAGTTCAAGACGAATTATGAACCTCCTCCTTTGTTTTGAAGTCGGTTAAAAAGTTATACAGAAAAAAACTACAACAATAACTAACAGATTAGAAGTTCAATTTCTTTTTAGAAAATTGGAAAAATAAATCTGCTAATCCATACAAAATAATATTATTATAACTGCGAAAGTGTGTTTTTTGTTTGTCTTGTCACATCAAAACTGAGTAATGGATCAACGACATTATTGGTGTGGCTATAGTGGAAAGGCAGAAGAGTGAAACAGCTTTTTACGCGAGGGACGCCGCGGGCAGAAACTAGTTAGTATTTGCTATAATCACAGTCATGACTAAAAACGTTACATAAATATGACTACGCTTAGTTATCGCTTAAGTTAACTTATAGATTTTTTATATATAATTAGATAGTAACGTATAGGAAACACGATAATAAATTTTTACGTGTACATACATGATATGATTGCTTCTGAGATGTGAATTCACTTCGGTTAAATTGAATGTGCTTATGCTAGGCCAAATTGTGCAATCATAAAAACATGCGTTCAGCCCTACCTAACTATACATATATAAATCCATGATTAAACTTTTGATTATTTAAATGCAGAAGTAATTAAATTTTACGGAAAGATTGACTCGCTTGAGATGTGGCTGGCTGGAGACGTTTCCTTAGAATAAAATGAATTGCTCAATCGCACTAACATTTTCATCCTGAACGAACTTTGCATCAAATATGTTAACTAACAGAGGGCGTTCCCGTTAACCCGGAATAGTATAAGCACATTAATTAGATTGCTGCACACGCGGCCCGTCATTCATAAATAAATTGCGACGTTGCCGTCCTTCAAGTACGCGTGTACAGAGTGTTTCTTTTACGTATCAATTTAAGCCTACATTGTCACAACTTATTGAACTCATTAAATTCATACTAGTATCATTATAACGTACCCATGGCCGACGGGCAAATACAAAGAATTTCATAATCTTTGCTGGCAAATATCGCTTTTTTTCTGGTGGGAAAATCGTTAAATGACTTCTCTCGCTCTGAGTGGAGCGGAAGGGAGACTTCTACTGACTGAAAGCCCTCCCTGTTCTTTCAGTTGCAAGTTGTGATCTGGGACCGCGGTATCTCGTTAGAAAATTTCCGCAGCCCTATCAGGCGGTGGCCCTGTTAGGCCACGTCAAGCCAAAAATGCTTAGGGCATTAAGTCCATCATTGTACTATCCGTATTGCGTAAAGTTTTAATAAGTTCCAACACTAATACGTATTATAATTATGTGCGAAAATGTTTCTGTTCTTTCCGTCTTTCACTCTTTCATGGAAGAAAATGTCAACCAATTCCAATAAAGTTCAGAATGGAAATAGTTGAAAATCCAGTGTTAAAATTTGGTTAATTTATTTTCAAATATTGACACCTAAATAAGTGTTGTGAAAAACACTTGCTAAACAAGTCGCGAAAAGCAGGCAGTCATCTATAAAGTATTCCATGTAGAACCACGAATATAGAGATACAGTGAAAAGACACAGAAGTCGCAACTACGCTCAAATCAAATCTGCGGGGGTTGAATGTCCTAACGAGACACCACAGCCCCGGAACGTAAGAACAGTTGAAAGAATAGGGTGAGTTTTTGGTCAGTACCTACAAATTTGGCACTCCCTTCCACTCCACCCACAATGGGAGGAAAAGGCTTAAATCCACTTACTTCAAATCAATCATGAATTCATGACCACGACCACACCGCTAGAAGTGAACAGAAACATACTCAACTCTCAACGTCTGCCAAGTTTTTTTTTTAAATTACGAATAAACCCGCTCTCGACCTCGATCATACCTGATGATAAGTGTAAGATGAGGTCTACGATCGAACGAGCGAGCCCAGAAAATGCCTATTCACTTCCTCTTTAAAGTCTGACGGGTCATATGTGGCAGGGAACACTGAAGCCAGCAGAGAGTTCCACACCTTAGCTGTGCGCACAATAAATGTTGAAGAAAAGCGCTTAGAACGACAAGACGGTATATCGACCAGTCATTACGTCACTTTGTGAGTCATTACGGACCAGATTTTCTGGCCCGTAATCCCTTTCCTAAACTAGGCAGAAAACCTGTCTGTATCTTAGAAAAGACAGCCCTTATAATGCACCATAACTGTTGCTGTTATTTAACCATGACCTTCTTGTCATCAACACTTTCAAGGGCTAATTTCTATAAATAACTTTAATTTAGATAGTTATATTTTGATGGATGAATAATAGAAATATTAATATTTATTGATGAAAAAAGTATATTGAAATGACTACTGTGGCTATTTACATATTATTAGCGTCTTATAATAATCGTAAATTGTTATTGAGATTAGAAACTTTACACTATACAAAACACGAAGAATTTTATTAATAAAATAAAACAACGTATTCCCATTGACGAGTGGCACAGACTGAATAATTTTATTTAAAACCATAGAATAAACATGTCTACCGACAATACAAAAGACAGATGGCAACATTCATTATTTAGTAACATATTGTGTAGATATTACATCTTTAACACCCCCACTATATCTAACAATATGGATATACAAAAATATTACAATCTTTGAATACCTAATACATCCAAAAACTTATAATGTTTCACAACACATAAGGCCTTCGTGAATACATCAGCTGGCATCTCAGCTGTAGGCAAATACTTCACATTTACAATTTTATTTACTACACATTCTCTACAAAAGTGAAACTTAATGTCTATGTGTTTTGTACGCTTGTGAAACATTGGATTCATAGTTAGCTTTTGTGCACTCTGATTATCGTTGAATAAATCAATGGTATACAACTTTTGTGTAATTTCATATAGTAAGTTTCTTAAATAAACAGCTTCTTTACATGCTTCTGTAATAGCCATATATTCGGCCTCGCTACTAGACAATGCTACAGTAGTTTGTTTTTTAGTTTCCCATGAAATTACACAACCAGATAAAGTGAAACAATATCCTGTATATGACTTCCTATCTATAACATTTGCACCCCAATCTGCATCTACATATCCTTCTAATATTGAATTTCCATCAGCAGTGTACTTCAAACCGTAATTTTTAGTAAATTTTAAATATCTCAATAGACGCTTTACATATGCACAATGTTCTTTAGAATAGCAATTGTTAAATTGGCTCAAAAACCCAACTGTATAAGTAATATCAGGTCTAGTTAAAACTGCTAAGTACATTAGACAACCAATAATTTGCTGATATGGGAATTTTCCAACATAGTTTTCCCCCTTAGATACATGTAACTTAGTTTCCATAGGAGTCTGAATGGGTTTGCATTGACTCATGTTAAACTTATTTAACACCTGGTCAATATAATCAGACTGGTTTAATGTGATAGTTTTCTCAGATTTATTAATACTTACATTGACACCAAGACACTTCCTGATTTCACCTAAATCTTTAAGTTTGAAATGGCTAGCTAATACATTTTTCAAATATTCTGTTTCTTTACAATCATTCGAAAAAATAAAAAAATCATCCACAAAAAGTGTTACAATAGTCCTCAAATTATTTCTAATTTTTGTGTACATACATGGTTCTATCTTAGATCTCCTATAACCAATATTTAACAAACATTCATCAACTCTCCTGTACCATGCTCTCGAAGATTGTTTAAGCCCGTAGATTGCCTTTTTTAATTTAAGTACCTGACCCTCATGGGTCTGCTCAGAAAATCCTTCTGGCAACTGCATAAAAATGGTTTCATCAAGAGCACCATTCAGGAAGGCTGTAGTTACATCAAGGTGAGTAATGTCAAATCCTAACTTAACTGACAATGCAAATAGTAACCTCAATGTAGTATGTCTCACAACAGGAGAAAATGTTTCTGTATAGTCTATACCTTCAATTTGTGAAAAACCTTTAGCAACTAATCGTGCACGGAACCGAACTTTGTTATCACTACCATATTTTTTACGAAGCACCCACTTACACTGTACAACCCTACCATTTTGTGGACTATCACATAATTCCCACGCACCATTTTCTTTGAAACACTGTAGTTCTTCTTGCATGGCCAACATCCACTGTTTCTTTTCTGGTCCATTTAAAGCTTCATGCAGTGTCAAACCTGCCCCATCATCGTAGGTTTCAGCGCTTGTACAAAGATTCGACATACCATATCTCTCTGGTGGTTTCCGTGTTCGTCTGGGTCTGTCCATGAAATCTTCATTTTCACACCGAAGTGTACTCTCTGAGTCTTCATAATCACTTGGAACATATGTTTTATCATTGTCATCATCATAGGAATAATCCTTTTCACTGTTGGAGTTATCTTCAAGATTAGATGTTGATTCAAAACTTGTTACCTTCTGGCCTTGTTGTTCTGGTTTAACCTCATCCCCCACTGAAGCAACATTCTGGTCTTGCACTTGAATCATACATTCAGAATTGATTTCTGGCTCAATAATGACCACATCTCTACTTGTAAACACAGTCCTTGTTTCTGGATTAAAAACTCTGTATCCCTTTATGTTATCTGGGTATCCTGTAAGAATACATTTCACAGATTTCTTATCCCATTTCTTACGCTTTTGTTTAGCTATATGTACCATGACAGTGCTACCAAATATCCTAATATGGCTGATATCTGGTTGTGTGCCAGTCCATAATTCATATGGCGTTCTATTATCCAACGCAGCAGCCACAGTTCGATTCTGCAGGTACACTGCCGTATTGGTGGCCTCAGCCCAAAACTCTTTTCCCAGGTTTGCATCAAACAGTAGACATCTCGCTTTTTCTACGACTGTGCGATTGAATCTTTCACATAAACCATTTTGTTCTGGGGTATATGGGTTACTTTTCTGGTGGATAATACCAGCACTGTTTAGGTAATCTTCAAAGTCCTTATTGCAATACTCTAAACCGTTATCGCTTCTTATCACTTTTATTGTTCTTTTTGTTTGATTTTCCACCTGTGCTTTGAATATCTTGAAATACTTCAGAGCCTCATTTTTGTGCTTCAGAAAATAAACAAATGTTATGCGACTGTAATCATCGACAAATAACAAGAAATACCTTGCTCCTCCTATCGATGTAGTCTCCATAGGGCCACAAATGTCTGTGTGCACTAAATCTAGCAATTTACTGCTTCTCTGACCACTGCCTTTAAATGGTAAGCGACACTGTTTACCTTCACAACATGTTGTACAAGAAGCCTTGCTTATTTCTACTTTTTCATCAAATGACATTCCCAAGACAGCATTCTTCATTTTATTTAAGTATTCCTTGTTGACATGTCCTATACTGCGATGCCATGTTACTCCTGACACAGCTGATGCAGCCAAATACTCCTGGGATACCAAGTTTACTTTGTATACCCCATTGACCAATACCGCTGTAGCGACTAACTGTTGCTTTTTATTGTAAACACAACAGCCTTTATCTGTGAAAGACACACTGTTTCCTTTTTTAATTAGTTGACTGACTGATAGAAGGTTAGTAGTCAGAGATGGTATACAGTATACGTCTTCTATCACGATGTCGTACTCGCAATCATCAGTTGAAGTCGTTATTTTAACATTGCCAGAACATAATACTGTCATCTTCTCACTATTAGCTACGACAATTCCTTTATTTTGTTCATATCTGGCATTCATAACCCAACTTTCGTTTGCTGTTAGGTGTACACTTGCCCCGGAGTCGATATACCAATCATTTTTGTTGAAATTCGCACTTAAAAATACCGCACTAAATGCGTTTGATTGCATTCTTTCTTTATTTTTCTTATTTGCTGAATTATTTTCGTTATTTGTGCACTGATTTTTGTAATGGCCGACTTGTTTACACCGGTAGCATTTCACCGCCTTGGTGTTTGACTTTGACGGAACAGTAGTACTACCAACATCACAATTTTTCTTGGCCATAGACAAATTCTTATTTTGCTTTGCATGATTTGAATGACTGACGAAAGCACCGTTCATTTCACTCTCATTGTAATCTACCGACTCCATGTCTAATAATTTTCTCTTGATATTGTCTGCCGTAATGGAAATGCCCGAATGTTCGATTGCCATGATCATTGGAGCAAAATGATCAGGCAATCCAGCCAACAACAATGACCCTGTCCATTGATCATTTATTTCAAATCCCGTTCCACTTAATTTTTGCGCTGTATCGATAATCTGAGTCACATATGACGTCATCGAACTGCAATTATCTCGCCGGATTGAAATCAAATTTCTCAACAGACTTATTCTCCGTGAAAAGCCACTATCATCAAATAATTGTCGTAATTTATTCCACAATTCTTTCGACGATTTAACGGTTTTGACGTGGACATACAACGACGGGTCGATGGTCATAATTAATTTGGCTTTAGTTTTTTCGTCATCCGCACTTGCTATTTCTTTTCCCGGTTCTGACTTGATACAATGCTTCATGCCTTCGAGAACTAAGAAATTTTCTGCAGCGAAACACCACTCCGAATAATTATCGCGTCCCTTTAGTTTCGGCACATTGATAAGGTAGTTGGTAGCCATTTTGACGAACAGTTTCTACACTTATACACTGCGATAATTAATACGATCAGTCAGTTCACAGCTAAATCGCACTGAATACTGTCTTTTAACACTTGCTTTACGGCAAAATCCTTATTAAAACGACTCAATACCGCGATTTTATGAGCGTGTAGCCCATAACCTAAAATAAAACAACGTATTCCCATTGACGAGTGGCACAGACTGAATAATTTTATTTAAAACCATAGAATAAACATGTCTACCGACAATACAAAAGACAGATGGCAACATTCATTATTTAGTAACATATTGTGTAGATATTACATCTTTAACAATTAATAATAGCCCTATTATTAATAAAATAATAATTTACTTAAAAATAACAGCTGACATAAAAACGAAAGAAAAATGATGAGCATTTAGGCGTTTTTTATATGACGGAAGACAAAAATAACATTTTTGGCGACATAAGTTAAAAAAAAATTGAACCAACATTGAGATAACGGAAACCCCTTATTTATCCAAAAGGACTGAAGACAACATCTGGTATGGAGTCTCTATGCAAAGTTTCAGCTCAAAATAAGTGACTCACAGAATTGACCCCAAATTATCAGTTTCATATGTTTCTTGAATACCAATAATAACAAACGTGTCACATCACTATGAGGGTCATAACTTTCCAGGTCATTTGCCAATAAAATGAAAATTGCGAAGCCAGAAAAAAAAAAAAAAATGAAAATTGTCTTCGTTCTTCTTAATTTGAAAAATTCGGTCTCTGGTATCAATGTATTGAAATTTCTAATAAGCTCCACACATGTAGACATAGGATTACAAAACCCTTGCTATATCGCTTGTTATCATCCAAAGAAACCGTGCACTTGGTATGGATATACCCTTTAAATTACACGTTGTATAATATAGTAGTGATAAAAAAAACTTGCATAATTACAACAATAATCGTGTTATGTATAGGTAAACTCTTTAAAGAAAAGTATCAGATCTTTGCCCTAATGTGGCTCAGAAACAAATAAAAATAATCATAAAGATTTACAAGACACTTAAAAATATATTTCACACCGAAATTACGTAACAGAAACAGCTATCAATCAGTTTTTGCGGACCATTTTATTACATAAACCGTATTAAGGTGTGGTCCCATTAAAAATGACGAGCGGACGTGAAAAGGAGAGTTTCGCGTCTATCGGACCAATGGGATCACCCTTTATTCTTTTTTTATTCTGAACCCATAAATATAAAACCTTTTTAGTAAAACTGAAAGTTTTAAGGAAAAATCGGAGTTAAGGTTTTGATGCATTAATGTGGATGGGAATTGATTTCGAAATTATAATTGAGTGTTTAAATTATGTGGACTTAATGCTTATTAGTTAATTGATGACTTTTGACGTCTTTATGAACCTCGTTCCTGATTCTTTGTAAAAAACGTTTTTTTTTTATTGATAATAGGCCCGCGTTTGCGTCACTTTCATTCATGTTAATTTTTTATATAAACTAATGTAAGGTTTAAAAAGATCTTTCTCAACTATGTCGGCTGATAATGTACTCAAGACACTGGCGGCATTGCCACGATGTACGTATGAAATGTTAGCTTTTAGCCAAGATAACAGCCCTTGCGTCTCCGGAAGGAGCAACCAACATTTTAGTTTTTTTTTTAAACGCTACAAGCACAAGGTTCCCAACAGTCCGAGAGTTCCAACTCCAAATAGCTCGAAAATAATACATAAGAAACTTTGGTGACTAAACTAATAAGATTAATGAAACCTTTCGTCCAGATCTGTCAGCCTGAATAGTTAAGGTGCTTTTTGTTCTAGAATAATAATTATCATCTGAAATGCCATCAGTGTGTCAACAGTTAGGAATTCTAAACTCTATTGGCTTAACAATTTTTTTTATGGGATGCACGCGCTCTAGACCTCGTTTACTTGCGGGAATGTTCCAACGAGATACCACGGCCCCGGACCATAAGGGCAGCTGAAGGAACAGAGTGGGTTTTTAGTCAGAAGAAGTCTGACACTCCCTTCGCTTCACCCACATTTGATTTCTCACCGGAAAAAAGTCCTCATTCACAGCTGGATGGTAACCAATAATAAAGGTCTACGAAAAGATGAGCAGCTGCCCAGATAGAGAGATAGAGAGAGCAGAAGACCAGAGGATGAGACCACAAAAGATACCTGTTCACTCTTGCTTTAAAGACTAACGGGTCATAACTGTAGTAGAGAATACCAAAGGCCGACAAAAAGATCCACATCCTGACTTTCTTCTTCGAAATTAGAATAAGCCAATAATTTAATAGATATAACCTATAACCTGGGAGTCTTTAAATCAAGAGTGAATAGGTTACTTCTAGGCAAGCGTGCTCCATCTTCGACCACATTATCACTTACCATCAGGTAAGATGGTGGTCAAACGCGAGCTTATTTTTAATAGAAAAAAAAGATACTTGTATAATATAAAATATGAGGCCGAGTCCAGTGGACAGAAAACACAGTGATCTGGTTTTTGAAAATAATTAGTTAATGAGATTATTATGTGGTGACACGCTAACTATGGTCATGGGGCGCAACGCTATCATTTTTGAACTGGAATTTGAATTTGAAAATCCGTAGTAATTTTATAAATAAAAATCACGTGACGTCAATTTTGGTATTTTATTCATAAAATTCAGTGCACATACGTTTTAAGTATATGAATTAAGTATGCAGATTTTAAGGGTGCCTATTATTTTTATGCAGGAATTAATTAATGATACCTATCACTAGATCAAAGAACTGTCTGGAAGTTTGAATAGTTAATCCGGTCTAACAAAATGTCCTTGCTTGGGTATTGCTCATCCTTCGAGTTTATGTTCAATAAATTATTATTTATTTAGTTCCTTATAGTTCTAAGTTGAGATTAGCGACTCACCACTGTGTGTGTAACTTTCGTCAAAAAATCCAAGACTTCAAAAGATACGTTGTTCTCCGAGGGTTGTTTCGGTGTTTCTTCTCAGTGTTATAAAACAAAAACCAAAAATATACATAATGTATCATGAAATATATTAATATTATATGAAAGGATATCGCAACCAATTTTATGGTAGCTTAAACTTTTATAATTATGCTTATCAAATAAAATTCATTGCTATACGGAACCACTCAGCAATACAGGTGCAACTCACATCAACCAGAAATAAAGCCGAGCGCACATTATTAGTCGCAAGAAAAATGTCGTAATTAGTCGCCATAATTGTTTTTTGGAATTGACGGGTTTATTTCGTTGTTATGTCGATGTTCACGCGGCTCCACTTGGATAAGCTGGGTTAATGGTAGCTTGTTTATTTTTTGTGCAGGCAGGTTGTAAACTTCCTACAGTCACTCTACATTTTGAAAGCTTCGAGATGCAAAAACAATGATTAATTGAATATTCAACCCTCCCTAAAACTTAGTAAAAGATTTCTATCTGTCGCTTTAATTAAAAAAAATATATATATACTTAATATGGACTACCCGCGTATTTATTTTCTCCTTTTCTATTAAATCCATTCAAAGGTTGCCAGCTGTGTTATTCTGTAAGACCTCATTCTAAACTTCGAATCTGAATCCGCTGTGAGTTTATTGATTGGCATTCTAAAAACTCGGTTGTTAATTCGAATTTACACTAGCGCTACCCTTGCGAGCGTGTCAGCGAGTTGAACTAAAGATTTTGACAGAAAAAGTATGAGATGACGTGAGAAGTGGCATTCGGTAAGGTAATTCCTCCGTCACTTCGACGCTGTTTACAGAATGTAAAATCAAGGTCACTTTGAACCATAAGCGAAGTGACAATGAATAGCTATGTGAGATGCGAGTTGTTATTCGAATTTTACAGAATCGACGTACTGTAAAAAAATCGCTTTTAGCGATAAAACAACCAATTATAAATTCCCAATTAAGATGTAAGATCCTTATTTAATTTTGTTATGTGTACACTGTAAAGAGTGTATCTATCTAATTCATCATTAGGTTAAACTTTGAACGGAAGTATGTTTAAATTAATTGCAAATACATACACCCAAAAATTGACATTTTATTCCGAAACTATTAATACTGTACATGTGAAACTTGGTAGGTAGGTATTCTGTGAGCCGCTATCCGATTTTAAGAAAAAAATTAAAAAATATTTAAAATAAAGGAGCCCCCCTTTATTTTCCCATACATGGAACTAAAACTGATTTTTTTTTTCATGAAACCTATGCGTGTGTGGTATTTATAGACAGGTTTTTAAAAATGACATTGAGGTTTCTTAAACCACTTTTTCATAAAGTTAATCGTTTAAAAGATATACGCTTCCAAAGTCGTAAAATGTGTGTCCCCTCTAACTTCTATAATAATGGAGTGAAAAATCTAAAAAAAGTCTGTAGATCTTAATATAAACTTTCAACCAAAATTAGTTTGAACGAGATCGGGTCCGCAGTTTTTGAGATACCGCAAATATAACTTCGTAATTCATACAAACACTATGAAAAACAAAGTTTTTTGGCGTAGTTGTAAAACATGTAAATAAGAGAGCTTTAAGAAATTTGTAAGGTTTTTTTGTCAAATAAATATACATATATTATATTATTATAGTTACTGCGGAACCCTTCATGGGCAAGTCTCACTCGCACTTGACCAATTTTTTTAACATTGTGCTTCTTCAGTTACAGGAGACCACATCGTGCATTATAAATTTAGTTTTAAAATTAGAGTTATTGAGATATTGTAGAATGTCTACATAATTATGTAGATATTACACAATTAACAAATACATTAAACAGTTAAAATTATATTAATTTACAAATACCAGTTACATTAGTTTTTAATAACATTTTATATTAATTAGATTGTCCATTAATTACAATATTTACATTAATTAACAAATACTTATTTAACTTTAACCAAAATGAAAGAGACAGGCATAAAAATATATACAGACTCAGACTAGAATAAAATAAAATGAATGAAGACCGCATTTGTTTTACTTATCTACAACAAAATTTCTCCATAATTTTTATGACAGACAATACCTTAACGAGTTCCCTACAGTCGGCAACCGTGAAAATCTCAGGATGTTATGGCATATTCACCATGTTGTCTGTACTAGCAGATTCCGAACCGTAGTAAGATATTATCATTACCGTTTATACCTAGATTCTTTGCTACAATTCCTAGGAACTGTGTAACTTGCCGATTCCATATTTTTTGTCCCAAACCTTTTTGCGTCACTATATTTCTAACCCAGTAAGTGATATGATATAGCAAAAAGCTTCAAGTGAGTACATCTTTATCACTAATTATAATTACGCGGAAAATAGCAAAAAATATTAATCTGTATCGATACTAATGCGACATAGGGTTGGCATGGCTAGAAAGTTCATTTAGGAGATTTTGTTTGTACCTAAATGTAAATCTTTTTTTTCGGGTGGAGTAATCAGCGGAAAGGAGTGTCAGTTCTTTACTGATTAAAAACCCATCCTGTCTGAAGAAACAGGGTGGGTTTCTCCAGATGAGTAGCCCTTGCATTTGGGGAAACCACGGTGTCTCGTTAGAATATTCCCGCCAACCCGTAATTCCCGCAAACGTAAATGTGGGCCTTATAAGAAAGTGGCAACATGTATGGATTATGTCTTCTAGAATGGCCCTAAATAAATGGGAATACAGGAAGCAGTGTGATGATGGGATTTAGATTTTTTGGCCGTTTTGCTATCTTTGGCCAGCCAAATTATCAAAGACAAATTTTAAAAATCATCATCTCACTTGTAATGTCTCCTGAATCGTGAGATTGTATAATGAAACTAGTCCTGGCAGCAGCTTCAGCTCTAGTTTCAAAATTTGTGAACCATAAACACAAAGATACTCTTTAAATAGTTGTTCAAGATTTGTAAGAAATATCAGCTTGTATCATTGTTGCAGTCTCTAAGATTCACACTTACCTACTACTAAAAAAAATAAAGTTTCAATGTTTGTTGTATCCAGCATAAGCCTCTTAGTCGATGCAGCTAGTTTACCATTATCATTAAAACTTGAAACAAGTTTTTTTTCCTTTTAGATGTATATTATTATTGTTTTGAATTTCCGTGATCATGCAATAGTACCAAAATGCCACTAGAAACAATAAATATACATGCTGAATATTCCATTTCAATTTAGTGATCATGTCAGTTTAAAAACGTATACGTAACGCATTAAATATTTATATTAATATATCTACCATTGTTTTGTATAACGAAAAAAGTTTTAGTTTCAACCTCAAAAACATAAGACCTTAAAAATTATAGAAAAGCACAAATAATCAATATCCTACCCTTAAAACAATGCAACAGGTTTACTATTAAAACGTGCACAGTCATACATTCCAAGTATGACAACTAGCACCCCCTGGGATGCTTAACGCGAACTGCAACTGTGACGTAGAATTTATATCGAAGGCCTCAGATTCCTGGTGGTCTATCAGAATCTCCAGGGGGTGATCTGCTTGTTATCCTAGGTGTGTCAGTGAACACTGGGAACAAAATATTAGCTTTTCCTTGATGTCATAATATAGAACTTTAAATCTTTTTCTATACGTAATCATAATCATTTAAGCATATTATAAAGAGGTAAATTTTGTATGTAAGCGGTAATATCTGATACGAATGGTCCAATTCTAAATAGGCAATTTAAGAAACCACTACGAAATCACGGGTGAAGTACGTACAGCTAAGGACTGGAATTCACTGCTAGAGTCTGTATTTCCTAATAGCCTGGGTAAGCGTGTTTCATTTTCGACCACAGTATCGCTTACCAACAGGTGAGATGGTAAGCAAACGCAAAGCTATAATCAATAAAAAGAATTAAAAATGCTAATAAGAAATAAAAATACTAATACATAGTGGAGGCCCTATTGGTAACAAGTACGTCTTACGCGTTCGAAACTAGGCAGGCATATTACTTTGTATAATTTTCACCATCACACTGCTGCTATCAAAACAGTGAAAGATCACATGTGAGGAAACCGATTGCTCAACGACTGCACCATCTGTATCTTCAGAAGTTACAAAATATAATTAGCAAACATTTTTTTTAAATTATAGGCTCGGGTTGGTCACCATTTCACCTAATGGTAGGCGATAATGTGGACGAAAATGAAGCACGCCCACGAAATAGTATTCAATTCACTCTTTAGCAATCAAGAAAAACAGACTCCGGCAGGGAATTCCACTCCTTCGCTGTACACACTATGAAAGTATTCCCAAAACGTTTTGTGAGTTTGGGTGGGATTTCGTGAATATGGGTGGGATGTCAACTATGGAACGATGGCGCTACGGCGGCGTTCGTATAATGTTTACCTTGCCATAATTTATATTACCTGCAGAAATGTATGTTATGGGGTCTCAGGATATTAATTTAGTATCAGTAACTGCCTCACTGCCAACCCTTACAGCAAACATACCATCACGACTAGTCATCTGGTCACTGCCAGTATAATAGCCAACGTGCGCGCGCGCAGGACGCACTAATGAGCTGTTTACTTAGACGTTTGTCTAATAACTAGATAGCTTTAATATCTGTTATTTGATATAGAAACTATGACGATGAGGTTAGGCGTCTATAGTTGATTGGAATCTAGGTTGGATCTATTTTCTTAATTAAATCTTCACTTGTAAAAAATAAAGTAACGGGTTTGAGTAAAGGACAAACGGCGATGCACCATTGTTACATGATGGACATGTCATGCATAGACACAAAAAGTTATTTGAATATTTTTATTGTGAGTTCAGATACAAGTCTACGCTTTTCTAAAACTATGTATTAGCGAGAGCTATAGAATATTACTTCTAAATTGTTGTCTTCCGGACGATCGTGTTTATGTAAATTCAGAAAAAATGTAATCATATTTGAACACCAAAATTTATAATTAACATGTCATACTATATTATCATTATACGTGCATGTCTAAACTATATCAAATACCATCATAATAGCGCATTCACACCATGAACATGTAAATACATCAATTTTAATGTTGTGTATTTAGTTGATGGCGTTTAATCTTTTTCATGAGTGAATGTAACAACAATATAGATTCTGTAGATTCGTTTTTTATTTGTAATTACTTTTATTATATTGAATGGTCTATATTGTCCTCTCATACCATTGATACCTTAAATTATGGAAATTTATTGGAAACCAATAAGTTTTGAAAAAATAAATATCCATTGATTTATTTTTATTTATTTATTTGATTGAAAACGACGTTTCTGATGTTGTGCCCACGAAACATACAAGAACATTAATTTTGTATTTTTTTTTTTCTTAATTTGCATCTATACTAATATTATAAAGCGGAAAAGTTTGTTTGTTTGTTTGCTTGAATGCGCTAATCTTCGAAAGTACTGGGTGGATTTGGATGTAATTTGGTATGGAAGTAGCTTGAAGCTTGAGGAAGGTTATAGGCTACTTTTTACGCGACTGCAAAAAAGGAGAGTTATGTTTTTACCGTGATAGAATCCACGGGAGCGAAGCCCCGCGTGAGTACTAGTCAATGATATGGAGGAGCTTTTGGCAAAATAATAAAAGCGGCATGGATCAAATTTTGACAGGCCTGTTGGTCTAGCGGTCAGTGGCCCTGACTGCTATGTGCAAGGTCGTGGGTTCAATTCCCACTCAGAACAAATGTTTGTGTGATGAGCACGATCTTTTGTTCTTTATCTGGGTGTAATTTATCTATAATATGTATGTATTTAGAAATATATGTATATGTATGTTTATCAGTTGCCTAGAACTCATAGCACAAGCTCTGCTTAGTTTGGGACTAGATGGCGTTGTGTGAAAGTTGTGGAATATTATTATTATATATTATACTAGCTGTACCCGCGACTTCGTCCGCGCGGAATAGTGATTTTTGGCAGCAGTTTTATTTTTTTAGGCTATTATGTTGAAAATAAAACTCATACATAATTTGAAGTCGTATCTAATCAAGAGTCTAAAAAAATAAGTTTCAAGCTTCTAGCTTTAAAAATGACGTAATTTCCATACAAACTTTCATCCCCTATTTCAACCCCTTACAGCCCTTTTTTCGCATTAAAAAGCAGCCTATGTCCTTTCTCAGGCTCTAGACTACGTCCATACCAAATTTCATTAAAATCGATTCCGTAGTTTAGTCGTGATTGCGTAACACACAGACAGACAGAGTTACTTTCGCATTTATGATATTAGTAAGGATAAGGATTAATATTATTTTCAATGTTAGGCAACGATTGCCGCGGAAGTCGGTCTGTCAATGGGTTGTCATCGTAAAATATCGAGATTTTTCCGTGTCTCCGAAAGTACACTAAGCCGTTGGTCCCAGGTTCCAGCTGTCTGACTATCTGTTACGAGAGGTATTCCTCGAAGCGCTACCATTTTGAAACGCACCTAATGAAGCGCTCCTTTTTAGGGTTCCATAGCCAAATGGCAAAAAACGGAACCCTTATAGTTTGGACATGTCTGTCCGTCTGTCTGTCTATCTGTCTGTCTGTCCGTCCGTCCGTATGTCACAGCCATTTTATTCCAAAACTGTTAGAACTGTACATGTGAAACTTGGTAGGTAGATGTATTCTGTGAACCGCTTTCCGATTTTATGAAAAAAAAAAATTTGAAATAAAGGGAGCCCCCCTTTATTTTAAATATTTTTATTTTTTTTTCCCTTCCCCATACATGCAACTGAAACTGAAAATATATTTTTTCATGAAACCTATGCGTGTGTGGTATTTATAGACAGGTCTTCAAAAATGACATTGAGGTTTCTAAAACTACTTTTTTATAAAGTTAATCGTTTAAAAGATATACGCTTCTAAAGTGGTAAAATGTGTGTCCCCCCTCTAACTTCTATAATTATGAAGTGAAAAATCTAAAAAAAATATATGCTATAGATCTTAATTTAATCTTTCAACCAAAATTGGTTTGACGAGATCGGGTCAGCAGTTTTTGAGATACAGCATATTTTCTAAAACCGCAAATATAACTTTGTAATTCATACAAACACTATGAAAAACAAAGTTATTTAGCGTAGTTGTAAAAATAGTAAATAAACTAGTTTTAAGAAATTTCTAAGTATTTTTTTTTTCTAATAAACATATTAAATTATATTTATTATAGTTACTACGGAACCCTTCATGGGCGAGTCTGACTCGCACTTGGCCATTTTTTTATTCCTCAGAGCGCACCTTTTAGTAGCGTTCCCGATAGCAATTAAAAATATTAAAATTTTATTCCTTGAAGCGCACCCACGTTTAAAAATAGGGAAGACCATGAAGTAAACGTAATAATTATATTTTTAAAAACTCATCATCACCATCGAAGTTGCTATGAAATTGACAGAAAAATATGTTTTTGCTTTCGGCACTATAATGTGTATTCAGAGTAACGTGTATTCAAAGAGGATGTTACACAGATATAATATAAATGATATGCGTATAATAATCACATTGCAGCAGGACCTACATAATAATTACAAGATTACTTTGTGTGGTGTTATCGTAAACGTATTTTTATATTAACGTATCATTAAAAAAAATTATAAATGAATTTAACGTTATGATAGGTGCGCTTCAAAGAATAAAATTTTAATATTTTTAATTGCTATCGGGAGCGCTACTAAAAGGTGCGCTCCGAGGAATAAAAAAGGAGCGCTTCATTAGGTGCGCTTCAAAATGGTAGCGCTTCGAGGAATACCTCGTTACGATTGTCAAACATCTATATATCTTTGACAATCATAACAAGTAGTCAGAACCCAGAAAATCTGACACCAGGCTTACCATGGAGTACCGTATCTTTTACTATTGAGTTGTGGTTACAGATAAACAGACGCTCCAAGAAAAACACTTGTACTCGGCAGCATCAGGTTATACTGGAAACAGACCGTAACATAGTTGGCAAAAGCCGAAACAGATGACGATAATGATTTAAAACTTTGGTATAATTTTGCAAACTGTAGTGGAATATGTTCGCTGGTATGATCACTGTGAATATTTTTATCAATGATTGCGGTTGTAAGATATTAAAAGAAATAGGTCACAGTGTAGAAATTCCATACCGTGCACGTACAATAAAACCCAAAAATACTGATATCTATCTCCGGTATACCTTTTTCCTTATGACGCATAGGTAGGTACCATCATGTACTAGGTTACCTTGTTCACTGTTCATGGAATACCTTCTCAAAGTCACGTATGTAAGACATTTTTATTTGTATGAAGAAATAATAAAGAATGTGGTGAAATTGTTGTGAGTGATGCGTTTTATGTGTCGTAAATTTCGGGGAAGATGCGACTAAAGATTTTGTTCTTGGTTCTGTGGCTTCCTGTTTCAATTTTCTGCGGTTTTATTTGTACCTATACAGTGTTATTTTAACATGTGGAAAACTCAAAAACAGTTTTTTTTTATAAGCATACATTTGACCACCATCTCATTTGATCAATGATATGTGACTAATAATATTACTCATTTGAAATTTTGTATTCTTCTCTTAGTTTACAATTTTCAAAATGTGTAATCTTTTGCTATTCCCAAATAAATAAATAAATCTCACTTGATGGCAAGCGACGATATGGTCGAAAATGAAGCACGCTTGCCTAGAACTATCCTATTCACTCTTGACTTAAAGACTCTGTAGTCTGTACTATGCTGTACGCACAATGAAACTATTCCCAAAACGTTTTGTGTGTATTGGTGGGATGTCCAGCATGTAACAATGGCGCATCGCCATTCGTTAAATTAATTATTTAACGAATGGTGGTTCAGAATCAACTGCAATATCTTTTCCCTGCATTGCAGTGCTGTTTCAGACTCCATTGCAATTTGGCTTTTGCTATCATCTGTGCGCGGCTCAAGTTACTGAACGTTATAGCAACAATGCAAACGCATCCCTTAGCGCAGCAAACCCTTCTACAATTTCACATTTAAGTTGCCCAATAGGTATGTGGAGACGACGTAGCAAATAGGTACATATATAAATAAAATCTTCGTAACTTTCCAAGATATTATTTCAAGGCGTTGCCTGATGACTAGGTATTTCTCCCTACATTTTTACAAACACCCGGACTCCGGATATGTAGGGCATACAAACTTTTGTTTTGTGCTCAAATCAAACCTGAGACACGCAGCGCAGCAGCCAATCTTTCAACCACTGCGCTAACTGTGTCTGAAAAAAACTCTATTTTTATAGACCACAGTTTGTCTAAGAGCCAAAAGACCGTACATTTATTTTAATGAGACGTGGATAACCGTAAAATCAAAATCAACGTATATAGATCTTTTAATAAATTAAATCTACAAGTTAAAAGTATGCATATCATTGCATAACTATTGTTAAACTAACCACAAATCATACATCCCTGGTCAATACATTATTAAACATGCTCCGATCTGAAATTCTAATGCACGTGGGATAGGATACCGATCTTTCAGATAAACATCTGTCAGCATCCACCTGTTTCGTCAGTCATTTGTCGTCGTTTGTCAGTCCAGCTTGTCAGTTCACCGATGTGAAAAAATACTGACAAGTCAATGATTTTTAATGAATTGACCGTATCTATGTTCGGTCAGCTTTTCCGTATGAAAAAATGTTGGTAGAGTAATAAATTGGAATTCTTATTAGAGCTTGAATCCTTTTATTGGTGGTTGGTGCTTTAAATCATTATTTCCGGTGATGTTTCATAGTGTCATTCGCAGTGATGGACGTTAGAAACGTCGTCGATAGACTTACCTTGCCCGACTATGGTATGTGGACTATAAATTCATGATTAACGTTCAAATTCAAGATGTAAAAATTAGCCAAGTGCGAGTCAGACTCGCCCATCAAGGGTTCCGTAGTAAATACGCCAAATAACTTTGCTTTTCATAGTGTTTGTATGAATTACAAAGTTATATTTGCGGTTTTAGAAAATATGCAGTATCTCAAAAACTGCTGACCCGATCTCGTTCAAACCAATTTTGATTGAAAGTTTGCATTAAGGTCTACAGCAAATATTTTTTTAATTTTTCACACCATTATTGCAGAAGTTAGAGGGGGCGGACACACATTTTACCCCTTTGGAAGAGTATATCTTTTAAACAATTAACTTTATGAAAAAGTGATTTTAGAAACTTCAAAGTCATTTTTAAAGACCTGTCTTTAAATACCACACACGCATAGGTTTCATGAAAAAAATATTTTCATTTTCAGTTTCATGTATGGGGAGCCCATCTAAATTTTAAATAATTTTTAATATTTTTTCCTTAAAATCAGAAAGGGGTTCACAGAATACATCTACCTACTAAGTTTCACATGTACAGTCTTCATAGTTTCAGAATAAAATGGCTGTGACATACGGACGGACGGACAGACAGACAGACATGACGAAACTTTAAGGGTTCCGTTTTTTGCCATTCGGCTACGGAACCCTAAAAACAGGCTGCAGCATTTCTGCAACTTTTATAAAATAGCTAGCTGTTGCTTGTGACTTTCTCGTGATAAAATTTGCCTGAGTGCTATTCCAGGATATAATCTAACTCTGGGTCAAATTTCTTGCAAATCAGCAAAGCCATTTTGGCGTAAACATTCGCATTTATAACATTACGGACTTCTTAGACAAACCTTACTAATATTATAAATGCGAAAGATGTTTGTAACTCTTTCACGCAAAAACTACTGAACGGATCTGAATGAAATTTGAAAAGTAGATAGTTAACATCGTGGAATAACACCTTAATATATACCAATTTAGTCCAACCTCATAACTAATAAAATTAATACTTACTACAACGTAATTTACAAAATTTAAAAATAAGAAGTCAGGTCTCGAATCAGATGCCGACAGTATAATGATGATGAGAGCAAAATCACTTCCCTCTCCAGTCTGGCAGATTGAAATCATACACATACCTTGATTAAATGAAAGAAATACTCAAGCTATCACATATTATAAGAAGCATATAGCGCTGTTAAACTAATTAACTGTTTTTATTAAAATCTTACTGAGCGGTGTAGACATTTATTTATGTATTTACTTACGTACTTAGTTCAACTTCGACACCAATACCTTTGTGTTAGCATTGATTTTATGTAATATTGACAGGCGCACATTTGACCACAATCACATCTGATAGCACGATGATAATTATGGTCAACTAGAACCACGCTCAACTTTTTATTTTTTTTATTGTTTATTATATCATCTCAAGCGATAATGTGGTTGCAGATAAAACACGTTTACCTAGAAGTAACCTATTCACTGTTGACTTAAAGTTCTCCAGGTTATAGCTATCAGGAAACACCCCGGTAGGGAGTTCTTTAGCTATACGCACAATGAAAGTATTCCAAAACCTATTAAATTGAATTGGAGTAACCTATTAAGTCTTGGCTTAAAGACCCCAGGATGAAGCTGATTCCGACAGAGAATCCACTTGTATGTAGAATGAAAATATTCCCAAAACGTTTTCTATTACACAAACTGCCAACATTCGTATTGTACTTTATAACCTCCATAGTAATCCCGGATCAGAAACTTTATTGCTAATCGAACGAAACTTGCATTACAATCAAATTCTGTTTACGCATACATATTACTCAAATGAACATAACTAATCTATACTAGCGCCATTGACATACCGGTGTCGTTATTTGGAACTAAAGCTCTAAATTTATTTGACGTAAAGAGGGCTAGTACGGGGCGCATCGATTCGATTTAAATCGACAATCGAATGCTTTCGAATGAACGACTTGATTGTAGGTCGATCGTAAACTACACTAGTATGGCGGCTTACTGTGAGAATTCTTGGAAACTTGACTACTAGTACCACAAAGTATGAGACTCGTATGTAAATCTATTTTTAGTTCGGTCTGCAGTTGGATTATCTTTTTTATATAGATTTGTAATGAAATTAAATTAATGAAATAGGTATCTGGGAATTATTGAAGTGAATTTTATGTTACGTAACTTGAAATGAGTTACTCTTTCTAACTCTTAAAGGTTATATGGAATAGGTACAAACGTGAATTTTGAAATTCTACGATTTCAAAAGCTATCAGAATCAGAGAGCTACTTAGGTTTTCAATAAATCTTGCACATATTTTTTCATTTTTAGCATTAGTAGAATAACGAATAAAATTTAAATTAATTTGTAGTACAACGGGTTGGCTACTAAACCTCCTACTTTTCGCCTAGGTAAAGGTAAACCTATCTTTAAAGAATAAAACACAGTGAGAAGCTGAAGCGGGGATGCAAACAAACGAATCCATTGGTTGTCGCCATAGTGGCCATTGATTGGCGGCACAGTACAGTCATTCCTATCTCAATTAAAAAAAATATAAATAATTTAAATTTTACATGCGTTATGTATTGAAATGACACAAATGACAATGATTACCTGATTTGCAGTATTTTTTTGTATATTGTATGTACACGCAAATATTCAGTTATAAAAAAAAGTAATTATAAAAATGAAGGTTGCAGTCGGGTTTTTTCATTTTTATAATTATATAAAAATGAAAAAACCCGACTGCAACCTTATACTAAAACTAACTGAAAAGCTAATAAAAACAAGCCCATTTTAAATTAAATAAAAGTTGGAAGCAGGCGGGGCCCATACCATTATTATAGTTTCAAACTCAAATGGGTCCCGCCTGCTTCCAACTTTTATTTAATTTAAAATGGGCTTGTTTTTATTAGCTTTTCAGTTAGTTTTAATATAAGGTTGCAGTCGGGTTTTTTAATTACTTTTTTTTATTTCCAGCTTTTTAGTTTACAAATATGAAAAATTTCGCAGACGATTTAGTTCTTGATACGTGTTTTTTACGATTTGTCACTTTGAATTACTTTTAACCATATAAGTTGTATATATGTTTGTAATCACCTTTTCAAACCCTTTATTTTGATAACCCACTCGATAGGTTTTAAGAAAAAAAAAACATTTTTGAAGGCATAATATGGCGCCAAAAATCCGCCATTTTGGTTATTTTTTATTTTGATATACCCGGTGTCACTTTCACAGTCAATACGAATCTAACGATACCTCTCAAGCTAAAATCCGTCGAGCCGTACAAGGCCACAGAGCGTGCCAAACAATTATACAAACATACACACATACATACTCTCGAAACCTCTTCTTCTTCTGGCGCAGTCGGGTAAAAATAGGCAAGATACAATCATAATTTATTGCGTAGATTAAAAATATGACCATTCTTTTGCCAATACAAAGTTAGGTCAGATTACAAGTAAGATCGAGTTTTAGTCTGAGCGAATGCAGCTGAATACTCTTTAATAGGCTCGCGTTTGACCACCATCGCACCTGATGTTAAGCAATGATGTGGTCGATGATGAAGCACGCTTGCTTTTTACATCATCTCTGAATATCTATAGCTAAATACATAAGAAACATCATGCATGCAATCCATTTTTACAATTATCGAAATGACATAGATAGCGACCCGAAGCGAGATGGGTATCAGATGTTTTGGTTTTAGCTATTTGTATCTATAGTAGATATGGATAGTTGAGTTGAACCACTTGAGGCAGAAACAGACTTCCAAAGTACGGAGGTATTTCGATTTATTGAGATGGTTACCCATACACAAAGTGAGCTGAAAAACCGTTGCCTAAAATTCTTCTTAAAAGTTATTGCCTACAATATCGAAGTCATTCTCAATGATTTAATTTATGTATTTCGTACGTATGTAAGATGAAGATAAATCTTCATGACGCAGGTGATCCTAATTATAAGGCATGTTGGTAAATAATTCTTTAAAGACCTTTCCAGACGCCTAGTCGACACTTCGTGTGACCCAAGGGCTGACTTTTACCTTGGACAGACGATAAGCATTTCCATACAACGTGGCAATACAGCCAGTTTTGGGCACATTACCAGTGGACAGCGATGTTCACGAATTTCTGGACGTTATATTTTAGATTACTTTTAGATATAAATAGTTTAGGGTTTTTATTGAAGTGTATATTATTTGATATGAACTACAATAATAAGTGTTGGTAAAACTTTAAACTACACTACTCAATCAATAAATATTTATTACTATGTATCTAGTAGAAGATTGACGCATACAAATGTTATTATTGAGCTAAGTGTACATGTAAGAGTATATCTACCGGGGTTGCGGGAATGTTCTAACTAGATACCGCGGCCCCGCAACTTAAGGGCAGCTGAAGGAAGTGGGTGGGTTTTTAGTCAGTAGAAGTCTGACACTCCCTTCCGCTCTACCCAGAGCGGGAGAAGTCATTCGATGATTTTCCAACCCGGGAAAAAAAAATGTAATTAAATAAAGAAAAGCAACACAAACTACACTGTGGATTAAGTTTGACTCGAGCCACCACCTGCTACTTTCCCCGCTCCCGCCTTCTCATTCTAGGCGAGCACTTATTCCTATCCAGTTCAATTATCTTATAGCTCTGGCTATTTTTAGGGTTCCGCACCTAAACGGAAACTTTGTAGAATTACTTCGTTGTCTCTCAGTTCATTTATGTGTCTGTGAAGACCCTTGTTATCCAGGAACACATAACGATATCACACTGAAATTTATTTAAAATATATATTTCCAGTCTCATTTAGTGGTAAAAAACCAAACCTGTAAGGCAAGTTGATGAAAGGATATGACTGTTTATGCCGCATAATTACGCATATTTTGCAATTTTGCAATGGAATCTAAACCTAGAGAGTACTTTTCGTTAACCTAAAACCATGAAATTTGCCAAAATGAAAGGTCTTAATACACACATAAAGGAAATAATCAAACAAAAAAAGAATTTTCCAAATCGGTTCGGCCGTCTTCGAGTAATCGGTGATCATACATAAAAAAAAATATACGCGTCGACTTGAGAACCTCCTCCGTTTTTTTCGTCCGTTAAAAATCGGAAATATATACCTACGTACTTAGTTCGGTACTTATTTATACAACGTATAACGGAAACCCCATATCTATCCAAAAGGGCTGAAGACAACATCTGGTATGCACAGTTTCAGCACAAAATAACTGACTCAAAGAATTGATACCAAATTATTGGTTTCATATATTTCTTGAATACAAATCATAACAAATGTGTCACAGCACTACGAGGGTCAATAACTTTCCACGTCACTTGCCAATAACACGATAATTCTTTTCGTTCTTCTTAATTTGAAAAATTCGGTCTCTTGTATCAGTGTATTGGAATTTGTAATAAGTTCTACACACGTAGACTTAGGATTACAAAACCCTTGCCTAATCGTTTGTTATCATCCAAAGAAGCCATGCACTTGGTATGTGTACAACGTGTAATTTAAAGGGTATATACATACCGAGTGCACGGCTTCTTTGGATGATAACAAACGATATGGCAAGGGTTTTCTAATCCTATGTCTACATGTGTGGAGCATATTAGAAATTTTAATACATTGATACCAGAGGCCGAATTTTTCAAATTAAGAAGAACGAAGAGAATTATCGTGTTATTGGCAAGTGACGTGGAAAGTGATAACCCTCATAGTGCTGTGACACGTTTGTTATTACTGGTATTCAAGAAACATATGAAACCAATAATTTGGGGTCAATTCTGTGAGTCACTTATTTTGAGCTGAAACTTTGCATAGAGACTCCACACCAGATGTTGTCTTCAGTCCTTTTGGATAGATATGAGGTTTCCGTTACACGTTGTATATACCCTTTAAATTACACGTTGTATACTTAGATGTTTATAAAGAATTAAGTGCTCGTTTCTAAATAATAACAACCACACGGTTCAATCTCCAAGGTTAAGAAACGCTTGGCCCGGTCGGTCTGTATATGAGTGACCATCTTAAGATCGAGATTCTTATGTGCCTTGGAAAGCACGTTAAGTCGTTACTGGTGGTCTTGCCAAGGGGTATCATGTTACCCAGCAACTAAGCTGTGGAGGACACATAGGCACTCGCTCTATGTTAAACACTAGTACACAGGTTCATACGGGTAGACTTGAAGCCGACCCCAATATGATATGAATATGAATGAATATGAATATGATATGAATACGATGTAAAGATCACATTGTTTAGAGCGTACTGTCAGTCTCTGTACACGTGCGCCCTATGGGTCAATTACACTAAACGCTCCTACAGTGCTCTGCGAGTCCAATACAATAATGCTTTCAGGGTAATGTTGGGGCTACCGCGCTTTTGCAGTGCGTCGGGGATGTTTGAGGAGGCAGGTGTGCCTGATTTTTTGCATTAACGGTCGCGTATAGCATCCTTGATGCGGCGAGTGCGCGATAGCTCCAACAGCCTGATAGCTGTCGTCACCGACAGGATGAATAGTCCAATAATGTGGCACTGGATGACGACTCACAGAGCGTCATTCACATACATTAAGTAATTACTTTTTTAAGTGTATTTTATAATATTTCTTCTAATTTGTCTTGTTATTATTGTATTTTATATTTATTTTAAATTTGTGTGTTTATTTTTTGTAATTTATGTGTAAATGTGTCTCCATATGGACTTTGGTCTGAAAATAAAGTATTTTATTATTATTTAATATTGTCGGAAAAAGGCTAAACAGATAAAGTTTGTAAAGCCTGCAATATATGTTGGCCGAGCGTTGTCGAGTGAATGCCAATACCAACATGTAGACGGTATATTTGCCTTGTCTTGCTATCGCTCGGTGTCACTTGCCTAGTTGGCCGAGTGTAGACCAGCGTCAACGAGAGCTCATTTGGTGCAACTTGTCTTCGCTCGCCGTTGCTCGTGATCACTTGCCTCACTTCGGATCGGTGTCGGTTTTTGGTTACAAATCAAAGGCGCTCGCCTGCGCTCGGCCAACGTGTGGGCAGCTCTATAGACCCTCTTCTAAGCCTGCAATACATGTTGGCCGAGCGTAGGCCAACGCGAGCGTTGGCAAATAGATACAAGGCAAGAAATAATGTCCACACGTTCGACAAGTTCGTCGAACGCCAATGCAGAAGACCAATGTACAAGAGGGTCTGTAGAGCTGCCCACACGTTGGCCGAGCGCAGGTGAGCGCCTTTGATTTGTGACCAAAAACCGACACCGATCCGAAGTGAGGCAAGTGATCACGAGCAACGGCGAGCGAAGACAAGTTGCACCAAATGAGCTCTATACACGTTGGCGCTGGCCTTCACTTGGCCAACTAGGCAAGTGACACCGAGCGATAGCAAGACAAGGCAAATATACCGTCTACATGTCGGTATTGGCCTTCACTCGACAACGCTCGGCCAACATGTATTACAGGCTTTACATTGGTCGTTTGCATTGGCGTTCGACGAACTTGTCAAACGTGTGGACATTATTTCTTGCCTTGTACCTATTTGCCAATGCTCGCGTTGGCCTACGCTTGGCCAACATGTATTGCAGGCTTAAGGAACCTGCGGTGTACGAGCCTAACTCGCTCTTGGCCGGTTTTTAATTACCGCCAAGATTTAACGACAGCCACCATCTCAGACGCTAAACATGTACAAAAGCACACATTAACTACACAATTACCATACCAATAAGTGCACGGAAGCGCTGACGTTGTCCGGATCGATTTATTTATGATTCGCATTCACACATTCCTGTCTAACGTGTATGGTGATTGTAAGGATGAGGCTTGATTTACGCGAGCTTGTTGAATGTTCGTTATGCTTTGAAAATGGAAGCGTGGTCTGTGATATTTACTGATGTTGATATTTGAAATGATAATTTTTATATTGATTAATGATATTATAATATTTATGTGATTTATTTTGGTCTTTGCTAATCATTTCTATAAATGCTTAATTGTCCTAAGTTATGGTTATTATTCCAACGCTGATATCTATGTTAATTTTTGTAATAACTCAATTTTCATATAAATCTTATTTTTTAGTACCTATTTAATTGGAAATTATTCTTAATATTTGTTCGCTTTATAACTGAAAATACACCCTACGTAATGATGTCACATCTCACAAACTATGTGAGACTATGTTTACAAATAAAACGGATAGCTCATGATTTGATTGACGATGTCAATTTATAACAGATCCTAGCAACTCACTTTTTACTCTTAGATCATTTATAAGCATCTAAGATACCAAAAAACCCACACTGAAAAATAGTAATAACTTATCTTTAAAACGAAAAAAGTCAAGCGGCAATTATTTGAGCCACAAAATGCTCGCGTAAATCAACACCGGCCCCAATAGTTTGGAGAAGCAACCCAACACTGCACTTGGTGCTAGTACGTTTGAAATATGCCCTTATTTACATGCGCAGTGCTCGAGGTGGCGAGAGTTATGCATTTGACCTCCTGACTGTTGGTCTCCAGTTTATGCGGGTTTTGCACTAGCAGAATTGTCTGAGAAACGTTTTTGAGATATTTTCTGTGACCCACATCGAAAGAAAATAGGTGAAAATGTTTGTAATGGCACGCTCGCTTCTATGGTGTTTTTTTTTGTGGTTTATGTTTTAAATTGTCATTGGTATTAAAAACAGCCAGCATTGCAGTCTATTTGTACCCTTTTATGTAAAGACTAGCACTTCGTCCGCGTGTAATTATTTTAGCCTATATATAGCACTTACCAATAATGCACCTGACTATCAAAGAAAAAATTTAAAAAATTGGATCATTATTTTAGAAGATTACCGCCAACATACAAACTTACAAACAAATTTTACCGCTTTATGATATTAGTATGGATAAATAAGCACTTTATTACACATTTAAATGCATTTTTTTATATAATTTAACTTTTTTTTTATAAATAAAGATTATATTATATTATATATATTAACTAATGATAGGAATTATTGTCTCTCCTTAACAATTGTATTTGCGACTTATGTCTTAAACAAGATAATTCTCTTCTTTCTTGTTTCTAGTAACGTACATAATCTATACTAATATTATAAAGCGGAAAAGTTTTTTTGTTTGTTTGTTTGCTTGAACGCGCTAATCTTCGAAAGTACTGGGTGGATTTGGATGAAATTTGGTATGGAAGTAGTTTGAAGCTTGAGGAAGGTTATAGGCTACTTTTTACGCGACTTCAAAAAAGGAGAGTTATGTTTTTACCGTGATAGAATCCACGGGAGCGAAGCCCCGCGTGAGTACTAGTTATGTATAAACATGATTCCCATTATTCTTCTTAAATATTATAAATGCGAATGTAAGTTTGCGTTTTACACTTTCACGTATAAACTCGTCATAAGAAATTGATGAAATTGGTTGCAGAGATAGATAAGACTTTGGACAAGGAGATAGACGACTTTTTGCGCGGACGAAGCTACGGATACAATAATTTGCCATATTTGAAAAAAAAATATAATCATAGTAGAATACTTTTCTAGAGACCTACAAAAAATTCATTACTTATTTCAGTCCACTAAATCCTCCATGCATGCCCTTGGGTTGAAGCAATACCTCATCCAAATAATCACGAAAATAAAATCATAATTGCTCACAAACCCAGCTAGTATTTAATACAAGGATGAAAGCATAAAATAATTCGCGAGATGCTTGATACGCCACGGGAACGGCATTAGCCTTGATTGTTAACATCATCAGTGAGGAGGGTTTTAGGGGCCCGTGGGTAAAGGTCATCTTAGGTCTGATTAAAGGTTCATTAATTTACTGAAAAGCTACTACATTCATACTGAATATGAGTAGTAGTAGTTTTGCTGTTTTTAAGCAGATATGTTTAGACAATTAGTAACAGTATTGCCATAGTTACATGGTGGACATTCCACACATATACAAAAAACGTGGTAGTGTTGGGATACCGTCATTATGCGTCCAGCTACGCTGTGGAATTCACTGCTGGATTATGTATTTTCAGATAGCTATAACTTGGGGGCATTTAAATTAAAAGTAAGTTACTTTTACCAGCGATGATGTGGTTGAGGATGAAGTACGCTTAGCGTGCTTCATCGCCATCATCAATTACCATCACGTGATATGGTAGTTAAATGAGAGACCATCTTCAATAACAAAGTACCTATAGGTTTATTGACAATTGAGGCACTCCAACTAGAGCTTCAAGGTCTGAACAGGATCACTGCATTTACTTACATTGGATATTCGCCGGGTCTATCAAGCCCCATTTTAGACTATACAAATTTACTATTGGTGGCAATAGTAGATTTGTGTAGTCAAAAACCAGTAAATCAAGAGGTTAAACTGTAGTAGAACTCACAAACTGTAATTGACAAAAAAAACGTAAAATAATTCAAAACTTTGTAAATTCAAAGTACCTATCAAAACTTTGAATCAATATGGATGACATTTCACGTGATACCTTGTTCACGTAACTTAGAAAAAAATCTCACCAAAACACATACTGAACCCTCGCCCCTAAATAAATCTCCAACCCAACCGCAATTTTTAACATAATTTCCAACCATAACGGTTATTGCACCCGAAAACATAACGAGCATGTAAAATATTGTGAGGTATCCATCCGTATGATATATGAGCGATATTAACCAAGCTACAAAATGTTATAGGGCGTTTTGCCTGCGCAGGCGCACTTGTAAATGTTAAGAATTAAGTAACGCACTTGTTTTAAAGAAATAATGTTTGTACATCAGTCTTCAGGTTGGGAACATTTGGGTCGAAATATAAGCGAGAGAAAGCGATGTTTTTATGGATACTTAAGAGGACCTTTAATACATTCAATGACAAAAATTGTTTAAAGGCCAGTTGACAGAAACTAAATCAATGAAGATTTTAGAAGTATGACCTGTTTTAAAAACGATAAATTATTCTCCTTTGATATAGCATACTGACAATTACTATTAGAATATAATAGAAACAAAAATTCGAATACGAGCACAACAACTACAATAGAAAGTTATCAAAATAACAACGAAAATTGCGCTGATCATGTCCAACCGAAAGGGAAACCATTTGCTGGGCGAAAGACGCCCAGTGCTAGTTTTTAGTTGGCACCCTGCATTGACACACAGATATATACAACGTGTAACGGAAACCCCATATCTATCCAAAAGGGCTGAAGACAACATCTGGTATGGAGTCTCTATGCACAGTTTCAGCACAAAATAACTGACTCAAAGAATTGATACCAAATTATCGGTTTCATATATTTCTTGAATACCAATCATAACAAACGTGTTACAGCACTACGAGGGTCAATAACTTTCCACGTCACTTGCCAATAACACGACAATTCTCTTCGTTCTTCTTAATTTGAAAAATTCGGTCTCTGGTATCAGTGTATTGGAATTTGTAACAAGTTCTACACACGTAGACTTAGGATTACAAAACCCTTGCCATATCGTTTGTTATCATCCAAAGAAGCCATGCACATGAAATCAGTCAGGTGCTGGACCAACGACTTAACGTGCTTTCCAAAGCACGGGCTACTACTGAAAAATTTCTAATAGAAAAATCCAATAGCACTTTTCGCCCGCAGCCACCGAGGCAGTTACACTGGAGAGTTTGTTGTAACTTGCAATTCTCATCTTTTTTCCATCCGAAACACTAGGAAGTGCTGACGGTGTGAAAGTGCTGGCGATCGACTTAATTTCTTTTAATACGTGAACTAAGAACTTCGTATCTGTCACATACGGTGTGCGTATGTACATCGGCTTTGCTTGCTTTTTTATTGATAATAGGTTCGCTTTTAACCACCATCTCACCTGATAGTAAGTGATGATGTGGTCGAAGATGGAGCACGCTTACCTAAAAGTAACCTACTCACTCTTGACTTAAAGACCCCTAAGTTATAGCTAGCGGGAAAAACAGACTCCGGCAGGGAATTCCACTCCTCAGCCGTACGCACATTGAAAGTATTCCCAAAAAAAAAATCAAATAACTTTGAATTGAAGTACAATACTTCAGGCATCTAAAATATTTTTAGTTCCACGTAGATAAAACTGTTCTTCCGAGGAGTTGTTGAAGCCGTTGGACCCGGCTGTTTGGACAGCTTTGACTGTCAATACGGGTAGTCAGAAGTCTGACTATTTGACACCAATCTCACCAAAGGGGTATCGTCACAGAAATCTTAATAATAAGGCAATATTAAGATTTCTGTGGGTTACCCAGCTACTGGGTTGTGGAAGTCAGAAAGGCAGTTAATCCATGTAAGATCTAGTACTCATCTGAATCCGGATAAACTAAACCCATCCATGCGCACGAAACGTTTTGGGAATACTTTCATTATGCGTACGGGTAAGGAGTGGAATTCCCTGCCGGAGTATTTTTCTGATAGTTATAACCTGGGAGTCTTTAAGTCAGGAGTGAATAGGTTACTTCTAGGCAACTGTGCTTCTTCTTCGACCACATCATCGCTTAACATCGGGTGAGATTGTGGTCAAGCGCAAGCCTATCAACTATAGTCATGCTATCGAAGGAGGAGGCGGGCCGCGTGAGGGAGAGGATAGCGTCATCCCTCCAGCCCAGCCGCAGTGGTAGACGCCCACGGAGTCGGACGTCGGCCGACGATCTCCGGCCACCGTAGGCGCGGGCATGCGGACAGCGAGTAAAGGGCAACTCGCTGTCCGACCATGGACCATGCCCGGGTCGACGGCGCGTTGCGTTCCACGCGCGCCTCAAAGAGCGTCAGCAAGATGACGAGGCCCCCCTGTAGAGGGCTGAAGCCTGCCGGGGTCGTGGGACTTATCCCATTACCGTGACCCCGGTACGTAAAGGGCTATTGAAGGAATACCATGGATTTTAGTCAGTACAAGTCTGACAGTCCCTCCGGCCCTGCCCGGGGTGGGAGGACTCATCTGATGATTTTACCACGACAAAAAAAAGAGGAAAAAAAGCCTATCAACTATAAAAAAAAAAAAAACTTGAAGCCTACCAAATGATTATGATGTGGATTAAACTGCTCTACATACAAAAACCTGTTCGAAGTGAAACAGATTAAAGACTTTTTTTTTTCAAATCAATCGCAAATGAATGTGCCAATTTAAATGCTAAATTAATTTCATTTCCACACTTAGGCACGAGGAAAGGCATTAATTTTAATATTCATTCAATAGGTTTGAAGTGAATGGTCCCAGTCAATTGGATTTTACCAGTCTATGTTGGGTTAGATTGAATAGTTTAAATGGGATGTGGGAAAATTAGTCTTTAGTGGACAGTTGGGCAAGCGTTGATGGGTATAATTCATTTTATGTTATTAGATTTTTTTGGATATGAATTATGTTATTATGTTTAACATTAGTGTGTCTTGTCTAACAAAGTGTAGTGTGTGTGTAGTTCATGTGTGTACCAGAAAAGCTGCGGTTTGACAAGAATAGCGCCCTATAACAGAACTTGTCACTCAAACTGTTCCTGGTTGACGACCACGACCAAGAAGAAACGACTAAGAAGAGTATGTCTTGACAAATACCTTGATGCTAAATGAATGAAATGGAAAAATACTGTGATTTTTTATACCTTCTTATGTGTTTGCTAATTAATATTAGTGTAAACTAGTACCTAGTGTAGATTTCTGGGAATACTTTCATTGAGCGTGCGGCTAAAGAGTGAAATTCCCTGCCGGAGTCTGTGTTTCCTGATTGCTATAACCTTTTTTTTAAAATTGTTAATAGGTTCGCGTTTGACCACCATCTCACCTGATAGGTTACTTCTAGGTAAGCGTGCTCCATCTTTGACCATATCATCGCTTACCATCAAGTGAGATGGTGGTCAAAAACGAGCCTATTATCGATAATAAAAATAAAAAATCCCGCCCGCGGCTGCGACCGCCTGAAAAGTTTTTGTGTCAGCATAAAAAGGAGCCTATATTCTTCTGCAAGGTCTAAACTATAGTTTAACAAAATTTAATTAATATCCCGGTTAAGTGGTTTAGACGTGAAAGTGTCACAAATAGATAGAGCTACTTTCGCATTCATATTAGCAGTAGGGGTAGCTCACCGTCCGGTAAGGACCAGGCCCAGGTCGGCGGCGCGTCGTGTCCCGCGCGCGCTTCAAAGAGCTGTCAGCACCAGTGATGGGGTCCTATAGGGCTACTGCTTTACGGGGTCACGGAAATGTTCTAACAGAGTGGGTTTTTAGTCAGTAGAAGTCTGACAGATGATTTTCCCACCTAGAAAAAACGGGATTGGATACATAATATTTTAAATAGACTTAATCTTTATTTGATGCTACCTAGGTACATACATAATGCTACTGATTTGTGGGATTTAATCTGATCTAAATCTGAATCTGATAAAAAGATGCTGGGACACAATTCTCCTCTTTATTAGAATGGCAGTTGCATCTCAATCACGGGCGGCCAGTGCGGGTTTGTAGACGTCGCGTGTCTTCAGATCGGTCCTAGAAAATGCATGTGTATCTTCAAGATGGTTGTTTCACTGTTTTAAGAGCATTGATGATGATGTCCATCAAAGTTTGTTTTTTCGTTTGGCTAGAGAAATCTTTGGAACTGACTTTAATAGGAATACGCTTGCAAGATAGATCTTGCAATTGCATTCCCATTAAAATCGGTTCCGAACGTCCTCTTGGATGTTCAAGCTCAATCTAATATATGCTAATTTTCATCCCGCAATTCCCAAGGGATCAAGATTTTTTTTTTTTTTGATAGCAGGCTCGCGTTTGACCACCCTCTCACCTGATGGTAAGTGATGATGTGGTCGAAGATGGAACACGCTTGCCTAGAAGTAACCTATTCACTCTTGACTTAAAGACCCCTAGGTTATAGCTATCGGGAAACACAGACTCCGGCAGGGAATTCCGTTCCTTAGCCGTACGCACAATGAAAGTATTCTTAAAACGTTTAGTGCGTATGGGTGGGATGTCCATTATGAAACGATGGCGCATCGCCGTTTGTCTTGAAGCACGTTCGCTGACAGTACGTCGTTAGGCGGGAAATTAAAATAGTGCGTTATGACAGTACGTCAAGGGACGGGCCACTTATTTTTAAGAGTACGTCGTGGAAAATTCTACTGTCGTAATGTGGTGTCAGGGTAAGAGCTCACTGTCAGCGAACGTGTTAACTAATGAGTACCACTCCGTATATTTTACAAACAAACTCAGCTACTATCGACTCTGACGAAAACAAAGACGCAGGCACAGCTAGTTCTAAATATTAAAATCATGTGCTTAATTTTTTAAAACTATTTTGGAGTCAGTTTCCAGTCTAACTAGATGCAGCTGAGTAGAATTTAGAATAGAATAGAATAGAATTTAGAATTAGTTTTTTTTTTTCTACTAGAATTTTACATGCAGCCACTGAAACCTCAGATTTTCTGGCGTCTGACTACCTGTAACGGCTGTCAAGATGTACAGCAATCAAGACTAACGGCCGAGTGTGATTCCTGAGGCACGGAGAAAACTGTTTATCTTAAGATGGACACCCATTCATGGACTCACCTCACCAAGCGTTGCTTAACCTGGTTATTTTTTCGCCATGAGCAGTTCCTAAGTATTTATGAAAATGTTCCGTAAAACATTCCTCCATCTCCATTTCACTACCGGTCTACCAGACGCACGGCTGGGTACCATCCATACTTGGTTGATATACCGTCTTGTCGTACCAAGCGCTTCTCCTCCACATTTAATGGTCGCACAGCCAAGTTGTGGAATTCTCTGCCGGCTTCTGTGTTCCCTGCCACTTATGATCTTTCAGCCTTTAAAGCAACAGTAAATAGGTATCTTCTGGGCTCGCTCGTCACATCGTAGACCTCATCTATCGCTTACCATCAGGCGAGATCGAGGTTAAGAGCGGGCTCAACCGTAATAAAAAAAAAAACAAAAAGCCTCTTAGACTTCAAAATATCTGATTTTTGTATATAAATGCGCTCGTTTTATCACACCAACACTTCACAGCTTCATTTGATTGATTACAAAACCCGGCTGTCTCCACGAACTGTATCTGTCGTTAATATTAATGTCGGTTGATTCAATTTGCACAGCTTTTTGCATTAACCCGAGTATAATGCGCGTTCCCATGAGAATATAATCATTTATTTTTGTTTGACGCATATTTTATTGGACACTAAGTTTTATTACTGGCGATGCTTGGGGAGGAAATACACACTCAAAAAAAGAAACAGTACTAAATAATAAGTATTTTTACTTAAAATTATTTATATATTATTGCTGTAGCCTACCTATATATTTGTAACAACTTGTAAACTACATTATGCAAAAAAATTATGTTTAAAAAAAGAAGTACACAGGTACTAGCAATATGGGTAGAATTAGCATTACTTGTAATTATAATACAATTAATTCGTGTTAATTTACAATCTTGTTAAATATCCTCCAACTAAGCTAAATATGCTTGTGTCTGGAGGGGGTTCACGGCAATGTAGGTGGGATTCGAGCCTGCGACATCTTGATCATAAGTCGACACCTTAAAGATAAGTTTATATTTATTGGCAAAATTAGTAAGTAGTTAATTAATTAGTAATAAAGAGCTAACCTAACCTAACCAAAAGCTCCTTATAATCTGTGAGTAACTTTGCGAATTCTAGTATACGTGTTTCTTTCATCCTGTCTTGTATTGTGTTGCGATCTTAATACACTACGGCTTACTATACTTTTTTTTTATTAAAAAATATTATAATCAAAGGTGACACAAGAATAGCTGCGGAAAAACTGTCTAACAGTTGGCGGAAGTAATCTGTGTTTGACCACTTTCTACATGACCGTTGTGGTTTTCGATGTTAAAAAAAAAGATAATTTAGCTTGTAGCATTGATTCTTACAATTTTGTTTACCCACATTTTTCTTTCATATTGGCACAATATTAAAATACAAAGCATGTACCAAGTGACAAAGAAATAACGTTGAACTTGAAAAGAGTTCGTTGTACTCATAATTACGAACAGCTTTTACTATGTGACTTCGGTTTATCTTCCATCAGTGGTATGAGTCAGCAATTTATTATAAAACTTAATACCAGTGGTCGGTCAGAGGTCAAAAATCAACAGTAATTAAAATTATTTCAAATGCATTGTGATATGATAATATTTGCTTCCTGCACTTTTCCCCATATTATATTACTAGCTTCTGCACGCGACTTCGTTCGCGTGGGAGGTTTTTACCGCGTAATTCCCGATCCCGTAAGAATTCCGATATAAAAACTATTCTATGTCCTTCCCAGGGTCCTAAACTATTCCCATGCCAAATTCCATCTAAATCAGTTCTGTGGGTTAGGCGTGAAAAGGTAACAGACAGACAGACAGAGTTACTTTCGCATTTATAATATTAGTATGGATATGGATAAGCTCTAACTGTGACGAGTTTAGGGATCTCGATTGCCGTCTTACTATGTAAGTATATTGTGGGTATATTTTTTTTTTCATGAGTATCAGCTGTTCTTCAATGTTCAAATAAACTATTTTGCAGTTTTAATAAGCTTTGTATGTACTATTTCCCATTATCCATAGCTCACTTATAGTTTTCTTATCCATAGGTACCTACTTATTCAACAACAGACACAAAATAGCACCAGTTTCCAAAACTACCCTATATTTAAATCATACAGACGGACAACCCCACAAAGACTACATACAGCAATAACACATTGCATAACGATAATAATTGATTACCCGTTATTACGCTCACGTCTGGCCTTTAGCACTGTTAGATCAGTCATCTAGAAATGAACTAGATTACGCTAACATCATCCATTGCTGTGAGGCTTCTCTGTAATAAACTAGTTTATTAATAAATAGGGATTTGTGGAGGAGCTCGTAACTGAATAATAATTTGAACGAAACGGATTTTCAAGGTTAAGCAACACAAGCTAAGGTTCATTCTTGGATGGGTGACCACTATAACATATGGAAATTTCTTCGTGCCTTGAAAAGCATGCTAAGTCGTTGGTACCGGTTATCATTTGTATACAACGTGTAACGGAAACCCCATATCTATCCAAAAGGACTGAAGACAACATCTGGTATGGAGTCTCTATGCAAAGTTTCAGCTCAAAATAAGTGACTCACAGAATTGACCCCAAATTATTGGTTTCATATGTTTCTTGAATACCAGTAATAACAAACGTGTCACAGCACTATGAGGGTCATCACTTTCTACGTCACTTGCCAATAAAACGATAATTCTCTTCGTTCTTCTTAATTTGAAAAATTCGGTCTCTGGTATCAATGTATTGAAATTTCTAATATGCTCCACACATGTAGATATAGGTTTACAAAACCCTTGCCATATCGTTTGTTATCAAAGAAGCCGTGCACTTGGTATGTATATACCCTTTAAATTACACGTTGTATATTTCGCAGTTGTTACGAGAAGTCAAAAATATTGACATCAGTCTCCCAGTCTGGCCAAAGGGTCTCCTTTAAGTTCTTTCTATCCAAAGGTTGTCTGTAAGAGATTGCTCTGTGCGATAAGACTGCTGCATTGTACACTAGTTTACAAGTACAAAGTACATAATAAATACATACATAATATATAGATCGGAATACCAGTTTGTCTAGAATCTTATCTTATATATTTTTACCTCTGAATAGAGGTTTCTAAGCGTTTTTACGGAAATGACCAAGCAACAAATTCTAACATATAATCCAAATAAATTCACAATTTAAAACTCGTTCAATCTCCCATCTGTGCGCACCTACCTACAACCACATCTCAATAACCCAATAATGATTGAATGTCTTAAAAGAACGCCACAAAAACTGCCTCCAAAAGCGCCTTATTCTGCGCAGTCATGCTTCCTAACTGATTTAATTACGAAGCTCTTGATCTCTTTATAATATGGCGTCTCGTTGCCTGAGATGAGGAGAACTGTATTTTGTTATTGCTATGTGAGGTATTAACTGACGTACGACGTACATTATTACTGGGGTATAAGTGTGCAGCAATAACCTGGGAATATTGACAAAGTTATATTATACTATCGATAATATCGTCTGTCGTTATATAAATCTTTATCAAGAGGCATATATGTCAGATATGTACCAACCCAAACAGGACTCTTGTGGTGTGTTACGGTCAAAGACTCGGTCCATTCTCTCTAATTAAGAGGAGAACTTTTTTCTGGGTGGGAAAATCATCGAGTGACATCTCCCCTCTGGGTTAAGCGGAAGGGTTCCTTCAGCTGCCCTTAAGTTCCGGGGCCGTGGCATCTTGTTAGAACTTTTCCGCAACCCCGGATAGAGAAGAGGCCTGTGTCCCAGTAGTGTGAACGTATTAAGCTTATTATGTGGTCAGTAATTGTGCTAACGGTAACATAGCAAAGTCTAGAAATATTAGAGATGTGGTGTACCGAAAATTCAGTCTGAATGAAACCTTGGTATTGTTCGTCGAACCGTTAAGCTCCTTTCAAAGTTGAGCTATACGTTATCTGATAAATGCTTTCACTGTTTGAACAGGCCCACTCAAAACTGTGTGCATCTTTTTAAACCTTTTGAGCAGTACAGATTATATGGTGTATGGTGCAATTTGGAGACACACACCGCACCGACTTTCCATGTTACATTTTTAAAGGTTGTTTGTTTTATTTTTTCGTTTATAATATTTTTGATTGTATGTATACGTTTGTAATGTTCTTTTTTTTCTTTAATTGATGTGTTATATTTAATGTGCTTTTGTGTGTTGTGTCTTCTGTTGACCAATAAAAGTTTTATCTACCTATCTATCTTATCTATGGACTTTAAAAGAGACATTTACCTCTAAATTTGTTTCGGTTATTCTTCTCAGTGTTCTCAGAAATCACCGGCCTCATCTTGTTTAAATTTACTAGACAAAATAACGTCTAAAAGTGTTGTTTAATATCCAATTTGCAAAATAGAAATAATTTATTAATGACAAAGAAATGTCGCCCTGAACGTACGTGCGTACGTAAAAACACGTACACATGTTTTGTATACGTAAAAACTACGGAAATGTCGTAGTTAGTATAAGTTATAACCAAGATGCTTATAACTTATCTTTTTCAGTGAATAAAATACTTCAACAATCTCCACACCAAAATCACTACGATTTTTGGAATTTAGAATATTAATGAAACGGATTTTATTTAAATAAATTAATTTATGTATACGCTTAGCATACAGTAGCGAGGCTTTATCTGAAAGTGCTTAAACTCAGCTTCAGCTTCATATTCTGCCATAAACAGCGTTTGTATGCACTTTAGATTGCTTAAAAATTGCTCTTGAAGCCTTTTAAATAAAAACAACTCACGATACTTCTCTTTTAATCTAAATTACGATAAAACAAAAATGTACAAAGTTAATCGTTTTATTTTTCATCGAAATCGCAAAAACTCTAAACTTCAGACAAAAAGCAAAAATTTACGGAATCGAAGAAAATATTACCATATCGAGATTAGCGATGCGATTAATAATTTTCATCATGGCCCAAGAATGATCAATTTACTTGGATCACGTAGGCTGTAGAGAACTTAATAGGAGTGAGACAATTCTCACCTTTATTTTAATCGCGTAATAAATTCTTAGCGTTAAGTAGAAGTTGATGAAGGAAATAACTACATGATTTGTTGGTAAAGCTGCACTACTTTTTTATTTATCATTGACAGCTATATGTTATTTCACATCCATTTCGACGATTTCTTGTCGAGAAATTTAGGCTGTTAATGATAACTCTTCTACACGTAATTATTAAATTAAATCGACAGTTATTAAATTAATTTTGCATTTAAATATTTAATTGCTTAAACTGGATTTAAATAAATCAAACTTTTGGAAAAGCCTGTCAAGACAGGCTTTCAATGAAGACGAGTCTCCGAAACGCAAGATACCATTTTCATTAGCAAACAATGAAGTATGCTTATTAAATATTTTGAAAGTGAGTTAGAAATTTGTGGTAAACAACCTAATACTTTTTACCCAACTGAAAGGGAATGTTTATTAAATAATATTATTATAACCAATATACGTGACCATAATCGAAAAAAAAATTAGACTGTCGAACACGTGAATCTAATTATGTCAGTTAATTTGAAAATGTTATTGGCCAATTCTGAAATCCATCTCCCCCTTAACAGGAGTGAAGTATGGCGCCCTATATCTATTACTATAAGGTAGGTTATTACGAGGAAATACCCAACGCTTATTAGTTTAGAGGCCTTTTCTCACCTTCCTCAGAAACCGACATTTTTACTAAAGAATTCACTTACAAAAACTTTACTAAGAATAGGACGTGGAGCTATGAAAGTAAGGAAGAATCCGATGGAGAGGATTTTTTAAATTTTTCAGTGAAAATTACGTGAAACTTAACGTGTTATTACAATCCCGGAATAGACATGACGATGAGGAGGGATAACATACACTTAACCAAAAGTGTGATGAGGTTGAATGTTGATGGATCAAGGAAGGCAAAAGAAAAGATGGGTAGATTGATTGAGGAATTATATGTAAGAAAACCTGCCCAGTGCGAGTCGGACTAGTGCACGAAGGGTTCCGTACCATCCATACTTCCATACTAATATTATACATGTGAAAGTAACTCTGTGTCTGTCTGTTACCTTTACACGCCTAAACCGCTGAACCGATTTAGATGAAATTTGGCATGGGAATAGTTTAGGTACCCTGGGAAGGACATAGGATAGTTTTTACCCCGAAATTCCTACGGGTTCAGAATTTACGTGGGAACCCCCTCTCACGCGAATTAAGTCGCGGGCAGAAGCTAGTTACTATCTATAAAAACGGCGAAAAAGTCATATCTGTTGTACGGGAGCCCCCCTTAAATATTTATTTTATTTTAATTTAATTATTTATTTTTTAAGGGAATATATAAATACCGAGAAAAAAAAATCATGGTTGTTGTATGGGAGCCCCCTTAAATATTTATTTTATTCTGTTTTTTAGTATTTATTGTTGTAGCGGCAATAGAAATACATCATCTATGAAAATTTCAACTGTCTAACTATGAGAGATCATATGATTCATGAGATACAGCCTGGTAACAGACGCACAGACAGACAGACGGACGGACAGCTGAGTCTTACTAATAGGGTCCCGTTTTATCCTTTGGGTACGAAATCCTAGAAAAGGAGTAAATGTAGTTGTGACGTCTGACATGGGAGAATGTAAGAAGAAAACGTATTGTGACGACTCCAAGTAAATGGGTTAATGGCTGGAAGAAGATGACGTTGAGGGATAGATGTCTTTCTTTAAATTTGTAAAAACTCATTTTCATGTGAATCTCCAAAACTCAAATGACTTACATTATATGACCTACCAAGTCCACGACTTTTGGTTACTTACAAAACTGCTTGTACACACTGGAAAATAATCCAGAGTCCACTTATATGTGTCCACATGGTAGAATTATTTCTTGATGTAGGTGAAATTAAGTTAGAGTGTATTTATGAGTGTATGATGTGAAATAGCTAGCCAGTTCATAAAATGGTCGACCGCATAGTGAAATGGAAAAATATAATTATATATATACCATCATATATACCGCATCTGTTTCTATTATCAACTCAATAGGACTGGACTGTTCTGTGGGTCAATTATTTCACACATATTAATAAGTATCATTCAATTGCCTATTATTTACAATTGAATTTACAATCTTATTGTAATTTAGAAATAGAGGACAATATTTTGACATCTCATACAAGTTAAGTGCTTTTTCCAACCAATAATAGACTGGCAAAACTATACTAATATTATAAAGCGGAAAAGTTTGTTTGTTTGCTTGAACGCGCTAATCTTCGAAAGTACTGGGTGGATTTGGATGTTTGGTATGGAAGTAGCTTGAAGCTTGAGGAAGGTTATAGGCTACTTTTTACGCGACTGCAAAAAAGGAGAGTTATATTTTTACCGTAATAGAATCCACGGGAGCGAAGCCCCGCGTGAGTACTAGTATGTATATAATTTTACTAGCTGTGCCCGCGATTTCGACCGCGCGGAATAATGACTTTCGTCAGCATTTTTTATTTTTTAGGTTAATGATTTTGAAAACAAAACTAATACACAATTTGAGTGTCCTATTTATTAATAACTAATTAAAAGTCTAAAAAATAAGTTTCAAGACTCTAGCTTTAAAAATGAAGCAATTTCCATACACATTTTCATCCCCATATTTCAACCCATTACAGCCCTTTTTTCGCATTAAAAAGTAGCCTATGTCCTTTCTCAGGCTCTAGACTATGTCCGTACCAAAATTCATTAAAATCGGTTCTGTAGTTTAGGCGTGATTGCGTAACACACAGACAGCCAGAGCTTCTTTCACATTTATAATATTAGTAAGGATTTATTCGTAATCTTCTAAACCTGTGAAAGTAAATACGATCAGTTAGAAAGAGACGGCAAGAGAAGGCACCGAGGTGAATAATTAATTTTTAATGATTAATTGCGATGTGGGTAGAATTCATTTTACTAGTAAACTTGTTAACCCCTCCAACTAAGCTAAATGTGGAATGGGTGGGGTTTGAGTTTTGAAGAACCCGCGACTCGTCAATCACAATTCCACTGGCTTAGCCATTAGGCAGTCTAGTTCTCTTATTATACAACGTGTAATTTAAAGGGTATATACATACCGAGTGCACGGTTTCTTTGGATGATAACAAACGATATGGCAAGGGTTTTGTATTCCTATGTCTACATGTGTGGAGCATATTAGAAATTTTAATACACTGATACCAGAGGCCGAATTTTTCAAATTAAGACGAACGAAGAGAATTATTGTTTTATTGGCAAGTGACGTGGAAAGTGATGACCCTCATAGTGCTGTGACATGTTTGTTATTACTGGTATTAAAGAAACATATGAAACCAATAATTTGGGGTCAATTCTGTGAGTCACTTATTTTGAGCTGAAACTTTGCATAAAGACTCCATACCAGATGTTGTCTTCAGTCCTTTTGGATAGATATGGGGTCACAGAAGTACCTGTATTCGCACATTTTCTAGTGAAAGAGTATGCAGTCCTTTTGTAAAAATCAAATCTCTGCAGATTAAGTACTGATCATTAATAGAAAAACACAATAATACTTCCTTGACCCGGGAATTGAACATGGCCGTCCCACTCACCAATAATGCTATAATAAGAGTTTTATAAATTATAAATGACACACTAGTGATTTACCTGGCTGGCTGAAAGTAGCCAGCAACAAATAACTTATACAAGCTGCTGGGGCACTAGCCTCTTTTCTACAAGAGGGAATGGATTATAATGGGCCACCACGCGGGACCAGCGTGGCTTGTTGGATGTCACATGACTTCGGATTTTTGTCAGTCGTAGGATATGCTGGTTGTAACACAAAGAATTGGGACTGGCTGGGTTCAAACCCCTACCTAAAACTCGCAAGCATTGCCTGAAACCACTGGGCTTCCACTGCTCCATAATTCAAACTTACAAAAAAATAGATAATAATCAGCATATTAATGTAACGTGTGACCAGTTAATAAAATAAACATTTAACCAGCGGGTAGCACTGATTTATTTACCAGTTAATATAAGTTGACACCACAGCAGTTCCTTTCACCCTGTAAGGAAAAACTGGCGTGAAGTGCCGATAAAACGTGACAAAATATGTTAATGTTGATATTTTAGGAGGTTGGCGGGCAAATAAATATGTACAGAACCCGTATATGTAGCGGAAGTGGCTTTGATTTTGTTTTATAGGGGATGTTCCAAGGTTTAATAAGTTACATACATATACTACACACAGTGTCCATGGTTCAGGACACGTCCTGACAATGAAAATCAAATTATGACGTCGAGGCGGAACAGCAACAATGTACAGCTAAGGAGTGGAATTCCCTGTCGGAGTTTGTGTTTCCTGATAGCTTTAACCTGGGTGTCTTTAAGTCAAGAGTGAATAAGTTACTTCTAGGTAAGTGTGCTTCATCTTCGATCACATCATTGCTTACCATGAGGTAAGATGGTAGTCAAACCCAAGCCTATTGACAATTAAAAAGACTACTGCGTTCTTCTCTTGCCAAGTCTGCGGCATAATCCGTGGCGCTCCCGCAACAGTTTCGGTGATTAGATAATACCGTTATTCTTAAATTAAGTATCACCATGGGCAGACCAATTAAAAGTGCCGCCAAAATAAGAATCTCAACAGTGAAAATCCCATATAAATTTGATCTTTTTGAGATAACTCTTTTAGAAACTTTCAGGTTTTGTCACTTCTATCATCAGCTCAGCCCCATGAGATGATGATTATCAATATTACAAATATCTGAATTTATATAGAGTCATGTGAGCCACGCTAGCCACATGACTCAAGTTTATCACTACATTATAATAAAAACTTATTAACAAAAAATTCAACCGACTTGAAACCAAACAAAAACACTACTGCACTACAAAACGAAAAATAACCTTAAAGATTGTTTCATAGGATGACTAATTCCGTTTATAATAAGGGAATAGCTGAAGTCTAAATAGGCTAATTAAGCTAAACAGTACAGAGATGTACGATGGCAGCAATCGCGGGAGCTTTACTGTTTTTAATTGAAGAGTTCCATCATTTATCTCTGAAGACCTTAATCAGAACCTGATGTGTTATAAACTAAGACATTCCTTGTAAAATATGCTTTGAAACAAGAAAATCACGCACATATAAACATACACACATACTGGTCAAATACCGAACCTCCTTTTTTGAAGTCGGTTATTAAATGCGAAAATGTGTTTGTTTGTTCTTCATTCAAGTCTTAACCGATGAACCGATGGATGAAACTTGACGCACAGGTACAAACAGCCAATGAGACGGCAGGCAGAGACGAATAATAACACATGTATACTATGGATATCGATTTCGAGGTCTTCCTTAACAAAGAAGACCAAATCAAGCAAGCATTACGTATCCTGCTTTCCTGAAGTATTATTTAAGAGGCGGTTGCTCAACCATCGCCAAAATATTTACTAGAATTATTACAGCGAAAGTGACACCAGAAATTATGTACGCGAACAATAACATATCACAATCATGACTCGATTGAATCGATTCGTTTTTGGTACCGATTCGATTCGGTACGATTTACGATATGAAATCGAATGATAAATATTGTGCGTTAACGAATTTTTAATTTAATGTTTGTGCTTGGAATTGCCAGCAGCCAGATGTCTACCTCGAAATGTCTTTAGGGAGTTCTTTGTTTTACAGTGCGGAGGGTCGGTAAAAGAGAAAGAGGTTTCTATGAATTGGCACGGTTTTTTTTTAACGTAGTAAAATCATCAGATGAGTCCTCCCACCCCGGGCAGGGCCGGAGGGACTGTCAGACTTGTACTGACTAAAATCCACGGTATTCCTTCAATAGCCCTTTACGTACCGGGGTCACGGTAATGGGATAAGTCCCACGACCCCGGCAGGCTTCGGCCCTCTACAGGGGGGGCCTCGTCATCTTCGGTTGGCAAGTGTTTTAAAGATTCAAATCCCGCACTGGAATAAATGGTTGTATAGAATAGAATAGAATAGAATGCATTTATTTTTCAGAATATTGTACAGACGCCAAAACATGAAGCTACCCGAAATTATCAAATTTTCCCAATCAACCTTGAACCTAATTTCTTTAACAATAAAGTCGAAAATCGATTAAATAAATTTGACAGATTGTTATAGCTTGATGTGTTGGCGTCTGTACAAATTTTTTAAGTGCATTAATAATTTAAGATCAGAATATTCTACCGTTTCCGGTGTACAAATATGTAAAATTATAGTTTAAATCTTTAAATTACAATTAAATTACATAAAATTAGAATCGAGTTTACAAATACATAAAATTAATGGTGCAACAGTTGTTAATGATAATAAAATTATATAAGTCAGATTTAATAGGCATCAATGTCAAATATTTGGGTAATTTTTTTATTCACGTAATCGTCAGTCGAGTAATAACATTTAGTCAAAAGAAAGTTAAATAATTTAAGTTTAAGTTTAGTACTGATTTATCTGTGACTTTTAGTGTACCTCAGGGATCAGTACTCGGACCTACACTCTTCTTAGTGTATAGTAATGACCTCTGTGACCTGAAACTGGAGCAGGGTACTATAATTTCTTATGCGGACGATACTGCACTGCTTTTCTCTGCTAAAACTTGGAATAGTATCTAAATGCTGGCGCAGGAGGATTTCAACAAGCTATCAGATTGGCTGAAACAAAATTGCCTGACGCTAAATACAGAGAAAACAATGTACATGCCCTTTCACTCTCGAAATCCTAATAAGCCCCCCATTGGTCTTACAATAAAATCACATACCTGTCATATCCACCAAGCTTATGGTTCTACTTGTAACTGCACAAATCTGATAAGGAAATGTGAAGTAAAATATTTGGGAGTTATATTGGACTCATCATTAAATTTCAATGCACATATTTCTTTACTGCAATCTAGACTTAGAAAATTGATATATGTTTTTAAAAACCTACGTTATGTAGCTAATACTTGCATTCTAAAAAAAGTCTATAGGGCACTTTGTCAATCACTTCTAACTTATTGCATTTCTTCTTGGTGTGGAGCCTCTAAAACTTCTTTACTTCCTCTTGAAATAGCACAGCGGGCAATTTTAAAAGTCAGCTCTTTTCGACCTATTGACTACCCTACACATCTCCTGTATCGATCATGGAACCTACCTACTGTCCGCCAACTTTACCTCTTGTCTACAGTACTTAAACAGCATTCCCTGACCCCCCTCGACAAAAATAAATTATTTAAACGTCTTCGCAATGCGGTAGTCCCCCGTTCACACCAATTAAAACACTCATTTACACATAGGTTCTTCTGCTTCACCGGTCCCTTTCATATAATAAATTGAATTCACAACTTAATATATACATGCTAACCAAACAAGAATGCAAAACAAAACTTTACAGAAGATCTACTTAAAGTTTTAAGATGAAATCCATTCACAGTCACACTACACAAAAGCATTTCATATAAAATGCAAAAAACACTCTTCTACATTACACAAAACAACACTACATTACAACTTACTATACCTATACTATACAGTATACTTCCTGTATACTTGTAGGCCACACTACACAAAAACACTTTATAATGATGTACATAATATATTGTAACTGATTGTTTATTCGTATTGTAAACTGCGTCCTGAAATACAGGCTCGGCCAAGCTCAGGCGCAGTTGCTCACTTTATTTTTATTATTATCTAAATTCTATGCTTTAATAATAATAATAATATTCCACAACTTTTTCACACAACGCCATCTTTTTTTTTTTTAACGTGGTAAAATTATCAAATAAGTCCTCCCACCCCGGGCAGGGTGGGAGGGACTGTCAGACTTTTACTGACTAAAATCCACGGTGTTCCTTCAATAACACTTTACGTACCGGGGCCACGGTAACGGGATGAGTCCCACGACCCCGGCAGGCTTCGGCCCTCTGCAGAGGGGGCCTCGTCATGTTGCTGACGCTCTTTGAGGCGCGCGTGGAACACGACGCTCCGTCGAACCGGGCATGGTCCATGGTCGGAAAGCGAGTTGCCCTTTACTCGCTGTCCGCATGCCCGCGACTACGGTGGCCGGAGATCGTCGGCCGACGTCCGACGCCGTGGGCGTCTACCACTGCGGCTGGGCTGGAGGGAGGACGCCATCCTCTCCCTCACGCGGCCCGCCTCCTCCTTCGAAAGCATGACTGCTTCGCAGAAGGAGGCGACCGCTTCCCACTCCCTCTCGCCCCGCAGCATGGCCTCGACCAAGGCCGGGCGCGAGAGGTCTCCGCCTATTGTCGCCGTGAGGACACGTCGGTGCTCTGCCCAAGCTGGGCAGTCCTGCACCGTGTGCTCGACTGTGTCCTTAGGGCGACCCTCGCAGTGGTGACACCCAGGCGTCTCTTCCTTACCCATCAGACACAGGTACCTCCCGAAATTTCCGTGTCCGGTGAGGACCTGCGTCATGCGGTAGGTCAGGACGCCGTGACGCCGATCTAGCCACTCCTCAAAGAGGGGTCTTACCGCCGCAATTGCGGCGTGCCCGGTCGTCGGTTGCGACAGTCGTTCCCTCCATACTGCCCTGAGATCGCGCCGGAGCTCTTCCCGCCGCGCCTCGACTTCTCGAGGCAGCGGGGATACGCCCCAGCGCTGCGCCTCCACGCGCCATTCATAGACGCGCTGGAGGGCAGTCGCCTCCAGATCCCAGGGCAGCAATCCGGCAAGGAGGTTGGCCGATTCGCCGGCGATCGTGCGGTATCCCCGGATCATTCGGATAGCCATGACCCTCTAGCATGCGACCAACTTTAGTGGTCGCGTCCGGATGCACAGGGCCCACACTGGGGACCCGTAGAGGGCCATGGACCGCACGACGCCGGCGTACAGCCTTCGGCAGGAGGCGTTTGGCCCGCTGAGATTAGGCAGGAGTCGCCTGAAGGCGGCTGCTGCCCGGTTCAGCTTTGGGGCCAAACTCAGGAAGAGCTCCCTGAAGTTCCACCGGCTGTCGAGGACGAGTCCCAGGTACTTCATCATCCTCCCGACGTCGATGCGAACCCCCTCCACCGTTATGTGGGACTCGGACCGTGGCGCGTTCCGACCGCCATGAAAGCACATGGCCTCGGTCTTGTGCAGCGCCACGTCGAGTCCCAACTGCCGGATCCTATGAACGACTGTCGCGACCGCTTGCGTCGCCAGGTCGGCCGCCGCCTGGTGCGACTCTCCCTGCGCCAGGACGAGCGTGTCGTCAGCGTAACATACTACGCTGACGCCGTCAGGGAGGTCGCCGCGCAGCACCCAGTCGTATCCGATGTTCCACAGGGGCGGCCCCAAGACCGATCCCTGTGGGACACCGCACGACATCTCTCGCCGGTTCCACTCTCCCCGGTGACCGGGGTAGATGACGGCTCTGTCCGTCAGGTAGTCCTCGACTATGCGACGGAGGTAGGTCGGCACCCGGTGATACCGGAGTGCCTCCCTGATGCAACTCCAGGGCAGGGTGTTAAAGGCGTTGGTGATGTCCAAAGACACCGCCAAGACGACCCTGCCCCGGGATACCGCGTCCCCCGTCGTGAGGGCTCTCACGCGCATGATGGCATCCACCGTCGAGCGCCCCCTGCGGAAGCCAAACTGGCACTCCGCAAGATCCGGGCCCACCCGATTCAGGTGCCCGAAGAGGCGGTCTGCAATTACTCTTTCCAAGAGCTTGCCCGCCTCGTCGAGCAGCACGATGGGCCGGAATGCGGACGGAGAGTCGGCAGGGCGCCTGGCTTTCTGGATCAGGACCAGCTTTCCCGTCTTCCAGCGAAGCGGAAACTGGCCCCTCTCCAGGCATGCGCTAAAGAGCCCCCCTAGTCGAGGCCCGAGAGTCTCCGAGGCCAGGACCCACGCTTTCCCTGGCAAGCCGTCGGGTCCTGGGGCGGTATTTTTGGCCTTGAGCCGTTGTACCGCCACTCTCAAGTCTACCTCGGTCACATCTGGAGCGTCGTAGACGTCGTCGTCGCTGTGGTCCGCGTTTGCGCCAGCTTCAGGTTCCGTCGGAGACGGAGCCATGGGCGGGGGAGCGTGCTCCCCTCGCGATGGGAACAGGGCGCTCACCACGTCCTCCAAGAACTGAGGCTGGAGACTCTGCGTCAACGGGGGAGCCCAGGGGCGGAGCCTCTCTCGCACCCACTTGTAGGGGCGGCCCCATGGGTCCCCGTCCAGAGTCGCCAGCATCTCCTCCCGGGCCAGTTCCTTGGCCCGCCAGATCTCGTCTCGGAGGACGGCCTTCGCTGCCCTGTAGCCATCGTACAGCTCCGCCTCTACAGTCGCTGCATCCGAAGGTCGGGTGCGGCGCCTGCGGAACCTGGTGTAGCGGCGTCGCGCCGCAACGCACGCTTCGCGCAGCGCTGCTAGCTCGCTCGACCACCAGTACAGCTGACGCCGGGCGCGTCCTTGCCGGACCCGGGGCATGGCCACGTCGCAGATCTCCGACATGGCCTCCCGGAACCACTCCGCCTCGTCGTTTATGTCGGCAGGCCTGTCTGGGGGTGACCCCCAGGCCTGCACGATCGAGGCTTCCAGGAATAGCTCTCGGTCCATCTGCTTCAGCGCCCATCGCGGACCACTCAGTTCCCGTCGGACTGGCGCGTCTGGGGTCTGGGCGGAGACGTCGAACCGGATATACCGGTGGTCGGAATAGGTCTCCATCTCCTCCACAACGCGCCAGTCGGTGACGCGCGGTGACAGGCTGGGGGTGGCGAACATAACGTCCACCACCGACTCGCCCGTAAACCGCACGCACGTGGGGACAGAACCCCGGTTCTCGATCACCAGGCCCTGCGCACGGGCCCAGTGCTCGAGCATCCTGCCCCGCCTATAGTCCGTGGACCGCGAACCCCAAGCCGGACTTTTGGCGTTGAAGTCCCCGAGGACGAGGGCGGGGAGGGAATCGAGGGCGACGACGACGTCTCCCAGCTCCGTTAGGGAGTTCTGGAACTCGGCGAGAGTTCGGTTCGGGGAGAAATAAACGCCTACCACAGCGATCTCCCCGAACCGTGCTGCGACGATCCCACGCCCTCTCTTGACGCGATCGAGGGGCGGGGTACCGGCGGCGGCTGACGAAACGAGGGTCACCGAGCCGTCCAAGTCCGCCACCCAGACATTCCTGGGCAGGACAAAATACGGCTCGGCGACCACGGCGACGTTGGTCAACCACTGCGCCATGCTCTGGAGCAAAAGTTCCTGAGCAGCAGCGCAGTGGTTGATGTTCGCCTGGAGGAAGCGCAATGGAGCCATTAATCGGGATCCATTGCAGCCTCCTCCAGGGCCCCTCGCGGGGGTTCAGCCACGACGGCGACGGCGGCGGCAGTAGCGACGGCGGCGGCGGCGGCGGCGGTGGCGGTGACGACGGCGGCAGAGGGCCTACCTCTGCGCCTGGCTTTGGTGGGTGGGGCGCAGGACTTGCCCCCAGCCCGGTGATCGACCGGCTTGCCAACCGCCTCACGTGCGAAGCAGTGAGGCGGGGCGGAGCACGAGCCGGCCTTGTGACCGGGCTGACCGCAGCGGAAGCACCTATCGCTGCGGTCTACCTCCGAGGTGCACACGCATGCCGCATGGTTGCCCACTTGGCAGCGGAAGCACCTCAGGGGTCTGGGGTCCAGGACTTTCACCTGCGCAGACACCCAACCAACCAGGAGCCTTCGGCCCTCCTGGATCTTTTTGGCCGCCGGGACGGGGCAGCTAACCGTAATGGTTTGCGTCCCCGTGAAGCTAGGACGCAGGGCGCCCGCTCTCACCTGATCGGGAGGGCACTCCCCAGTCCTGGCTACGGCGGCTACCACTTCCTCGGCCGTCACGGAGTCATCCAGACCCAATATGCGCATGTCTGCGCGCTTGGTGGGTCTGGAGACTCGGGCCTCCTCCGAATTTAAGGACGCTCTGAGCCGTTCGGCCAGAGCGTCAGCGGTAGGGCCACTGTCCGCGCCGGGGATCTCCAACATCCGAGCCCCCGTCGCAGTGACCCGGTGACGGAGGCCACCGGTGATGCCGAGCTCCGTTATGTCGATCGCCTCCCGCGCCTTCGCGAGCACGTCGCGGTACGACACGCCCCTCTTCACCGCGTCCGGCTGCAGTGTGATCACTACAGCCGCGGTCTTGGGGGCGCGCAATCGCGCCGCGGCATATCGCCGCCGCCGTCTCTCCCTACGCCGCGAGGACCTGGCTGCGCCAGCAGCCCTTCTCTTCTCCCCGGCCACTTGCCAGTCGGCGCCGGCCGGAGGAGTCTTTGGAGGAGGCTGCTGGGACGGCTGGTTCCCGGCTTGGGCCTTCTTCTTTTTGGCCGCCTGCTTCGGCCCCGCAGGTGTCGGGGTCGGAGGCGGCTTTGATGGGCCCGATTTCGGCTTGGCCGGGGCCGTCTTTGCCCTCGCAGGGGCCGCCGTCACTGGTGCCGTCCGCACCGTGGCCGTCTTCGCCTGAGGCGGCCTCGTCGTCATCTGGGGAGGCTTGGACGCGGCCGCAGCCGCGTACGAAGTCGCCGCCAGCGGGGGTCGCAGCAAGCGGCTCTCCAATACGGAGAACCGCTGCTGGAAGGTGGCCAGCTCCTGTCGCACCAGGTCGAGAACCGAGTCCTCCGCTGGTGTGGGCTGGCCTTTCTCCTTTTGGCCCCGCGGTGGCGCATTCCGCTGGCCGGCTCCCCGGATTGCGGCCAGGTCCGCCTTGAGGGCGGCGTTCTCCCTCTGAAGAGCCTCCATGGTGGCAGTCAGGCGTGTGACCTCCGGCCGCAGATCGGACATGTCGTCCCTTGCAGCCGGAGCCCCGCCGTATGTCCGCGCGGCCGCCATGATGGAGGCCGTGGCTTCGCCGATCGCGTCCTCCTTGCTCTTGCGGTTGCGCTTCCGCGAGATGGTGCGGATGGCAGCCGCCACGGCCTCTTCTAGTTTGGCCTCGCTCGAGGCCAGACCAGTGTTGGGCTCTCCAAAGGGAGGCCCCCTCCCCGAGGTCTTGCCTCGGCCTTTACCCCGCACGCTAGTGGGGATCTTGCGGGCCGAGACAAGCCCCTCCTCCGACGACGACTCGTCGTCGCGGGGGCGCTTGAGGAACTCCTTCCTCCTGTCGGCGCCCCCCTCGTCGATCCTCACTGCGCTCCCAAAGACTAAGCTCTGGAAGCTCTCGGCGTCCGATGCCGAGTCAGTCTCTGACCCGAGCACCAGCGCCCCCTTCCTCAGCGGAGCGGCGCTCTGCGCTCGCTCAATGTTCAGTGCCGGTGAGGTGGACGTGCTGGACAAGTCCAGCGACTCCACCTCACGGGCACGTGAGCCTCCCTGGCTCGATGCGGTGACTGCCGGAATTATGGGAAAAAAGTTGCTGCTGTCCCCCCTAGAGTACGGTGGGACTGACCGGACGTGTCCGGTGCGGGACTCCCCAGCTGAAGAGCAGCTGGGACCCGCCTGGGTAGCTTTAACAAAAACCTTATCCGCCATTTTTTTTTTTACTTTTTTAGAGAGGTGAGTTCCTCTATCCCTACACCCCATTTCCCCTCCCCTGGTTCACTTCACGGTTACGTCTAAAGATTAGACGCATACCGGAAGTGACCCTTTCCTCCCCCTTGACCCGATCTCTGAGACCGGGTCCCATGCCGTCTAGAAGCTCGAGCTAGCTGCTCGATCCTCCAGGCGGCGCGCCTTTCCCCCGGTGTGTCCCTCTTGGTCTGGTTTCTCCCTCTGGGCCCGTCCGGCATGACTGCCTCTACCGGCATGGCCCCAGAGATCATCGAAACACGCAAGCCACACCACGACGACAACGTGGGGACACAGTTGGTGGGGACACAACGCCATCTAGTCCCAAACTAAGCAGAGCTTGTGGTATGGGTACTAGACAACTGATAAACATACATATATATTTCTAAATACATACATATTATAGATAAATTAAACCCAGACAAAGAACAAATGACCGTGCTCATCACACAAACATTTGTCCTAGGTGGGAATCGAACCCACGACCTTGCGCATAGCAGTCAGGGCCACTGACCACTATACCAACGGGCCTGTTAATGAATGTTTATTTTTGATGACTATTATGCTGTACAAATGTAAAATGTTATAAGCGCAATATGGTGCAAAAATAAATTAAATTATTAAATTATTATTAGTATGGCTTACAGATATTTTTTTCGGGTCTGGGTGTTTGTACATGTGGATTTTTAATGTTTGTAAACGCTGACTGTGCTTAGAAACTGTGATTATAAATCTACTATACGGTAGTAATTCTTTGGGTGGAGCAAGGTGCTTTTTTTTCAAGAAAAAAAAGACGTATAGTTTATCATAAACCATAGCTTACATGGTTTAACTAAAAATCTGTCTGTCTGTATGTCACAGCCATTTTATTTCGAAACTATTAGGACTACATATGTGAAACCAATTTTAATTTTAATGCGTGTGGTGTGGACTCCTGTAAGTGAGGGAGGCGACACAAAATACCTGTGTTTTTTAATGTTATGTATTTTTATATAACTTTTCTTGGAGATCTTTAATAAATAAAAGAAAAAGTTATTATTTTACTAACCACAGCGCAAAAAGTGAGTAGGTATGCTCCAAAGCCACTTATCACTTTCACTTGCTTTGATAATTTAAAGCATGTGAAATGTGTTCACTAAAAATATGTGTTATGGCAATCCGAAAAAAAATATTGGTGAACAAAAGTTTTGGCTAACAAACTAAAATTTCAAGTCATTTTTAAATAAAAGTAGATTTTTACCCCTGGTGGGAGACTCGAACCCACAATCCCCGGCTTAGGAGGCCGATGCCTTATCCATTAGGCCACAGGGGCTGCATATTGGCTTGTCAAAACTGATACTCAAGTTATCTACAAATTCCAACTGAATATAAATAAAGAGACTAAATTTAGAGATAGATAATGAAAATAACCACAGATTCATCTTTATTATTTCATATATTTTATAATTGAAGACCAAAAATTGTAATTGGCTGTCCGTTTTATTTATCTATTATCTGTTGACATGTTTGTTTAAGTAGATATTGAATTTAAATAAATAAACATAAATTAATATCATATTCAATTTTGACACTGAGATAACTTTTTAATTTAATGTATAATTTTTTTCGGATATAAAATCACTAACTCACTTCTCTCGCTCTGGATGGAGCGGAATTTAGTGTCAAACTTTTATTTATTTTTAATAAAATCCACAGCTCTTGAACAAAGTTTTTACAGTATCTAATATCTATTTTTATAGCCAATTATGGATTTACAATTGATTGAAAAGAAAGTAAGAAACGTTTTGGTGAGTATTTGAGAATAATAAACGTTAACTTTGTTAATCTATACTAATATTATAAAGCGGAAAAGTTTGTTTGTTTGCTTGAACGCGCTATTCTTCGAAAGTACTGGGTGGATTTGGATTCAATTTGGTATGGAAGTAGCTTGAAGCTTCAGAAAGGTTATAGGCTACTTTTTACGCGACTGCAAAAAAGGAGAGTTATGTTTTTACCGTGATAGAATCCTCGGGAGCGAAGCCCCGCGTGAGTACTAGTACAGTATATGAGTGTGCATAGGCTAATTACAATCCCACCCTGTCACAGTATAAATCTTTCAGTTAACCCTGCATTCCAGGGCCATTATCTCGTTAGAACATTCACGCAGCATTCCAGTGTGTTACCTTATTTGCTATTGCTATGTTTACAAAATTCAAGAGGACATTACGAGTTTAAAATATAATGATACCATCTCATTACCTTACAAACGTTTTTCCATATTTACTCCACGTAAAGAGCCCCGAGATTGATACGATAGTGAAATTAAGCAATAACACTAACAATGCACCGAAACAGCCTGTCCAATGGCGGAGCAGTGCATAAAATTTTATATTTTTTCGTAAAGTGTGTGGTCCAATCTGGGAGATGTAGCGGTTTATAATAGATGTTGGCGGCAAAGTATTTAACAAAAAGAGGTCAACAGATTTGAAATATTCACATAGTAGGTATAATATTAGTTTTGTAAGTATTTATTTTAAAAAAATGTTTTTATTGGGTACTAGCTGACCCGCCACGACTTCGTTCGCGTGGTATCCTACCCCTACCCAACCGATACCCTACCCCTATCCTACCCCTACCCTACCCTAAAAAAAATGTTACGGCCTCCATTTTCTAACTCTCCCCGCTACTCGCTTATACTAAAACCACACACCAACACCCCAAGCGTATCGTTACACGATTTTATTATTACGCTACCGATGTATCGCATATTATCCGACAAAATTAAGTGTCATAAATGTTAACTGCAGCTGTAATATTTAAGAGGACATTATACTCGGCCAAATAACCACTCGCGAACTCTTATAGGTTTTGGTAATCGAAGATATTGTTACTAATAAGTGTTCTGTATCGTTTTGTAGGGCACATTATACAAATTGAGTTAAATTTTCAAGTGTAGCACTTAACTTTATCGCTTCATTTTGAAATTGGATTTGGTTAAAAAAGGTATTTATGTTTTCTGAATGGTTATTGCTAGGATGTGGTTACCACTTTAATTTGTGAGAGGTTTCACAACGTGAGTATAATTATTGGTTCAAAATTATATTGTGTGAATGCAAGTACTGAAATTTGAATACAACCAGTGTTTCCGTGTTGCTGACATACGTTCGTTTTTGAGAAGTAGGTTCATTCAGCCTCAAGTTTTTTCTTTCGGGTATTATCATCACATGACTGCTTCCACTATAGGTGGAGCGGAAGGGTGTGTTAGATACCTACTGATAAGAACCCACCATGTTCCTTTAGTTGCCCTACCGTTCCAGGTCCTGAGAACCCTGAGGACCTGAGGATCATCTCGTTTAAACATTATCGCAATTCAGGTAGTCCGGTATATTTTTCATTGAAGAAACAACACACCCCAATGAGCACATTAGTGGAAATAGCAGCCTATTTTGTTACTTTGGGCTGTAAAATAGCGGTTTAAGGGTTCAAAAAGCAGTTCAAAGTTGCATATCTGCATCCGTAAACGTCTATAGCTATAAAAGTTACTTAAGGTGCTATAAGCTGAATCAAATACTACCCTAGCCTTCACAGTAGTCCACGGTAGAACTCATTTACCACTTACACCTTTATATGAGAGTTACGAAGGTCATTCTGCCACTCACAGCTGCACAGTGGTTTCCATTGTAACTTTTATAGGTTATAGTTATAGTAACCACTATTATACTACTATAAGTTTCATTATAGAAATAATAGAAACCTTATGCATACTTTAGTTACAAAAAAATCATCAGTGTAACTAAGGTCTTTAGTAGCAATAGTCATTCCTTGCAGGCTCAATCCATTCGCCATTTTACAGCCGCTTTTGTAACTATTATAAAACATTTAATAAAAATGGATGCTAAACGAATAAGTACGTAACTAGATCTTATAACCTCAAAAACAGGAAAATAGGAGCTTTTTGTGGTTGTGAGTTGCACTAGGGGAACAAAAATCACTGGAAGCGTAAGAAGGGTGAAAATTAGCGCTATGATTCTCAAAAGGGAGTTATTAGAGGTAAAACTGCAGGTTATGACTACATTACAATGACGCCATGATTTTTTAAGAAAACTTATAATTCACTTGCAAAATTGAGTTGATATACATTGGTTTTTCAGTTAAATGTGCATTAAATGTACCGGTAAACAATCGGCCACTTGCGAATAGTAAGTTATCGACACGTAAAAATACGGAAATAAAATTTATTCTGTATAACAAATAAAAATATCACATATCTTTTGTTAATTTTTTAAATATCATAAAAGCACGTTAAAATTACTCGAAAATTATCTTATATATCTACAGTAAACTGGACAGCGTTTTAAGTATCTTTATATATCTTGCTAATACAGAATACAAACTTTTACTTCTTTTTGTTTTATTTTCATGATAGCGACGAACACTTTGCCAAAATATTACAAATAATGTCAACTGAAGATATACAATAAAGAACTATAATCAATTCATTCGTTCAAAGTAGTTCAAAATCATTCAAAAGTAGCGCTACGAGAGCTTTAGTATAGCGTTAATAAATCGGTATAGCTATTAAGGAACCTTTATGCAACCGTTGTGCAGGTTAAATGGAATTTTAGGTTGCATAAAATGGCGCCCAAATAGCGCTAAAGCGGCTGCTTTAAGTCTGTAGTAGATGCTCTAGCGCTTACGTCTATTACCATAAGTAATAATCGGATACGCTCCAAAGCCCTAATGCAGCCCATTTGTGCTAGTTGGGACAAATCTTTAAGCTCAGTTAAATAAACAGTGTTGAAGAATAATATACCCACACAATAATATAATCTTTCGCCTGTTTCTAATGGAGATAAGTAATGTACTTAAAGCCACCACACATATTTCCATACTTCCAACTACTGCCTTTTTGTCAGGTGGGGAAATCATCGAATGACTTCGGGTTAAGCGGAAGGGAGTGTCAGACTTCTACTGACTAAAAACCCACCCTGTTCCTTCAGTTGCTCTTAAGTTCCGGGGCTGCGGCATCTCGTTAAAACTTTCCCGCAACCCTGGCATCCAACTACTGCCTGGAGTTATGATGAGCGTCATAGAAAGGGCTGCGCTTTTAACGTGTGCCACGTTTGACAAAACTACACGTATTAATGTAACTGACATCGGCTTTAAGAAAAAGTAATACTATTCATCTGGAAATGCATTAAAATCATAGTCTCCCATGACCCTAAGTGGTCAAAACGACACAACAAACTGCGAGAAAATGTACTAAATCTTGAAAAACAATGTCGTGCCTCAGAATCACGGGGTTCGTGAGACATTCGCGTCGATTGAGAATAAATCAGAGATCGGCAGATCGGCGATCATAAGCGTTTGAGCGATATCGCCGGATTCACTAAACTGGATGGGTCGGACCACGAACACGCTATTTCTCACGGCTCACTCAAGGATCTAAGAAATCGAGGAGAACTTACCTTGTGACCTGTAGTCGTTTATTATAACTATTTTTTTAATTGATGATAAGCTCATGTTTGACCGCCAGCTCACCTCATGCGATGCTTTTTTTTATTGATAATAGGCTCGCGTTTGACCACCATCTCACCTGATGGTAAGTGATGATGTGGTCGAAGATGGAGCACGCTTGCCTAGAGGTAACCTATTCACTCTTGACTTAAAGACTCCCAGATTATAGCGATCAGGAAACAGAGACTCCGGCAGGGAATTCCACTCCTTAGCCGTACGCACAATGAAAGTATTCCCAAAACGTTTTGTGCGTATGGGTGGGATGCCCACTAGGTAACGATGGTGCATCGCCGTTTGTCTTGTAGTCCGATGATGGAACGGGCTTGGCGGAATTAGATTGTGTAATTCACACACTCCCCGAAATGTAACCGATAGACTTGCAACTCGTCGTCGGTGTTCAAGGCTCTGGAGCTTTGACTCGACCAGTGCATCGTTGCCAATGAGTCTCTTGTCCCGCTTCTCGATAGAATCAAGCGCGTCCAGTTGGTATTTGGCAGATCCATTCCAAAGATGAGAGCTGTACTCCATATACGACCGAACCTGGGCTTAGAGATGCGGTATGCGATGATGTTGTCGAAGATGAAGCATGCTTACGTAGAAGTAACCTATTCACTCTTGACTTTAAGACACCTAGGTTATAGCTATCAGAAGATACAGACTCCGACAAGAAATTCTACTCGTTAGCTATACGTAGTGCGTACAATGAAAGTATTTCCAAAAATGTTTTGTGCATATAGGTGGGATATCTACCATGTGATGATAATCCATCACCGTTCTTCTTGTGGTCCGATGATGAAACTAAATAAAGTAATTGTATTACTTTATTTAGTTTCATTATTTAGCAGGAAAATGGCAACATCAATGTTAGGCAGGCTGCGTCGGATCACAAATGGTATCCAAAAAATGCTTAGTGATAATATGGATAAGTAACCAAGGGTTGGGAGACTAAGATTTTTATTTATTAGTATACAATATATGTTACATTTTTTTTTAATTACACAAAATTTCCTGCACTAATAAATGGCGTTACAAATACGTCTTAAAAATATACACAAAGCTTATATTAATATCTTCTAAATAATTAATAAGGAATAAAAATATAAATCTTAAATAATTAATTTATAACAATGAAATTGTATTTAAATAATAATAAATGATGAGTATTAAACATTGTATTTGTTGTATGTTTCCGAATAAATGTTGTTTTTGTTTGTACACTATTGCCGTGAATCCATTCCAGACACAAGCATGTTAAATTTAGTAGAGTAATAAGTTAAGAAGGGTTAATAAGATTACTAGTAGGTAGTGTGAATTCTACCCACATTGCTAGATATCACAAAAAAAACTGTCCATTTATTATATTTAATTTAACCCATGGTTGACTGGTAGAGAATGCATATGGCATAAAGTCCGCCTTTGTACATTTTGTGTTGCATAAAGATTTAATAAAAATATAAATCTATAGAGAAACATTATGCACAACTAAAATACTTAAAATATAAACTAGAATAAAGCATCAAAAACTTCATCCTCAACGCTGTTCGGCTGGCAACGTACCCACGGCCACGATACTGGCGGCCGGCATTGCCTCGTTATATGGCAATGCTTAGACTTTGGCCAAAGAAATAGCCAGCCCTAGGGTCACGGGAAGCGTCAACAAGCCTTTTCTTTATGTCTTTAAAAAGGCTGTGAGCATTATATTTACGTGGCTTTAGGTTTTCCGCAGCCGCAGCGGGAGCGCTAGTACAACATGTTGAACTGGGAAGATGAGATTGCGTCCCACACTAAAGGCCTACCCATCTTCCAAGGAAATAATGCCATGCCATCCGGTCTTTTGCCATCGTCACGCACCAAGCGATTGGGTTCCAATACTGCTGGATTTTTTTCGTATTGAGATACAATAACATTCATAAAATCAATACAAACAACTTCCTTACATTACCAGATTATAGACCCACCTCCTCAGATTCTCTTCCCAACTCCCAGTCCCATTTACTATCCTTTTGTATCGCTCAAAGGTTAAAGTCCAGATCAGACCAGACCGCTGACTGGGACTGACCCATATCTAATTTGTACCGTTTGAACCCAGCCTTATAAGGCGTAGTAAGATTACATCGTCAGAGCTAAAGGAAAGGCCGTAATGTTGTGGTAATGAGACGCTATTTATTTTATAAATATGATGAGGCTATTATATTTTATGGTTAACTTTATAAGTATGATGTTCAGTGATTGTGCTGATATCCTTCGAAAAGATCAGGTGATATGGTTCATAAAAATGAGGTTATATCGATCATGTAGGTATACGGAAAATAAAATAAACAACCGGACAAAATGTCATAAGCATCCGCCAAAACCCCAGACACAGTGCAGTTAGGTAAATCAAGGCATTCGAAACTAAATTTATTAAGTGGTATATGAGCAGACTCGTTGCATCAGCTATATTGACCTAGCGCTCATAAGAGACACGACCTTCAGCAATGAAGAAAACGACGAAGAAGAGAGATGACCAGACTGAAGCCTAAAATGTAATGCAATGTGGGTATAATTCACATTACTAGCCATCTTGTTAACTCCTCAAAACAAGGTAAATATGCTTGTGCCTGAAGTGGGTTCACGGCAATTTATAGTGTAATGGATGGGGTTCGAGTCCGTGACCTTTCGATAACTAATTCGACACCTTTGCCATTACGTTATTGACGCTTGTCATATATCGAACTACAGCAATCGACTCAGCGCTATACAAAGTCACTCATTTGCGAAAAGTGTAGTATTCGAAAGTGTGTAATTAGCATTACATCGCAATCTATAAACGACTAATGAACAGCAATTGATTTTATACAACGTGTAATTTAAAGGGTATATACATACCAAGTGCACGGCTTCTTTGGATGATAATAAACGATATGGAAAGGGTTTTCTAATCCAATGTCTACATGTGTGGAGCATATTAGAAATTTCAATAGGTTGATACCAGAGACCGAATTTTTCAAATTAAGAAGAACGAAGAGAATTATTGTTTTATTGGCAAGTGACGTGGAAAGTGATGACCCTCGTAGTGCTGTGACACGTTTGTTATTACTGGTATTCAAGAAACATATGAAACCAATAATTTCAATTCTGTGAGTCACTTATTTTGAGCTGAAACTTTGCATAGAGACTCCATACCAGATGTTGTCTTCAGTCCTTTTGGATAGATATGGGGTTTCCGTTACACGTTGTATAGATTATATAAACATAATTAATACAATATACTGGTCAGATCAAATTAGAAGCTTGTTAAACATTACTACCGGAAGTCATGCATGTTTTTAAAATGGAGTTATTTATGTATCAACACGAAGTAGGTATGCCTACTTGCAACCGACTCACGGTCCCGACACCAGAAACTTGCGTTTTCAAGAAATACGTTTAGAGGAAGAGCTTCTAGCTTAATAATAACAGTCCCACGGGTCAACTCTCGAGGTTAAGCAACACTTGCCGAGGTCAGCTCATGGATGGGTGACATTTCGAGATTCCGACGTGACTCGCAAAGCATGTTGAGTCGTCGGTTTCGAACATCTTTAACAGTCGTTACGGGTAGTCGGTAGGCAGGAAATCTTATACCAATTTTTTTTTATTACTGATGGGCCCACTCTTGACCTCGATCTCGCCTGATGGTAAGCGATAGAGGAGGTCTACGATGGGACGAGCCAGCCCAGCAGATGCCTATTTACTCGTACTTTAAAGGCTGAAAGGTCATAAGTGGCAGGGAACACAGAAGCCGGCAGAGAATTCCACAGCTTGGCTGTGCGCACAATAAATGTGGAGGAGAAGCGCTTGGTACGACAAGACGGTATATCAACCAAGTGTGGGTGGTACCCAGCCGTGCGTCTGGTAGACCGGTAGTGAAAGGGAGATGGAGGAATCAGGTCATAGAGCTCCTGCGCACACTCCCCGAAGTACAATCTGTAGAAAACCGACAGGCAAGCAACGGTTCACGGATGAGCCAGGCTATGAAACTTGTCCACCAGCACCTCGTCACCTATAAGTCTTTTAGCTCTGCGCTCGATCGAGTCCAATGCAGCAAGTTGGTACTTTGCAGAGCCATCCCACAAGTGGCTGCAATACTCCACGCAGGAACGGACCTGTGCTTTATAAAGATTTAGAAGCTGTCCAGGCGTGAAATAACGCCTCACCTTGTGTAGTATTACCAGCTTTTTTGCTGCAGTCTGAGCTCTGGACTCGATGGTGGAACCGAAATTGAGGTCTGACGTCAACTCCATGCCCAAAAGCTCTAGGCGATTGGTAACTGGCACAGATGTACTTCGGAAAGTAGGGGTCAATTCAAAAGGGCTCCTTTTAAGACAAGCCTGTTTTTTCAGAGCGTTGAATTTGACCAGATTATCGTCACCCCATTGGGAAACGACATTTAAGGTCAAATTCATGCGGTCTACCATGGCCTTTCTGAGAGTGGCAATTTCGTCCCTGTCAGCTCTAGAACTGGATAAGTATCTCTCTGAGCCTGAATTTTGAAATTTTGCCAAAGGGTACTCACCTGGGTAACACGATATCTTTTGGTAATGGGTTGTGGAAGTCAGATAGGCAGTCAATCCATGTAAAACACTAGTACTCAACCGAATTCGGTGGACATGAAGCTGAGTCCAATATAATTGGGAAAAGGTTAAAACAGACGAAGATTATAAATGATACCTACCTCGGATTCGACACATAAATAAGAATTAGTAGTAGGGTCAGTTAACTAACAGAACTAATAAAACTAACAGAGGGCATTCCTGTTAACCCGCAATAGTATAAGCACATCAATTAGATCGCTGCACACGCGACCCGTCATTCATAAATAAATTGCGACGTTGCCGTCCTTCAAGTACGCATGTACAGAGTGTTTCTCAGAGTTTTCAATTTAACATTTTTAATAGTAATAACAGTAATAGTAATAGTAGTAATAACATTTATTTGCATAAAAACATGGTATAAAAGATGGTACAAAGATTGAATACAGAGCATACATGTTTCTGCTTAACATTATAAGCGTGCAAATTTTTGTGCATACAATTCATCAATGTTTTTTGTCAAAAAACTCTTTAAGACTATAAAAACTATTATTGGATAGCCAATCATACAATTTACTTTTAAATAATCTGATTTAGTGATTAATTACGATAATTAAGATTTAGTGAATATTATAATAAATAATATATTATAATAAATATTATAATATATTATAAAAAATAAAAACATTTTGTTTTCGAATGGTAATATTTTTTTAGCATGTATGGATGCTATACTATTGCGGGTTAACGGAACGCTTTCTGTTAGTTAATATACTGTATAACAACACACAGACCCATGATCTTTTGATCTGATTATGATAATACATAAACATACCAATCCATATTTTTATGCTCCATTTGAGTCACAATAAAAAAGCAAATGGACCCATATCCGTAGTTTTAATATTTAATTACCGGTAGCTCCGTAAGTAATAATGGCGTTATAAGAAAAAATATAATAATTAACTTTTAAATAGAGCGTGCTCATACTGGGAGACTTGCCTTCCCTTTGCAGTTGGGTGGCATGAATTATTTATAATAAAATATTAATAATATTATATTTTCCTACAAGGGCAAGGCCTTATAAGTAAAGATGCTTCGTAAGTTGTTTATCTCCTAGGTATATTTCTCAGAAACTTGCTAGACATACGCATTATAGCAATTACGTACCTATTACACAATAAAAAGTTCAATGAATAATAAAAGTTCAATAACCAGATCGTAAACAGAACTATTATTTTTCCTACCCTTAATTTTTCGGGGGAAAAATCTTGAAGTCACTAATCCCGCGCAGGGTGGAGTGGAAGTTAGTGTCAGACAGACCTCTACTAACTAAAATCTCAGCCTGTTCCTTTGGTGGCCTTTGTCTGTCGAGGCCGTGGTACCTATCTCTAGAATATTCCTTCGACTCCGGCAGGCTAACTGCTCTTTTTGGCGCGCGTGGTACATGATGTGTCGTCGACCTGGGCCTGGTCCTTATAGGCCGGTGAGCTACAGCGCCGGAGATCCTTGGAAACGTGGTTGAAGTGCTTCTGCCTAGATAGTTTTTTTTTTGCTAATTAAACAGGCTTCTTTTTAATAGCGCCATACGCCTCTAAAAATCTACATTGCCTTCTAAATTACTAAGTCAGCCACAATTAAAGAGCCTCTGAATGACACTATCTTAGCTACAAGTTATCTTCTATGGAAGCCAATAACCACCGTAAATGCAACTCAGCATGGTGGTTATTATGTAGCATATAAATTTGTAACATACATTCAAGCAGCAAACTTCTGAAATATTAATATCTGACATTAAAAAAAAATTTTAGCAAAAAATAGAACCGACTTTCATATAAAAACACTACAAAGCCAAAAATAACTTTAATTTCGGAAGTCGGTGTTATTGGTTTTGGATTTTCTTTTTTTTTTCACACCGCCTTCCGAAATTAAAGTTATTTTTGGCTTTGTAGTGTTTTGATATGGAAGTCGGTTCTATTTTTTGTTAATTTTTTTTTTTCACGCTTTTTAGTGGGTCGGTTTGTAATTTACGTAGTTACAAAAGCCATAATCTCAACAACTTATCACCTTTTACAAAATATTGCTTTTCCCGATGCATAGCCGTTAATTTTTGAGGAGTTCTCCTGGTACTTGACCATCAGCTCTACATCACCATATGTATTGTGACGAGCATATAGTGTGTAACATCCGTACTCAAGTAATCGAATCGCAATCCACGAAATACTTATTTTTGAGGAGTTTCAGTGGCCGTCTGTGGTCTTCATCATCAGTTCAACTTCCCCAAATGGTACTAATGGTGGTAAAAAAACGTTAAAGACGAATTGAGAACCTCCTTTTTTTGAAGTCGGTTAAAAAAGACTAATTAGTTTAATAGGGGCTATCTCATTTTCCCGTTGCCTAGTTATAAAATGAAAAGTTTGATTACGAGGCCAATAAATAAATCTGTGGCTGGACTTATAATTTTCCGATTTGTTTTTCTCAATGGGAAAACCAACTAAATATGTCTCCGTGGGTGAAGTGGAAAGGATTGTCAGACTTCTAAAGACTAAAAATCCATTCTGTTCTTTCAATTGCCCTTACGTTCCCGGTCCGCAGTTTCTCGTTTGAACATTTTCGCAACCCCGGCCGGCAATCGCCCTGTCGGACCCCGTCAATGCTGGTGATTGCTTTTTGAGGCGCGTGGAACACGATGCGCCGTCGAGATGAACCCGATGTCCTGGTAGGTATGCGTTTTTAAGATAATGATTTTTTCAATGGACGCGTTTGGTAGTTGGCATCATTAGCCGTAAGTGCGTCCTATCTCTTCATGGTACACAAGCATGAGGTTATGAAAGTAAGGTACTGACAGTGCATCTGCCTACCTGATACACAAGTACATATGACGTGTATTACAACGTGTAACAGATTAAGCGCCATACCTCAGACACCCCAATAAGAATATTAAATTATAAGTCTAAAAGAACATCCGTAACTAAATAAATTGAAACCAAACCTAGGCATTTTTTATAAAATACTTATCCTTACTAAACGCAAAATGTATGTGCGTCATACAATATCCTTACGCAGACGCACACATTCATGCAATGTTAGCGGCCGACGCGACATAAACACAATTTCCTTGAATAAAGACTTGCATTAATTTGTCATGATACTGTGTTTCTATTTTAATTTAAATGAAAGATTTTTCCATCAAAATTTAACACCTATTTTTATGACGGAAATCGATTCAGATGCCGATTCTGAACCGACTATACTTTCAGGAAAGTTAGTTTTTTAGATTGTAATTTCATAATATTTACTCTATCGAATGAGGAACAATCTCTGCGAGGCATCTTCAATAATTAGTATAATACTACACAGTCCACAAATAGTTTTCAACCAAATTACGAATAAGAAAATATTTTTTTCTAAAATACTTCTATTTAATAAACGATGAACCTACTCTCATAGTCTGAGCAACCAAACTTAAATAACAATTCAAAAACCATTCATCATCAAATAGTAATTCTGGTATCATCAATCATTAAATAGAGCATTACGGAAGCCTTGATATTTAATGCTCAGATAATGATCCATCACAAATAGAACTTGAATTAAATCCTAACACATACCAACCCATAAATGTGAAAATTCAAAGTGGGTACCTACCCGTTTAGACTGTTAAAATAAAAATTATATGTATATAACATATATATTATATTTTATTCCCACTCACTTCCACCTAAAATCCGCGAAGTTAAAACCATTCATATTTCCAAATAGCTGGCCAAAGATCACCTCTGTAACATCCCTTAATTTTATACATTAGAGGTTTATATTTTTACATTATAAATATGTATTTTAACTGTATAATTAAGTTTATTCGTTAAGTATGTTTTAATTATCGTAATCAGTATTTATACACGCTGTGTCTATCATCTCTTCTTCACCTCTCTTGCCACAGGTCTGCTGGAATAAATTTCTTATAAAATTAACAGTAACTTTGTGCTCTTTGTCTGTTTTGTATTTTCTATCTTGTAAATTTCATGTGTGGTACATAAATACATAAATTTTGGATACGCATATGAAATAAGGATATTCATTGGGCTAATGTTTGCAAAATTATTTTAAAACACGCGTCAATTGATTATTTCTCATCTGAAGGGAACACAAGTAGACCTCTATAAGAATATACAACGTGTAATTTAAAGGGTATATACATACCAAGTGCACGGCTTCTTTGGATGATAACAAACGATATGACAAGAGTTTTGTAATCCTATGTCTACATGTGTGGAGCTTATTAGAAATTTCAATACATTGATACCAGAGACCGAATTTTTTAAATTAAGAAGGACGAAGAGAATTATCGTTTTATTGGCAAGTGACGTGGAAAGTGATGACCCTCATAGTGCTGTGACACGTTTGTTATTACTGGTATTCAAGAAACAGATGAAACCAATAATTTGGGTCCAATTCTGTGAGTCACTTATTTTGAGCTGAAACTTTGCATAGAGACTCCATACCAGATGTTGTCTTCAGTCCTTTTGGATGGATATGGGGTTTCCGTTACTCGTTGTAGAATACTCAGTCTAGAACGTTCACACCGCTGGAATGAGCAAAAATCGGATTTTCCGGTCTTAGGACATACTGGTTTTCTAACGATGTTTTCCTTTACCGTTCTGAGAGTATTGGTGATGTTGTAAAATACACAAAGTAATGTGCACGCCTTGGTCCACGACCCAACTCGTAAGTTATGCCTGAAACCAATTATAAATGATCTTTATTTTGCATATTGGTTATTAAATAACACTTTTACACGTCATTTTTTTTTTTGTAAATTTAAACTAGATGAGGCCGGTAATTCCTAACTGACTACCCTGAGAAGAAACACCGAAACAAACTCAGGGGTCCGTTCTCTTTTAAAGTCCAAACAATCCATATTGGTTTAAAATATATGGGAACCTTGTAGATTACCGTCTGAGGCAATCTTTTGAGGAAAGATGCTCACAGATTTGAGTGGGCCTGTCCATACAGTGCAAGCATTTGTCAGATAACGTATAGCTCGACTTAAAACAAGGAGCTTAACGATTTGACAAACAATACCAAGGTAAGGACGTTTTGGTAGACCGTAAAAGCACACGGGGCCACAAATGCTTGATATCGATAAGAATATAGGATACTTTCATCTCTTAGTTAGTTCTCTACCACTGGTTTATTCACAATCTTCGGCATTAACAAAAGCCTCTCAAAAAATAATTGTTTCAATAAATATGACGGTCTTAACCCTTACTATAAATCTTGTGTTTTATTGTAAATATAAGTTATGATTCATTTTCAGTTAGAAACACTAGTTTATGGACAATGCCAATGATGGATATAAATGCCAATTTTATACTTCAGACTCACCGAATTTAATTTTCTGGTGCGGTCTATATATTTCATTATGACAAGAAGGAAGTAACTGTTTTTGAACGTCCATATCATCTATAATGGCACGCTGGAGATAATAGAATAGCTACCGTACCAGATAAACGTAGTCATATATTCATTTGTTAACAAAGGTATAACTGATCGTTATTGTACACGCTCGGTGTGCTATACCATAAAGGAGTACAAATATCCACATATATTGCTTGAGATACATTGATTTTGTCAAATATTAACACAAAAATAAATATGTCAATAATATAAAATAATGTCAAAATTAAAAACAAATAATAATTAAAATAAAATATCACGACAAAATTCTAGCTATAATTAGCTTCAAATTTAAAATACATATTTGGATACTGTTCTAGCACAGAACACGATTACAAAAGCATACTTTCAAATTTATTTATTTCAAATACACTGGCCATCAAAAAATTCAGCCCACCCTGTTTTTGTTTACTATTTAGCTATTGCTTCACAGATAAGCCGTTTCACACTGTTGTTTTTTATTTCAAGGGTCAGATATAGTTTTAGGGTTAGATAGTTTAAAAATCAGCACTTTTTGAAAATAGTAATCCATTTAAACATTATATTGGAAGTTGGACCCAGTAGGTAGCCACGCTAGTCGCAGCCTCAGTGGATTTTATGAGGTCATTGAAGGTGTACGTATTTGGGCACTTTGGACACTCCAGCAGATGGGGCATGGTTTGCAATATTAATATGGTTTTTACACAATACATTTTCAAACTATTAATTAAAAGTAAATTAATAGGTTTTCTGGAAGATATCGCTTTCAGCGCTAAGACCGCCATTGTAACCATATAAGTAAGCAATATTGTTAAATAAGTGTGCTTAAATTTTGATGTAGGTACAATAAAGTATATTCTATTCTATCTATAAATTAAAGAGCTTACGTTCATGTCATTGTTCATAGTGAACAATTATGAAGTAGGCCCGTTACCAGTTGTTTAGCATGACTGTTCATTCAAAACAACTGAAATGTTCTTTCGAGAAAATAATTAGAAATTTAATGTTCTGTAGTGAAAATTGTAAAACTTATACCTACAATAAAACTGGTTTACCGCAACATGCACGTGCTTTGCACAAACAAGCACGTGTTTAATAAACAACAACTTAATCCAATTAGAAAACTCATTAAGCTAAAATTATTCCTCACCAACATAATTACGTCTAAAGACAAACAATTTGTCACAATTTATCAAAGATTCTTAGTAAAATACAGCGAAATATTTACTGTTTTTGCTGCACCTTTGGACAGCGTTATGCAAGAACAAATTAAGTTACAAAAAAACTTTTTACCATAAAATTAAACCGACTCCCAAAAACACTGCAAAGTGAAAAATAACTTTAATTTCGGTAGTCGGTGTCTTTAGTTTTGTATTTTCGTTTTTGGCACCGACTTCCGAAATTAAAGTTATTTTTCACTTTGCAGTATGTTTGGGAGTCGGTTTAATTTTTTGGTAAAAAGTATTTATTTCACTCTTTTTAGTTGGTCGAATTTTAATTTACCTAGTTAAAAGAGCCTAAATGTCAACTACTTATAACCTTTTACAAAATATTGCTTTTCCCAATGCTTGGCCGTTAAATGTTGAGGAGTTCTCCTGGTACTTCACCATCAGCTCTACATCACCATATGCATTGTGACGAACATAAAGTGCTTAACATCCATATTCAAGTAATCGAATCGCAATCCACGAAATACTTATTATTGAGTAGTTTCGGTGGCCATCTGTGGTCTTCATCATCAGTTCCACTTCCCCAAATGGTATTTTTTGAGAGCAACTGCACAAGTTACTATAAGAAATACTCAAAACGCCATAGGTGTGCCTATAATATTTGAAGAGTTTCCTCGATTTCTCCAGGATCCCATCATCAGATCCTGACCTGGTGACAATGGGACCAATTTCGAAGTATACCCTTTCAAACAAAATAAGAATTTTCTAAATCGGTTCAGCCGTTTTCGAGTAATCGGTGATCATACACAAAAAAAAAATATACGCATCGAATTAATAACCTCCTCTTTTGCTCGTCGGTTGAAAACAAAAATATTACTAGTTGGTTTTTAACTGTGTCATGGAACAAAAATAAAGCAAGAGTTTAAGAAAAGAATAGAAAGTTGACATTAATCAAAACCAAAGCAAGAGAGAAAACGAGAGAGAGAGAGAGCAAAGGAAACTAGGAGAGAAAAATTCCATAATTCCATCTTAGACCTCATACATCGCCTACCATCAGGCGTGATTAACGTAATAAAAATTTTTTACCAAAAAATTAAACCGGCTCCCAAAAAACACTGCAAAGTGAAAAATAACTTTAATTTCGGTAGTCGGTGTCTTTAGTTTTGTATTTTCGTTTTTGTCACTGACTTCCGAAATTAAAGTTATTTTTCACTTTGCAGTGTTTTTTGGGAGTCGTTTTAATTTTTTGGTAAAAAGTTTTTATTTCACTCTTTTTAGTTAGTTGATTTTATATTTACCTAGTTACAAGAGCCTAAATGTCAACTATTTATAACATTTTACAAAATATTGCTTTTCCCAATGCTGGGCCGTTAATTTTTGAGGAGTTCTTCTGGTACTTCACCATCAGCTATACATCACCATATGCATTGTGACGAGCATAAAGTGCTTAATATCCATATTCGAGTAATCGAATCGCAATCCACGAAATACTTATTATTGAGCTGTTTCGGTGGCCATCTGTGGTCTTCATCATCAGTTCCACTTCCCCAAATGGTACTTTTTAAGAGCAACTGTACAAGTTACTATAAGAAATACCCAAAACGCCATAGGTGTGCCTATAATATTTGAAGAGTTCCCTCGATTTCTCCAGAATCCCATCATCAGATCCTGACTTGGTGACAAATAGTACCAATTTCGAAATATATCCTATAAAACAAAAAAGAATTTTCCAAATCGGTCCAGCCGTCTTCGAGTAATCGGTGATCATACATAAAAAAAAAAAAACAAAACAAAAAAATATATATATACGCGTCGAATTGATAACCTCCTCCTTTTTTGTCATCGGTTGAAAAGCAGATTCACCAGTAAATGAAATACCTAAACCTAATGAAAAAAATATAATTAACACCAAAAGGATTTGAATGAAATCATATAGAGTTAGTGGTGATATTTATTAAATAAATTGAAAGTTTCAATCGATAATCTTTGTTTAAAATAAATTAATGTTACAAATGGTTTTTCCAATATATAACTTGTGATCCTAAGACAAGGGTTTTTTCTTTATATAATAAACTATGATTCTACATTTTCTTAAACTCCCGCTTGATTCATGGTTCCATGATGCCGTCCAATTGTAAATAGTATTTATAGTCATAATTACACGCTGTTACAAGAGTGTCATAATTTGTAATAAAAGCTAGTTAAAGTGCTATAATTATTGCATTTAGTCGCGTGCGGTCAGAAAAAAGCGGCTCTAAGCGTACGTTACTAGTTTTTACAAGTTTTCACCGGTTCCTGTTTGAATTATTTATGAGCGTACGATGAATTATGTGTCGTTTATGTGGAATAGTTTGAAAGTAGATTGCGTGGAGTGTTATATAAATAAAGAAAGTGATAAAAAATAAAATAAAAATATTTTATTTCAGACCACAAGATACATAGTTTTGCTAGTATTACACATGACTTATAAACTATGTTAGTAACAAACGCCTACACATTTATACAGTATGTTAACTAACAGAGGGCGTTCTCGTTAACCCGCAATAGTATAGCATCCATACATGCTAAAAAAATGTTACCATTCGAAAACTAAATATTTTTTCTTTTTTAATATTAAAATATTCACTAAAAATGTTAAATTGATACGTAAAAGAAACACTCTGTACACGCGTACGCATTCATAAATAAATTGCGACGTTGCCGTCCTTCAAGTACGCGTGTACAGTGTTTCTTTGTGGTCGTGGGTACAAATCCGGTCCAGTCAGGCACATTACCTTGTGTAATTTATATCATTACCACTGGTCTCAAATCCGTAAAGGAAAACATTGTGTGGAAACAGGCATGTCCTGGAACCAAAAAATCAATAATATAAGTATAATATAAAAGTTTATTTCTATGACCAGTCTGGGCCCGCGTTGGCCCATACTCGTACCCCATCAGGAAAGGAGGCCTGTAATCCAGCCGTGGGAACGTAATAAGCTGAATTATTTTTAACATATACAACGTGTAACGGAAACCCCATATCTATCCAAAAGGACTGAAGACAACATCTGGTATGGAGTCTCTAAGCAAAGTTTCAGCTCAAAATAAGTGACTCACAGAATTGACCCCAAATTATTGGTTTCATGTGTTTCTTGAATACCAGTAATAACAAACGTGTCCAGCACTATGAGGGTCATCACTTTCCACGTCACTTGCCAATAAAACGATAATTCTCTTCGTTCTTCTTAATTTGAAAAATTCGGTCTCTGGTATCAATGTATTGAAATTTCTAATAAGTTCCAGACATGTAGATATAGGATTACAAAACCCTTGCTATATCATTTGTTATCATCCAAAGAAGCCGTGCACTTGGTATGTATATACTCTTTAAATTAATTAACACACACAGTGCAACACAAAATTATTTTACACGAATTAATCATAATAATAATCAGATTGAATTAATTAAAAATAAATAATTATAACTACAATGTCAATGGCTCAAGTTAATGTCTGCCGGATTTCGAATGGTTATTCTGTCTTTTCCTCCACCCGCCTGTCGAAACGTCCCAAATGTAACGTACTTTGGGTAGGACTTCAGAAAAAATAAGAAATCGGCAATTTATAGCCAGTATCATGATGTATATTATACCTTCCTAGCTTCGTTATGAGTTATCTAACTATTTTACCATTCAATAAGCAAATCAAACTGACTGTACCGTTAACACTTGAGAGGTTAAGAGGAAATCATCGTGGATTTCAAATATTTGTAGTTCATTATGACTGTTTTAACTTGTTTCAGCAGTAGGTATTGTTATAATAATAAGCTTGCTCATAAAACTGACTAACAGGTAAGGAAACTAAAGCATTGCGTTAAGATACTAAAGTAGAAGTAATGAGGAGTAAGAAAAATAAAAATTAAAACTACAGTACATATTATTGGTGTATAATCTATACTCATATTATAAAGAGTTTTTTTTTTATTTATTGATAATAGGCTCGCGTTGACCACCATCTCACCTGATGGTATGTGATGATGTGGTCGAAGATGGAGCAAGCTTACCTAAAAGTAACCTATTCGCTCTTAACTTAAAGACCCCTAGGTTATAGCTATCGGGAAACACAGACTCCGGCAGGGAATTCCACTCCTTTGCCGTACGCACAATGAAAGTATTCCCAAAAAGTATAGCCGTTTGTCTTGTAGTCCGATGATGGAACAGGCTTGACGGAATTAGATTGTAAGTTTGTATGTAGCAGGAGTAATCTTCAGAACGAATGACCCAATTCTAAAAAAAAATCTTTTGTAGTAAGGTGCATTATTGGTCAGTGGTATAGGCTATGAATTATTTGGAAATCCACGAAGATAATGTCACGGGTAAAGTGCTAGTTTAAAATATATATTAATACTTATTGTATTAATATATTAATCTTTAAATTAATTGAGGGTAATACAAATATTCCAATTAACATGTTGTCAAATTAACGGACCAAATCAAGTAATTTATCAACACACTAGCCTAACTATGTACATAAAAAATATAAAAAAAATCTATAACAGATGACCAAGTTATAAACTAATTTTTGTAAAAGCATTTCTAATTTGTATAACTTACTCATCTTATAGCTACCATATTAATTGTGTAATTAAAGATGAAACTCCGACATGAAGAGATTTACGCAAGTACAAATCTTAACACGAATTATGACGCAAAACAAAAAAAAACTTTTAGCTTAATTAAAAGACGAGTAGCCAAGTAATTAAGCCTACTTACTCATTAAAAAACTATTTCATAATCTAATTGTTCATGTTTAATTAAGCTGTCAAAAAAAATGTTTTACATCCCTCAATAACTGTATTAAATAGAAAGTATTCAATAATTGGATCAAATTAATATTATATCTGTGTTCATACATACATATATTAAAATGGGATTGTGTTTTGTATCAGTTTGTGTGACTGTAAATTTCTTCAAACCATGCTGTGGATGGCCTTTTCCTTAGCAGATAGAAAAATTTACAGTGTAGCCGTATGCAGCCAAGTACCAGTATTTTACATGTAACTTTTTTCAGTGAGGAAATCAAATAATGACTCCCTCCCGACACACCCCAGGTCAGCTCTAGGTAAAGTCATTACATTATGTATAAGATAGGCATATCGACATATTGAATAAATCGTGCGTAGTGGATCGCTAGTTGTAAATATTATCGAACATCCCATAAACATGTGTAAAGCCATGTGACGACACTAATTAAATGTTAATGGCTGGGGAAATTTGTTATATTATGTTAATCAGACCAATTAAAATGTTAAAATCGGTTAAGTGGATGGTTACTTTGACGTCAAAATGGGATTCAAGAAAAATAAACTGTTTATCACCTATTTTGTACAATATTCGTTTCATATTTTAATTCGCAGATCTAACTAAATACATAACATAATCAGTCTATAAGACTGCTGGAACATGGGTATTCTCCTTTTCAACCGACGACAAAAATAGGAGGTTATCAATTCGAAGCGTATATATATATTTTTTTTATGTATGATCACCGATTACTCGAAGATGGCTGAACCGATTTGAAAAATTCTTTTTTTGTTTGAAAGGGTATACTTCGAAATTGGTCCCATTGTCACCAGGTCAGAATTTGATGATGGGATCCTGGAGAAATCGAGGGAACTCTTCAAATATTATAGGCACACCTATGGCGTTTTGAGTATTTCTTATAGTAACTTGTGCAGTTGCTCTTAAAAAGTACCATTTGGGGAAGTAGAACTGATGATGAAGACCACAGATGGCCACCGAAACTACTCAATCATAAGTATTTCGTGGATTGCGATTCGATTACTTGAATATGGATGTTAAGCACTTTATGCTCGTCACAATGCATATGGTGATGTATAGCTGATGGTGAATTACCAGGAGAACTCCTCAACATTTAACGGCCCAGCATTGGAAAAAGCAATATTTTGTAAAAGGTTATAAGTAGTTGACACTTAGGCTATTTTAACTAGGTAAATTAAAAATCGACCTACTAAAAAGAGTGAAATAAAAACTTTTTACCAAAAAATTAAACCGACTCCCAAAAACACTGCAAAGTGAAAAATAACTTTAATTTCGGAAGTCGGTGCCAAAAACGAAAATACAAAACTAAAGACACCGACTACCGAAATTAAAGTTATTTTTCACTTTGCAGTGTTTTTGGGAGTCGGTTTAATTTTTTGGTATAAAGTTTTTTTTAACACGCTTTTATTAGGTCGACCTGTATGTAACTAACTATGTAATGAAATCTAAGGTAACTAATTTAACCATCTTCCAAGTAGGGCGTAGCGTAATGAAACTTGGCAGCTGTATGTAGTTCTGATGACAATATAATAATATGGTACTGTAGAACTGATCTGATGATGGAGCTGGAAGATATGAACTGGAACTTCATGATGGAAAATCGTATCATAGCTGTTTTGGATTTCTTAGAAAAGTTTCTTAGAAAACTTTGACCACAATCAGGTTTCAAGGTCTGATGATGAAGCCGGAAGATAGGCACTGGCATTCCATGATGGAATATCGTATCATAGTCGTGTTTGCACTTGTGAGAAAGGTCACGTTATGGACTTTGAACACGATCAGGTTTCAAGGTTATAACAAACCTAAAGCAAATCCGTTATCGGTTTTCTTAACCTTTTCAAATTACCGCGTAATCCATACATTAATATTTTTTTGACGTCACTTTCAAATCCTCTGGGGGATCGACCGTTTAATTGTTTACTACTCGTGGGAATAATATGGCAAAAACTACAAAAAAGAAACAGCAACACAAAGAAAACGGAGACTACAAAAAAAAGGAAAAGCGCGAACAAAAAACCTTAGTTTTTGTTTTTACGTGCATTTATAAAAGCATGATTTTCTAGTGTTTTTTGAACTATTCATTATTATTAATAATAGGCTCGCATTTTGGCCATAATCTAACCTGATGATAAGCGATGACGAAGGTCGAAGATGAAGCACGCTTACATAGAAGTAACCAATTCACTCTTGACTTAAGATCCCTAGGTTATGCAGGGAATTCCAGTCCTTATTCGTATTCCCAAAACATTTTGTGCGTATGGGTGGGATGTCCACCATGAAACAAATGCGCATCGACGTTAGTCCTGTAGTCCGATGATGGAACGGGCATGATGGCATATCTAGTCATTTTTTATTTCTCTTTATGTTTTTCTGTTGATGAAAAATAGAAGAAACCCTTGGATCTTAGGATTTAAGTGCTTATATTTATGTTGTTTATCTTTCAAGACGCCAAGTTGGCACTTCGGGTGATCAAAAGGTTGGCTTTTTTTACCCTAGCCACAGGTGACGTCTTACGTGGATATAAATTATAAAACCCCTTTTTTTGTATTGTTTTTTACTTTTAGTTAAGTGTTTTGTTTATGTTTGAATTTTTACTATAATTTTGTAGCAGTGGCGAAGGGTGAATTTTCATAAAAGGGAAGCCGGACCAAAAAATGCTTACCTTGCTCAAGTGTGATGCGTGAATTCTAGTAACTGTGGCCCTGTGGCTGACTTCGAAATCTTGTAACTTCATAAATAATTATTTGTTTAACTGAAAATAATAGATAACTATTTATATATTCATATATAAAGTAATAGACTAATATTTGCCATATTTCAAAAGGGAAGTCGGTAGAAATCGAGTTGTATGGAACCTTCGCCACTGTTGTGTAGATATATAAATGATAAATGATCATTATTTTGCAAATTGGTTATTAAATAATACTTTTACATGTAATTTTGTTATAAATGTTAAATAGATAAGGCCGGTGTTTCCTAACTGACTACCCTGAGAAGAAACACTGAAACATACTCAGGGGTCCGTTTCTTTTTACAGGCTCATAGGCAGTAGGTATTTAACTGGATAGTACCCCTTGGCAAAACTGTTTTTAAATTTTCAGGTTTCAGACTATCCGTAACGGATGTCAAATATGTACAAATGTTACAACCTGGACGAGGTTCGGTTATTTATTTATTTTAATTTATTAAAACAGTTTTACTATTGGATACATACATATAAAATAATTATTTCACTTCCTGAAATTAGTTTCTTCAGAATCGTTTACTGAATCGATTTTTATCGTTTTTAATATCGATATTTTTTTTCTCGAAGCAATTAAATCTACGTAAATTACAAATTAAACTTTCGCTATTAGTAAAAACAAACTAACTATGGACCGTGAATTAAAGTAGTAACTTTTTAAATGCAGATTTATACAACGTGTAACGAAAACCCCATGTCTATCCAAAAGGACTGAAGACAACATCTGGTATGGAGTCCCTATGCAAAGTTTCAGCTCAAAATAAGTGACTCACAGAATTGACCCCAAATTATGGGTTCATATGTTTCTTGAATACCAGTAATAACAAACGTGTCACAGCACTATGAGGGTCATCACTTTCCACGTCACTTGCCAATAAAACGTTAATTCTCTTCGTTCTTCTTAATTTGAAAAATTCGGTCTCTGGTATCAATGCATTGAAATCTATACTAATATTATAAAGCGGAAAAGTTTGTTAGTTTGTTTGTTTGTTTGTTTGTTTGTTTGTTTGCTTGAACGCGCTAATCTTCGAAAGTACTGGGTGGATTTGGATGAAATTTGGTATGGAAGTAGCTTGAAGCTTGAGGAAGGTTATAGGCTACTTTTTACCCGACTGCAAAAAAGGAGAGTTATGTTTTTACCGTGATAGAATCCACGGGAGCGAAGCCCCGCGAGAGTACTAGTTTCTAATATGCTCCACACATGTACATGTGTGGAGCATATTAGAAATTTATATGGCAAGGGTTTTCTGATCCTATGTGTACACATAGGATCAGAAAACCCTTGCCATATCGTTTATTATCATCCAAAGAAGCTGTGCACTTGGTATGTATATACCCTTTAAATTAAACGTTGTATAAATTCCGTCATTTACTACACCTTACAGAAAAATGAAACTCATTTAAAGGAAGTTAAAGTCTTAAAAAAACTGTTTCAACAAGTACAACTAAAAATTCAGAGTACCTATGTATTATGATAATAACATAATTTTTTAATTGGGTTGTTTGAGTGTGTGCGTCAATTACGATACATGTTGTATATCTTCTGCCATACTACAGTACAATTTATCGACAGATGTCGGAAGGTGTTGCTTAAACTTGATGATGAATCCGTGTCACAGTAATTTTTTGTCACAAGCTCCTCCTATATTGGCTTGAGTCTATCGAGAAGCGGGCCAAGAGACTCATTGGCAACGATGCACTGGTCGAGTCAAAGCTCCAGACCCTTGAACACCGACGACGAGTTGCAAGTCTATCGGTTTTCGATCGGTTACATTTCGGGGAGTGTGCGACGGAATTACACAATCTAATTCCGCCAAGCCCGTTCCATCATCGGACTACGAACGGCGAAGCGCCATCGTTACATGGTGGACATCCCACCCATACGCACAAAACGTTTTGGGAATACCTTCATTGTGCGTACGGCTAAGGAGTGGAATTCCCTGCCGGAGTATGTGTTTCCCGACAGCTACAACCTAGGAGTCTTTAAGTCAAGAGTGAATAGGTTACTTTAATGTAACCGTGCTCAATCTTCAATCATATCATCACTTACCATCAGGTGAGATAGTGGTCAAACGCGAACTTATTTTCAATAAAAAAATACCTTACCTAAAATACTAACACATAAGCTACGTTGGTCTGAAAACCTAAAGGTTTACTTGATTATATTGAAATAGCACAAACATTTACATTTTCCACCTAGCCCTTAACTTATCAATAAACACAATCAAAACATCCCAACATCACCATCGTAAACCGAAACTGTCTCTCAGATAAGATAACACACACTTTACAGTACCAATAACTAGTTGAACTTAATTTTGTACCATAAACTAGTGTATTAATAGACACGTATCTTCAACTAAAACAATAGAAATACCTTTTAATGAGCACTAAATCGGAATGCAGCCCTATTCACAGAGATTAAAATTGATTTCTGAATAACAAGAATTGTTGACAAGGTCATAATGTAATCGCATATGTGGGAATTAAAACTTTATAGTATACTACCAACCCGGCCCGGCTTCGCTCGGATAATAAAGTTTATATTTGCTTATATATGATTTTGCTTAATCAATTTCTCGTCCGGTAATTTGCCACACTCATATATCGGCGATAACTCATAAGATATTAATTTTATTGATATAGTGTAAAAAGCAATTTTGATCTACATTAAATCCTCAACATATCTGAAGTATTTAATTGGATAAGGAATAATACTGTACTGCTCAAAAAAGATTCGTATATAACCCATCATTTTAATGTAATTTGTAAAAGGAAAAATGGTTATTGTGGGTTATTCTTGGGAGATAGACATATGCCATCGCTGACTTTTTTATAGATCTATAAAAGAGAAACAATCCCGCCATACATTGTATTTTTATAACTCAAAAGGTTTTGGCAGCGTTTTCGATTAAAGCTCCCGATGGGCTTAATTCTTTCTGACATGTTGAAGTAATATCGTCGTATTTCATTCAATCTACACAAAACCTTAGCTTATTATACACTAATACCTTCCTCAGAAATCACTCTGTCTATTAAAAAAACCCGCATCAAAATTCGTTGCGGAGTTTTTAAGATCTAAGCAGACATAGGGACAGATAGATAGGGAAGCGACTTTGTTTTATACTATGTAGTGATTAATAAGGTTGCCAATCCCTTAATGATGTTCAATTAGAATTGGAGTAGGTCATCATCATTTGCTTAGCCGTTTTCCCAACTGTGTTGGGGTTGCTTTCAGTAATATGGAGCGACTGCCTATCTGACCCTCAACACCCAGTAACTGGGTAACACGATACCCTTTGGCTAGACCAGTGTCAGACTTTCTGGCGTCTGACTACCCGTAACGACTGACAAAGATGTCAAATGTGGCTGACATTTGACATCTTTGTCAGTCGTTAAGGTTAAGGACCAACCGCTTAAAGTGCTTTCCGAAGCATGAGGGTATAACACCGCCAAATTCCAAACTCCAGACTACTACTAAGCAATTTCTTATAGAATAAAAACTTTTTTGCAAAAAATAAAACCGACTTCCATATGAAAACACTACAAAGCCAAAAATAATTTTAATTTCGGTAGTCGGTGTTATTGGTTTTGTATTTTCTTTTTTTTTCACACCGCCTTCCGAAATTAAAATTATTTTTAGCTTTGTAGTGTTTTGATATGGAAGTCGGTTTTATTTTTTGCAAAAAAAGTTTTTATTTTCGTGCTTTTTAGTGGATCAGTGAATTTTCCAAATCGGCTCGTAAATGACGGAGTTATGCGCGAACAAAAAAAGCAAAGCAGAGTAAACGAAAAGATCATCAACGTAAATATTTTTTTAGACTTTAGTTGATTTTTCAGAAGCGGCTTGTCCGATTTCGATAAACTTTTCATGGGACTATTTGGGAAGTATACCCTTTCTAACAAGATAAGAATTTTTCAAATCGGTTGGCAAGCGACGGAGTTATGCGCGGACAAACATAAAAAAAAAAAATACAAACATCCGAATTGAGTACCTCCTCCTTTTTTAGAAGTCGGTTAAAAACCGGATAGCACTTTTTAACTGACCTGAACTCGGGAATCTAACCCAAGACCTAGTGACGAGGCAGTTATAAAAGGAGTAGGTACTCGATATAAATTATGCCTGCCCGATTTTTCTTGTAATTGGCGCGCATTTTTTTATTGATACGGTTTTATAATAGCAATAAAATAAAGCATGTAATTACATGATACAAACTGGTTTAAAGTGTGAATTGGCGTTGTAAATTTGTAAAAAGAAATTGGCGGAAATAAAATCGTAATTAAACTTAGAGTGTGGTCCTTTTAATGTTTTTAGAGGCCGAACACATTATACATTTGTAACGTTTCTATTGAGAAGTACAGGCTATGAGGAGTTTAGTTCTCAGAGGGAGAGGGAATTGGCCATTACCAACCACGGCAACCCATTGTGGGACGATGAACTATGTTAAATGAAAATCACACCAAAGAAAACTATTCACGGCTCATTTTTTTTATTCCGGAAGAGCGCGCTCTTGTCCTCGCCTGATGGTAAGTGATAGATGAGGTCTATATGGAACGAGCGAGCCCAGAAGATGCCTGTTCACTCTTGGTTTAAAAGCTGAAAGGTCATAAGTGGCAGAGAACACAGAAGCTGGCAGAGAGTTCCAGCCAAGTCATGGCTGGCAAAGGCTAGGTAAATTAAATTAGTCTATTATAACCAGACCAATCAAAGAAAGAAGACAAAGTATTCATTGTTACAGAATCAACAAACTAATATGATTATTTCTCTACATTTTAATTTCATGATGAGGAAATTAATAAGAACAGAGATTTTAATGATAAGGACGAAGATTTTTAGATTACTTATTGTCTAAAGAATAATCGAAAACAAA